>JAQSUU010000359.1:2400000-3600000 GCA_038087645.1 Saccharum hybrid cultivar R570
CTTCTCGGCCCTCGGTGTTGCGTGGTGTGTTGCCACCGGCGGTGGCAGCGAAGGGAACAAACCCAAGAGCCCTGGGCTCCGTCCTTTTATAGCCACGCTCGAGGGCTCCCATGGCGGTTGGTGATCAAACAGTGGACGATGCACTGCTCACATCCAACGGTATGGAGCGGTTGCGTGGGCACGACGCAAGCGAGGGGAACAGGGTCATGCCCTTTGCGCGGGCGTGGCCGTCGTGCGGCTGACGCGTGGGGCCAAGCGGCAGCGACAGCTGGCGGGGCTAGGCGCGCGGGCGTGAGCGGTAGCTCGGGCCGGCTTGCTGGGTCGCGTGTGCACGCTAGGGCTGGCTGGGCCGAGCGGCTGGGCTGCGAGGCCTTCTTCTTCCTTTCTTCTTTTCTTTTCTATTTTTCATTTCTTTTCCCATTATTTCAAATTTGGTTTGAAATTTGAATTCCAAACTGATGCAACTTATTCATTGGTGTTTAGGGAATTTTGTTTAGCTATTTTGTATATCAACATAGGTGTAGTTTGTTATATATATAGAATTAGTTTTTCTTTTATTACACATTTATCCTTGGATTTGAGTAGTGATTACTTTATGGTGTGTTTCTTAGAAAGAGTTGTTAAGCATAACATAAAGAAAAAGAAAATCCAAATCACAATTTGAGTTAACAATGTATGCAACATTTCATTTGTTAGAATTTAAATAAACATAATTAGTTAAAGGCATGCCATGCTTATGTGCTAACTTGGGTTGGGTTAGACCTAATGCATCTCATAGGTTGGGTTTCTATACATGACACTCATCATCACATGGAAGTTTTGAGAAAAATTTTGTATTTGGTATTTTTGGTGTGTGGATTTTTGGGTTGTTACAGTCCTACCCCCTTAACAGAATCTCGTCCCCGAGATTAAAGCGTAACGTACTCTTTGAAGAGGTAGGGATATCGTAGCCGGAGGTCAGACTCTTTCTCCCATGTTGCTTCTCTCTCAGTATGATTACTCCATTGGATCTTGCACATAGGGATAGTCTTGCTTCGAGTCTCTTTGGTATCTCTGTCCAGAATTCTGATAGGATGTTCTTTATACTCAAGTGTATCTTGAATGTCAAGTGCACCAGTTGGGATTGCTTCATCGGGTACTCTTAAACATTTGCGTAGCTGGGATACATAGAATACGGGATGTACACCCGTCAATTCCATGGGTAACTCAAGTTTGTAGGCGAGCTTTCCAATTCTCTTGCAAATCTTGTATGGGCCAACAAATCTAGGGGCAAGCTTGCCTTTCACATGGAATCTGACTGTTCCACGTAGCGGGGATACCTTGAGATATATGAAGTCCCCCACATTGAACTCTAGTTCTCTTCTTCGTTTGTCCGCATAGCTCTTGTATCGACTTTGGGCAATTCTCAAATTCTCTCTTACCTGAGCAACTCCTTCTTCTGCATCTTGAATCTTAGCGGAGTCAAAGAATGATCTTTCTCCCGGTTGGGACCACATCAAAGGTGTCTTACAAGGTCTGCCATATAGAGCTTCAAATGGTGACATCTTGATACTGGCTTGGTAGCTGTTGTTGTAAGAAAACTCTGCATAGGGTAAACATTTCTCCCAATCAGAGCCGTAATTCAGTACACTAGCGCGAAGCATGTCTTCTAAGATCTGATTTACTCGTTCTGTCTGTCCATCTATCTGTGGGTGGTAAGTGGTACTGAAATCAAGTTTGGTTCCAATAGACTTGTGCAGAGCTTCTCAGAATCGGGACACAAATTGAGGACCACGATCAGATACAATACTAGAGGGAGCTCCATGCAACCTAAGAATATGCTCAATATATAGATCTGCTAATTTTTCTGCATTGGTCTTGGTCTTCACTGGTACAAAGTGAGCAACCTTGGTTAAACGATCAACAATCACCCAGATGGAATCATTGCCTTTCAGTGAATGGGGTAATCCAACTATGAAATCCATAGATATGTCCTCCCATTTCCATTCCGGGACATCAAGAGGCTTTAGCAATCCCGCAGGCCTCTGATGTTCAGCCTTGACTCTATTGCAGGTGTCACATCATGCCACGTGTCCTACGATGTCTGTCTTCATACCTTTCCACCAAAAGTGTTTCCTCAAGTCTTGATACATCTTTAACCCTCTAGGGTGAATACAATACTTAGAATCATGAGCTTCTGACAAAATTTCCTCTCGTAGGACTAGATCAGAAGGCACACAGATTCTATCCTTGAACCAAATGGTTCCTTGTTCATCTTCATGGTGGTTGGTCCCATAGCCTAGTTTCATCAGACCGCGGAGATATTCAATCTCCTTACACATTTTCTGAGCTTGATGAATGCGATCCGTGAGATCATACTGTATGCGGAGCTCATTCAGCAAGCCATGTGGTTGTATCTCTAGTTGGAAATCTTCAATCTCTTCCTTGAGCTTAAGTGGTACGGATTCAGTGATCAAAGTGTGACAATAACTCTTGCGACTAAGAGCATCTGTGACTACGTTAGCTTTTCCCGGATGGTAGTGAATTTCCAAGTCATAGTCCTTGATCAACTCTAACCATCGGCGTTGCCTCATATTCAGATCCTCTTTAGTGAAAAAGTACTTCAAGCTCTCATGACCGTTGTAGATATCACACTGGTTGCCTATCAAGTAGTGCCTCCAGATCTTTAAGGCATGAACAACTGCTGCTAACTCAAGGTCATGGGTAGGGTATCGGTTCTCATGTTCTTTCAGTTGTCGAGAAGCATAAGCTATCACTCTTCCATCTTGCATCAATACACACCCAAGTCCTTGACGAGATGCATCACAATAGACCATGAAATTTTTGCCAATATCGGGCAATGCTAACACAAGAGTTGTGGTAAGTTTCTGTTTCAATTCCTGGAAGCTTTATTCGCACCTGGGCATCCATTCAAACTCCTTAGTCTTCTTCAGAAGGTTGGTCATCGGACAGGCTATCTTGGAGAAGTTTTCGATGAATCGGCGATAATACCCAGCCAATCCCAAGAAACTTCTGACTTCTGTCACATTATGGGGTTGTTCCCATTCCTTCACAGCCTCAATCTTAGCTGGGTCCACTTCAACACCTTCAACTGATAATATGTGGCCTAAGAAGGCAACTTCTTGTAGCCAGAACTCACATTTGCTGAACTTTGCGTAGAGCTGATGTTGAGCTAGTCTCTCAAGCACCGTTCTTAGATGATGTTCGTGTTCTTCAGCGGAGGATGAATAGACCAGGATGTCATCAATCAATACTACCACAAACTTATCCAATTCATCCATGAAAACCTTATTCATCATATTCATGAAGTATGCGGGAGCATTTGTGAGTCCAAAGGATACCACGGTGAACTCGAACTGACCATACCTAGTCACAAAAGTTGTCTTCGGTATGTCACTCCCTCGAATCTTCATCTGATGGTAGCCAGATCTGAGATCGATCTTGGAGAAATACTTGGCACCTCGGAGTTGATCAAGCAGATCATTAATTCTCGGCAGGAGATATTTGTTCTTAATGGTGACTGCGTTCAAGTTTCGGTAATCTATGCACATTCTCATTGAGCCATCCTTCTTCTTAACGAACAGAACAGGGGATCCCCAGGGTGAAGCACTGGGTCTGATATATCCCTTCGAGATGAGCTCTTCTAGTTGTTTCTTGAGTTTGGCCAGTTCATCAACTGACATGCGATAGGGTCTCTTGGCAATGGGTCCTGTTCCTAGCAAAAGATTAATGATGAACTCTACATCACGGTCTGGTGGCATACCCGGTAATTCTTCAGGGAATACATCAGGATAGTCTCTGACCACAGGCACATCATGAACTATCTTTTCCTCCTTTAGTGATTCTGATCTTGCTTTTAAGGGCACATAGGATAGAGGTGGACCTTCCGAACTGGGGTTCGCATCTAATGACTTGGCCTGATGGGTGGGTCACTTGGATATATCTAGGGGAACATGATATGATGCCTCGGTGAATGGTTAACCAATCCATGCCTAAGATGACATCTAGGTTAGTGGAAGGTAATAGGGTTAGATCGGCTTTAAAGATAAGACCCTCAATGGTAAGACTCACTCCCTTACAGATGTGGGTGCTTTTTAGGTCTCTTAAGGGCGAGCTAGTAATGATAGGCTTTTCACGTGGGGTTATGGGCAGGCCATACTCTCGTACAAACTTGGTTGATATGTATGAACAAGTTGCTCCAGAGTCAAAAAGAACTGATGCAGTATTGCCATTAACTAGAAACATACCATACATGACGTCTGGAGCAGCCTGTGCTTCCTCGGCATCTAGATGGTTGAGACGTCTACGGGTAGCAGACCCCTTGAACTGAGACTTCTGAGCAACTAAATTCTGAGGGCATTCAGCGGCCTTGTGACCCGGTTGGCCACAAGCGAAGCAGGTGAAAGGTGCACCGCCTGTGGGGGTTGGCGCATGTGCCTTCCATTTTCCATTGCCTGGTGCGGAGCGGTTCTGTGTTGGGCGTTCATTCATAGAGCGGGAATGGTTGAAATGGTCATGGGTGTTGTGGTCTTGTGCATAACGGTCTTGGGTGTAACGATCCTGAGCAGGGCGGGAGTTTTTGGTGAAGTAGCCTCCACTTCCTCTACCCGATCCAGGGTTGTCATCCCTATTGTGGTGGGAGTGTTCCCTAGAGGGTGCATCTCTGCGGATCCTCTTGCGATCACGGCCACGAAGGGACTCCTTAGGCTTTCGCTTTCTTCCCCTGTACTCTTCTCCAGCTTCATCACGGTCCTTCTCAATCTGAATGCAGCGATCCACCAGAGCACGTAATGTGTTGCTCTCAATACCGCCAAATTTCAGTTTGATGTGCGGATTAAGTCCCTTGCGGTAATAGTATAGCTTCTCCTTTTCAGAGTTCACAACATAGGAAGGCGCATAGCGTAGAAGGTTGGTGAAACGAGTAGTGTACTCGATCACCCGGTCCTTTCCCATCTTGATGTTGCGGAACTCCTTAGCTTTGGCCTCCATGATACCCTTGGGAATGTGGTACTCAGTGAATGCTTCGGTGAACTCTTCCCATGAGATGTTGGCAGGGTCCTCATGGGAGTCACTGCAACTGTCCCACCAGGCGCGTGCTGCACCTATGAGCTGGTGTGCGGAAGCTCCAACACACTCATCGTCGGTGAATGTAGTGAGATCAAGCTTCTTCTCCATTTCCTTAAGCCAGTCATCGGCTACCAGCGGGTCAGGGTCGGTGCCATCATAGGTAGGTGGCCTTAGCTTCAGGAGTCCTTCTAGCTTCCTTTGGAAATCATTTTGCTGACCTCCTTGGCGACGGTTTGCTCCTTCAACAAGAGCTGCAAGAAGCTGGGTCTGTTGCGCCATCACTTCCGCCAGGTTCGGTGGTGGTGGCGGCAGAATGTTCTCCTCAACAGGTGGCGGGGTATTCTCCAGGTCGAAGGGTATCCCTCCACGTCCACGGCCACGACCACGGCCACGGTTGTTGTCACCACAGCCCCTGTTGGGTTCGGGGATGGGCGCACGCCCTCGATTCATTAGGCGATTCGATCGGCGGTTCGGCATCTGTAACACGGATCATTGAATTTTTAGTGCTTGTGCCAAAGTGTCTATAATTCAATATGATTACATGATTTTGATGATTTAAAGCAGAGCAATTACACTATCCAACACTCATTACAAAGAAATGATAAGATCCAAAAGATGTCATAATGTCCAAAAACATTCATTACAAAAGGTTTAATTGCACAGCATCATCTTTAGTAGCTACACTAGAAGATGTGCGAGAGTCGTGCTACGCATAGAGTCTCATAAATCATCTCATAAGGGGTACAACTCATGGAAACTTCAGACATAACTCATGACCATGTAGGATCACCTACTCTAACTTGTACACCACAGCTGGGATACGACTGTCCTCGATCTCGATCTCTTCGTCAGACTTGTGGAGTCGGGACACGTACTTTAAGGCCTCGGCGAGCTCCTCAGTAGCCTTGGCTCCAGGTAGGGTAGGGCAGGCATCTAGGTTGAGGTGAGTCAGGGCTAACTCAAACTCCTCTATCTGAGGCTTTGTCTTGCTGCGGATCTCCTTGGGTAGCTAATCCCACATACCCTTCATTTCCCTGAGACGTTTCCTGTCAGACTTCTGCCAAGCCTGCCAAGTCCTCTTACACTTGTCCTGTAGGTACTCGGTCTGCCTGAGTGCCTCGATTAGGTGACCCTAGTTGCAAATGGCCTTCTTCCTGAACTCCTCTAGCTCCTGAGTCAGGTTCTTGTTCCGAGATTGGATCTTCAACATACCAATCCCCTTGGATCTCTCTCTGTCTCCCTTGCGGTTGAACTCGGCCTTCTTGTCATCCAACTCACTCTGTAATTCCAAGACCTTGCTATCGAGGTAGCAATTCATGTTGCCTAGGTCGGCTGCTTTGTCCTGTAAGTCAGCGACCTTGGCTCTGTGGTCCTTCTCATGACGGTTGAGCTCATCCTGACAATCGGTCCTTCGATTCCTCCTTCCTGAGCTGCTTTGCCCGTGCAGGTTACTTTGACAAACTCGTCAGGGACTCCCAACGTGATGAGAACTCAGCAGAGGGTCTGTGCAAAACCCCCGAGCTCACGTAGGTCGAAGGTAAGCTTGGCGTGGTCCAGAGGTAGCGGTCCTAGAGGTGGCCATTCGACGTTTGTTGCCATCTGCATATTTCATGGAAAACAGGTGTTAGCAGGTCTAATAGTAGAAAAGCCTTGCAAAAAAGTAGCTGCAGGGTCAGTATATAACCGAAAGAAGGTTTGTTCACGTCCTATTCTATCATCCATTTCTAAGGGTTTCGTCCTAAGATCAAGTATGGCTCTGATACCAACTGAAACGACCTCATTTTCCATGAAGGGAAAACCACAAAGTTGAAGTGTTATAAGACCATGATGGATCTTATTACCCAAATTCCAGTCGAATACCACATCCATACAATGATAATATCAGAGTACAAATAGTGCGGAATTACATAATTTATTACATCGCCACATTGGCGGAAACAAAAGTAGCATTCATTCAGAACAGCTTGAAGATAAGATCACCAAACTCGAGCGTAGGCACGAACCCCTCAACCATCAAACTCCTCGGAGCTATACTCTCAGCAGAACCTGTGCCAAAAACTTATCAGTACGATTTGTACTGGCCACTCCCATCCCTATGAGCATTGCTTTGTGGATTTGGATGCATCATGGTTGTATTCAAATGAAATCTATAGGGCTGGGGCTTCCTATGCAGTAGCATATCAAGTGTATAATATAATTGATCAAGTTTTTAACACCATTCCCACACTCATCCCACTCCATTCCCTTTTCCGAGCCAGGTTACGATCCTGGGATCAACATACCACCATCTCCACACTATTACCACACCATCGCTCAGTCGACAGGCCAACTCCCTCTCGGCATTGTCTCAAGGCTTGTAGCCCCTGGCTATGACCGACACTCTCTCACGGGGGAAGAAGAGAAGGACTCATCTCTCTATCTAGTTTAAGCGAAACCCAGGAAAGGTCCATAGCCGATAAGTCGGCACATGTATCGCTGACGTGTGGGTCCAACAACACTGTGTCGCTGACATGTGGGGCTAGGTCAACAGTCATCGTTGACCGGTCAACGGTCAATACAGGCCGGGTCCAAACTAGGCCGGTTGGGCTGGATTCGGGCTGGGCTTTGGCTCGCCACGTGGCAAGCTGTGGCGCTGCCACGTTGTAGTCATGGGCCTCCATTGGGCTGTGGCCTTTGGCTTGTGGTCCATGGTGGACCAGGAGACACTGGTCCATGGACCCAGATAGGACTACGGTGGTCTAGGTCCATCCTTCTTCTCACAGACGCGGTTCTTGTGCACCGAGCTCATTCACGGGTGGCCAACGAGAGGGGGAAAGTTCCCCTGTTTCTCCCGCGGCTGTGCTCTTGCCGGCGGCGAGCTCGCTAGTGAGCCTCCGTGGCGGCGCTAGTGCGCAATTGACGCGGGTGGAAGCTCCAACGAGCCTTGGCATCTTCATTGGTAGGGTCAACATGGCGTGCGGGGTCCTATGGTGTGCCAGCCATGGCGGCAATCTTCTAGGTACGACGGCGGCGCCGGTGAGGTGGCTACGGCCGCGGTGAAGCGTCCTGGTGGGGCGTGTGAGTTTCCTGTGGCTCCAGCGAATAGGGTGGGTGAGTCACGGAGGCGCCAGGAGCTCCTAGCGGGTCTGGCCCTGGTGGAGTTGACGCGGTGGTGGCGGTGCTCCGGCCGTGGCACGGTGTGGTCCAATTGACGTTCTAGTGACCTTTTCCTTCTCTAATCGTGTGCGCGGCGTGGCCCGCGGTGATGCGGAACCAACCAAGGTGGTTGTGCCATCTCTACCATGGCATAGAAGGCGCTGTGGTCTCACCACAGTCATGCTTTGATCCATGGCGAGCGTGCTCCATTCGTGATGGCATGCTCGAGCTGTTGTGCTCGACGCCGCCCTCTTCCTCCCATTTGCTTCGCGTTTCTGATTGGCTCGACACGAGGGTTGTGGTGGTCCTTCTAGGCTGTTGTTTTGGCTAAACTGAAGCAAGAATTCATGCTCCAGCGCGGTCCATTCATGGAGGTCTAGGTGAAGCCATGGGCTAGGAGGGGTCTCAGCCGAAGAGGCTTACCGTGCGATGCTTGGTGAAGGAAGGGTGTCGGTGTCGTGCTGTGGCGGGGCCATGATGCACTAGTAGCAGTGCCAAGCGGAACCACGACGGCGTGGCTTCACCCCGGCGGCGTCCTCCTTCTCTTCCCCGCCTCCTTCTCCTCCTTGCTCTCTCTCTCTTTCTATCTATCTTCTCGGCCCACGGTGTTGCGTGGTGTGTTGCCACCGGCGGTGGCAGCGAAGGGAACGAACCCAAGAGCCCTGGGCTCTGTCCTTTTATAGCCACGCTCGAGGGCTCCCATGGCGGTTGGTGATCGGACGGTGGGGCGATGCACTGCTCACATCCAACGGTATGGAGCAGTTGCGTGGGCACAGCGCAAGCGAGGGGAACAGGGTCATGCCCCTTGCGTGACCCCTGGCCCACCCTGCAACACTGCCAGGGCTCTGTCGTGCAAAAAAGAGAGGCATGGGGGAGGGGAAAGAGATGACAAGTGGGGTCCAATGGCAGCGGCAGCGAGCAAAGGCGGGGAGACGCGTGGGCGTGGGCGTTGTGCGGCTGACGCGTGGGGCCAAGCGGCAGCGACAGCTGGCGGGGCTGGGTGCGCGGGCGTGAGCGGTAGCCCAGGCCGACTTGCTGGGCCGCGTGCGCGCGCTAGGGCTGGCTGGGCCGAGTGGCTGGGCTGTGAGGCCTTCTTCTTCCTTTCTTCTTTTCTTTTCTATTTTTCATTTCTTTTCCCATTATTTCAAATTTGGTTTGAAATTTGAATTCCAAACTGATGCAACTTATTCATTGGTGTTTAGGAAATTTTGTTTAGCTATTTTGTATATCAACATAGGTGTAGTTTGTTATATATATAGAATTAGTTTTTCTTTTATTACACATTTATCCTTGGATTTGAGTAGTGATTACTTTATGGTGTGTTTCTTAGAAAGAGTTGTTAAGCATAACGTAAAGCAAAAGAAAATCCAAATCACAATTTGAGTTAACAATGTATGCAACATTTCATTTGTTAGAATTTAAATAAACATAATTAGTTAAAGGCATGCCATGCTTATGTGCTAACTTGGGTTGGGTTAGACCTAATGCATCTCATAGGTTGGGTTTCTATACATGACACTCATCATCACATGGAAGTTTTGAGAAAAATTTTGTATTTGGTATTTTTGGTGTGTGGATTTTTGGGTTGTTACAGTGACCCCACCCCGACGGCCATGGCGGACTGGAGACGCGACATCCTGGTGAAAACACGCCACCAGCAAGGTAACAACTAAAACGATGCGAGAAACACACACAGGAGCTCACCGTGATCACAACGGTGTGCTCGGTGAAGATGGAGACGGACCAGAGTGGCCGGGCCACGGTGAGGGTGGTAGTGGTGGTGGCGCTCCGACCGTGCGCGGAGAAGACGACGGCTACGCAGGCGTCCCGGGCAGTAGAGGTGGGTGCGAGCGGCCGAGGAGGTGCGCGGGAGTGAGGCGATTGCGGTGGAGTGGTTTGCGTGGCTGGAGATGACTCGACGAAGGCGACGGCGAGTGGCAGAGCTTCGATGGCGGTGGAAACAGAGAAAAAGAAAAACACGACGACGACAGTGCTCGGTATTTATAGGGCGACGAACACGACCTCAAGGCGATGCGCGGCACGTCGCGAACACGCCGAAATAGAAGATGGTGGTCGAAGGCGCGCCTGGAAGCAGTTCGAAGCTTGCCGGCGTCGGGCGGGAGGTGGCGCCCTGCCGTTGGCTGGAGATCAATTAAATTATGAAAATGCCACTAGAGATAATTCCCAAATTACTCTAAATTTTTCTATAGAAGTTGAAAATCTGTAAATACAAAAGTTGCTCAATTTTCAAAGTTCTACAACTTTCTCAATATAAACATTTTCAGATTCTGTCTAGATTTTGAAATTTGAATTTGAAATCAAAAGGGGATATTTTTTGAAAATCTGTAAATACAAAATTACTTTAAATTTTATATTGAAACTTCAAAAACTCCAAATACCAAAGTTGTACATATATCCAAGACCTACAACTTTGCTATTCAAACCATTTTCAAATTATGCTTCTATTTTGAAATTTGAGTTTGGGGATGAAAAGGGGTCAAATTTGGAATTTGCTTCTTTTCAAAATTACTCCAGATTTTACACTAAAACTTTGAAAACTCAAAACACCAAACTTGTAGCCATTGAAAAGATCTACAAACTTGGTTTTACACTTTTTCCCAAATTTTGCTTAGATTTTGAATTAATCAAAAAGGGGTAAAATCAAGGTTTTGCATTTTAGGGTTTTCGGAAGAATTCCAAATCGAAACTTGTTGCTACTTAATTGGTGAGTATTTAGTGATTACACCATCACCCAAGGGCATCATTGAGTCAAGCATCACCTGTTTGACTAAATTCCACTCTTAGTTGACCAGGTTGACTTTAGAAATTCTTTTAATAATTCCCCAAATTTTGAATTGGAATCTGAATCGGAAAACTTGCAACAAGTTTTGGATTCCAAATTCAAACTCAAACTTGAAGCTTTGTTTTATGAGTTGGACTTGAGCTCATACCCTACAAGTGACACTAATGTACAACATCGTCGTACACCTCAACTTACATAGGGCATAAACTAAATATTTGCGGTGACATTCAAAATTAGGGTTTTCCGATTCGAGTCACACACCACAGAAACACAATCAACCTTGGAAACATAAACTTATTTGAGTTGATGCACAACATGGTTAACTTAATCATGAATGCTTTGCAGTTCAATATGATGACATGGCAAATTTTAGTCACTATAACACTAGAGGTGTTACACAGGATGATGCGGATATGCTGTGCATGCTCTTCTTCATTCTTGGAATATATCAAGATATCATCAATGAATACCACTACAAACTTGTCCAACTCTGACATGAAGACTAAATTCATGAGATACATAAAAATGCAGGAGCATTGGTGAGACCAAAGGACATGACTAGGTACTCATACAACTCATACTTAGTAGAGAAAGTTGCCTTTGGTATATCTTGTGGCCGGATTTTTATCTGGTGATAACCCAATCGAAGATCAATTTTTGAGAACACTTTTGCACCAGCCAACTGATCGAACAGAGCATCAATACGAGGCAAGGGGTACTTGTTCTTAATGGTTACCGCATTAAGAGGGCGGTAATCCTTACACATGAAAAGAGTACCATCCTTCTTCTTCACAAAAAATGGCTGGACAACCCCATGGCGAAGAGCTGGGACAGATAAACCCTTTGTTCATCAATTCTTCTAGTTGTTTCTTCATTTCAGCTAACTCCTTTAGGGCCATGCGGTAAGGACACCGGGAAATAGGAGCAGTGCTAGACTCTAATTCAATGGTGAACTCCACATCTCTATCCGTTGGTAACCCAGGCAGATCATCAAGAAAAACATCCAGAAACTCACGGACCACTAGAATAGAGGTAAGATCAGAAGAGACTTCCACGTTCGTAGCAACTGGTGAAGTGGGATCCGAAGGAATAAGGAGAGACATCCTATCCTCGGACGCAGGAAGTCACAACTCAACAACTCTTCGCTTGAGGTCCAAAACTACCCCATAAACCTTCAGCCAATTCATGCCCAATATTGCATCAATGCCATGCTCGGTTAGCAACATGAACTGGAGACGATAAGTGTGAGTGGCTAGCACTAAACTGACAATATCTGTCTAAGTGTTGATAAACATCTGTGCACCCGGAGTGCTGATCCTATAGGCCTTAGGGATGGCCATAATAGGTAGATTATGCCTTTTAGCAAACCCCATGCTCATGAATGAATGCGATGCTCTAGAATAAAATAACACAAGTGCAGGGTGGGAGTCGATGGTAAACATACCAGCCATCACCGGCTGACTCTGCAGTATTTCCTTAGCCTTCGTGTAGTTAACTTGTCCCGAGCGACTCACTGGCACTTTCTTATTAATAACCGTCCTCTTGATTAGACGAGAGTTGGCGGACGGCTGGAAAGACTGAACAGGCCGATTCTCAGGACACTCCCGAGCAAAGTGGCCCTCCTTGCCACACTTGAAACAGCCAGTGGACTTGACCATCTACCCCTAGCGATGTTGAAAGTCCTATGTTTGGTGTTGGTAATTAGTGACAATACTTAGTACTAACCACATAACAAAGACATGTGTGTAGCTATGATGTGGTTGGTGCAATGACATGGTGAAGCAAGGATCAAGCAATGGTGATGTGATCAAGTGCTTGCCATGATGGAGTTGGATGAAGGTGCAAAGCCAAATCATGGAGCTCAAGGCAAAGCCAAATCATGGAGCTCAAGGCAAAGGTATATGATAGGGTTTCCATTTTGCATCCAAGACACCATAGAGGGTGTGGATGGCTTAGGATCGATAGTCATACTATAAAGAGGAGAATTTTCGGGGCTATTGACCACTTAAGTGCCACTAGATGAGGATTCATTTGCATATGCATTTAGATCTAGTGGAGAGCTAACGTAATGCCATGAAAAATGATTGTGAAAATGCTAACACACGTGCACATAGTGATGTACACTAGGTGATGTTAGCACATTTGCGAAGGCGGTGGAGGTTGAGTGGTAGAGATGGGTTTGGGGTCCTCTCTCCCTCTCGCCGAGCTTGCGAGACGGGATTCGGTGTTTTTTGTGGAAGTGAAACACCTATTTTTCACTATGCCAGTGGCATAGATTTTCTCTAAGTCATTATGGATAGAAACACAAGCGAACGGAGGTCACTGGTAGTGACCGGACGAGGTCACGGTATGACTGAACACGTCCGGTCAGTGGCAGAGCAGCACGTGGCGTGGGTGTGGTCAGTTCGACCGTCGTGTCCGGTCGATCGCGGGACCAGCGCGTCCGGTCAAACACGCGGTGAGGCAACGAGGCGCACAGGGCTGATCGGACACGTCCGGTCGCGAAAAACCCTCTCTGGACCCTTTCTATACTCGAACCGGACGCGTTATGCGTCCGGTCAGTTCAATCAGTGCGTCCGGTCATGTGGTCAGCAACACGAATCAGTGGCAACCGGACGCTGAGGCGCGTCCAATTAGTTTGATCGGCGCGTCCGGTCACTCTAGTGCGTGAACGAGTTCATTTAAGTGACTGTTATGATCCAATGAACGAAAAGCAAGACACGTGGCGTTCATCGAAGAGGTCGCGGTGGAGCAACTGGACGTTGTGTGCGTCCGGTCAGGCCGGACCAGCGCGTCCGGTCACCCCGAGTATGGCTATTTCATGAGCCAACAACTTTTTTCTTTTGGGGGCTCCTATAAATACTTGTTGGCCGGCTCCTAGAGGTTGCTCTTAGACATTTTGACTCTCTAACAGCCTCTTGAGCTGAGCACATCCCCTCCCACTCATCTCCCTTGCTTGATTGCCTAATCAAAGTGAGATTGAGTGATCTCAAGTGCTTTTGCTTGTGAGTTTGCATCTAGTTGGCACTTGGGTGTTCTTTTGCTATAGGATTCTTGTTTCTCTTGGTGGTTGCCGCCACCTAGACGGCTTGGAGCAGCAGAGGAGGTCCAGCATGTGTTGGTGGTTGTTCGTGGCCGGCTCCGATGAGTTTGTTGTGAGGGGTTGTTTTGGTTCCCTGGTGGAGCGCCGAATTCCAACTCTAGTGGATTGCTCATGTCGAAACTTCTCACCATTTGGTAGGGTCTTGTGGCACCTTTTGAGAGGCTCGATGTGTGATATCGATTAGCCACCGAACCACGTGGTGTAGGAGGACACAACGAGGACTAACGTACCGGCAAGCACATGAACCTCGGGATAAATCTTATGTCTCAATTGTGTTTGATCAATTGGATTTCATCCCAGTGATTGGTTACTTCATTGACTATATTGGTATTCACTTTGGTTGGCTCAATCATCGCCACTCAGTATAACATTCAAAATCCCCTCTTGCACTTACTTTGGTATCTTCTTGTTTAGTTTGTTGTTCCTTTTTGTTGCTAGCTTGTGTAGTTCTAGTTGTAGTAGCTTTGTAGCTTTGCTAGCTTACGGTTTGCCTTGTGGCGGTTGTGTGAACCAAACTAGAATTGTTAATTGGATAGGTGGCTTGTATCACCCCATTAGGCTAGGTAAAACTCGCATCCCGCCATTTGTATTACTAATTAAATTGTTTGAGTGATCTTTGTAGAAAGTTTTATTTGCTATTCACCCCCCTCTAGCCATCAAGACCTTTCAGAGGTGGAAACTACTGTCCCTGTGGCTGCTGCACCTGCTGAGTAGGTGCGTGGTACTGAGTTGACAGTGTCTGGCGGTTCTGCTGAGGCTGCCGAGACGGCTATCCACCTGGGGAATGGTAGGACATCCTCTTAACAACCTGCATCTTATGTGCCTGCGGGTGACTAGAAGACCCAAAAATCCCCCACTTGCGCTTTCACTTAGCTTGAGTATCATGCTGCAGTCCCTCCATAGCAATGGCAGCATTCATCAGAGTACCGAAAATCTGATAGTTCCTGGTGTACAACTCCTTTTGCAGAATGCAAGAGAGGCCACGGTAGAAGCGGTCCCTCTTCTTCTCATCTGTGTCAACGTGAATCCCAGCATACTATGCCAAATGGTTGAATTTGATGGCATACTCCATCACGGACATGCTTCCCTGCTTTAGGTCCAAGAACTCCGAGAGCTTCCTGTTCAGAACACCCACAGGAATGAAGTACTCTCAAAAGGCAGTGGTGAACTCCTGCCAAGTCACCTGGTGATCCACCTGCTGCATGGCATTGAAAGTATCCCACCATGCGTCGGCAGACCCCAACAGCTGTTGTGCGGCAAAGCGCACCTTCTGCTCGTCGGTCACCGTGAGCAGCAGAAACTTCTGCTCTAGCACACGAAGCCAGTGCTCCGTGTTTAGAGGCTTTGCAGTCGGTGTGAACATGGGTGGGTTGGTCTTCAAGAAGTCCTGATAATAATAGGGCCTCTCAAGACCGCGGGCACCACCCCCATTCCCACCGTTGCCACCATGGCCTCCACGGGCGAGACCACCGACAGCCTGCGCCATCAACTCCAAGGCACGGGCTATCTCGTGTCGTGTAGCCAACATCTTCGCCATCATCTTCACCTAAGAGTGGGGCATCGTGGCTCTCCCCGTTGGCATTCTCACGACCCTTCTCGCCATGGCCCTCAGTGTCATGGCCCACTCCAGCGCTGGTACTCCCATGACTGGACCCAACTCCCACGCGGCGAGACCTCAGGTCCATCTGTAACACATAAGAACCAACCATTAGGGCACTCTCTAGATTAAGAACACAAGACTGAGAAGATGATACGGCCTTCATGAAAGTTGAAGAAATTCATTTTAGTTCTTATGCTACCATGCGACTATCAAAATTTTGCGTGAAGGGGGTTTTTAGGTTAACTAATTTTTATTTTTATGATGCATGCATCGTCCTATGCGTTCACTCAAGCCAGAATATAACAGCATTTCGCTAGAAATTTTGGCACATCGTACACTCACTTCTGAAACTAGCGCTTTCTTACGCAACGTAAGTTAGTGTACCTGCAGAAAATAGTTAGGTAAACCAATGCCACTATCCTAGATAAACCATATTGCTAGGGCTTAATACTTATTTACGTCGACCTTACCGCATCCTATTTTTCTTAAATCTTTTGTTGGTCAAAATTTTAAGACTTTTGAAAAGGTGATTAAGCTTGTAAACTCATTATTGGCTCTGGTACCAACTGTGGCGGAATCGCCCGATTTAACACACTTTCAGGGGCACTTGTCTTCCACTAGACACTAAGTGCCTGAAAGTGAGCTAAACCAAGTAATTCCGTCGAGCACACCCAACGGGAGAACTCGAACAATCCATATTTTACACCCGGGATCCAATAATGAGTACAAACTTACAATACTTAGTCCATTTCATACAATATAGAGTCTCAAAAGGCATTTATTACAATACCAGGGTTCAGAGTGCGATGATTTAAACAACGGAAATAAAAAACAACATCTAGCGAAGCAAAATGAGAATCTGTCTATGCCCACCAGAAGAATCCTCCACACAAGGCCTAACAGCTCAAGGTGCACCTGCAACAGGGGTAAAATAAACCCTGAGTACACAATGTACTCACAAGACTCACCCGACTGGAAAAAATATATTTCCCGACTCTCAAGCACTATGATAGTCTTTATGGCTTGTGGGTTTCTTGTTTACGGAAAGCAGCACTAAGGGTGTGTCCTTAATTCCTTAAACTTTTGGTAGCCATATTTTATTTATTATCTAATATTCTTGTAAGCACCTAGTCTAGAATCAAGCAAGGGTTGAGCAATTAGAACCATTTCTCCATCTTTCAACTGCCAGTTCTTACTAGGTGCCAGAGTGTAGTCAAGTCGAACCGTCATATAGAAACAGCAATTCGCGAATCAATGAGCCTAGCTGGGTACCCTGAAAAACACACGTCTCGCTCGTACCCTAGGCACGAGCGAGACCAACCCGTTCCACTTCTGTCACGGGTTCCAGGTCCTCGTCCAAACTTGGACTCCAAGCCCCCACACTTGAGGCCCGGCCTTAATGCAGTGCTTAGACCTCCACCTATCCCCACCTCCAATCAGTCGGTCCGGAAAGAGCCAAAGCCCATGACAAGAGAGTAATAAGCCTTCCCGCTCCCATAAGTAAGTATGTGCTCGGGATAATAAGTATGTGACTTGACCAGGATCCATGCAACGAATGGTCCTTAATTGACACGGACAAGAAAATAGTGCAACCCAGCTATGCCCCATGGCCACGGGACACAACTTGTTACACCCACCAATACCCATACCACATCCCTGCCTGGTCACTGTTTCCTTTCCATCATTTTATCATGGATGTAATAATAATAGTAATAACCATCTATTGTGAGTAATGACAGATTACTCATGCTACCGATAAATCAAAGCAAAGCAGCTACACGACCCTGTACTAGTAAGACTCATGGTGTATATATATATATATATATATATATATATATATATATATATATATATATATATATATATATATATATATATATATATATATATATATATATATATATATATATATATATATATATATATATATATATATATATATATATATATATATATATATATATATGTGGGTATCATAAAATTCCTGCAACGTAAATGCACAACATTTCAATATATAATGATTTGCAAATAAGGGTTATGCACCGGGGCTTGCCTTGGGCAGGCGCAAGGTCAGAGGTGTCAGTTACGGGCGGCTCCTGGAACTCCTCCAACATGAAGATCTCCTCCTCGTATTCCTCAACGATCTCCTCGTAGTCCTGCTCCTCCGTGGCCACGTACTCAACTACCTCGTGATCAACTTGCATGAAATGATAATACGACATTTAATATGGTGACAATGGTAGCTCTTAAAATAACAACTACTAAGCTATTTAGCTAACTCTAATGGCTAACATGCTAAGCCATCCACTACTTCTATTAAGCAAAAGCTAACCGGTCTAATTGTTTTCTACCAAAGAGATCGCATCATCTTCTTTTGTTATCGATTCAACATAACTACGAGAACTTAGCTACCACATCTAGCCAGGTACTAAGGTGCTACAAAAATTTCAGTAAGCACCTCACATTGCCAATAAGCTACGGTAAAAAAAAATTGGGTTATGGCAATCACGGTATTGCCAACATAATACCTACAAGATTTAATATCTTACTAATAGTCATTTTCGCATCGATTTAAATAGACCTAGTATGGTTATAGCTATTCATGAAGTGATTTCATTAACTGCTAGAGCATGAATTTAGGGACTCAACTAAAGTGGTCATATCATTTTTGGACACCTACACAAGTCACTGTAATTCGTCAAAGTTTGGTTTGAAACTAAATTATAGAAGCAATTCTTAAATCGCAAGAAAAAGGGAAACCAATCCCTCGACTCGTCCTACACGAGGCGGCCCAGCCACGCGCAGCGTGCCCCCGTACTCGCGGCCCAACCGCGCGAGGCGGCCCACGACGTGCAGCCCCTGCGCGAACGCAGCCCAAGCGAGGGAGACCGCAGTCGTGCAGGCGAAAACACGATTTAGCCCCCCGAGCTAACTACTATTTGCATGGCTACGATCTTCACTATTCCCGTAGACAGCAGTTATGCAAGAACACCCTTTCCTAAAGCTATCTTTACATCGGGGAGGTCCCCGACGCACCTCTGCATGCTAGCGCGGCGTTGATCGGCACTGGCCGGTTACGTCGGCCACTCGGGAGTCTCAACAGCACACACGAGGGGGAGATGCTCACCACAGTGAAGACGCAAGGCACAGGGTGGCGGTACGAAGGCCGGAGATAGGGTAGCGTGGCCTCCCCATGATGGCAGCAACCTGCATCGGTGGTGGCCCCGTTCCGGTAAGCTAAGGCACTAGGAAGGCGGTAGCGGTGGCGCAAGAGCTCCAACGACCTACCGCGAACTCGGCCGGAGTGGTGGCTTTGCCCGAGCCTGCCCGAAACGAGCTGGCCACGTGCGCCCGATGGGTGCAGCGGCGCACCGCGGCGGTGCAACCCCGTCACCAGTGCAGGGGGATAGCAGCGGCTCGGCTAGGGTGCACGGAAGGGAGAGGGAGGTGGGGCAAAATTGGTGGTGCAACAATTTGGCTCGCGGTGGTCTAGGGGGCTGTCCACGGCGAGGGGCGGTCCGACCTTGACGACGTGGTGGAGAGGCAGCGCTCCTAAAATTGGAGCTCGGTGGGGCAAGGCTCGAGGTGGGGGCGAGGTCGGTCAGCTGGCGGCTTCACAACGAAGTGGTGAGCAAGGCGGAGTGGACCTAGGCAGCTCCACCATGTCGGAAGAGACGGTGTGGGTCCGACGGCCATGGTGGTAGAGGAGATAGGGAGGTCAACCCTCGGGTCACCTCGCTGGCCGGGCTAGGGTCGACGTGGGCAGGCGACACACGCACAGGGGTCACATCGGACATACACGAGTGATGCGGGAGTGGTGTGCGTGAGCAGCGGTCAGTTGACCGATAGCGGTGCAGGAGGAAGGGCATGGGCGCGACGTCGCAGACCTGGCAACGGCCGCGTCACTGCACGCGACGTGGGGGGACAGTGGGGCAGTGTGGGGTAGCGCGGGGCAGTGGCCGGCTACGGCCGAACATGGCCAGACCAGGACGTGCCGGCCCGCCCAGCCCGACAGCGCGGCCAGGCGCTGGCATAGGGCGGCCCGCGGCGGTGACCACGCACACAGGGGCCGACAGCCGAGACAGGGTTACGAGCACGGATTTTAAAGCACGCCAAACCACTAACCAAGCTTGACTTCGGCTCAACCAACTACACCACACCCGAGAGGGCACCTAGGGCTACCCAGAGCAACCAAAACCCGACCTTGCTCCTTAGCTAACTTTCTCGAACAGAAGTCGCCAAGGTAGCGCCGTCAAACTGCTTACAAGCTTACGATCCTAAGCATATTTTAGGTTTTCCAAATTCGATTCCCAAGCTACTAGAAATACTAGCTAGCCAAAATACTTTTCCACTGCAAGGGTTGCATTCCACTCTACAAAGTTAGTACTTCAAATCTTATTAAAGTGTTGCATATATGTTCTATAACAGTTTTGCTAAATAAAATTCATTTTTGAACCTTAAATGATACAACACGGTTATTGCGTCAACTTCCACTTAACATTTTTATTAGCTATTTTGAATCACTAAAATGATTCTACAAACTCCGACACACGCTAAATCACATAAGTATGATGCTCCTGATATGCTTTGATGAGTTGCTTACGCAATAACACCGAGGGTGTTACATCCCCCACTGAGTCAATGACGGCAGCGCACCTCCGAGCGACGGATCTATCTTGCACGAGGTTCTCCAGGCAGTGGCGATGCAGATCCTGGCGGCGCGGATCCGACTCGGGAGCAGCGGATCCAGCATGGTGCAGTGGATCCGGCCAGCGGCCCCTCCGGCGGGCGCTCTGGCGAGCAGCGGTCGGATCCGGCGAGCGGGTGGCCTCCTCCAGCAAGCGGACGCGGCGATGGTGCAGATCCTGTGAGCAGAGCGGTAGCCCGTGGATGGGCTTGGCAGGCCCGTGGGTAGGCTCGCTGGGCTTGTCCACGGGTTTTCTTTTTTTTATTTTTTATTTGTTTAACTAGGGCGGGAAACCAACTGCCTCCATTAAGACCGCATTAACCGTGACCATTGGACAAAGACGGATGAGATGCCCTCCTCGGTTAATCATTTTTGCCCGTCTCAGTTAAGTTTTCTGTAGTAGTGTATTGAATTACAAACACCATCGGGTGGTGGGAAAAACCAGACATGTTTACCAAGGTACATGGATACAGAACTCCTAGGTAGGTAATCTATGCGCATCCACATTCGAACTTCTTTGTTCATGGACGAACTCCACGTGGGGGAAGATTGCTCTCCTCATCTTGATCTCCTTCACTATTGGACTGTATAGCCCCAATCCCTCTCTCCATGGATATTCTTAACTACTTTTTTGAAGGGATGTTCTTAATTACTTTTTTTAGGGGAATATTCTTAATTACTTGGATCAAGACCTATCGCCCAGCCCAGTACAGTGACTCTGCATCAAGACTGAAGAAGACGAGGCCTAGGCTGCTGAATTGCGGATACGAGGCCTGGCCCGCTCGACTTCACAGGCCACGTCCATGTTTGGTTGCAGCGCCAAGAGTGGGTGCGTGTATGATTGGGCCAAGCCTTGGCCCAGGAGGAGGCCTGCGTTTTCTGCTTGCTGTACTGTAACGTAATCCGAACTCGAGTGTGTGAGATGGTGACAAACTATGATCGGATTCTACCGTTCTCTCCTGGACGCGTCGACGGGGCTGTCGGACTCGCAGCGGTGGGCGCTGTTCAGGCTCCTGGCCGCGACGCGCTCTGGTCGCCACCGAGTCCGAGCCTGCGTACCGGGCGTCGTGCGGTGGCCTGTGGCCAGATCCAGCGGCGATTCGGATCCGCCTCCAACTATCTGCCCAAGCTCGTCTCTTTATAAGCGATGGAGCAGCGGGCGCATACCAGATTACCGGTTCACGACTCAAAATCCGTCAATCGTTGAAATCTGTTTATTCGCCGCTTAGCAGCTAGCAGGTCAGTAATCAATGTCGACGGCATATCAGTATCATCCGCTAGCACCGTCCAACAACGGGCAGGGGCAGCTGCGGCCGCCTACCAAGCTGCTCGGCTGCCTCCGCACCGTCGGATGGCCCAGCAGCAAGACGAACCCGCTCCTCGTCGCCGCCGTCTACACCGCCACCGACGCCAAAATCTCCCGCGTCGACGTCAAGCTCGTGGACGTGGCGTCCGGCGCGACGGTCGCTCGGCTGGACCGCCAAGGCAACGGCCACTTCGGCGTCACCGGCGGCCTCCTCTGCCTCGTCGGCACCGGCGGCACGGCGGCCGTCAGCGTGCTCGACCCGGCCACCGGCGACGTCACCAACATCCCAGCCTACACGGCGCCTAACGGCCAGAACACCTCGTCGGCGTACGTGTTCGGGCACGTCCCCGCGACGGGAGAGCACAAGGTGCTCCGCGTCTACACCGCTGGCCACGGCGAGACCAAGCAGCCATGCGAGATCCTCACCCTCGGCAGCAGCAAGCAGCGTTGGAGGCCGGCGCAGAGCCCTCCGGTGCGCGTCGACACGTTGGTCTCCCGGCACCGGGCGGTCACCGGAGGGGTCGCGCACTTCTTGATCCCTCAGAGGGCCGAGTACGACGTCATCGCCTCGTTCGACATGGCGACGGAAGAGTGGAGGCCGGCGCTCCTGCAGGCGCCGCTCTCCTCCGACAAGTGCAACTGCTGCAGCAACAGCCTGAGCCTGGTCGAGCTCAACGGCTGCCTGGTGTTTGTGCACCACGACTACCTGTCCTTCTCCATGGACATGTGGGTGCTGACGACGGACCTGAACAGGGGGACGTGGTTGAGAGTGGAGCCTCTTCCTCTAGGGAAGATTCTCCGCGGCGACGGCGAAATCATGGCGCATGGTGCTGGACGATGGACGCATTGCGTTCTGGGTCAGAGCACCGAACAGGAATAGCGTGGTGCGGCTGTATGATCCACGGACCGGCGGCTGCGAGGAGGTGGTCAGTTTCGGAAAATTGTGTAGCGCTGTTGGGTTGTACAGGGGAAGCCTCTTGGGGGTCAAGTAGCTAGTAGGTCAAAGAGAGTGTATGCGTTACCATTTGATTTGTTTTTAATGATTTGTTGATGTGTATACGTGCTCATGCGTTTTCTTTCCCTATCATATATGCCAAATGATCGATCCATGGTTTTATTGTTGACATCAAAAGATTCAGAATTGATATACTACTAGTAATATTGAAAGTGTTCTATACATTATTAAGAGTAATAACCAGTATTTTTAATAATGGGCTAAGGCATTTAGCGATTTCTCTCTTCAAATCAAACAACTAATAGCAAGCTAAATCAGCTATGTCCACTACTACGTAAGACATTTGCAGATATGGCTAGGTGCCTCTACTTTTCCGTCTCTACACATCAATGATTTGTAGAGACGGTTTTTCAACCGGCTATACAAATCAATTTGTAGACCACCACTACAAATCGATTTGTTGAACAGCTGAAAAATTTAAGTTTAAGGTGATATTTAGTTCTTGTAGTAATGAGACGAAAGTGAGGTTACTGAATTATCTATCATAATAGGAGGATGTGAGTAATTAGTTACAAATTTAGGTCTACTTTAGATCATGTGTTTCTTAATGACATAGGTAGGTAACTTAATTAAATATAGAATCATTGGATACTTTATATTTTAAACTATATTTCATAATGAGAAAGCTAGGTAATTTAGACGCAATGTTAGGAGGTTATTTTGAATTATGTTTCATAATAGTAAAAGGCTGGTATTTTAGTGCAAACTTAGGTGGTTATTTTGAATTAATTTTTGTAATGGCAGACGCGGATAGTTTATAAACAGATTTTGAATTATCTTTTATAATGGCAGTGGTGAGTAATTTAGATACAAATTTGGAGAATTACTTAATGTATTTTTCATAATGACAGAGATTGGTAATTTTTTCATTAAATATAATAGATCTAATGTCTATTATGAGTGATGATGATCAAAGTCAACTAAATTAAAAGCTAGAAGTTTCTGGTTTTTGTGAGAATTCTAGGATTTTTTTCTTAGCGCACCTGATGAGAATTAATGTGATATCTCCATCCGAACCTCTGCAAGCTATGAATCAAGTGCTAGCTGTTCAAGCACGGTACATTTTTTCCCTCATGACTACTAATCACTTGATGAACCTTCGTTTGTACGCATGCACTTGTATGCATGAATGTTATCGCTCGTAAACATGTGAACCATGGAGACACAGCTTCTGTCCACATATTAATAACTCTGAACACGCATAAATTCTTTTTTTTTCTTTTTTTGCGCAGAACCATGCACAAATTCTTTTTTTTAGGGGAAACCATGCACAAATTCTTAGCCATATTGACGACGGAAGTTTGCAGCAACGGAGGTCAATGTAGATTTCACTATTTTTATGCTGTTATTCGACCTTAGTTACATTACTACGTCGCATCCATTAGTCAGATTAGTGTTTGATCTTAATTACTTTTTTTCGAGAAAAGCCGCCCTTTATTAGCTCATAATCACTACTAAAAAAACATAATCGAGGCAATTGGCAAAGGGGCTCGGAGGCGGGCGGGCATTTGAACCGTCTCGGTTAATGGCTAGAATTAAACGAGGCAGTCACTTTCATAATTGATTTATGATCTAAAATATATTAACAGGGGCGGGCCTTATAAGCCTCCAAAAATACCCTCATTTTCGGAGGCAGGCCTCTTATAAGGCCCGTCTCGGTTAATATGGCCGAGCCCACCAGGAAGCCCATTGAGCCCAGAAATCAGGTCACACTATATAATGAAATGAAACCCTAAATCCACTCTCTCCCTCACCTATCTATCTCCCTCAGCCTCACTCTCTCAGCCTCAACCGCAACACCCCTCCTCTCACCGGCGCCCTCCCTTCCCCTCCTAATTCCAGCGGCGCCCCACCCCTCTCCGGCGGTGCCCCACCCTTCCCCTCTTGGCGCCCCTCCACTGAGCAGGCAGCGGCTGCAGCACCCCTCTCCCACCCGAGCAGGCCGTGGTAGCGGCACCACTCCTCCACCCGACCAAGCCGTGACGCTTCTCCCCCACCGGAGCCACTCCTCCACCTGATGGCGGTTGCGGCGCTCCTCCCCTGTGGCAGAATCGCCCGATTTAACATACTTTCAGGGGCACTTGTCTTCCACTAGATGCTAAGTGCCTGAAAGTGAGCTAAACCAAGTAACTCCGTTGAGCACACCCAACGGGAGAACTCGAACAATCCACATTTTACACCCGAGATCCAATAATGAGTACAAACTTACAATACTTAGTCCATTTCATACAACATAGAGTCTCATAAAGCATTTATTACAATACTAGGGTTCAGAGTGCGATGATTTAAACAACGGAAATAAAAACAACATCTAATGTAGCGAAATGAGAATCCATCTGTGCCCACCAGAAGAATCCTCCACACAAGGCCTAACAGCTCAAGGTGCACCTCCCTGAGTACATAATGTACTCGCAAGACTCACCCGACTAGGAAAAATATATTTCCCGACTCTCAAGGACTATGATAGTCTTTATGGCTTGTGGGTTTCTTGTTTGCGAAAAGCAGCACTAAGGCTGTGTCCTTAATTCCTTAAACTTTTAGTAGCCGTATTTTATTTATTATCTAATATTCTATCTAAGCACCTAGTCTAGAATCAAGCAAGGGTTGAGCAATCAGAACCATTTCTCCATCTTTGAACTACCAGTTCTTACTACGGTGCCAGAGCGTAGTCAAGCCGTACCGTCACGTAGAAACGACGATTCGCGAATCAATGTGCCTAGCTGGGTACCCCAAAAAACACACACCTCGCTCGTACCCCAGGCACGAGCGAGACCAACATGTTCCACTCCTGTCACAGCTTCCAGGTCCCCGTCCAAACTTAGACTCCAAGCCCGCACACTTGAGGCCCGGCCTCAATGCGGTGCTTAGACCTCCACCTATCCCCGCCTCCAATCAATCGATCTGGAAAGAGCCGGAGCCCATGACAAGAGAGTAACAAGCCTTCCCACTCCCATAAGCAAGTATGTGCTCGGGATAATAAGTCTGTGACTTGACCATGATCCATGCAACAAACGGTCCTGAATTGACACAGACAGGGAAACAGTGCAACTCAGCTATGCCCCGTGGCCACGGGATACAACTTGTTACACCCACCAATACCCATACCACATCCTTGCCCGGTCACCATTTACTTTCCATCATTTTATCATGGATATAATAATAATAGTAATAACCATCTATTGTGAGTAACGACAAGTTACTCACGCTACCAATAAACTTAAGCAAAGTAGCTACATGACCCTGTACTAGTAAGACGCGTGGTAGATATATATATGCATGTGGTATCATAAAATTCCTGCAATGTAAATGCATAACATTTAAATATATAATGATTTGCAAATAAGGGTCATGCACCGAAGCTTGTCTTGGGCAGGCGCAAGGTCAGGGGTGTCAGTCACAGGTGGCTCCTGGAACTCCTCTGGCACGAAGATCTCCTTGTATTCCTCAACGATCTCCTCGTAGTCCTGCTCCTCCGCGGCCGCATACTCAACTACCTCGTGATCAACATGCATGAAATGATAATACAACATTTAATACGGTGACAACGGTAGCTCTTAAAATAACAACAACTACTAAGCTATTTAGCTAACTCTAATGGCTAACATGCTAAGCCATCCACTACTTCTATTAAGCAAAAGCTAACTGGTCTAATTGTTTTCTACCAAAGAGATCGCATCATCTTCTTTTGTTATCGATTCAACATAACTAGGAGAACTTAGCTACCACATCTAGCCAGGTATTAAGGTGCTACAAAAATTTTAGTAAGCACCTCACATTGCCAATAAGCTACGGTAAATTTCTTTTTTGGGTTAAGGCGATCACGGTATTGCCACCACAATACCTACAAGATTTAATATCTTACTAATAGTCATTTTCGCATCGATTTAAATAGACCTAGTATGGCTACAACTATTCATGAAGTGATTTCATTAACTGCTAGAGCAGGAATTTAGGGACTCAACTAAAGTGGTCTTATCATTTTTGGACACCTACACAAGCCACTGTAATTCGTCAAAGTTTGGTTCGAAACTAAATTATAGAAGCAATTCTTAAATCGCATGAAAAAGGAAAACCAATCCCTCGGCTTGGCTTGCACAAGGCGGTCCAGCCACGTGCAGCGTGCGCCCATACTCGTGGCCCAACCACGCGAGGCGGCCCACGACGCACGGCCCCCGTGCGAACGCAGCCCAGGCGGGGGAGACCACAGGTGTGCAAGCAAAAATGTGATTTAGCCCCCGAGCTAACTACTATTTGCACGGCTACGATCTTCACTATTCCCGTAGACAACAGTTATGAAAGAACACCCTTTCCTCAAGCTATCTTTACATCGGGGAGGTCCCCGACGCACCTCCGCATGCTGCCGCGGCGTTGATCGGCACTGGCCGGTTACGCCGGCCACCCGGGAGTCTCAACAACACACACGAGGGGGAGATGCTCACCATGGTGAAGACGCGAGGCATGGGGTGGCGGTACAGAGGCCAGAGATGGGGTAGCACGGCCTCCCCACAACGGCGGCATCCTGCATCGGTGGCGGCCCCGTTCCGGTGAGCTAAGGCACTATGAAGGCGGTAGCGGTGGCGCGAGAGCTCCAATGACCTACCGCAAACTCGGCCGGAGTGGTGGCTTTTCCCGAGCCTGCCTGAAACGAGCTAGCCATGTGCGCCCGATGGGTGCAGCGGCGCACCATGGTGGCGCAACCCCGTCACCAGTGCAGGGGGGACGACAGTGGCTCGGCTAGGGTGCGCGGAAGGGAGAGGGAGGTGGGGCAAAATTGGTGGTGCAACCAATTTGGCTTGCGTGGTCTGGGGGGGAACTATCCACGGCGAGGGGTGGTCCGACCTTGATGACGCGGTGGCGAGGCAACGCTCCTAAAATTGGAGCTGGGTGGGGCAAGGCTCGAGGTGGGGGCGGGGTCGGTCAGCTGGCGGCTTCACAGCGAAGCGGTGAGCAAGGTGGAGTGGACCTAGGCGGCTCCACCATGCTGGAAGGGATGGTGCGGGTCCGATGGCCATGTTTGCAGAGGAGATAGGGGAGGTCAACCCTCGAGTCACCTCGCTGGGCGGGCTGGGGTCGACGTGGGCGGGCGACACACGATAGGGGTCACGTCAGACGTACACGAGCGATGCGGGAGTGGTGTGCGTGAGCAGCGGTCGATTGATCGATAGCGGCACAGAAGGCAGGGCATGGGCATGATGTCGCTGACCTAGCAACGATCTCATCACCGAGCGCGAGGTGGGAGGAACAGCGGGGCAGTGCGGGGTAGCGTGAGGCAGTGGCCAGCTACGGCCGACCATGGCCAGACCAGGACGTGCTGGCCCGCCCATCCCGACCAGGCGCTGGCACAGGGCAGCCCGCGGTGGTGATTGCGCACACAGGGGCCGACAGCCGAGACAGGGTTACGAGCACAGATTTTAAAGCACGCGAAACCACTAACCAAGCTTGACTTTGGCTCAACCAACTACACCACACCCGAGAGGGCACCTAGGGCTACCTAGAGCAACCAAAACCCGACCTTGCTCCTTAGCTAACTTTCTCGAACAGAAGTCACCAAGGTAGCGCCGTCAAACTGCTTACAAGCTTACGATCCTAAGCATATTTTAGGTTTTCCAAATTCGATTCCCAAGCTACTAGAAATACTAGCTAGCCAAAATACTTTTCCACCACAAGGGTTGCATTCCACTCTACAAAGTTAGTACTTCAAATCTTATTAAAGTGTTGCATATATGTTCTATAACAGTTTTGCTAAATAAAATTCATTTTTGAACCATAAATGATACAACACGGTTATTGCGTCAACTTCCTTTTAACATTTTTATTAGCTATTTTGAATCACTAAAATGATTCTACAAACTTCGACACATGCTAAATCACATAAGTATGATGCTCCTAATATGCTTTGATGAGTTGCTTACGCGGTAACACCGAGGGTGTTATAGCTCTACCCCCCTAAAAGAAAATCTTGACCCAAGATTTCCCGTGCCTAGTGTGGGGAAAGAGGTTGGAAATAACTTTCACTTAGCGAATTACCTTCAGGAGATAGATAGGAGATGGGGATAGTGCTTCAAAATATAGCTCTCTAGTTCCCATGTTACTTCATCTTCCGAATGATGTTGCCACTGGACCTTGTAAAATTTCACCACATTGTTCCTAGTCACTCTCTCTTTTTCATCCAAAATTTTTACTGGATGTTCCTCCTAAGATAGATCTGGTTGAAGGGGAAGTCCTTCAACTTCTACTATCTCAGTGGGAACCCGCAAACACATTTTCAACTGGGACACATGGAAAACATTGTGGACAACTGACAAAATATCAGGAAGATGGATGCGATAAGCCACTGGACCATGTCGGGCCAAAATCTTGTATGGCCCAACATAGCGAGGAGCTAGTTTTCCACAGACACCAAAGCGATGCACACCTTTCATAGGAGACACTTTAAGATATACATAGTCACCAACTTCAAACGGCAAAGGCCTCGTTCTCTTATCTGCATAGATTTTCTGCTGGTTCTGAGCTGCCTTTAGGTTACTCCGGATAATACCAATCTTCTCTCTCGCTTCAAGAATAAACTTAGGCCCGAAATAACCACGGTCTCCTACTTCAACCCAGTTGAGTGGGGTCCTACATTTCTTGCCATAAAGGGACTCAAATGGTGCCATCTGGATGCTCTCTTGGTAGCTATTATTGTAAGAAAACTCAGCTAATTTCAAACATTCATCCCACTTCTCAGGAAACGAGATGACACATGCCCTCAACATATCCTCAAGTACCTGATTTACCCTTTCTGTCCGACCATTGGTCTAGGGATGATAAGCTGAACTTCTGAGAAGGCTATTACCAAGGCATTTTTGGAGTTGCGTCCAAAAACATGACATGAAAACTATCCCGCGATCAGAAACAATAGTAAGAGGAACACCATGGAGGGTCACAATGCGATCAAAATACAGCTTGGCATACTGCGAGGCTATATACCTAGTATCCACCGGAAGAAAATGAGCAGTCTTTGTGAGACGATCCACAATGACCCAAATAGAATCATATCCTTTGACTGTGTGGGGCAATCTGGTAATAAAATCCATAGAAATATCCTCCCATTTCCAGACCAGAATAGGCAAAGGCTGCAGAAAACCTAGTTTTCATAGATGGTCTGCCTTAACTCTTCCACAAATATCACATTCTGCAATATACCTAGTGATATCCTGCTTCATATTTGACCACCAATACAACTAACGCAAATCATGGTACATTTTGTTACTCCCCGAGTGAATAGATAACTTGGATTGGTGAGCTTCATCCAAAATCTTCCTTCTAAGCTCATCATTGTTGGGAACAACTAACCGGTTCTTGTACTTCATCACACCTTGGTCATCAATGCTGAAATGCAGACCACGCCCTTTGGCCATCAACTTTTTGATATGGGGAATCTCCAAGTCATCGTATCTTTGCTCAGCAACAATTTGCTTGAGTAACTCCGGGACTAGAGCAATCTGTGCTAACACTGTAGAGTGAGAGAGAGAGACAAAGGCTCTTCCTCAGGCAAATGTGACTTATCTCAAGGCATCGGCCACCACATTGGCTTTTTCTAGATGATAATGGACCTCTAAATTGTAATCCTTGATCAACTCAATCCATCTCCTTTGCCTCAGGTTCAACTCGGGTTGAGTAAAAATATACTTGAGGCTCTTATGGTCTGTAAAAATATGCACTTTATTCCCCAATAGGTAATGTCTCCAAATTTTTAGAGCATGCACCACTGTAGCCAGCTCTAAATCATGGGTTGGGTAATTCACCTCGTGCTTTTTTCAGTTGGCGCGAAGCATACGCTATCACACGCCCGTCCTGCATAAGCACGCAACCAAGCCCAGTCCTGGAGGCATCACAATAAACATCAAATGACTTCTCAATATTCGGTTGAGCAAGAATAGGAGCAGAGGTAAGGAACTTCTTCAACCCTTGAAAAGCTTCTTCACAGGCCAGACTCCATACAAACTTTGCATCCTTCTGAAGCAGCTTGGTCATTGGGTGAGCTATTTTGGAGAAATCTAGAATAAAGCGACGATAGTACCTGGCAAGACCCAAAAACTGACGGATTTGATGCACTGATGTAGGAGACTTCCAACTCAACACATCCTGTACCTTGCTAGGATCTATAGACACACCCTCAAGGGTCAGAACATGTCCCAAGAACTGCACTCAATCCAACCAAAACTCGCACTTGCTAAACTTGGCATACAGCTTGTGTTCTCGCAGTCGTGTCAGGATGTGGCAGAACCTCCTAAATAGTATGGCCCACATGTACTTGTTATTGTCTTAAAGACCTCTAACCACCATACATGTGTACCATAGAATTTAAGAAGTCTGTCGGGTGTCCTCGGGAAACCCGAATCATCCATGATCTTCCGAGCAGGATCACATTTCAGAGGCATTACAACATTACAACAGTTTATATAATAAATTACATCAGAGTACGAAAGCGGAAGTCTTACATAACATAAGTTCACAAACCCATTGTTCTGAATTTACAAAGCTTAAGTTTAGTGTTGCAACCATAATGGTGGAGTAGTCTTAGTAACATTATTATAATCACCAAAATGCGACGCTCTGCCCAAGAGCCAAACATCTTACTCGTCGTCGCTTACCGCAAAGATGGTCATGCAACAGGGTCCAAAACACACCTGTTCATGAGATGCACCTGCAACAGGGGTTCAACAAACCCTGAGTATAAAAGTACTCAACAAGGCTTAACCGATGAAACAAGGTAAAGACGACTCAGGAATGCAGGCTCAGGGGATCTTTTGCATAAAAGCTACTAATAGTGAATCCTTAATATCAATGTTTTATCTTAGTATTAATTATCAACAGAATGTAAGTGCTTCTAATCTAGATTATATAACTCATACAACTTCTTTCTTATTCTCCGACCAAAGTTCCATTTCTTAACTATGATGTTGAACAGAGAATCGAGTCTCCTTAACTGAGGAGCAGCGACGATTCGAATCGATTATACCCAGCTGGGGATCCCTAACCACATGACATATGTAGGACTTTAACCTATAGATATCAACCTTCACTTGGATCCTCCAACGCATGACCGGGTCCAGCGCCACCCGAGAGTACAGTACACCTCCAATCCAGCCCTTGGCTACGAGGGTACACACTACTCTCGCCATCTCTCCACTCCTAGTGCGCGGTTGGCCGTTCACATGTTAGAATTACCAAGGTCTTAGGCTTACCGGAATATGTGGTTAGTTACAAATTCTCGACGCACACAATTCAAACAACGGTACGGTCCTTAACTGACTCAGTCGGAGACACTACATGGGGACTCCTTTCCTGATGCAAGTCCACCAACCGGTCCCAGATTATCATCATCATTCTTCATCAAGTGGTTGTCCAATAACCCTTCAAACTTTGCTTAACATTTTTAAAGTTTTCTCATTAAGCATGGCTAAGCGTACTAAGCATTTTCAAATAAAAGCAGTAACAAGGATGATATCGAAGTATCAAGGATGGCAATGTAGTAATTAGGTTGTCACTCAACTCCTATCACTTAGTGCAATAAAGCATTAACTTAAGTGAAGTAAGCTTTTCAAAATGTAAGGAAGGGTTAAATGTAACCGGGGCTTGCCTTGGTCGACGGGAAGTTCAGGTTCTGGGTCAGTACCACAAATATCAAATCCCACCTCCACGGACGTCGGCTCTTCTTCAGGGACGGATTCAACTTCGACAATCTCCTCGTTCACGGGGACTACACGCGATGGTAAGGCATGCTTAAAATGATGAAGTACTAAACATGATGCTTGATGGATGAATAACAAGGCTAATAACTTGAGTACAACTTTCCTTCGCGGTACAGTTGCAAAGCAAACGATTCAAACCTAACTCTAATTTAGGGTTTGATTAAGTTAATTACTTAATTAAGGATTTTCGTTTAACACATGAAATAACACCAATTAAGTATTAACAACATAATTAAGAGAGTTTAAACAATCAATGAAGAATGCTAAAGGTCATTAAGTGTTAATGACCCAAAGTCAACACTCAATCTCAAAGTCAAACAACCCTAAGTTATTAGGTTCTAATTACAAGATTAACTAATTAATTAATAAAACATAAATTAGGAATAAAATCAACTTCATTTTATTGAGCTCAAACTTTTTCTATAGATTGGTCATGGTCTAAAATAGTGGCAAAACAATTTTCATGGTTTTTGGATTAATATTTTAATTACTAAAATTTCTAGAAGTTGCATTTAACATTTAATGGAGCTAATTAAATAACTTACAACAAGTAATCAAAATTGGCATTTAATATTTTTCCTAGATAGCTTACACCTTGAAAGCTTACTAAAATTTTTTCACTATTTTAGGAGCTCTACAAAAATTCTATTGAAATAAACAAAAACTAACACCATTCACATTTTTGAAAAAGAAAAACAAAAACCAGCCACTCGGGCCGCTTCCCTTCTCCTCCGGCTCGGCCCAGCAACGCGCGGCCCAGTCGCGCACCCCCGCGCTCGCGACCTGCACGCACTTGGCCTAGCAACACCAGGTCTGCGCGGCCCACTCGTGCGCGCGCTCTCCCTCTCTGACTGACCAGGCGACCCCGTCCGTCATCCTCTTCCTCCCACCGGCCATGGCCAACGATGGCCGCCGACCACTACTTCACCGGCGGTGGTGCTCTGGTGAGACTGAGATGGACCAGTGCCACCCGACTGACCTCGCGAACTCACTATGACCCTCTACACCTAAGCTCGGGCTCTAGTGACCCCACCCCGACGGCCATGGTGGACCGGAGACGCGGCATCCTGGTGAAAACACGCCACCGGCGAGGTAACAACTAAAACGATGCGAGAAACACACACAGGAGCTCACCGTGATCACAACGGTGCGCTCGGTGAAGACGGAGATGGACTAGAGTGGCCGGGCCACGGTGAGGGTGGTGGTGGTGGTGGCGCTCCGACCGTGCACGGAGAAGACGACGGCTACGCAGGCGTCCCGGGCAGTAGAGGTGGGTGCGAGCGGCCGAGGAGGTGCGTGGGAGTGAGGCGATTGCGATGGAGTGGTTTGCATGGCTGCAGATAACTCGACAGAGGCGACGGCGAGCGGCGGAGCTTCGGTGGAGGTGGAAACAGAGAAAAAAAAACACGATGATGACAGTGTGAAAGTCCCTAGTTTGGTTTTGGCTAATTGATGAAACCTAGGACTAACCTTTGTATCTAAGTGGATGATTTAGATAAAGGTGGTCATTGCATATGAGACATGACATTGACTCATATGACCAAGATGGTGAAGACCAAGATGAGGCTTGGCTCGATGGACCGGTTGTGAAGGTGAAGGGCAAGTCGAGGCTTCGAAGCGAAGGACCATGCGATGGTGAAGCTTGAGCAAGACTTAGCGCCGACGGACCGATGCAACGGTGAAGAGCAAGTGAAGTCAAGGTCGATGGATCGAGACGGTCATGTGATGATATGAAGTGGATCATATCATTTGGAGAAACAAAATGGGCTCAAGGCAAAGATATAACCATAGGACCATTTTGTTTTACACTCAAGACACCATAGAGGGTGTGAGTGGTTTAGGATCGATAGCCGAACTATTAAGAGGGGAAGTCTTATCGGTTATTCGACGCACGGGTGCCACTAGGTGAATTCATGAAGTGCATTGCATGTAGGGCCTAGTGAGCTAACTAGAAAACCTTTGAAAATGATTGAGAAAATGCTAACACACAAGCACATGGAGATGTACACTTGATGGTGTTGGCACATTTGCAAAGGTGGCGTTGGTCGCGCTGTGGTTTGCGGGTAGAGACGGGTTTGGGTTCCTCTCTCCCTCCCGCCGAGCGTGTGAGCGTGGGATTTAGGCGATTTCGGGGAAATGAAATGCCTATTTTCCACTACGCCGAAAGTCGGAAAAGAAACGGAGGCGAACGGGGTCACTGAGGTGACCGAACGCTGCACGGGACGCGGTCACGGTGTGACCGGACGCGTCCGGTCAGTACAGCGCGGTATCGGGCGCGCGGGCTAGGGTTTGCAACCGGCGCGTCCGGTCACTCGCGGGACCGGCGCGTCCGGTCAAGTGCCTAGAAGGAACTGCGGTTCGCAAGGACGATCGGACGCGGGGCGCGTCCGGTCACATGCGATCGGACGCGTCCGGTCGTCGAAGGAGCTTACTGGACTCTGACCGGACGCTGGCACTGTCGCGTCCGGTCGTTGCGAGGAGCGCGTCCGGTCGTTGTTTCGCGGGCACAGGTGCTGTGCGGATCGGCGCGTCCGGTCGTTGCGAGGAGCGCGTCCGGTCGTTGCTTCGCGCGCGCGGTGCTGTGCGACCGGCGCGTCCGGTCGGTTGAGCAGCACGTCCGGTCATAGCGTTTGACCGTTGGCGCGCAGTGACCGTTGGAGGATCTCATGGTCGCATTTGAATTTTGAGGGACACGTGGACGTCGCAGGGCGACCGGACGCGGTTGAGCGCGTCCGGTCAGTTTCGACCGGCGCGTCCGGTCGTCCCGAAAAAACGGTCAGTGGAGTGGCAACGGCTCTATTTGTTTAGGGTGCTTATAAATACTCGTTGGCCGGCCCTTGGGGAGGTCTCTTGGCATTTCTAACACTCTTGTGCATCCTTTGAGCTAGAGCTACTCCTCCCACTCATCTCTCTTGCTTGATTGCAAATCAAAAGTGAGATTGAGTGATCCCAAAGTGCATTGCATAGCTTGAGGGCATCTAGTGGCACTTGTGGGTGGTTTAGCCGGTGGATTTCTTGTTACTCTTGGAGAGTACCGCTCCTAGCCGGCTTAGAGATTGTTGGAGGCGTTGGCAAGAGAAGGTGATTGTTCTTGGCCACCTCCGGTTGTTTGTAAGAGGTTCTTGTGCTTTCCTCGGCGGGACGCCAAAAGCAACTCTATTACATTGCACGTGTCATTGAGTTACCTCACTTGAGAGTGGTGTCTTGCGGTGCCTTGCGGGGCGTGCCTTGAGGGGCAAGTGACTTGAGGGTCACACCGAGGAACCATCTAAGTGTTGGTCGACACAACCGGTGACGTAGCTTGTCGGTGCACAAGTGAACACCGGGTGAACAAAAATATTGTGTCTCTTGTCTCCCGGTGATTGGTCTTCATATTGTGTTGTTGTCAATATTGATTGATTGTATATCATCTTGGTGATTGGCAACATCTTCACTCCACCGTCGGTATAAGATTCACAATCCTATCTCTTGCATTTACTTTTACTAGATTATCTTGTGTAAGCTCTAGTGGTTGCCTTTGCTAGTGTTGTTAGCTTGCTCACTAGTGTAAGTTTAGTGACATAGCCCTTGTGTGAACTAGAGATCATAATCTACTAGACTTGTGGATAGGAGGCTTGCATCACAACCGTAGGCTAAGCTAAACTCGCTTTGCGCCGTTTGTTGTTCTAACTAGTTTGCTTAGTGTTTCTCGTAGAATTTTTTTATAGGCTATTCACCCCCCTCTAGCCATCTAGGACCTTACAAGTGGTATCAGAGCCGTGGTCACCGTTTTAATCAAGGCTTAACATCCTTCGGTGTGAAAAATGGCTCAAATTGTGTTCAATCATGTTGGGGGCAAGCCACCGTTCTTTGATGGTGTTAGTTCTTTTGCTCATTAGAAGAGAAAAATGACAATGTACCTTGGTTCTATTTATGAGAGAGTATTGCAAGTCACCGAGAATGATTTTGCTATCATTGATCCCGATCATCTCACCGATGAAGATAGAACAAATAGAACATGCAATAGAATGGCTCTCAATACACTTTACAATAATATTAACACAAAAGTATTTGAGGGCATCAAGGATTTGTAATTGGCAAATGAAGTGTGGACAAGGTTAAGTGAAACATATGAGGGCACTAAGGTTGTAAAGAGTGCCAAGCTATATGGGCTCAAGAGTGAGTTTGAGAACTTCAAGATGAAAGAAGAAGAAGCAATCTTAGAGATGTTTCATAGATTGCAAGTCATTGTGAATGATCTCAAGAGCTTAGGGCACAAGACTCAAGACCAAGATTTTTGCCACAAGTTCTTGTTGAGCTTACCTAAAAGATTCAAGATGTTGATCATGATGCTACAAAGAGATGGGCTTGAAACAATGAAGCCCAATGATTTGCTTGGAGAGGTATTGACCTTTGACAAGTATGATCAAGATGTTGATGAGAAGGAGGATGAAAAGAAGAAGAAGAAGACCGTGGCATTCAAGGCCACCTCCTCAAAGGGCAAAGCTTCAATTCAAGAAGAAGATGACAACGAAGAAGATGAAGAATTAGAAGTTGATGATGAGGCACTTGCTCTAGTTGTCAAAAACATTGGCAAAATGTTTATCAAAAGAAGAGGCCTCAAAAAGAGAAATGACAATTTCAAGAGCAATGAGCAACAAAGGAAGTGCTTCAATTGTGATAGCACCGAACATCTTCAAGCCGAATGTCCCTATGACAAGAAGAAGAACAACAAGAGGGGCAAGTTTGAGAAGAAGAAGAGAGAGGCCAAGATGACATTCAAGAAAGGCAAAAATGGTGCCTATGTGATCACTTGGGAAAGTGATGATGAGGAAGAAGAAGAAGAATCATCCAACAAGGCTTTTGCTTCCATTGCTATCAACAAGAAGCCATCACTATTTGATTCATCCTCTTCATGCTTCATGGCTAAGGAAGCTAAGGTATTATATGATGAGAGTGATGATGAAAGTGAAATGGAATATGCTCATGATAGTGATAATGATAATGAAAATGATGATGATGAACCAACTAAAGAACAACTATATGACTTGATGCAACAAACTAGAGACATAGCTATCGCCAAGAACAAGGAGTGTAAGAAGCTTTCAATGAAAGTAGCAATACTTGAGAAAGTTCTTAGTGAGCTTAAGACCACTCATGAGAGTCTAGTGGAAGACCATGAGGATCTTGGTAAGGCTCATTTCAAGCTTGAAAAGGCTCACTCATTGCTACTTGAGCAACAAGAAAAGAAGGAGGTTGTTGTATCATGTGATATAGGTGTTACATGTGATATAATTGATGAATCCTTTAATGAACCTATCATCATGTCAAATGCTAACCCTTCTTGTAGCTCTTCATCCACCACCACCAACTCTACCTCTACTACTAGTGATGGTTTCACTTGTGATGCCTCACTAATGGTTGAGAATGAGACTCTCAAGAGAGAGGTGGATGAGCTCACTCACGCCCTAGGCAAGGCCTATGGTGGTGAGGCCCGCTTGCTTAAGTGCTTGGGTAGCCAAAGGTTCTCTCTTAACAAAGAGGGATTGGGCTACACCCCCAAGAAAGGCAAGTCGGCCTTTGCAACTCCAAAGCCTAGCTTTGTGAAGGGCAATGGTCGGTTTTGCAATAGATGCAAGCAAGTTGGGCACCTAGAGCATAATTGCAATAAAAAGAACCAAAGCAAGAACCTTGTTAATGCTATACCTTTTGATTCTTGCTATGTGCTTACCAAGGGTGTGAAGGGTGTGCAAGCTAAGTTTGTTGGTACACCAATTGTGGGCCCAAAGAAGAAGGCTATTTGGGTACCAAAGAGCTTAGTTACTAACCTACAAGGACCCAAGCAAAAATGGGTACCTAAGCTTCATTGATTTGCTTGTAGGTCAATTACAAAGCCGGAGGAAGGCATTGGATTATTGATAGTGGGTGCACTCAACACATGACCGGTACATCAAGAATGTTTGACTCAATCAATGACAATGATAGTGGTGTTGATTCTATCACATTTGGCAATAACAAGAAAGGCAAGGTTATTGGCTTGGGCAAGATTGCAATATCAAATGACATGAGTATCTCTAATGTGTTGCTAGTTGAAAGCTTGGATTTCAATCTTCTATCCGTGGCACAAATATGTGATCTAGGCTACAAATGCATCTTTGGGGTTGATGATGTGGATGTCATTAGTGTGGATGGTTCAAATGTGGCATTCAAGGGCTTTAGATATGAGAATCTCTACCTAGTTGACTTCAATGCTAGAGAAACTTCTTTGACAACTTGCTTAGTCTCCAAATCAAGCATGGATTGGCTTTGGCATAGAAGGCTTGGTCATGTTGGCATGAAACAATTGAAGAAGCTTACAACTCACAATCTTGTCAATGGTTTGAAAGATGTTGAATTTGAGAAGAATAAGCTTTGTAGTGCATGTCAAGCCGGGAAGCAAGTTGGAAGCTCACATCCAAAGAAGAGTACAATGAGCACATGCAAAGCATTTGAGTTGATGCACATGGATCTATTTGGACCAACAACATATACAAGCATAGGCGGTAACAAGTATGGCTTTGTCATAGTGGATGACTTCACAAGATTCACATGGGTATTCTTTCTTAGTGACAAAAGTGAAGTGTTTGACACCTTCAAGACATTTCTCACTAGAGTTCACAATGAGTTTGAGATTAGAATCAAGAAAGTGAGAAGTGACAATGGAAGTGAGTTCAAGAATACAAGAATTGAAGAACTTTGTGATCATTATGGTATTGGACATCAATTCTCGGCCAAGTACACTCCACAATCAAATGGCCTAGTTGAGAGGAAGAATAGAACATTGCTTGATATGGCTAGATCAATGCTTCATGAGTACAATGTGAGTCAATCATTTTGGGATGAAGCAATCAATACCGCTTGCTACTACATCAATAGACTATATTGTCATCCATTGCTAGAGAAGACCCCATATGAGTTACTTCATGGAAGAAAGCCCAATATTTCTTACTTTAGGGTGTTTGGTTGCAAATGCTATATCTTGAAGAAGGGCACTAGATTGGGGAAGTTTGACAAGAGATGTGATGAGGGGTTCCTACTTGGTTATTCAACTATAAGCAAAGCTTATAGAGTTTGGAACAACTCAAGTGGCATTCTAGAAGAAGTCCATGATGTGCAATTTGATGAAACCAATAGGTCACAAGATGAAGAAGAGAATCTAGATGATGTTGGTGGAACTCAATTGGTGGAAGCAATGAAGAACATGGACATTGGGGACATTAGAGCAAAGCAAGTAATTGATATTCAAGATGATGATAAAGATCAAGTGCTCAATTCACCAAACAAGCTAGTTAGTGACTCTCAAGTGCAAAGTTATGGTGCTAGTTCTTCTCATCGAGATACATCAAGTGATCAACCAAGCTCAAGCAATCAAGTGCAAGTACTCCAACCACAACATGTTTCAAGAGATCACCCCATTAATAGTATTATTGGTGATATTAGAAGTGGTGTGCAAACAAGATCAAGATTGACTATGTTTTGTGAGCATGCATCATTTGTGTCAACCATAGAACCAAAGAAAATAGAAGAAGCTTTGAGGGATGCCGATTGGATTATGGCTATGCAAGAAGAACTAAACAATTTCACAAGAAATGATGTTTGGGAATTGGTAGAAAGGCCAAATGACTACAATGTGATTGGAACCAAATGGGTGTTCAAAAACAAGCAAGATCAAGATGGCATTGTGGTGAGAAACAAAGCAAGACTAGTTGCTCAAGGTTACACTCAAGTAGAAGGTCTTGACTATGATGAGACATATGCTCCCGTGGCAAGATTGGAGGCAATAAGGATTCTATTGGCTTATGCTTGTGCACACAACATCAAACTATATCAAATGGATGTCAAAAGTGCATTTCTCAATGGGATCATCAATGAGTTAGTCTTTGTTGAGCAACCGCCCGGATTTGAAGATGACAAGAAACCCAACCATGTCTACAAGTTGAAGAAGGCTTTATATGGCTCAAAGCAAGCACCTAGAGCATGGTATGAGAGGCTAAGAGATTTCCTTCTCTCTAAGGGATTCAAAATGGGCAAGGTTGATACTACTCTATTCACCAAGAAGATTGGAAATGATCTATTCATAGTACAAATATATGTTGATGACATCATCTTTGGATCAACCGATCAAGCTTATTGTGAAGAATTTGGTGCTATGATGGCCAAAGAGTTTGAAATGTCTATGATTGGTGAACTTAGCTACTTCCTTGGTCTCCAAGTCAAGCAATTGAAGAATGGAACATTTGTGAGTCAAGGGAAATACATAAGGGACATGTTGAAGAAGTTTGGAATGCAAGATGCAAAGCCAATTTCAACTCCAATGGGCACAAATGGCAATTTGGATAGTGATCTTGATGGCAAAATGGTGAATCAAAAGGAATATCGGTCTTTGATTGGAAGTCTACTCTATGTCACCGCATCAAGGCCTGATGTCATGTTTAGTGTTTGCATGTGTGCTAGATATCAAGCCTCACCTAGAGAAAGTCATCTCACGGCGGCAAAAAGAATATTGAGGTACTTGAAGCAAACAAGAAATATTGGACTATGGTATCCCAAGGGGTCAAAGTTTGAATTGATTGGATATTCGGACTCCGACTATGGGGGCTGCAAGATCAATAGGAAAAGCACAAGTGGCACATGTCAATTACTTGGAAGATCACTTGTGTCATGGTCCTCAAAGAAACAAAATAGTGTGGCAATCTCTACCGCCGAAGCCGAATATGTGAGTGCGGGGAGTTGTTGTGCACAATTGCTATGGATGAAATCAACTTTGAAGGATTATGGCCTCAACTTCAAGAATGTGCCGTTGCTATGTGATAATGAGAGTGCAATCAAGATGATACAAAACCCGGTTCAACATGGAAGAACAAAGCATATTGACATAAGACATCATTTCATTAGAGATCATCAACAAAAGGGAGATATTGCCATTGAAAGTGTTGGCACCGATGATCAACTTGCCGATATTCTCACTAAGCCACTTGATGAAAAGAGGTTTTGCAAGCTAAGGAATGAATTGAACATTCTTGATTTCTCAAACATGAGTTGAATGCACCCCACCCACTTATTGACATGCCTCTCCTTCGACATTGCAAGGTAAAATTGATTGACATGTCTTTCATCCTATGCTAAGGACTTGATAGAGCATGTAGACATAATAAGTGGTACGCATAAGCATTCATGATAAATCAAATGAATTTGATGGATATATGTTACCACTATTGCTTCTATGCTTATTTTGATCTAGTGGTGGCATATGACATGTTTGTGAGCTTGTAAACCTAGTGTTGAATCTAGAAGATTTGCTATAAGTGTTTAATTCAACATAGGCAAGATAACCCTTATTTTGAGGAGTGAAAAAGATTGTCTTTGGTCCAAATCAAATTAAATATCTTTGGCAAGTATTCTAGGTTAAACCAAATTTGATAAATTTTTTAACCTTACATGTGGTATCGAATTAATTTCAATCTACTCCATCAAACACTTTTCCTTCTCTCCACAATTTGATCCCCTTTTTGGGTAAGTTGTTGACAAAGGGGGAGAGAAAAAGATGATTCAACTTGATAAAGGGGTAAATAAAATTTATGATGAGAAAAAGATGATTCAACTTACTTGATAAAGGGGTAAATAAAATTTGTTGATGCACACAAGTAGGGGGAGCAAGCTCATAAACAAAGTTATTGCATTTGTTTGTGCATTCTCATATGACTTGCTCATTGCACATGTATTTAAATTTAATATACATGCTTGTGTGGTGCAATGCTAGTATAGAAATTGGATGATGAAATGATCTACTAGCATGCATAGGAATAGTTTACATGTGGTATCTAGACTTGCCTAAAGCTTTACAAGTGGTTAGCTTTACAAGTGGTCCAAGAACCTTTACATATAATGTTGATCTCACGGGGTTCTTGAGTTTTGATGGATGTCTAGTTACTTCATGATGCTAAGGATGGTGTAAAAGGCAACTCCGATTGGTATCACGCTTCAAAGGTCCATTTCTTACACCATAGCATCATTTTGGTAGAATTACTCTCCCAACATTTCTATCCATGCATATGTGCAAAGCTTTCAATCCAAACTCTATGCACATATGTAGGGGGAGCTAATGCTACCAAAACCGAGCTTGTGATAATTGTCCAAACTTTACTTATGAGCAAAATGATTGGACAAGTATGAAAAGTTTAAAACTTTTATTATCAAGATCATCTTTGTGAGGGTTGTCATCAATTACCAAAAAGGGGGAGATTGAAAGTCCCTAGTTTGGTTTTGGCTAATTGATGAAACCTAGGACTAACCTTTGTATCTAAGTGGATGATTTAGATAAAGGTGGTCATTGCATATGAGACATGACATTGACTCATATGACCAAGATGGTGAAGACCAAGATGAGGCTTGGCTCGATGGACCGGTTGTGAAGGTGAAGGGCAAGTCGAGGCTTCGAAGCGAAGGACCATGCGATGGTGAAGCTTGAGCAAGACTTAGCGCCGACGGACCGATGCAACGGTGAAGAGCAAGTGAAGTCAAGGTCGATGGATCGAGATGGTCATGTGATGATATGAAGTGGATCATATCATTTGGAGAAACAAAATGGGCTCAAGGCAAAGGTATAACCATAGGACCATTTTGTTTTACACTCAAGACACCATAGAGGGTGTGAGTGGTTTAGGATCGATAGCCGAACTATTAAGAGGGGAAGTCTTATCGGTTATTCGACGCACGGGTGCCACTAGGTGAATTCATGAAGTGCATTGCATGTAGGGCCTAGTGAGCTAACTGGAAAACCTTTGAAAATGATTGAGAAAATGCTAACACACAAGCACATGGAGATGTACACTTGATGGTGTTGGCACATTTGCAAAGGTGGCGTTGGTCGCGCTGTGGTTTGCGGGTAGAGAGGGGTTTGGGTTCCTCTCTCCCTTCCGCCGAGCGTGTGAGCGTGGGATTTAGGCGATTTCGGGGAAATGAAATGCCTATTTTCCACTACGCCGAAAGTCGGAAAAGAAACGGAGGCGAACGGGGTCACTGAGGTGACCGGACGCTGCACGGGACGCGGTCACGGTGTGACCGGACGCGTCCGGTCAGTACAGCGCGGTATTGGGCGCGCGGGCTAGGGTTTGCAACCGGCGCGTCCGGTCACTCGCGGGACCGGCGTGTCCGGTCAAGTGCCTAGAAGGAACTGCGGTTCACAAGGACGATCGGACGCGGGGCGCGTCCGGTCACACGCGATCGGACGCGTCCGGTCGTCGAAGGAGCTTACTGGACTCCGACCGGACGCTGGCACTGTCGCGTCCGGTCGTTGCGAGGAGCGCGTCCGGTCGTTGTTTCGCGGGCACAGGTGCTGTGCGGATCGGCGCGTTCGGTCGTTGCGAGGAGCGCGTCCGGTCGTTGCTTCGCGCGCACGGTGCTGTGCGACCGGCGCGTCCGGTCGGTTGAGCAGCACGTCCGGTCATAGCGTTTGACCGTTGGCGCGCAGTGACCGTTGGAGGATCTAACGGTCGCATTTGAATTTTGAGGGACACGTGGACGTCGCAGGGCGACCGGACGCGGTTGAGCGCGTCCGGTCAGTTTCGACCGGCGCGTCCGGTCGTCCCGAAAAAACGGTCAGTGGAGTGGCAACGGCTCTATTTGTTTGGGGTGCTTATAAATACTCGTTGGCCGGCCCTTGGGGAGGTCTCTTGGCATTTCTAACACTCTTGTGCATCCTTTGAGCTAGAGCTACTCCTCCCACTCATCTCTCTTGCTTGATTGCAAATCAAAAGTGAGATTGAGTGATCCCAAAGTGCATTGCATAGCTTGAGGGCATCTAGTGGCACTTGTGGGTGGTTTAGCCGGTGGATTTCTTGTTACTCTTGGAGAGTACCGCTCCTAGCCGGCTTGGAGATTGTTGGAGGCGTTGGCAAGAGAAGGTGATTGTTCTTGGCCACCTCCGGTTGTTTGTAAGAGGTTCTTGTGCTTTCCTCGGCGGGACGCCAAAAGCAACTCTATTACATTGCGCGTGTCATTGAGTTACCTCACTTGAAAGTGGTGTCTTGCGGTGCCTTGCGGGGCGTGCCTTGAGGGGCAAGTGACTTGAGGGTCACACCGAGGAACCATCTAAGTGTTGGTCGACACAACCGGTGACGTAGCTTGTCGGTGCACAAGTGAACACCGGGTGAACAAAAATATTGTGTCTCTTGTCTCCCGGTGATTGGTCTTCATATTGTGTTGTTGTCAATATTGATTGATTGTATATCATCTTGGTGATTGGCAACATCTTCACTCCACCGTCGGTATAAGATTCACAATCCTATCTCTTGCATTTACTTTTACTAGATTATCTTGTGTAAGCTCTAGTGGTTGCCTTTGCTAGTGTTGTTAGCTTGCTCACTAGTGTAAGTTTAGTGACATAGCCCTTGTGTGAACTAGAGATCATAATCTACTAGACTTGTGGATAGGAGGCTTGCATCACAACCGTAGGCTAAGCTAAACTCGCTTTTGCGCCGTTTGTTGTTCTAACTAGTTTGCTTAGTGTTTCTCGTAGAATTTTTTTATAGGCTATTCACCCCCCCTCTAGCCATCTAGGACCTTACACAGTGCTCGGTATTTATAGGGCGACGAACACGACCTCAAGGCGACGCGCGACACGTCGCGAACACGCCGAAATAGAAGATGGTGGTCGAAGGCGCGCCTGGAAGCAGTTCGAAGCTTGCCGGCGTCGGGCGGGAGGTGGCGCCCTACCGTTGGCTGGAGATCGATTAAATTACAAAAATGCCACTGGAGATACTTCCAAATTACTCTAAATTTTTCTATAGAAGTTGAAAATCTGTAAATACAAAAGTTGCTCAATTTTCAAAGTTCTACAACTTTCTCAATATAAACATTTTCAGATTATGTCTAGATTTTGAAATTTGAATTTGAAATCAAAAGGGGACATTTTTTGAAAATCTATAAATACAAAAGTACTTTAAATTTTATATTGAAACTTCAGAAACTCCAAATACCAAAGTTGTACATATATCCAAGACCTACAACTTTGCTATTCAAACCATTTTCAAATTCTGCTTCTATTTTGAAATTTGAGTTTGGGGATGAAAAGGGATCAAATTTCGAATTTGCTTCTTTTCAAAATTACTCTAGATTTTACACTAAAACTTTGAAAACTCAAAACACCAAACTTGTAGCCATTGAAAAGATCTACAAACTTGGTTTTACACTTTTTCCCAAATTTTGCTTAGATTTTAAATTAATCAAAAAGGGGTAAAATCAAGGTTTTGCATTTTAGGGTTTTTGGAAGAATTCTAAATTGAAACTTGTTGCTACTTAATTGGTGAGTATTTAGTGATTACACCATCACCCAAGGGCATCATTGAGTCAAGCATCACCTGTTTGATTAAATTCCACTCTTGGTTGACCAGGTTGACTTTAGAAATTCTTTTAATAATTCCCCAAATTTTGAATTCGAATCCAAATCGGAAAACTTGCAACAAGTTTTGGATTCCAAATTCAAACTCAAACTTGAAGCTTTGTTTTATGAGTTGTACTTGAGCTCATACCCTACAAGTGACACTAATGTACAACACCGTCGTACACCTCAACTTACATAGGGCATAAACTAAATATTTGCGGTGACATTCAAAATTAGGGTTTTCAGATTCGAGTCACACACCACAGAAACACAATCAACCTAGGAAACATAAACTTATTTGAGTTGATGCACAACATGGTTAACTTAATCATGAATGCTTTGCAGTGCAATATGATGATATGGCAAATTTTAGCCACTATAACACTAGAGGTGTTACACAGGACGATGCAGATATGTTGTGCATGCTCTTCTTCATTCTTGGAATATATCAAGATATCATCAATGAATACCACTATAAACTTGTCCAACTCCGGCATGAAGACTGAATTCATGAGATACATAAAAAATGCAGGAGCATTGGTAAGACCAAAGGACATGACTAGGTACTCATACAACTCATACTTAGTAGAGAAAGCTGTCTTTGGTATATCTTGTGGCCGGATTTTTATCTGGTGATAACCCAACCGAAGATCAATTTTTTAGAACACTTTTGCACCAGCCAACTGATCGAACAGAGCATCAATACGAGGCAAGGGGTACTTGTTCTTAATGGTTACCGCATTAAGAGGGCGCTAATCCATACACATGCAAAGAGTACCATCCTTCTTCTTCACAAAAATGGCTGGACAACCCCATGGCGAAGAGCTGGGACGGATAAACCCTTTGTTCATCAATTCTTCTAGCTGTTTCTTCATTTTAGCTAACTCCTTTGGGGCCATGCGGTAAGGACACCGGGAAATAGGAGCAGCGCTAGACTCTAATTCAATGGTGAACTCCACATCTCTATCCGATGGTAACCCAGGCAGATCATCAAGAAAAACATCCGGAAACTCACGGACCACTAGAATAGAGGTAAGATCATAAGAGACTTCCACGTTCGTAGCAACTGGTGAAGTGAGATCCGAAGGAATAAGGAGAGACATCCTATCCTCGGACGTAGGAAGTCGCAACTCAACAACTCTTCGCTTGAGGTCCAAAACTACCCCATAAACCTTCAGCCAATTCATGCCCAATATTGCATCAATGCCATGCCCGGGTGGCAACATGAACTGGAGATGATAAGCGTGAGTGGCTAGCACTAAACTGACAATATCTGTCTAAGTGTTGATAAACATCTGTGCACCCGGAGTGCTGATCCTATAGGCCTTAGGGATGGCCATAATAGGTAGATTATGCCTTTTAGCAAACCCCATGCTCATAAATGAATGCGATGCTCTAGAATAAAATAACACAAGTGCAGGGTGGGAGTCGATGGTAAACATACCAGCCATCACCGGCTAACTCTGCAGTATTTCCTCAGCCTCCGTGTAGTTAACTTGTCCCGAGCAACTCACTGGCACTTTCTGGTTAATAACCGTCCTCTTGATTAGACGAGAGTTGGCGGACGGCTAGAAAGACTGAACAGGCCGATTCTCAGGACACTCCCGAGCAAAGTGGCCCTCCTTGCCACGCTTGAAACAGCCAGTGGACTTGACCATCTACCCCTGGCGAGGTTGAAAGTCCTATGTTTGGTGTTGGTAATTAGTGACAATACTTAGTACTAACCACATAACAAAGACATGTGTGTAGCTATGATGTGGTTGGTGCAATGACATGATGAAGCAAGGATCAAGCAATGGTGATGTGATCAAGTGCTCGCCATGATGGAGTTGGATGAAGGTGCAAAGCCAAATCATGGAGCTCAAGGCAAAGGTATATGATAGGGTTTTCCATTTTGCATCCAAGACACCATAGAGGGTGTGGATGGCTTAGGATCGATAGTCATACTATAAAGAGGAGAATTTTCAGGGCTATTGACCACTTAAGTGCCACTAGATGAGGATTCATTTGCATATGCATTTAGATCTAGTGGAGAGCTAACGTAACGCCATGAAAAATGATTGTGAAAATGCTAACACACATGCACATAGTGATGTACACTAGGTGATGTTAGCACATTTGCGAAGGCGGTGGAGGTTGAGCGGTAGAGATGGGTTTGGGCTCCTCTCTCCCTCCCGCCGAGCTTGCGAGACAGGATTCAGTGTTTTTTTTGGAAGTGAAACACCTATTTTTCACTACGCCGGTGGCATAGATTTTCTCTAAGTCATTGTGGATAGAAACGCAAGCGAACGGAGGTCACTGGTAGTGACTGGACGAGGTCACGGTATGACCGAACATGTTTGGTCAGTGGCAGAGCAGCGCGCGGCGCGGGTGTGGTCAGTTCGACCGTCGCGTCTGGTCGATCGCGGGACCAGCGCGTCCGGTCAAACACGCGGTGAGGCAACGAGGCGCACAGGGCTGATCGGACGTGTCTGGTCACGAAAAACCCTCTCTAGACCCTTTCTGTACTCGAACCGGACGCGTTACGCGTCCGGTCAGTTCAAGCAGCGCGTCCGGTCACGTGGTCAGCAACGCGAATCAGTGGCAACCGGACGCCGAGGCACGTCCGATCAGTTTGATCGGCGCGTCCGGTCACTCTAGTGCGTGAACGAGTTCATTTAAGTGAGATTGAGTGATCTCAAGTGCTTTTGCTTGTGAGTTTGCATCTAGTTGGCACTTGGGTGTTCTTTTGTTAAAGGATTCTTGTTTCTCTTGGTGGTTGCCGCCACCTAGACGGCTTGGAGCAGCAGAGGAGGTCCAACATGTGTTGGTGGTTGTTCGTGGTCGGCTCCGATGAGTTTGTTGTGAGGGGTTGTTTTGGTTCCCTGGTGGAGCGCCGTATTCCAACTCTAGTGGATTGCTCATGTCGAAACTTCTCACCATTTGGTAGGGTCTTGTGGCACCTTTTGAGAGGCTCGGTGTGTGATACCGATTAGCCACCAAATCACGTGGTGTAGGGGGACACAACGGGGACTAGCGTACCGGCAAGCACGTGAACCTCGGGATAAATCTTATGTCTCAATTGTGTTTGATCAATTGGATTTCATCCCAGTGATTGGTTACTTCATTGACTATATTGGTATTCACTTTGGTTGGCTCAATCATCGCCACTCAGTATAACATTCAAAATCCCCTCTTGCACTTACTTTGGTATCTTCTTGTTTAGTTTGTTGTTCCTTTTTGTTGCTAGCTTGTGTAGTTCTAGTTGTAGTAGCTTTGTAGCTTTGCTAGCTTACGGTTTGTCTTGTGGCGGTTGCGTGAACCAAACTAGAATTGTCAATTGGATAGGTGGCTTGCATCACCCCATTAGGCTAGGTAAAACTCGCATCCCGCCATTTGTATTACTAATTAAATTGTTTGAGTGATCTTTGTAGAAAGTTTTATTTGGCTATTCACCCCCCTCTAGCCATCAAGACCTTTCAGAGGTGGAAACTACTATCCCTGTGGCTGCTGCACCTGCTGAGTAGGTGTGCGGTACTGAGTTGACAGTGTCTGCCGGTTCTGCTGAGGCTGCCGAGACGGCTGTCCACCTAGGGAATGGTAGGACATTCTCTTAACAACCTGCATCTTCTGTGCCTGCGGGTGACTAGAAGACCCAAAAATCCCCCACTTGCGCTTTCACTCAGCCTGAGTATCACGCTGCAGTCCCTCCATAGCAATGGCAGCATTCATCAGAGTACCGAAAATCTGATAGTTCCCGGTGTACAACTCCTTTTGCAGAATGCAAGAGAGGCCACTGTAGAAGCGGTCCCTCTTCTTCTCATCTGTGTCAACGTGAATCCTAGCATACTATGCCAAATGGTTGAATTTGTTGGCATGCCCCATCACGGACATGCTTCCCTACTTTAGGTCCAACAACTCCGAGAGCTTCCTGTTCAGAACACCCACATGAATGAAGTACTCTCGAAAGGCAGTGGTGAACTCCTGCCAAGTCACCTGGTGATCCACCTGCTGCATGGCATTGAAAGTATCCCACCATGCGCCGGCAGACACCAACAGCTGCTGTGCGGCAAAGCGCACCTTCTGCTCGTCGGTCACCGTGAGCAGCAGAAACTTCTGCTCCAGCACACGAAGCCAGAGCTCCGTGTTCAGAGGCTCTGCGGTCGGTGTGAACATGGGTGGGTTGGTCTTCAAGAAGTCCTGATAAGAATAGGGCCTCTCAAGACCACGGGCACCACCACCGTTCCCACCGTTGCCACCATGGCCTCCACGGGTGAGACCACCGATAGCCTGCACCATCAACTCCAAGGCACGGGCTGTCTCGTGTCGTGTAGCCAACATCTTCGCCATCATCTTCGCCTAAGAGTGGGGCATCGTGGCTCTCCCCGTTGGCATTCTCACGACCATTCTCGCCATGGCCCTCAGTGTCATGGCCCACTCCAGCGCTGGTACTCCCGTGACTAGACCCAACTCCCACGTGGCGGGACCTCAGGTCCATCTGTAACAGATAAGAACCAACCATTAGGGCACTCTCCAGATTAAGAACACGAGACTGAGAAGATGATACGGCCTTCATGAAAGTTGAAGCAATTCTTTTTAGTTCTTATGCTACCGTGTGACTATCAAAATTTTGCGTGAAGGGGGTTTTTAGGTTAACTGATTTTTATTTTTATGATGCATGCATCGTCCTATGCATTCACTCAAGCCGGAATATAGCAGCATTTCGCTAGAAATTTTGGCACATCGTACACTCACTTCCAAAACTAGCGCTTTCTTACGCAACGTAAGTTAGTGTACCTGCAGAAAATAGTTAGGTAAACCAATGCCACTATCCTAGATAAACCATATTGCTAGGGCTTAATACTTATTTACGTCGACCTTACCGCATCCTATTTTTCTTAAATCTTTTGTTGGTCAAAATTTTAAGTCTTTTGAAAAGGTGATTAAGCTTGTAAGCTCATTATTGGCTCTGGTACCAACTATGGCGGAATCACCCAATTTAACACACTTTTAGGGGCACTTGTCTTCCACTAGACACTAAGTGCCTGAAAGTGAGCTAAACCTAGTAATTCCGTCGAGCACACCCAACGGGAGAACTCGAACAATCCATATTTTACACCCGGGATCCAATAATGAGTACAAACTTACAATACTTAGTCCATTTCATATAACATAGAGTCTCAAAAGGCATTTATTACAATACCAGGGTTCAGAGTGCGATGATTTAAACAACGGAAATAAAAAACAACATCTAGCGAAGCAAAATGAGAATCCGTCTGTGCCCACCAGAAGAATCCTCCACACAACGCCTAACAGCTCAAGGTGCACCTGCAACAGGGGTAAAATAAACCCTGAGTACACAATATACTCGCAAGACTCACCCGACTGGGAAAAATATATTTCCCGACTCTCAAGGACTATGATAGTCTTTATGGCTTGTGGGTTTCTTGTTTGCGAAAAGCAGCACTAAGGGTATGTCCTTAATTCCTTAAACTTTTAGTAGCCCTATTTTATTTATTATCCAATATTCTATGTAAGCACCTAGTCTAGAATCAAGCAAGGGTTGAGCAATCAGAACAATTTCTCCATCTTTTAACTGCCAGTTCTTACTAGGTGCCAGAGTGTAGTCAAGCCGTACCGTCACGTAGAAACAGCAATTCGCGAATCAATGAGCCCAGCTGGGTACCCCGAAAAATACACGTCTTGCTCGTACCCTAGGCACGAGCGAGACCAACCCGTTCCACTTCTGTCACGGGTTCCAGGTCCTCGTCCAAACTTGGAGTCCAAGCCCCCACACTTGAGGCCCGGCCTTAATGCAGTGCTTAGACCTCCACCTATCCCCACCTCCAATTAGTCGGTCCGGAAAGAGCCAAAGCCCATGACAAGAGAGTAACAAGCCTTCCCGCTCCCATAAGTAAGTATGTGCTCAGGATAATAAGTATGTGACTTGACCAGGATCCATGCAACGAACGGTCCTTAATTGACACGGACAAGGAAACAGTGCAACCCAGCTATGCCCCATGGCCGCGGGACATAGCTTGTTACACCCACCAATACCCATACCACATCCCTGCCCGGTCACTGTTTCCTTTCCATCATTTTATCATGGATGTAATAATAATAGTAATAACCATCTATTGTGAGTAATGACAGGTTACTCATGCTACCGATAAATCTAAGCAAAGCAGCTACACGACCCTGTACTAGTAAGACTCATGGTAGATATATATATGCATGTGGGTATCATAAAATTCCTGCAACGTAAATGCACAACATTTCAATATATAATGATTTGCAAATAAGGGTTATGCACCGGGGCTTGCCTTGTGCAGGCGCAAGGTCAGAGGTGTCATTTACGGGCGGCTCCTGAAACTCCTCCAACATGAAGATCTCCTCCTCGTATTCCTCAACGATCTCCTCGTAGTCCTGCTCCTCCGCGACCACGTACTCAACTACCTCGTGATCAACATGCATGAAATGATAATACGACATTTAATACGGTGACAATGGTAGCTCTTAAAATAACAACAACTACTAAGCTATTTAGCTAACTCTAATGGCTCACATGCTAAGCCATCCACTACTTCTATTAAGCAAAAGCTAACCGGTCTAATTGTTTTCTACCAAAGAGATCGCATCATCTTCTTTTGTTATCGATTCAACATAACTACGAGAACTTAGCTACCACATCTAGCCAGGTACTAAGGTGCTACAAAAATTTCAGTAAGCACCTCACATTGCCAATAAGCTATGGTAAAAAATTTTTGGGTTATGGCAATCACAGTATTGCCACCATAATACCTACAAGATTTAATATCTTACTAATAGTCATTTTCGCATCGATTTAAATAGACCTAGTATGGCTATAGCTATTCATGAAGTGATTTCATTAACTGCTAGAGCATGAATTTAGGGACTCAACTAAAGTGGTCTTATCATTTTTGGACACCTACACAAGTCACTGTAATTCGTCAAAGTTTGGTTCAAAACTAAATTATAGAAGCAATTCTTAAATCGCAAGAAAAAGGGAAACCAATCCCTCGACTCGTCCTACACGAGGCGTCCTAGCCGCGCGCAGCGCGCCCCCGTACTCACGGCCCAACCGCACGAGGCAGCCCACGACGCGCAGCCCCTGCGCGAACGCAGCCCAGGCGGGGGAGACCGCAGTCGTGCAGGCGAAAACACGATTTAGCCCCCCGAGCTAACTACTATTTGCATGGCTACGATCTTCACTATTCTCGTAGACAGCAGTTATGCAAGAACACCCTTTCCTAAAGCTATCTTTACATCGGGGAGGTCCCCGACGCACATCTGCACGCCAGTGCGGCGCTGATCGGCACTGGCCAGTTACGCCGGCCACCCGGGAGTCTCAACAGCACACACGAGGGGGACATGCTCACCACGGTGAAGACACAAGGCACGGGGTGGCGTTACGGAGGCCTCCCATGATGGCGGCAACCTACATCGGTGGCGGCCCCGTTCCGGTGAGCTAAGGCACTAGGAAGGTGGTAGCGGTGACGCGAGAGCTCCAACGACCTACCGCGAACTCGGCCGGAGTGGTGGCTTTGCCCGAGCCTGCCCGAAACGAGCTGGCCACATGCGCTCGATGGGTGCAGCGGCGCACCGCGGCGACGCAACCCCGTCACCAGTGCAGGGGGACAGCAACGGCTCGGCTAGGGTGCGCGAAATTGGTGGTGCAACCAATTTGGCTCGCGGTGGTCTAGGGGGACTGTCCACGGCGAGGGGCGGTCTGACCTTGACGACGTGGTGGCAAGGCAGCGCTCCTAAAATTGGAGCTCGGTGGGGTAAGGCTCGAGGTGGGGACGGGGTCGGTCAGCTGGCTTCTTCACAGCGAAGTGGTGAGTAAGGCGGAGTGGACCCAGGCGGCTCCACCATGTCGGAAGAGACGGTGCGGGTCCGACGGCCATGGTGGCAGAGGAGATAGGGAGGTCAACCCTCGGGTCACCTCGCTGGTCGGGCTAGGGTCGACGTGGGCAGGCGACACACGCACAGGGGTCACGTCGGACGTACACGAGTGATGCGGGAGTGGTGTGCGTGAGCAGCGGTCAGTTGACCGATAGCGGCGCAGGAGGAAGGGCATTGGCGCGACGTCGCAGACCTGGCAACGGCCGCGTCACCGCGCGCGACGTGGGGGACAGTGGGGCAGTGTGGGGTAGCGCGGGGCAGTGGCCGGCTACGGCCGACCATGGCCAGACCAGGACGTGCCGGCCCGCCCAGCCCGACAGCGCGGCCAGGCGCTGGCATAGGGCGGCCCGTGGCGGTGACCACGCACACAAGGGCCGACAGCCGAGACAGGGTTACGAGCATGGATTTTAAAGCACGCCAAACCACTAACCAAGCTTGACTTCGGCTCAACCAACTACACCACACCCGAGAGGGCACCTAGGGCTACCCAGAGCAACCAAAACCCGACCTTGCTCCTTAGCTAACTTTCTCGAACAGAAGTCGCCAAGGTAGCGCCGTCAAACTGCTTACAAGCTTACGATCCTAAGCATATTTTAGGTTTTCCAAATTCGATTCCCAAGCTACTAGAAATACTAGCTAGCCAAAATACTTTTCCACTGCAAGGGTTGCATTCCACTCTACAAAGTTAGTACTTCAAATCTTATTAAAGTGTTGCATATATGTTCTATAACAGTTTTGCTAAATAAAATTCATTTTTGAACCTTAAATGATACAACACGGTTATTGCGTCAACTTCCACTTAACATTTTTATTAGCTATTTTGAATCACTAAAATGATTCTACAAACTCCGACACACGCTAAATCACATAAGTATGATGCTCCTGATATGCTTTTGATGAGTTGCTTACGCGGTAACACCGAGAGTGTTACATCCCCCACCGAGTCAATGACGGCAGCGCACCTCCGAGCGACGGATCTATCTTGCACGAGGTTCTCCAGGCGGTGGCAAGGCGGATCTCGGCGGCGCGGGGCAGATCCGACTCGAGAGCAGTGGATCCAGCATGGTGCAGTGGATCCGGCCAGCAACCCCTCCAGCGGGCGCTCCGGCGAGTAGCAGCCGGATCCGGCGAGCAGGTGGCCTCCTCCAGCAAGCGAACACGACGACGGTGCAGATCCTGTGAGCAGAGCGGCAGCCGATGGATGGGCTTGGCAGGCCCGTGGGTAGGCTCGCTGGGCTTGTCCACGAGTTTTCTTTTTTTGTTTTTTATTTGTTTAACTAGGGCGGGAAATCAACTGTCTCCATTAAAACCGCATTAACCGTGACCATTGGACAAAGACGAATGAGATGCCCGCCTCGGTTAATCATTTTTGCCCGCCTCAATTAAGTTTTCTGTAGTAGTGAATTGAATTACAAACACCATTGTGTGGTGACAATGGTGTTTGTAATTACTTTTTTAGGGGAATATTCATAATTACTTGGATCAAGACTTATCACCAAGCCCACAGTGAGTCTGCATCAAGACTGAAGAAGACAAGGCCTAGGCTGCTGAATTGCTGATACGAGGCCAGGCCGCCTCGACTTCACAGGCCACCTCCATGTTTGGTTGCAGCGCCAAGAGTGGGTGCGTGTATGATTGGGCCAAGCCCAGGCCCAGGAGGAGGCCAGCGTTTTCTGCTTGCTGTACTGTAACGCAATCCGAACTCGAGTGTGTGAGATCGTGACAAACTATGATTCGATTCTACCGTTGTCTCTCCTGGACGCGCGCAGAGCCTCAGACTCGCGTGATCGCGTCGACGGGGCTGTCGGACTCGCAGCGGTGGGCGCTGTTCAGGCTCCAGGCCGCGACGCGCTCTGATCGCCACCGAGTCCGAGCCTGCGTACCGGGAGTCGTGCGGTGGCCTGTGGCCAGATCCAGCGGCGACTCCGATGCGGATACATATGGCGAGAGGAACGTGAGACGCGGCCGGAACGTCGATTCGGATCCGCCTCCAACTATCTGCCCAAGCTCGTCTCTTTATAAGCGATGGAGCAGCGGGCGCATACCAGATTACCGGTTCACGACTGAAAATCCGTCAATCGTTGAAATCTGTTTATTCGCCGCTTAGCAGCTAGCAGGCCAGTAATCAATGTCGACGGCATATCAGTATCATCCGCTAGCACCGTCCAACAACGGGCAGGGGCAGCTGCGGCCGCCTACCAAGCTGCTCGGCTGCCTCCGCACCGTCGGATGGCCCAGCAGCAAGACGAACCCGCTCCTCGTCGCCGCCGTCTACACCGCCACCGACGCCAAAATCTCCCGCGTCGACGTCAAGCTCGTGGACGTGGCGTCCGGCGCGACGGTCGCTCGGCTGGACCGCCAAGGCAACGGCCACTTCGGCGTCACCGGCGGCCTCCTCTGCCTCGTCGGCACCGGCGGCACGGCGGCCGTCAGCGTGCTCGACCCGGCCACCGGCGACGTCACCAACATCCCAGCCTACACGGCGCCTAACGGCCAGAACACCTCGTCGGCGTACGTGTTCGGGCACGTCCCCGCGACGGGAGAGCACAAGGTGCTCCGCGTCTACACCGCTGGCCACGGCGAGACCAAGCAGCCATGCGAGATCCTCACCCTCGGCAGCAGCAAGCAGCGTTGGAGGCCGGCGCAGAGCCCTCCGGTGCGCGTCGACACGTTGCTCTCCCGGCACCGGGCGGTCACCGGAGGGGTCGCGCACTTCTTGATCCCTCAGAGGGCCGAGTACGACGTCATCGCCTCGTTCGACATGGCGACGGAAGAGTGGAGGCCGGCGCTCCTGCAGGCGCCGCTCTCCTCCGACAAGTGCAACTGCTGCAGCAACAGCCTGAGCCTGGTCGAGCTCAACGGCTGCCTGGTGTTTGTGCACCACGACTACCTGTCCTTCTCCATGGACATGTGGGTGCTGACGACGGACCTGAACAGGAGGACGTGGTTGAGAGTGGAGCCTCTTCCTCTAGGGAAGATTCTCCGCGGCGACGGCGAAATCATGGCGCAGCCGTTGATGGTGCTGGACGATGGACGCATTGCGTTCTGGGTCAGAGCACCGAACAGGAATAGCGTGGTGCGGCTGTATGATCCACGGACCGGCGGCTGCGAGGAGGTGGTCAGTTTCGGAAAATTGTGTAGCGCTGTTGGGTTGTACAGGGGAAGCCTCTTGGGGGTCAAGTAGCTAGTAGGTCAAAGAGAGTGTATGCGTTACCATTTGATTTGTTTTTAATGATTTGTTGATGTGTATACGTGCTCATGCGTTTTCTTTCCCTATCATATATGCCAAATGATCGATCCATGGTTTTATTGTTGACATCAAAAGATTCAGAATTGATATACTACTAGTAATATTGAAAGTGTTCTATACATTATTAAGAGTAATAACCAGTATTTTTAATAATGGGCTAAGGCATTTAGCGATTTCTCTCTTCAAATCAAACAACTAATAGCAAGCTAAATCAGCTATGTCCACTACTACGTAAGACATTTGCAGATATGGCTAGGTGCCTCTACTTTTCCGTCTCTACACATCAATGATTTGTAGAGACGGTTTTTCAACCGGCTATACAAATCAATTTGTAGACCACCACTACAAATCGATTTGTTGAACAGCTGAAAAATAAGAACATAAATCAATTTTTAGGGGCGGCTAGAAATAAGAGCCGTTTTTAAAATCGATAGCAGATTTTTAAGTTGCCTAATTCACCCCCCTCCCTTAGGCGTCACAAGTTCCTACAACATCAATATTAGAGTAATAACCCTACTACTACGCCCATCACCGTTAGTTTTTTTTACAAGTTAACAACAACTTAACCTTTAGAAATTAAAATCAAATTCTAAGACCGTAAATTCCACGTTCTTTGCAAGTCCAAGGCTCATTTCTGGTTGGCCACTTTATCTAATAATCAGTTTAGTCAAAATGATGACTAAAGCTGCTCTAACCAAATTGTTTCTTTTGACATTTATGTGGATATATAATATAGCATTGGAGAATATGTATTATTACTTAGAATTTGTAGGCTCCATTGGGGAATTTCTAGTATTAATCTTTTTTCTAGCATGATATGTATTTAGTTGAAAACCTTATATATATATATATATATATATATATATATATATATATATATATATATATATATATATATATATATATATATAATGTATCCCTTTTCATGAATCTATAGTTTAAATTTTGACTTTTAATTAAGTTGTAATTTTTTACATGTTAAGTAGAAATTCTAGTGTTCTATTTATTCAAAAATTATTTTTCATTAAAATGAGTTTAGGTCCCAGTAGTATCGTTTTCCACATGTTAAGTTAGAAACTCAGCTTGCACCTTGGTATTGAGCATGTTGAATTTGTTATATCACAGGATTATATGTGTAGTATTGTTTTATATATCGTAGGGTGCTCAAATCAAATTACTGATATTTAAAAATAACTATTCTTATTGACCTCTATAGATTTTTTTGGTGACACTATTGTGTTTATTGTATCTTTTATTAACTCTTATTTTGGCACTTTTTAAAATAAAGATTTTAAATCGTAGAGTGTGTTCTTAAATACTGCAATAACATAAGAAATAATTTAAAATTTGCACCATGTTGCTTAAGAGAAGTGATAGAGCTTGAATTGAGATTGCACTTTTTGAATAGAAGATGCTGATAATTTGGATGTAAATTTAAGTTTAAGGTGATATTTAGTTCTTGTAGTAATGAGACGAAAGTGAGGTTACTGAATTATGTATGATAATAGAAGGATGTGAGTAATTAGTTACAAATTTAGGTCTACTTTAGATCATGTGTTTCTTAATGACATAGGTAGGTAACTTAATTAAATATAGAATCATTGGATACTTTATATTTTAAACTATATTTCATAATGAGAAAGCTAGGTAATTTAGACGCAATGTTAGGAGGTTATTTTGAATTATGTTTCATAATAGTAAAAGGCTGGTATTTTAGTGCAAACTTAGGTGGTTATTTTGAATTAATTTTTGTAATGGCAGACGCGGATAGTTTATAAACATATTTTGAATTATCTTTTATAATGGCAGTGGTGAGTAATTTAGATACAAATTTAGAGAATTACTTAATGTATTTTTCATAATGACAGAGATGGGTAATTTTTTCATTAAATATAATAGATCTAATGTCTATTATGAGTGATGATGATCAAAGTCAACTAAATTAAAAGCTAGAAGTTTCTGGTTTTTGTGAGAATTCTAGGATTTTTTTCTTAGCGCACCTGATGAGAATTAATGTGATATCTCCATCCGAACCTCTGCAAGCGCGTGGCAACGCCGCGCTTGGTTTCTAGTGACTACTAATCACTTGATGAACCTTCGTTTGTACGCATGCACTTGTATGCATGAATGTTATCGCTCGTAAACATGTGAACCATGGAGACACAGCTTCTGTCCACATATTAATAACTCTGAACACGCATAAATTCTTTTTTTTCTTTTTTTGTGCAGAACCATGCACAAATTCTTTTTTTTTGAGGGGAAACCATGCACAAATTCTTAGCCATATTGACGACGGAAGTTTGCAGCAACGGAGGTCAATGTAGATTTCACTATTTTTTATGCTGTTATTCGACCTTAGTTACATTACTACGTCGCATCCATTAGTCAGATTAGTGTTTGATCTTAATTACTTTTTTTTCGAGAAAAGCCGCCCTTTATTAGCTCATAATCACTACTAAAAAAACATAATCGAGGCAATTGGCAAAGGGGCTCGGAGGCGGGCGGGCATTTGAACCGCCTCGGTTAATGCCTAGGATTAAACGAGGCAGTCACTTTCATTAGCCGAGGCGGTCACAGTGAACCGCCTTACATAATCGATTTATGATCTAAAATATATTAACAGGGGCGGGCCTTATAAGCCTCCAAAAATACCCTCATTTTCGGAGGCAGGCCTCTTATAAGGCCCGTCTCGGTTAATATGGCCGAGCCCACCAGGAAGCCCATTGAGCCCAGAAATCAGGTCACACTATATAATGAAATGAAACCCTAAATCCACTCTCTCCCTCACCTATCTATCTCCCTCAGCCTCACTCTCTCAGCCTCAACCGCAACACCCCTCCTCTCACCGGCGCCCTCCCTTCCCCTCCTAATTCCAGCGGCGCCCCACCCCTCTCCGGCGGTGCCCCACCCTTCCCCTCTTGGCGCCCCTCCACTGAGCAGGCAGCGGCTGCAGCACCCCTCTCCCACCTGAGCAGGCCGTGGTAGCGGCACCACTCCTCCACCCGACCAAGCCGTGACGCTTCTCCCCCACAGGAGCCACTCCTCCACCTGATGGCGGTTGCGGCGCTCCTCCCCTGTGGCGGAATCGCCCGATTTAACACACTTTCAGGGGAACTTGTCTTCCATTAGACGCTAAGTGCCTGAAAGTGAGCTAAACCAAGTAACTCCGTCGAGCACACCCAACGGGAGAACTCGAACAATCCACATTTTACACCCGAGATCCAATAATGAGTACAAACTTACAATACTTAGTCCATTTCATACAACATAGAGTCTCAGAAAGCATTTATTACAATACCAGGGTTCAGAGTGCGATGATTTAAACAACGGAAATAAAAACAACATCTATTGTAGCGAAATGAGAATCCATCTGTGCCCACCAGAAGAATCCTCCACACAAGGCCTAAAGCTCAAGGTGCACCTGCAACAGGGATAAAATAAACCCGGAGTACACAATGTACTCGCAAGACTCACCCGACTAGGAAAAATATATTTCCCGACTCTCAAGGACTATGATAGTCTTTATGGCTTGTGGGTTTCTTGTTTGCGGAAAGCAGCACTAAGGCTGTGTCCTTAATTCCTTAAACTTTTAGTAGCCGTATTTTATTTATTATCCAATATTCTATCTAAGCACCTAGTCTAGAATCAAGCAAGGGTTGAGCAATCAGAACCATTTCTCCATCTTTCAACTACCAGTTCTTATTATGGTGCCAGAGCGTAGTCAAGCCGTACCGTCACGTAGAAACGACGATTCACGAATCAATGTGCCTAGCTAGGTACCCCAAAAAACACACACCTCGCTCGTACCCCAGGCACGAGCGAGACCAACATGTTCCACTCCTGTCACGGCTTCCAGGTCCCCGTCCAAACTTAGACTCCAAGCCCGCACACTTAAGGCCCGGCCTCAATGCGGTGCTTAGACCTCCACCTATCCCCGCCTCCAATCAGTCGGTCTGAAAAGAGCTGGAGCCCATGACAAGAGAGTAACAAGCATTCCCACTCCCATAAGCAAGTATATGCTCGGGATAATAAGTCTGTGACTTGACCAGGATCCATGCAACAAACAGTCCTTAATTGACACAGACAGGGAAACAGTGCAACTCAGCTATGCCCCGTGGCCGCGGGACACAACTTGTTACACCCACCAATACCCACACCACATCCTTGCCCGGTCACCATTTACTTTCCATCATTTTATCATGGATGTAATAATAATAGTAATAACCATCTATTGTGAGTAACGACAAGTTACTCATGCTACCAATAAACTTAAGCAAAGTAGCTACATGACCCTATACTAGTAAGACTCGTGGTAGATATATATATGCATGTGGGTATCATAAAATTCCTGCAATGTAAATGCATAACATTTAAATATATAATGATTTGCAAATAAGGGTCATGCACCGGAGCTTGTCTTGGTCAAGCGCAAGGTCAGGGGTGTCAGTCACGGGTGGCTCCTGGAACTCCTCCGGCACGAAGATCTCCTTGTATTCCTCAACGATCTCCTCGTAGTCCTGCTCCTTCGCGGCAGCGTACTCAACTACCTCGTGATCAACATGCATGAAATGATAATACAACATTTAATATGGTAACAACGGTAGCTCTTAAAATAACAACAACTACTAAGCTATTTAGCTAACTCTAATGGCTAACATGCTAAGCCATCCACTACTTCTATTAAGCAAAAGCTAACTGGTCTAATTGTTTTCTACCAAAGAGATCGCATCATCTTCTTTTGTTATCGATTCAACATAACTAGGAGAACTTAGCTACCACATCTAGCCAGGTATTAAGGTGCTACAAAAATTTTAGTAAGCACCTCACATTGCCAATAAGCTACGGTAAATTTCTTTTTTGTGTTAAGGCGATCACGGTATTGCCACCACAATACCTACAAGATTTAATATCTTACTAATAGTCATTTTCGCATCGATTTAAATAGACCTAGTATGGCTATAACTATTCATGAAGTGATTTCATTAACTGCTAGAGCAGGAATTTAGGGACTCAACTAAAGTGGTCTTATCATTTTTGGACACCTACACAAGCCACTGTAATTCGTCAAAGTTTGGTTCGAAACTAAATTATAGAAGCAATTCTTAAATCGCATGAAAAAGGAAAACCAATCCCTCGGCTCGGCTTTGACAAGGCGGTCCAGCCATGTGCAGCATGCGCCCGTACTCGTGACCCAACCACGCGAGGCGACCCACGACGCACGCCCCCCGTGCGAACGCAGCCCAGGCGGGGGAGACCACAGGTGTGCAAGCAAAAATGTGATTTAGCCCCCGAGCTAACTACTATTTGCACGGCTACGATCTTCACTATTCCCGTAGACAGCAGTTATGCAAGAACACCCTTTCCTTAAGCTATCTTTACATCGGAGAGGTCCCCGATGCACCTCCGCACGCTGCTGCAGCGCTGATCGGAACTGCCCGGTTACGCCGGCCACCCGGGAGTCTCAACAGCACACACGAGGGGGAGATGCTCACCATGGTGAAGACGCGAGGCATGGGGTGGCGGTACGGAGGCCAGAGATGGGGTAGCACGGACTCCCCACGATGGCGGCATCCTGCATCGGTGGCGGCCCCGTTCCGGTGAGCTAAGGCACTATGAAGGCGGTAGCGGTGGCGCGAGAGCTCCAACGACCTACCGCGAACTCGGTCGGAGTGGTGGCTTTTCCCAATCCTGCCTGAAACGAGCTAGCCACGTGCGCCCGATGGGTGCAGCGGCGCACCGTGGTGGCGCAACCCCGTCACCAGTGCAGGGGGACGGCAGTGGCTCGGCTAGGGTGCGCGGAAGGGAGAGGGAGGTGGGGCAAAATTGGTGGTGCAACCAATTTGGCTCGCGTGGTCTGGGGGGAACTATCCACGGCGAGGGATGGTCCGACCTTGATGACGCGGTGGCGAGGCAACGCTCCTAAAATTGGAGCTCGGTGGGGCAAGGCTCGAGGTGGGGGCGGGGTCGATCAGCTGGCGGCTTCATAGCGAAGCGGTGAGCAAGGTGGAGTGGACCTAGGTGGCTCCACCATGCCGGAAGGGATGGTGCGGGTCCGACGGCCATGGTTGCAGAGGAGATAGGGGAGGTCAACCCTCGAGTCACTTCGCTGGCCGGGCTGGGGTCGACGTGGGCGGGCGACACACGACAGGGGTCACGTCAGACATACACGAGCGATGCGGGAGTGGTGTGCGTGAGCAGCGGTCGGCTGACAGATAGCGGCACAGAAGGCAGGGCATGGGCGTGATGTCGCTAACCTAGCAACGATCTCATCGCCGAGCGTGAGGTAGGGGGAACAGTGGTGCAGTGCGGGGTAGCGTGAGGCAGTGGCCGGCTACGGCCGACCATGGCCAGACCAGGACGTGCCGGCCCGCCCATCCCGACCAGGCATTGGCACAGGGCAGCCCGCGATGGTGATCGCGCACACAGGGGCCGACAACCGAGACAGGGTTACGAGCATAGATTTTAAAGCACGTGAAACCACTAACCAAGCTTGACTTTGGCTCAACCAACTACACCACACCCGAGAGGGCACCTAGGGCTACCCAGAGCAACCAAAACCCAACCTTGCTCCTTAGCTAACTTTCTCGAACAGAAGTCACCAAGGTAGCGCCGTCAAACTGCTTACAAGCTTACGATCCTAAGCATATTTTAGGTTTTCCAAATTCGATTCCCAAGCTACTAGAAATACTAGCTAGCCAAAATACTTTTCCACCGTAAGGGTTGCATTCCACTCTACAAAGTTAGTACTTCAAATCTTATTAAAGTGTTGCATATATGTTCTATAACAGTTTTGCTAAATAAAATTCATTTTTGAACCTTAAATGATACAACACGGTTATTGCGTCAACTTCCTTTTAACATTTTTATTAGCTATTTTGAATCACTAAAATGATTCTACAAACTCCGACACATGCTAAATCACATAAGTATGATGCTCCTAATATGCTTTGATGAGTTGCTTACGCGGTAACACCGAGGGTGTAATAGCTCTACCCCCCTAAAAGAAAATCTTGACCCAAGATTTCCCGTGCCTAGTGTGGGGAAAGAGGTTGGAAATAACTTTCACTTAGCGAATTACCTTCAGGAGCTAGACAGGAGATGGGGATAGTGCTTCAAAATATAGCTCTCTAGTTCCCATGTTACTTCATCTTCCAAATGATGTTGCCACTGGACCTTGTAAAATTTTACCACATTGTTCCTAGTCACTCTCTCTTTTTCATCCAAAATTTTTACTGGATGTTCCTCCTAAGACAGATCTGGTTGAAGGGGAAGTCCTTCAACTTCTACTATCTCAGTGGGAACCCGCAAACACATTTTCAACTAGGACACATGGAAAACATTGTGGACAACTGACAAAATATCAGGAAGATGGATGCGATAAGCCACTGGACCACGTCGGACCAAAATCTTGTATGGCCCAACATAGCGAGGAGCTAGTTTTCCATGGACACCAAAGCGATGCACACTTTTCATAGGAGACACTTTAAGATATACATAGTCACCAACTTCAAACGGCATAGGCCTCCTTCTCTTATCTGCATAGATTTTCTATTGGTTCTGAGCTGCCTTTAGGTGACTCCGGATAATACCAATCTTCTCTCTCGCTTCAAGAATAAACTCAGGCCCGAAATAACCACGGTCTCCTACTTCAACCCAGTTGAGTGAGGTCCTGCATTTCTTGCCATAAAGGGACTCAAATGGTGCCATCTGGATGCTCTCTTGGTAGCTATTATTGTAAGAAAACTCAGCTAATTTCAAACATTCATCCCACTTCTCAGGAAATGAGATGACACAAGCCCTCAACATATCCTCAAGTACCTGATTTACCCTTTCTGTCCGACCGTTGGTCTAGGGATGATAAGCTGAACTTCTGAGAAGGCTATTACCAAGGCATTTTTGGAGTTGCGTCCAAAAATGTGACATGAAAACTATCCCGCGATCAGAAACAATAGTAAGAGGAACTCCATGGAGGGTCACAATGCGATCAAAATACAGCTTGGCATACTGCGAGGCTGTATACCTAGTATCCACCGGAAGAAAATGAGCAGTCTTTGTGAGACGATCCACAATGACCCAAATAGAATCATATCCTTTGACTGTGCGGGGCAATCCGGTAATAAAATCTATGGAAATATCCTCCCATTTCCAGACCGGAATAGGCAAAGGCTACAGAAAACCTAGTTTTTATAGATGGTCTGCCTTAACTCTTCCACAAATATCACATTTTGCAATATACCTAGTGATATCCTGCTTCATATTTGACCACCAATACAACTGACGCAAATCATGGTACATTTTGTTACTCCCCGAGTGAATAGATAACTTGGATTGGTGAGCTTCATCCAAAATCTTCCTTCTAAGCTCATCATTATTGGGAACCACTAACCGGTTCTTGTACTTCACCACACCTTGGTCATCAATGTTGAAATGCAGACCATGCCCTTTGGCCATCAACTTTTTGATATGGGGAATCTCCAAGTCATCGTATCTTTGCTCAGCAACAATTTGCTCGAGTAACTCCGGGACTAGAGCAATCTATGCTAACACTACAGAGTGAGAGAGAGGCAAAGGCTCTTCCTCAGGCAAATGTGACTTTTGGATCAAGGCATCGGCCACCACATTGGCTTTTCCTAGATGGTAATGGACCTCTAAATTGTAATCCTTGATCAACTCAATCCATCTCCTTTGCCTCAGGTTCAACTCGGGTTGAGTACAAATATACCTGAGGATCTTATGGTCCGTAAAAATATGCATTTTATTCCCCAATAGGTAATGTCTCCAAATTTTTAGAGCATGCACCACTGCAGCCAGCTCTAAATCATGGGTTGGGTAATTCACCTCATGCTTTTTTCAGTTGGCGCAAAGCATACGCTATCACACGCCCGTCCTGCATAAGCATGCAACCAAGCCCAGTCCTGGAGGCATCACAATAAACATCAAATGACTTCTCAATATTCGGTTGAGCAAGAACAGAAGCAGAGGTAAGGAACTTCTTCAACCCTTGAAAAGCTTCTTCACAGGCCAGACTCCATACAAACTTTGCATCCTTCTGAAGCAGCTTGGTCATTGGGTGAGCTATTTTGGAGAAATCTGGAATAAAGCGACGATAGTACCTGGCAAGACCCAAAAACTGATAGATTTGATGCACTGATGTAGGAGACTTCCAACTCAACACATCCTGTACCTTGCTAGGATCTACAGACACACCCTCAAGGGTCAGAACATGTCCCAAGAACTGCACTCGATCCAACCAAAACTCGCACTTGCTGAACTTGGCATACAGCTTGTGTTCTCGCAGTCGTGTCAGGATGTGGCAGAACCTCCTAAATAGTATGGCCCACATGTACTTGTTATTGTCTTAAAGACCTCTAACCACCATACATGTGTACCATAGAATTTAAGAAGTCTGTCGGGTGTCCTCGGGAAACCCAAATCATCCACGATCTTCTGAGCAGGATCACATTTCAGAGGCATTACAACATTACAACAGTTTATATAATAAATTACATCAGAGTATGAAAGCAGAAGTCTTACATAACATAAGTTCACAAACCCATTGTTCTGAATTTACAAAGCTTAAGTTTAGTGTTGCAACCATAATGGTAGAGTAGTCTTAGGAACATTATTATAATCACCAAAACACGACGCTCTGCCCAAGAGCCAAACATCTTACTCGTCGTCGCTTACCGCAAAGATGGTCATGCAATAGGGTCCAAAACACACCTGTTCATGAGACGCACCTGCAACAGGGGTTCAACAAACCCTGAGTACGAAAGTACTCAACAAGGCTTAACCGACGAAACAAGGTAAAGACGACTCAGGAATGCAGGCTCAAGGGAATCAAGGTGAGGTTGTAGCAAGAATCAAGGTTCTTTTGCATAAAAGCTACTAATAGTGAATCCTTAATATCAATGTTTTATCTTAGTATTAATTATCAACAAAATGTAAGTGCTTCTAATCTAGATTATATAACTCATACAACTTCTTTCTTATTCTCCGACCAAAGTTCCATTTCTTAACTATGATGTTGAACAGAGAATCGAGTCTCCTTAACCGAGGAGCAGCGACGATTCGAATTGATTATACCCAGCTAGGGATCCTAACCACACGACATATGTAGGACTTTAACCTACAGATATCAACCTTCACTCGGATCCTCCAACGCATGACCGGGTCCAGCGCCACCCGAGAGTACAGTACACCTCCAATCCAGCCCTTGGCTATGAGGGTACACACTACTCTCGCCATCTCTCCACTCCTAGTGCGCGGTTGGCCGTTCACATGTTAGAATTACCAAGGTCTTAGGCTTACCGGAATATGTGGTCAGTTACAAATTCTCGACGCACACAATTCAAACAACGGTACGGTCCTTAACTGACTCAATCGGAGACACTACATGGGGACTCCTTTCCCAATGCAAGTCCACCGACCAGTCCCAGATTATCATCATCATTCTTCATCAAGTGGTTGTCCAATAACCCTTCAAACTTTGCTTAACATTTTTAAAGTTTTCTCATTAAGCATGGCTAAGCGTACTAAGCATTTTCAAATAAAAGCAGTAACAAGGATGATATCGAAGTATCAAGGATGGCAATGCAGTAATTAGGTTTTCACTCAACTCCTATCACTTAGTGCAATAAAGCATTAAATTAAGTGAAGTAAGCTTTTCAAAATGTAAGGAAGGGTTAAATGTAACCGGGGCTTGCCTTGGTCGATGGGAAGTTCAGGTTCTGGGTCAATACCATGAATATCAAATCCCACCTCCACGGACATCGGCTCTTCTTCAGGGACGGATTCAACTTCGGCAATCTCCTCGTTCACGGGGACTACACGCGATGATAAGGCATGCTTAAAATGATGAAGTACTAAATATGATGCTTGATGGATGAATAACAAGGCTAATAACTTGAGTACAACTTTCCTTCACGGTACAGTTGCAAAGCAAACGATTCAAACCTAACTCTAATTTAGGGTTTGATTAAGTTAATTACTTAATTAAGGATTTTCGTTTAACACATGAAATAACACCAATTAAGTATTAACAACATAATTAAGAGAGTTTAAACAATCAATGAAGAATGCTAAAGGTCATTAAGTGTTAATGACCCAAAGTCAACACTCAATCTCAAAGTGAAACAACCCTAAGTTATTAGGTTCTAATTACAAGATTAACTAATTAATTAATAAAACATAAATTAGGAATAAAATCAACTTCATTTAATTGAGCTCAAACTTTTTCTATAGATTGGTCATGGTCTAAAATAGTGGCAAAACAATTTTCATGATTTTTGGATTAATATTTTAATTACTAAAATTCCTGGAAGTTGCATTTAACATTTAATGGAGCTAATTAAATAACTTACAACAAGCAAGCAAAATTGGCATTTAATATTTTTCCTAGATAGCTTACACCTTGAAAGCTTACGAAAATTTTTTCACTATTTTAGGAGCTCTACAAAAATTCTATTGAAATAAACAAAAACTAACACCATTCACATTTTTGAAAAAGAAAAACAAAAACCAGCCACTCGGGTCGCTTCCCTTCTCCTCCGGCTCGGCCCAGCAACGCGCGGCCCAGTCGCGCACCCCCGCGCTCGCGACCCACACGCACTTGGCCTAGCAACGCCAGGTCTGCGCGGCCCACTCGCGCGCGCGCTCTCCCTCTCTGACTGACGAGGCGACCCTGCCCGTCATCCTCTTCCTCCCACCGGCCATGGCCAACGGTGGCCGCCGACCACTACTTCACCAACGGTGGTGCTCTGGTGAGACTGAGATGGACCAGCGCCACCTGACTGACCTCGCGAACTCACTATGACCCTCTACACCTAAGCTCGGGCTCTAGTGACTGAAACGACCTCATTTTTCACGAAGGGAAAACCACAAAGTCGAAGTGTTATAAGACCATGATGGATCTTATTACCCAAATTCCAGTCGAATACCACATCCATACAACAATAATATCAGAGTACAAATAGTGCGGAATTACATAATTTATTACATCGCCGCATTGGCAGAAACAAAAGTAGCATTCATTCAGAACAGCTTGAAGATAAGATCAACAAACTCGAGCGTAGGCACGAACCCCTCAACCATCAAACTCCTCGGAGCTATACTCCTCAGCAGAACCTGTGCCAAAAACTTATCAGTACGATTTGTACTGGCCACTCCCATCCCTATGAGCATTGCTTTTGTAGATTTGGATGCATCATGATTGTATTCAAATGAAACCTATAGGGCTGGGGCTTCATATGCAGTAGCATATCAAGTGTATAATATAATTGATCAAGTTTTTAACACCATTCCCACACTCATCCCACTCCATTCCCTTTTCTGAGCCAGGTTATGATCCTGGGATCAACATACCACCATCTCCACACTATTACCACACCATCGCTCAGTCGACAGGCTAACTCCCTCTCGACACTGTCTCAAGGCCTGTAGCCCCTGGCTATGACCGACACTCTCTCACGGGGGAAGAAGAGAAGGACTCATCTCTCTATCTAGTTTAAGCGAAACCCAGGAAAGGTCCATAGCCGATAAGTTGGCACATGTATCGATCGATCAACCATACACTTTGCAGAGGTTTTACATAACCACAAGATCCGCCTTCCTCGTTGACCGTCGTCAACTGGGCTGATTCTGGCTGCTTGCTAGCCTAGGATATTGCCACTCTACCATTCAGCCCTGGTTCACCCCATGTCAAGTCTGGGATGGCTGAAACTGTGAGTCATGAGCCAAGTCCACAAGGTCTCCATGAAGTCTCGGAAGGGTGTGGGGGAAATCCTCTGTGCCCCGTACCTCCTTACACTATCCGCTATCAACCTAGCAGTAGTGGCAAAATCCTACCAAGTAGTCCAACCGTCCCGCACCATATAGGGCGAGTGGTACATAAGGCTTCCCGGTGAATCTGAGTACTAGTAGGTCCTTAGGGATGACCAAGCCAGAATGTCTCCATCAGGGTTTCCATTTACCGTGCCACCACAGCACCTCCATCCCAGGCTCCACCCATCACAGGTTCACACCCAGGTCCACCTCATATACCTTTTACCCACCACAGGTATACATGTCCAGGGGTGCCCAGGTAGCATCCCATAGTAAGACTTGCCCCAGGCTCGTCGTATACTCTAACTTGGTTGACACAACCCTCACCCTCCACACACCCAGATCACACACGCAGCAGTCTCCCCATAGTCCAGGTAACACCAGTTTCCCCCACACACATAGTATAAGCGTAGTAGAAGTATTAATAAGGAAATATATATAGCAGTAAGCGTGTGTCTAGCCTATTAGCAGGGTATGCATGGGTAAGGTTGCGTCAAGGTAAAGGCTTTCAAGAAAGCATACTACCATGCAAGTCCTAGCATAATATAGGTAAAGTAAAGCGATAGCAGTTCTATATTAGCCATGCGTAATAGGTGCTACGAAATTGGGTGGGATGTGGCACCTTCAGTGTAGTTGTCTCCTTTCTCCTCACGGTACTCACGGTCCTCGTTCGTCAGGTTCTCCTCCGAGTCTGCATCGTTTGCATTATAGTCGCGTTAGCGACGTCTATAGAATAGCACAAAGAAGCAATGGAAATTCAAAAGAGGCAAAAACACTCAAACATAGGTTCATTGCGTAGAGCTTGATTTTAGATGAATTTTGGTCCTAGTTTCGTATTTTTTCGAGGTCGCATGAATTAGTTATGAATTTCCAAAGTTTAAATCATTTCTGAAATTGGATAAAGGCCGAATTAATCCTGGGCTGACACGTGTCGTGCTGTGGTTGGTCCACGTGGCTTGCTGACGTCAGCATGACGTTGTCATAATGGTTCCGAGCCGACAGGTAGGTCCCAGCTGACGTCAGCATGACGTCATCAACGTCGTCAGTTCTGACAAGTGGGTCCAGGGACTCTTGGGTCACTGACATGTGGGTCCAGATATAGTCAACATCAGTCAACGGTCAATAGTCAATGGTCAACGGTCAGGGTCACTGACGTGTGGGCCTGGTCTGCTGACGTTAGCTGCTGATGTCAGCGTGACGTCAGCATGACGTCACCTCGGTTGTGCTGGCTTCTGACATGTTGGTCCTACGTGACGTCATCGTGACGTCAGCGTCTGATGTGTGGGTCTAGGGTGTCCGTGTCACTGACTGGTGGGGTCGGGGTGCTGACGTCATCATGATGTCACTGTGGCAGTCTCCACTGCTGACATGTGGGTCCCACGTGACATCATCATGACGCTAGTATGACGTCACCATCTGACGTGTGGGTCCAACAACACTGTGTCGCTGACATGTGGGGCTAGGTCAACAGTCATCATTGACCGGTCAATGGTCAATACGGCCCGGGTCCAAACTGGGCCGGTTGGGCTGGATTCGGGCTGGGCTTTGGCTCGCCACATGGCAAGCTGTGGCGCTGCCACGTTGTAGTCGTGGGCCTCCATTGGGCTGTGGCCTTTGGCTTGCGGTCCATGGTGGACCAGGAGACGCTAGTCCATGGACCGCAGATAGGACTACGGTGGTCCGAGTCCATCCTTCTTCTCACAGGCGCGGTTCTTGTGCACCGAGCTCATTCACGGGTGGCCAACGAGAGGGGGAAAGTTCCCCTGTTTCTCCCGGGCTGTGCTCTTGCCGGCGGCGAGCTCGCTGGTGAGCCTCCGTGGCGGCGCTAGTGCGCAATTGACGTGGGTGGAAGCTCCAACGAGCCTTGGCATCTTCATTGGTGGGGTCAACACGGCGTGCGGGGTCCTATGGTGTGCCGGCCATGGCGGTAGTCTTCCAGGCACGACGGCAGCACCGGTGAGGTGGCTACGGCCGCGGTGAAGCATCCTGGTGGGGCGTGTGAATTTCCCATGGCTCCAGCGAACAGGGCGAGTGAGTCAAGGAGGCGCCAGGCGCTCCCAGCGGGTCTGGCCCTGGTGGAGTCGACGCGGTGGCGGCGGTGCTCCGGCCGTGGCGCGGTGTGGTCCAGTTGACGTTCCAGTGACCTTTTCCTTCTCTAATCGTGCACGCGGCGTGTCCCGCGGTGATGCGGAACCAACCAAGGTGGTTGTGCCATCTCTACCGTGGCATAGAAGGCGCTGTGGTCTCACCACAGTCGTGCTTTGATCCATGGCGAGCGTGCTCCGTTCGTGACGGCGTGCTCGAGCTGTTGTGCTCGACGTCGCCCTCTTCCTCCCCTTTGCTTCGCGTTTCTGATTGGCTCGACACAAGGGTTGTGGTGGTCCTTCTAGGCTGTCGTTTTGGCTAAACCGAAGCAAGAATTCATGCTCCGGCATGGTCTGTTCATGGAGGTCTAGGCGAAGCCATGGGCTAGGAGGGGTCTCAGCCGAAGAGGCTTACCGTGCGATGCTTGGTGAAGGAAGGGTGTCGGTGCCATGCTGTGGCGGGGCCGTGATGCACTAGTAGCAGTGCCGAGCGGAACCACGACGGCGTGGCTTCACCCGGGCAGTGTCCTCCTTCTCTTCCCTGCCTCCTTCTCCTCCTTGCTCTCTCTCTCTCTTTCTATCTGTCTTCTCGGCCCTCGGTGTTACGTGGTGTGTTGCCACCGGCGGTGGCAGCGAAGGGAACGAACCCAAGAGCCCTAGGCTCCGTCCTTTTATAGCCACGCTCGAGGGCTCCCATGGCAGTTGGTGATCGGACGGTGGACGATGCACTGCTCACATCCAACGGTATGGAGCGGTTGCGTGGGCACGGCGCAAGCGAGGGGAACAGGGTCATGCCCTTTACGCGGGCGTGGGCGTCGTGCGGCTGACGCGTGGGGCCAAGCGGTAGCGATAGCTGGCGGGGCTGGGCGCGCAGGCGTGAGCGGTAGCCCGGGCTGGCTTGCTGGGTCGCGTGCGCACGCTAGGGCTGGCTGGGCCGAGCGGCTGGGCTGCGAGGCCTTCTTCTTCCTTTCTTCTTTTCTTTTCTATTTTTCATTTCTTTTCCCATTATTTCAAATTTGGTTTGAAATTTGAATTCCAAACTGATGCAACTTATTCATTGGTGTTTAGGGAATTTTGTTTAGCTATTTTGTATATCAACATAGGTGTAGTTTGTTATATATATAGAATTAGTTTTTCTTTTATTACACATTTATCCTTGGATTTGAGTAGTGATTACTTTATGGTGTGTTTCTTAGAAAGAGTTGTTAAGCATAACATAAAGCAAAAGAAAATCCAAATCACAATTTGAGTTAACAATGTATGCAACATTTCATTTGTTAGAATTTAAATAAACATAATTAGTTAAAGGCATGCCATGCTTATGTGCTAACTTGGGTTGGGTTAGACCTAATGCATCTCATAGGTTGGGTTTCTATACATGACACTCATCATCACATGGAAGTTTTGAGAAAAATTTTGTATTTGGTATTTTTGGTGTGTGGATTTTTGGGTTGTTACAGTCCTACCCCCTTAACAGAATCTCGTCCCCGAGATTAAAGCGTAACGTACTCTTTGAAGAGGTAGGGATATCGTAGCCGGAGGTCAGACTCTTTCTCCCATGTTGCTTCTCTCTCAGTATGATTACTCCATTGGATCTTGCACATAGGGATAGTCTTGCTTCGAGTCTCTTTGGTATCTCTGTCCATAATTCTGATAGGATGTTCTTTATACTCAAGTGTATCTTGAATGTCAAGTGCACCAGTTGGGATTGCTTCATCGGGTACTCTTAAACATTTGCGTAGCTGGGATACATAGAATACGGGATGTACACCCGTCAATTCCACGGGTAACTCAAGTTTGTAGGCGAGCTTTCCAATTCTCTTGCAAATCTTGTATGGGCCAACAAATCTAGGGGCAAGCTTGCCTTTCACATGGAATCTGACTGTTCCACGTAGCAGGGATACCTTGAGATATACGAAGTCCCCCACATTGAACTCCAGTTCTCTTCTTTGTTTGTCCGCATAGCTCTTGTATCGACTTTGGGCAATTCTCAAATTCTCTCTTACCTGAGCAACTCCTTCTTCTGCATCTTGAATCTTAGCGGAGTCAAAGAATGATCTTTCTCCCGGTTGGGACCACATCAAAGGTGTCTTACAAGGTCTTCCATACAGAGCTTCAAATGGTGACATCTTGATACTGGCTTGGTAGCTGTTGTTGTAAGAAAACTCTGCATAGGGTAAACATTTCTCCCAATCAGAGCCGTAATTCAGTACACTAGCGCGAAGCATGTCTTCTAAGATCTGATTTACTCGTTCTGTCTGTCCATCTGTCTGTGGGTGGTAAGCGGTACTGAAATCAAGTTTGGTTCCAATAGACTTGTGCAGAGCTTCCCAGAATCGGGACACAAATTGAGGACCACGATCAGATACAATACTAGAGGGAGCTCCATGCAACCTAAGAATATGCTCAATATATAGATCTGCTAATTTTTCTGCATTGGTCTTGGTCTTCACTGGTACAAAGTGAGCAACCTTGGTTAAACGATCAACAATCACCCAGATGGAATCATTGCCTTTCAGTGAACGGGGTAATCCAACTATGAAATCCATGGATATGCCCTCCCATTTCCATTCCGGGACATCAAGAGGCTTTAGCAATCCCGTAGGCCTCTGATGTTCAGCCTTGACTCTATTGCAGGTGTCACATCGTGCCACGTGTCCTACGATGTCTGTCTTCATACCTTTCCACCAAAAGTGTTTCCTCAAGTCTTGATACATCTTTAACCCTCCAGGGTGAATACAATACTTAGAATCATGAGCTTCTGACAAAATTTCCTCTCGTAGGACTAGATCAGAAGGCACACAGATTCTGTCCTTGAACCAAATGGTTCCTTGTTCATCTTCATGGTGGTTGGTCCTATAGCCTAGTTTCATCAGACCACGGAGATATTCAATCTCCTTACACATTTTCTGAGCTTGACGAATGCGATCCGTGAGATCATACTGTATGCGGAGCTCATTCAGCAAGCCATGTGGTTGTATCTCTAGTTGGAAATCTTCAATCTCTTCCTTGAGCTTAAGTGGTACGGATTCAGTGATCAAAGTGTGACAGTAACTCTTGCGACTAAGAGCATCTGCCACTACGTTAGCTTTTCCCGGATGGTAGTGAATTTCCAAGTCATAGTCCTTGATCAACTCTAACCATCGGCGTTGCCTCATATTCAGATCCTCTTTAGTGAAAAAGTACTTCAAGCTCTTGTGATCGTTGTAGATATCACACTGGTTGCCTATCAAGTAGTGCCTCCAGATCTTTAAGGCATGAACAACTGCTGCTAACTCAAGGTCATGGGTAGGGTATCGGTTCTCATGTTCTTTCAGCTGTCGAGAAGCATAAGCTATCACTCTTCCATCTTGCATCAATACACACCCAAGTCCTTGACGAGATGCATCACAATAGACCATGAAATTTTTGCCAATATCGGGCAATGCTAACACAGGAGTTGTGGTAAGTTTCTGTTTCAATTCCTGGAAGCTTTGTTCGCACCTGGGCGTCCATTCAAACTCCTTAGTCTTCTTCAGAAGGTTGGTCATCGGACAGGCTATCTTGGAGAAGTTTTCGATGAATCGGCGATAATACCCAGCCAATCCCAAGAAACTTCTGACTTCTATCACATTATGGGGTTGTTCCCATTCCTTCACAGCCTCAATCTTAGCTGGGTCCACTTCAACACCTTCAATTGATAATATGTGGCCTAAGAAGGCAACTTCTTGTAGCCAGAACTCACATTTGCTGAACTTTGCGTAGAGCTGATGTTGAGCTAGTCTCTCAAGCACCGTTCTTAGATGATATTCGTGTTCTTCAGCGGAGGATGAATAGACCAGGATGTCATCAATCAATACTACCACAAACTTATCCAATTCATCCATGAAAACCTTATTCATCATATTCATGAAGTATGCGGGAGCATTTGTGAGTCCAAAGGATACCACGGTGAACTCGAACTGACCATACCTAGTCACAAAAGCTGTCTTCGGTATGTCACTCCCTTGAATCTTCATCTGATGGTAGCCAGATCTGAGATCGATCTTGGAGAAATACTTGGCACCTCGAAGTTGATCAAGCAGATCATTAATTCTCGGTAGGAGATATTTGTTCTTAATGGTGACTGCGTTCAAGTTCCGGTAATCTATGCACATTCTCATTGAGCCATCCTTCTTCTTAACGAACAGAACAGGGGATCCCCAGGGTGAAGCACTGGGTCTAATATATCCCTTCGAGATGAGCTCTTCTAGTTGTTTCTTGAGTTCGGCCAGTTCATCAACTGACATGCGATAGGGTCTCTTGGCAATGGGTCCTGTTCCCAGCAAAAGATTAATGATGAACTCTAAATCACGGTCTGGTGGCATACCCGGTAATTCTTCAGGGAATACATCAGGATAGTCTCTGACCACAGGCACATCCTGAACTATCTTTTCCTCCTTTAGTGATTCTGATCTTGCTTTAAGGGCACATAGGATAGAGGTGGACCTTCCGAACTGGGGTTCGCATCTAATGACTTGGCCTGATGGGTGGGTCACTTGGATATATCTAGGGGAACATGATATGATGCCTCGGTGAATGGTTAACCAATCCATGCCTAAGATGACATCTAGGTTAGTGGAAGGTAATAGGGTTAGATTGGCTTTAAAGATAAGACCCTCAATGGTAAGACTCACTCCCTTACAGATGTGGGTGCTTTTTAGGTCTCTTAAGGGCGAGCTAGTAATGATAGGCTTTTCACGTGGGGTTATGGGCAGGCCATACTCTCGTGCAAACTTGGTTGATATGTATGAATAAGTTGCTCCAGAGTCAAAAAGAACTGATGCAGTATTGCCATTAACTAGAAACATACCATACATGACGTCTGGAGCAGCCTGTGCTTCCTCGACATCTAGATGGTTGAGACGTCCACGGGTAGCAGACCCCTTGAACTGAGACTTCTGAGCAGCTGAATTCTGAGGGCATTCAGTGGCCTTGTGACCCGGTTGGCCACAAGCGAAGCAGGTGAAAGGTGCACCGCCTGTGGAGGTTGGCGCGTGTGCCTTCCATTTTCCATTGCCTGGTGCGGAGCGGTTTTGTGTTGGTCGTTCATTCATAGAGCGGGAATGGTTGAAATGGTCATGGGTGTTGTGGTCCTGTGCATAATGGTCTCGGGTGTAACGATCCTGAGCAGGGCGGGAGTTTTTGGTGAAGTAGCCTCCACTTCCTCTACCCGATCCAGGGTTGTCATCCCTATTGTGGTGGGAGTGTTCCCTGGAGGGTGCATCTCTACGGATCCTCTTGCGATCACGGCCATGGAGGGACTCCTTAGGCTTTCGCTTTCTTCCTCTGTACTATTCTCCAGCTTCATCATGGTCCTTCTTAATCTGAATGCAGCGATCCACCAGAGCACGTAATGTGTTGCTCTCAATACCGCCAAATTTCAGTTTGATGTGCGGATTAAGTCCCTTGCAGTAATAGTATAGCTTCTCCTTTTCAGAGTTCACAACATAGGAAGGCGCATAGCGCAGAAGGTTGGTGAAACGAGTAGTGTACTCGATCACCCGGTCCTTTCCCATCTTGATGTTGCGGAACTCCTCAGCTTTGGCCTCCATGATACCCTTGGGAATGTGGTACTCAGTGAATGCTTCGGTGAACTCTTCCCATGAGATGTTGGCAGGGTCCTCATGGGAGTCACTGAAACTATCCCACCAGGCGCGTGCTGCACCTATGAGCTGGTGTGCGGAAGCTCCAACACACTCATCGTCGGTGAATGTAGTGAGATCAAGCTTCTTCTCCATTTCCTTAAGCCAGTCATCGGCTACCAGTGGGTCAGGGTCGGTGCCATCATAGGTAGGTGGCCTTAGCTTCAGGAGTCCTTCTAGCTTCCTTTGGAAATCGTTTTGCTGACCTCCTTGGCGACGGTTTGCTCCTTCAACAAGAGCTGCAAGAAGCTGGGTCTGTTGCGCCATCACTTCCGCCAGGTTCGGTGGTGGTGGCGGTGGAATGTTCTCCTCAACAGGTGGCGGGGTATTCTCCAGGTCGAAGGGTATCCCTCCACATCCATGGCCACGACCACAGCCACGGTTGTTGTCACCATGGCCCCTGTTGGGTTCGGGGATGGGCGCACGCCCTCGATTCATTAGGCGATTCGATCAGCGGTTCGGCATCTGTAACACGGATCATTGAATTTTTAGTGCTTGTGCCAAAGTGTCTATAATTCAATATGATTACATGATTTTGATGATTTAAAGCAGAGCAGTTACACTGTCCAACACTCATTACAAAGAAATGATAAGATCCAAAAGATGTCATAAGATCCAAAAACATTCATTACAAAAGGTTTAATTGCACAGCATCATCTTTAGTAGCTACACTAGAAGATGTGCGAGAGTCGTGCTACGCATAGAGTCTCATAAATCATCTCATAAGGGGGTACAACTCATGGAAACTTCAAACATAACTCATGACCATGTAGGATCACCTACTCTAACTTGTACACCACAGCTGGGATACGACTGTCCTCGATCTCGATCTCTTCGTCAGACTTGTGGAGTTGGGACACGTACTTTAAGGCCTCGGCGAGCTCCTCAGTAGCCTTGGCTCCAGGTAGGGTAGGGCAGGCATCTAGGTTGAGGTGAGTTAGGGCTAACTCAAACTCCTCTATCCGAGGCTTTGTCTTGCTGCGGATCTCCTTGGGTAGCTAATCCCACATACCCTTTATTTCCCTGAGACGTTTCCTGTCAGACTTCTGCCAAGCCTGCCAAGTCCTCTTACACTTGTCCTGTAAGTACTCGGTCTGCCTGAGTGCCTCAATTAGGCGATCCTGGTTGCGAATGGCCTTCTTCCTAAACTCCTCTAGCTCCTGAGTCAGGTTCTTGTTCCGAGATTGGATCTTCAACATACCAATCCCCTTGGATCTCTCTCTGTCTCCCTTGCGGTTGAACTCAGCCTTCTTGTCATCCAACTCACTCTGTAATTCCAAGACCTTGCTGTCGAGGTAGCAATTCCTGTTGCCTAGGTCGGCTGCTTTGTCCTGTAAGTCAGCGACCTCGGCTCTGTGGTCCTTCTCACGATGGTTGAGCTCATCCTGACAATCGGTCCTTCGATTCCTCCTTCCTAAGCTGCTTTGCCCGTGCAGGTTACTTTGACAAACTCGTCAGGGACTCCCAACGTGATGAGAACTCAGCAGAGGGTCTGTGCAAAACCCCTGAGCTCACGTAGGTCGAAGGTAAGCTTGGCGTGGTCCAGAGGTAGCGGTCCTAGAGGCGGCCATTCGACGTTTGTTGCCATGTGCATGTTTCATGGAAAACAGATGTTAGCAGGTCCAATAGTAGAAAAGCCTTGCATAAAAGTAGCTGCAGGGTCGGTATATAACCGAAAGAAGGTTTGTTCACGTCCTATTCTATCGTCCATTTCTAAGGGTTTCGTCCTAAGGTCAAGTATGGCTCTGATACCAACTGAAACGACCTCATTTTCCATGAAGGGAAAACCACAAAGTTGAAGTGTTATAAGACCATGATGGATCTTATTACCCAAATTCCAGTCAAATACCACATCCATACAATGATAATATCAGAGTACAAATAGTGCGGAATTACATAATTTATTACATTGCCGCATTGGCGGAAACAAAAGTAGCATTCATTCAGAACAGCTTGAAGATAAGATCGCCAAACTCGAGCGTAGGCACGAACCCCTCAACCATCAAACTCCTCGGAGCTATACTCCTCAGCAGAACCTGTGCCAAAAACTTATCAGTACGATTTGTACTGGCCACTCCCATCCCTATGAGCATTGCTTTGTGGATTTGGATGCATCATGGTTGTATTCAAATGAAATCTATAGGGCTGGGGCTTCCTATGCAGTAGCATATCAAGTGTATAATATAATTGATCAAGTTTTTAACACCATTCCCACACTCATCCCACTCCATTCCCTTTTTCGAGCCAGGTTACGATCCTGGGATCAACATACCACCATCTCCACACTATTACCACACCATCGCTCAGTCGACAGGCCAACTCCCTCTCGGCACTGTCTCAAGGCCTGTAGCCCCTGGCTATGACCGACACTCTCTCACGGGGGAAGAAGAGAAGGACTCATCTCTCTATCTAGTTTAAGCGAAACCCAGGAAAGGTCCATAGCCGATAAGTCAGCACATGTATCGATCGATCAACCATACACTCTACAGAGGTTTTACATAACCACAAGATCCGCCTTCCTTGCTGACCGTCGTCAACTGGGCTGATTTCGGCTGCTTGCTAGCCTAGGATATTGCCACTCTACCATTCAGCCCTGGTTCACCCCATGTCAAGTCTGGGATGGCTGAAACTGTGAGTCATGAGTCGGGTCCACAAGGTCTCCATGAAGTCTCAGAAGGGTGTGGGGGGAAATCCTCTGTGCCCCGTACCTCCTTACACTGTCCGCTATCAACCTAGCAGTAGTGGTAAAATCCTACCAAGTAGTCCAGCCGTCCCGCACCATATAGGGCGAGTGGTACGTAAGGCTTCCCAGTGAATCTGAGTACTAGTAGGTCCTTAGGGATGACCAAGCCAGAATGTCTCCATCAGGGTTTCCATTTACCGTGCCACCATAGCACCACCATCCCGGGCTCCACCCATCACAGGTTCACACCCAGGTCCACCTCATATACCTTTTACCCACCACAGGTATACATGTCCAGGGGTGCCCAGGTAGCATCCCATAGTAAGTGATACGCTCAGGGGGTCCCGATCTTCACGACGTAGGATGATCACCGATAACTAGCTGAAGAACAGCCGGATAACTTGCTGCAAGCAGCGATAACTAGTGCAACCTGGCAAATAAAACTCGAAGCCAACCACCGTCTTTAACCGGCAACCTGAATCGAGGATTCGCCCAACCACACTCTCAAAGAACCAACCAACACAGCCTACAATCAATCGAGGAAACCTCGAAGGGAGTAGGAGCACCAATTGGGAGCGGATGAAGCCGCCGCTTCTGTAAATCCCGCAAAGGAAATCACAAGAGCAAAGGGGTAGAGATCTCTCTCAATATTTGTTAGCACACAGCTGAACAAAAGGGGGGTTTGTATTCCATTATCAAAAGTCTGAGATTGCAATGAGTCTAGGAGGTATTTATACTAGCAACAGCCCTGCTAGATAGGTGGAAACTCGAAAAGAAAAATATAAGACGCACTATGTGAACGGGCCTCCTCGAGATGCCTTCCTGGATAGTTTTCGCGTGGCTGCTGGTCTTCAGCGCAGTCTTCAGTGTTTTGGCAATAACTCTATCTTGGAAACTCCAAATGACATGAGGTTTGTTGGGTTGGAAAGTTAACTTGATAACCTTTCACACCATGTGCAGCATGTACCACGAAATATTGTAGATTGGTATAGTTTTGCATGGGAACTTGGACATCAGGCTGACTGCTGACTAGCTGACCAGTCTGTACTAAATCAGTCGAATCTCAACATTGGAGAATCCAAATCAAGTGAGAGAACTTGGGCTTGAAACTAGACTTGATAAGCTTTCCAACAAGTCCTCATGGGCCTTCATAGCTTTTGCGAGCAAAAAGTTGTGACTGATTCTTTCTGATGGTTCTGTCACACGGGACTGGCTCGAACGTGATCCTCCTCTTTGGTTCACCCTTGGTGTCTTCTTGTCATCCTCCGTGGTGCACCTAAGCAATAGCAACGTGCACGACTTAGGCAGTATATAATTCTCATTAACATTAAAATGATTTTCAGAAAGTAGCGCGTGCACCTCTTGTTGTAGCTTCTTGGCTCGACTACGTGTAATTGGTCCATCAAATACTTGGACTGGTGTTGGTGTAACTTGACTTGGAGGTTGTAACATATTGTTGGTTGTCGTGGTCATATCATCCTCCCCCCCTTGAAAAAGAGTCGTCCTCGACTCTAATCCGTCGAAGTCCAAAAATTGTGCTAGGCCAACAGGGGTAGATGCTATGTTTCTGTTGCAATCTCCTTCTTCCATCACAGCAATGTGTTTGAATCTGTAATCATATAAACCAAGTAGTAGTCTTATAGGTGGAAACCAAAAGGATTTAGAATCAAGTTTAGATTTCACCTTGAATGGATCCTTAGAATTAAGAGTGAATGTTGATGTCCTTGGTATGATCCTATCATCCTTCCTCTCTTCAAAAAAACTTGTCCTCTGCTTTTGCTTTCCTGAAAACAGTCTAAAGAAAATAGAGAGTGGATGCATATGCCAATTGCTATGATTACTTGTTGAAGATTGTTCATTATCTTCTTTATAATTCATATGCACATTATTTCCTTTTCGATGAGATGAATAGTTTCTCAGATTTTGTGAACCTGAAATTAACTTTGAAAATGGAAGCACAAAAATTTCTTTTAAACCACTCATTTGATTCAGGTTATCATGTTTTATCTTTGCAAAATCAAACATTTCAATAGATGTGAACGAAGCATGTCTGGTATTCCAATAATTCTTGATGCTCAACTCATGCAAAGGTTTAGTAATGTACCTTTCATACTCAATGGTTCCACATGTATATAGAAAGACTTTGGGTGAAGGAACCAAACACATTTGCACAAGATTTCTTTGTTTCAGTGAAGAATATGAACAAGAAAATAACACTGATTGTTCTGAACAACAAGCTCTAAACAACCTTTTTATCTCAAATAAAGAAAAGTATGGTTCACAAGATGTACAACTCATTTTATTCAACTTCAATTCAGCAATGTTGTGACATGTTATGCAAAGAGCACAAACATAAAATTTATTTATAATGTAGTGTCCAATGATGTTAAATGTAAACTTGCAGCTGTAGGCACTATTCAAAGATTTCATAGATGATATATCAAGAACACTTTCAACCATTTTATTAATATTAACAAATTCATCAAGCTTGACATAGAACATACATTCAGCAGGAGATATTCTTCTAAAGAATTCAGCATGACTAATCAATTTCACACGGCCCACATTATCGACATGTAAATTATCATATATTTCAGTCAAAGTATAGCAATGGTCATGCATGATTGAACAATGTTTGTCAACTTTCCAAATTTCAGCACTTGTATCAACATGTGGATCAATCAAATCAGCATAAAGATTTTGTGTATACTCAATTTTAGTTGAAGCAAATTTGTCATCACAATTACTGGTCAATATATGTTGCAGATTCAGTTCTAAATTGTTTGCATTACCTTTCAGATTTTGTGATGGTGCATGAATGATGCATTGTATCTCTGAACTTTTACCTTTTTCCTTGTCATGGTTCAGGTTTTGCACAGCATAGAGTTGGTTCTCAATAATGGCAACCCTCGCATTTCTCTGGCCAAGTTTGGGGGTCTTTTGAGCAGCCATCTCCACCGAATCTTCTTTATAGACCTGCATGTTAGGAGAAACAACACTAAGAGTAGACATTAGTGGGTTAGTGTTAAAATCATCCGTGCATGCCTTGCAATAAAGCTCTCTCTTTCTGTGTGGTGTATCCCTCACACTCATACTGTGGATACTCTCAATCTCACATTTGGTGGAATCACACAACTCACTTTTGTTTTCACTCTCACTCAATTTGGCTATGTGGCACTCATTCTGACAAGGGATTTGATGCATAATATTTTCAATGTCTTCTAGAGCAACATATGAATATCTTCCATCATTCATGATGTAATCGATTGCCATTGGGGCAGTAATGGTGGCAGCAACACCATCAGGTCTATCCTCTTCAAACAATGATGATCTCTCAATTGCTAATGTGGATTCATCTCCACTAATATTGCCTTCAATCTGAACTTTCTGTGGCATTGGAATAGCAATAGATGCAACCAAATAATCATCTTTGACCTCCTCCAAAGATGCTGGACTGGCATTAGTATAAGTGGAATCATGTGCACTAATCTTTCCTTCAATAATCTCAACACTCTGTGACATGGGGGAGCACAAAATTTCAGCACCACTGTCCAATAATTCATCACATAATGCAGCTGATGGTACAACACATCTTGACACCAAATTTGTGCTTGGAACCATGTTGGTTTGAAACTTCAGATCCATTAGATCATGATGAACTTCATCTTGGACAGATTTATTACTAGCAATAGACGGCACAATAGCATCATCTTTGTGCTCACATTCAGCTCTCAAACTGAAACATTGATTGGCCTTCAAATTCAGATTAGATTCACCTTCAAAAATCAGAGTGTTGTCAACCTCTTGGTCATAATTGGGTACTGAATTTTCATCAGATGACATAGAAAATTTCTGGACAGATTTGGAGCATATAACTTCTCTACTTTTAGCACTAGAACAAGGCTTAGAACTTTTAAGATCTGCAGCACTTGTGTTCAGACATGGTGGTAGTGCTTCTTGATGAAAATTTTTTAGATTTCCATGGTGTGGAACTGTAGCATGTTCCCTCAACTCAACACACAAAGGATCAGCCTCGATCAGAGAAGTACCTTCTCTAGTTTCACAACTCAACTGATGATCTTCCACAACTTGCATAGTGGCTTCTGCTACCTCACTTTGTGTGTCATGTGCAGCTGAATTTTCTTCTTGATCTTGCTCAAAACTAAGACAAACATTGATGGGAACATTTGTAACTTGATTCTCATCAACCTCAGATTGTAAATGGCACTTTGGGATAGCAACAACATCAAGAGATGGTGTAACACTATGATCCATTGTAATGTCACACACCTCACCATTTTCCATATCAATTTGGGACATAGAGCCTTCTTCTTGCTGCACAACAAAGTTCTTCTTGGAGTTGATTTGTTGATGTTCACTTCTCTTGGTACTAGAATCAACTAAAGAAACTTTTGGGACAACATGTCCTCTCTTCTTGCATGGACTTGATGATTGCTTTTTTCCAACAATGGAGGACATAATGGGCTGCAACTTAGCACTTTTATCTTGGCACAAACTAATGTTCTGGGTGACCTTGCCTTGCTGCACCTTCATAACTTTCTTTCCCTCTCTAATTGCACAACTTAGAAGATCTTGCATACTTCTAAAATATTTGCCCTCAAGTGCAGCAGCAATGTTACCATTAAGACCTCTCTCGAAATATTCCATTGCATTCATGTCATCAACAACATTTGCACGATGCAAGGAAGAATTCAGCTTATCATAATATGCTTGGACAGATTTACTACCTTGCTTCACACGCTGCAAACGACGAAGCAAAATCAGCCGATATTCCCTTGGAACAAATTCTTTTCTCATGGCCTTCTTCAAATCTTCCCAATTCTTGATGAGATGCTTATGTGGATATTGTTTCCACCAATCATGAGCATAATCTTCAAATTCAAGCACAACTCGTGATATCTCCTTGGCTTCTGAAAAATCTTGAACCTCAAGTTCAATCTCCATTTCTTCTGCCCAAACGAGAAATTCCTCCGGATCATTACTTCCATAGAATGGAAGATTGGTATATCTTCGGCCTGTCATGGTTATTGCATATGCAAAATAGCAAGCTTATATGTGGTATAGGAAAATATGTAGAACTCTCACAACCTCACCTCTCTTACCAACCAAAGCTCTTATGAATTCCCTGCCGCGGATTACAGAGAAACAAATGTGTGGTGGTAACTGAAAGTGATGGCGAGGCGAATACAAGACTAGAGAGTACAGATTACGGTGGTTTGTATGTGGAGCTTGGTGGAGAATAAAACAAGGAATGCAATCTAAATTCTAGTTATTGTAATATTAAGTAACAATCCAAACTAGAAGTTCTCTGCCTAGTGCTGATCACAGAATATGAATGAGATGTAAATCGATCACAAACACACGCAAGGAAATTTCAGATTTGATGCAAACAAGGAGTATGATTGGGATGCAAGTGTTGCAATCAAACCCAACCAAAATTTTGCACCTAAACAAGGATAGCACACTGGTTGCACTACTTGATATGAAAACTTTCAGCACTTGTGCACATAAACCTACTGATCTTTCAACCTTTCTTTCTCAGTTTTTCTCTATTCTTTTTTTTTTCTTTCTTATCTTTTTTTTTGACACACTTTTTTTTATAACTAAACACAAAGACCAGATTAAGACACTTGCACAATTAAGATAAGAACAAAACACAACCGGTAGCTATAATAGGATCAAAGTTTACGCGAAGGACATGATATGAGTTTTTAGATTTTTTTTGTAGGGATTTTCAGATATATAAAGAGGCTCAAAGGACACGCAAAGGATAATGATCAGCAACTAAAACAAAGACTCTAATGAACTGAAACTTAACAAAACTCACTAAAATAACAGATTGAAACAAAGGGCTAAAGCAAAATATTTTTTAGGCTTTTTGGTGGATAGGACGAAACAAAATATATAAGTAGCTAAGGGAAAGAAACCCTACCATGGTAACGAAAGCTCTGATACCAGATGATACGCTCAGGGGGTCCCGATCTTCACGACGTAGGATGATCACCGATAACTAGCTGAAGAACAGCCAGATAACTTGCTGCAAGCAGCGATAACTAGTGCAACCTGGCAAATAAAACTCGAAGCCAACCACCGTCTTTAACCGGCAACCTGAATCGAGGATTCGCCCAACCACACTCTCAAAGAACCAACCAACACAGCCTACAATCAATCGAGGAAACCTCGAAGGGAGTAGGAGCACCAATTGGGAGCGGATGAAGCCGCCGCTTCTGTAAATCCCGCAAAGGAAATCACAAGAGCAAAGGGGTAGAGATCTCTCTCAATATTTGTTAGCACACAGCTGAACAAAAGGGGGGTTTGTATTCCATTATCAAAAGTCTGAGATTGCAATGAGTCTAGGAGGTATTTATACTAGCAACAGCCCTGCTAGATAGGTGGAAACTCGAAAAGAAAAATATAAGACGCACTATGTGAACGGGCCTCCTCGAGATGCCTTCCTGGATAGTTTTCGCGTGGCTGCTGGTCTTCAGCGCAGTCTTCAGTGTTTTGGCAATAACTCTATCTTGGAAACTCCAAATGACATGCGGTTTATTGGGTTGGAAAGTTAACTTGATAACCTTTCACACCATGTGCAGCATGTACCACGAAATATTGTAGATTGGTATAGTTTTGCATGGGAACTTGGACATCAGGCTGACTGCTGACTAGCTGACCAGTCTGTACTAAATCAGTCGAATCTCAACATTGGAGAATCCAAATCAAGTGAGAGAACTTGGGCTTGAAACTAGACTTGATAAGCTTTCCAACAAGTCCTCATGGGCCTTCATAGCTTTTGCGAGCAAAAAGTTGTGACTGATTCTTTCTGATGGTTCTGTCACACAGGACTGGCTCGAACGTGATCCTCCTCTTTGGTTCACCCTTGGTGTCTTCTTGTCATCCTCCGTGGTGCACCTAAGCAATAGCAACGTGCACGACTTAGGCAGTATATAATTCTCATTAACATTAAAATGATTTTCAGAAAGTAGCGCGTGCACCTCTTGTTGTAGCTTCTTGGCTCGACTACGTGTAATTGGTCCATCAAAGACTTGGACTGGTGTTGGTGTAACTTGACTTGGAGGTTGTAACATATTGTTGGTTGTCGTGGTCATATCAGTAAGACTTGCCCCAGGCTCGTCATATACTCTAACTTGGTCGACACAACCCTCACCCTCCACACACCCAAGTCACACACGCAGCACCCTCCCCATAGTCCAGGTAACACTAGTTTCCCCCACGCACATAGTATAAGCATAGTAGAAGTATTAATAAGGAAATATATATAGTAGTAAGCGTGTGTCTAGCCTATTAGCAGGGTATGCAGGGGTAAGATTGCGTCAAGGTAAAGGCTTTCAAGAAAGCATACTACCATGCAAGTCCTAGCATAATATAGGTAAAGTAAAGCGATAGCAGATCTATATTAGCCATGCGTAATAGGTGCTACAAAATTGGGTGGGATGTGGCACCTTCACTGTAGTCATCTCCTTTCTCCTCACGGTACTCATGGTCCTCGTCCATCAGGTTCTCCTCTGAGTCTGCATCGTTTGCATTATAGTCGCGTTAGCGACGTCTATAGAATAGCACAAAGAAGCAATGGAAATTAAAAAGAGGTAAAAACACTCAAACATAGGTTCATTGTGTAGAGCTTGATTTTAGATGAATTTTGGTCTTGGTTTCGTATTTTTTCGAGGTCGCATGAATTAGTTATGAATTTCCAAAGTTTAAATCATTTCTGAAATTGGATAAAGGCCGAATTAATCCTAGGCTGACACGTGTCGTGCTGCGGTTGGTCCACGTGGCTTGCTGATGTCAGCATGACGTTGTCATAATGGTTCCGAGCCGACAGGTGGGTCCCAGCTGACGTCAGCATGACATCATCAACGTCGTCAGTTCTGACAAGTGAGTCCAGGGACTCTTGGGTCACTGACATGTGGGTCCAGTCATAGTCAACGTCAGTCAACGGTCAACAGTCAATGGTCAACGGTCAGGTAACTGACGTGTGGGCCTGGTCTACTGACGTCAGCCGCTGATGTCAGCGTGACGTCAGCATGACGTCACCTCGGTTGTGCTGGCTTCTGACATGTGGGTCCTACGTGACATCATCGTGACGTCAGCGTCTGACATGTGGGTCCAGGGTGTCCGTGTCACTAACTGGTGGGGTCAGGGTGCTGACGTCATCATGATGTCACTGTGGCAGTCTCCACTGCTGACATGAGGGTCCCACGTGACATCATCACGATGCCAGTATGACATCACCATCTGACGTGTGGGTCCAACAACACTGTGTCGCTGACATGTGGGGCCAGGTCAACAGTCATCGTTGACCGGTCAACGGTCAATACAGGCCGGGTCCAAACTAGGCCGGTTGGGCTGGATTCGGGCTGGGCTCTGGCTCACCACGTGGCAAGCTGTGGCGCTGCCACGTTGTAGTCATGGGCCTCCATTGGGCTGTGGCCTTTGGCTTGCGGTCCATGGTGGACCAGGAGACGCTGGTCCATGGACCGCAGATAGGACTATGGTGGTCCGGGTCCATCCTTCTTCTCACAGACGCGGTTCTTGTGCACCGAGCTCATTCACGGGTGGCCAACGAGAGGGGGAAAGTTCCCCTGTTTCTCCCACGGTTGTGCTCTTGCCGGCGGCTAGCTCGTTGGTGAGCCTCCGTGGCGGCGCTAGTGCGCAATTGACGCGGGTGGAAGCTCAACGAGCCTTGGCGTCTTCATTGGTAGGGTCAACATGGCGTGCGGGGTCCTATGGTGTGCCGGCCATGGCGGCAATCTTCTAGGTACGATGGCGGCGCCGGTGAGGTGGCTACGGCCACGGTGAAGCGTCCTGGTGGGGCGTGTGAGTTTCCTGTGGCTCTAGCGAACAGGGCGGGTGAGTCAAGGAGGCGCCAGGAGCTCCCAGCGGGTCTGGCCCCGGTGGAGTCGACGCGGTGGTGGCGGTGCTTCGGCCGTGGCACGGTGTGGTCCAGTTGACGTTCCAGTGACCTTTTCCTTCTCTAATCGTGTGCGCGGCGTGTCCCGCGGTGATGCGGAACCAACCAAGGTGGTTGTGCCATCTCTACCGTGGCATAGAAGGCGCTGTGGTCTCACCACAGTCATGCTTTGATCCATGGCGAGCGTGCTCCATTCGAGATGGCATGCTCGAGCTGTTGTGCTCGACGTCGCCCTCTTCCTCCCATTTGCTTCGCGTTTCTGATTGGCTCGACACGAGGGTTGTGGTGGTCCTTCTAGGCTGTTGTTTTGGCTAAACTGAAGCAAGAATTCATGCTCCGGCGCGGTCCGTTCATGGAGGTCTAGGCGAAGCCATGGGCTAGGAGGGGTCTCAGTCGAAGAGGCTTACCGTGCGATGCTTGGTGAAGGAAGGGTGTCGGTGCCGTGCTGTGGCGGGGCCGTGATGCACTAGTAGCAGTGCCAAGCGGAACCACGATGGCGTGGCTTCACCCCGGCGGCGTCCTCCTTCTCTTCCCCGCCTCCTTCTCCTCCTTGCTCTCTTTCTCTCTTTCTATCTATCTTCTCGGCCCACGGTGTTGCGTGGTGTGTTGCCACCGGCGGTGGCAGCGAAGGGAACGAACCCAAGAGCCCTGGGCTCCGTCCTTTTATAGCCACGCTCGAGGGCTCCCATGGCGGTTGGTGATCGGACGGTGGGGCGATGCACTGCTCACATCCAACGGTATGGAGCGGTTGCGTGGGCACAGCGCAAGCGAGGGGAACAGGGTCATGCCCCTTGCGTGACCCCTGGCCCACCCTGCAACACTGCCGGGGCTCTGTCGTGCAGAAAAGAGAGGCGTGGGGGAGGGGAAAGAGATGACAAGTGGGGTCCAACGGCAGCGGCAGCGAGCAAAGGCGGGGAGACGCGTGGGCGTGGGCGTTGTGCGGCTGACGCGTGGGGCCAAGCGGCAGCGACAGCTGGCGGGGCTGGGCGCGCGGGCGTGAGCGATAGCCCGGGCCGGCTTGCTGGGCCGCGTGCGCGCGCTAGGGCTGGCTGGGCCGAGTGGCTGGGCTGCGAGGCCTTCTTCTTCCTTTCTTCTTTTCTTTTCTATTTTTCATTTCTTTTCCCATTATTTCAAATTTGGTTTGAAATTTGAATTCCAAACTGATGCAACTTATTCATTGGTGTTTAGGAAATTTTGTTTAGCTATTTTGTATATCAACATAGGTGTAGTTTGTTATATATATAGAATTAGTTTTTCTTTTATTACACATTTATCCTTGGATTTGAGTAGTGATTACTTTATGGTGTGTTTCTTAGAAAGAGTTGTTAAGCATAACATAAAGCAAAAGAAAATCCAAATCACAATTTGAGTTAACAATGTATGCAACATTTCATTTGTTAGAATTTAAATAAACATAATTAGTTAAAGGCATGCCATGCTTATGTGCTAACTTGGGTTGGGTTAGACCTAATGCATCTCATAGGTTGGGTTTCTGTACATGACACTCATCATCACATGGAAGTTTTGAGAAAAATTTTGTATTTGGTATTTTTGGTGTGTGGATTTTTGGGTTGTTATAGTGACCTCACCCCGACGGCCATGGCGGACCGGAGACACGACATCCTGGTGAAAACACGCCACCGGCGAGGTAACAACTAAAACGATGCGAGAAACACACACAGGAGCTCACCGTGATCACAACGGTGTGCTCGGTGAAGACGGAGACAGACCAGAGTGGCCGGGCCACGGTGAGGGTGGTGGTGGTGGTGGCGCTCCGACCGTGCGCGGAGAAGACGATGGCTACGCAGGCGTCCCAGGCAGTAGAGGTGGGTGCGAGCGGCCGAGGAGGTGCGCGGGAGTGAGGCGATTGCGGTGGAGTGGTTTGCGTGGCTGGAGATGACTCGACGGAGGTGACGGCGAGCGGCGGAGCTTCGGTGGCGGTGGAAACAGAGAAAAAGAAAAACACGACGACGACAGTGCTCGGTATTTATAGGGCGACGAACACGACCTCAAGGCGATGCGCGGCACGTCGCGAACACGCCGAAATAGAAGATGGTGGTCGAAGGCGCGCCTGGAAGCAGTTCGAAGCTTGCCGGCGTCGGGAGGGAGGTGGCGCCCTGCGTTGGCTGGAGATCAATTAAATTATGAAAATGCCACTAGAGATAATTCCCAAATTACTCTAAATTTTTCTATAGAAGTTGAAAATCTGTAAATACAAAAGTTGCTCAATTTTCAAAATTCTACAACTTTCTCAATATAAACATTTTCAGATTCTGTCTAGATTTTGAAATTTGAATTTGAAATCAAAAGGGGATATTTTTTGAAAATCTGTAAGTACAAAATTACTTTAAATTTTATATTGAAACTTCAAAAACTCCAAATACCAAAGTTGTACATATATCCAAGACCTACAACTTTGCTATTCAAACCATTTTCAAATTATGCTTCTATTTTGAAATTTGAGTTTGGGGATGAAAAGGGGTCAAATTTGGAATTTGCTTCTTTTCAAAATTACTCCAGATTTTACACTAAAACTTTGAAAACTCAAAACACCAAACTTGTAGCCATTGAAAAGATCTACAAACTTGGTTTTACACTTTTTCCCAAATTTTGCTTAGATTTTGAATTAATCAAAAAGGGGTAAAATCAAGGTTTTGCATTTTAGGGTTTTCGGAAGAATTCCAAATCGAAACTTGTTGCTACTTAATTGGTGAGTATTTAGTGATTACACCATCACCCAAGGGCATCATTGAGTCAAGCATATCCTGTTTGACTAAATTCCACTCTTAGTTGACCAGGTTGACTTTAGAAATTCTTTTAATAATTCCCCAAATTTTGAATTCGAATCTGAATCGGAAAACTTGCAACAAGTTTTGGATTCCAAATTCAAACTCAAACTTGAAGCTTTGTTTTATGAGTTGGACTTGAGCTCATACCCTACAAGTGACACTAATGTACAACATCGTCGTACACCTCAACTTACATAGGGCATAAACTAAATATTTGCGGTGACATTCAAAATTAGGGTTTTCAGATTCGAGTCACACACCACAGAAACACAATCAACCTTGGAAACATAAACTTATTTGAGTTGATGCACAACATGGTTAACTTAATCATAAATGCTTTGCAGTGCAATATGATGACATGGCAAATTTTAGTCACTATAACACTAGAGGTGTTACACAGGACGATGCGGATATGTTGTGCATGCTCTTCTTCATTCTTGGAATATATCAAGATATCATCAATGAATACCACTACAAACTTGTCCAACTCCGGCATGAAGACTGAATTCATGAGATACATAAAAATGCAGGAGCATTGGTGAGACCAAAGGACATGACTAGGTACTCATACAACTCATACTTAGTAGAGAAAGTTGTCTTTGGTATATCTTGTGGCCGGATTTTTATCTGGTGATAACCCAACCGAAGATCAATTTTTGAGAACACTTTTGCACCAGCCAACTGATCGAACAGAGCATCAATACGAGGCAAGGGGTACTTGTTCTTAATGGTTACCGCATTAAGAGGGCGGTAATCCATAAACATGCAAAGAGTACCATCCTTCTTCACAAAAAATGGCTAGACAACCCCATGGCGAAGAGCTGGGACAGATAAACCCTTTGTTCATCAATTCTTCTAGTTGTTTCTTCATTTCAGCTAACTCCTTTGGGGCCATGCGGTAAGGACACCGGGAAATAGGAGCAGTGCTAGACTCTAATTCAATGGTGAACTCCACATCTCTATCCGATGGTAACCCAGGCAGATCATCAAGAAAAACATCCAGAAACTCACTGACCACTAGAATAGAGGTAAGATCAGAAGAGACTTCCACGTTCATAGCAACTGGTGAAGTGGGATCCGAAGGAATAAGGAGAGACATCCTATCCTCGGACGCAGGAAGTCGCAACTCAACAACTCTTCGCTTGAGGTCTAAAACTACCCCATAAACCTTCAGCCAATTCATGCCCAATATTGCATCAATGCCATGCTCGGGTAGCAACATGAACTGGAGACGATAAGTGTGAGTGGCTAGCACTAAACTGACAATATCTGTCTAAGTGTTGATAAACATCTGTGCACCCGGAGTGCTGATCCTATAGGCCTTAGGGATGGCCATAATAGGTAGATTATGCCTTTCAGCAAACCCCATGCTCATGAATGAATGCGATGCTCTAGAATAAAATAACACAAGTGCAGGGTGGGAGTCGATGGTAAACATACCAGCCATCACCGGTTGACTCTGCAGTATTTCCTTAGCCTCTGTGTAGTTAACTTGTCCCGAGCGACTCACTGGCACTTTCTTATTAATAACCATCATCTTGATTAGACGAGAGTTGGCGGGCGGCTAGAAAGACTGAACAGGCCGATTCTCATTACACTCCTGAGCAAAGGCCCTCCTTGCCACACTTGAAACAGCCAGTGGACTTGACCATCTACCCCTGGCGAGGTTGAAAGTCCTATGTTTGGTGTTGGCAATTAGTGACAATACTTAGTACTAACCACATAACAAAGACATGTGTGTAGCTATGATGTGGTTGGTGCAATGACATGGTGAAGCAAGGATCAAGCAATGGTGATGTGATCAAGTGCTTGCCATGATGGAGTTGGATGAAGGTGCAAAGCCAAATCATGGAGCTCAAGGCAAAGCCAAATCATGGAGCTCAAGGCAAAGGTATATGATAGGGTTTCCATTTTGCATCCAAGACACCATAGAGGGTGTGGATGGCTTAGGATCGATAGTCATACTATAAAGAGGAGAATTTTCGGGGATATTGACCACTTAAGTGCCACTAGATGAGGATTCATTTGCATATGCATTTAGATCTAGTGGAGAGCTAACGTAACGCCATGAAAAATAATTGTGAAAATGCTAACACACATGCACATAGTGATGTACACTAGGTGATGTTAGCACATTTGCGAAGGCGGTGGAGGTTGAGCGGTAGAGATGGGTTTGGGGTCCTCTCTCCCTCTCGCCGAGCTTGTGAGACGGGATTCGGTGTTTTTTGTGGAAGTGAAACACCTATTTTTCACTACGCTGGTGGCATAGATTTTCTCTAAGTCATTGTGTATAGAAACACAAGCGAACGGAGGTCACTGGTAGTGACCGAACGAGGTCACGGTATGACTGAACACGTCCGGTCAGTGGCAGAGCAGCACGCGGCGCGGGTGTGGTCAGTTCGACCGTCGTGTCCGGTCGATCGCGGGACCAGCGCGTCCGGTCAAACACGCGGTGAGGCAACGAGGCGCACAGGGCAGATCGGACACGTCCGGTCACGAAAAACCCTCTCTGGACCCTTTCTGTACTCGAACCGGATGCGTTACGCGTCCGGTCAGTTCAATCAGCGCGTCCGGTCACGTGGTCAGCAACGCGAATTAGTGGCAACCGGACGCTGAGGTGCGTCCAATTAGTTTGATCGGCGCGTCCGGTCACTCTAGTGCGTGAACGAGTTCATTTAAGTGACTGTTATGATCCAATGAACGAAAAGCAAGACACGTGGCGTTCATCGGAGAGGTCGCGGTGGAGCAACTGGACATTGTGTGCGTCCGGTCAGGCCGGACCAGCGCGTCCGGTCACCCCGAGTATGGCTATTTCATGAGCCAACAACTTTTTTCTTTTGGGGGCTCCTATAAATACTTGTTGGCCGGCTCCTAGAGGTCGCTCTTAGACATTTTGACTCTCTAACATCCTCTTGAGCTGAGCACATCCCCTCCCACTCATCTCCCTTGCTTGATTGCCTAATCAAAGTGAGATTGAGTGATCTCAAGTGCTTTTGCTTGTGAGTTTGCATCTAGTTGGCACTTGGGTGTTCTTTTGCTACAGGATTCTTGTTTCTCTTGGTGGTTGCCGCCACCTAGACGGCTTGGAGCAGCAGAGGAGGTCCAGCATGTGTTGGTGGTTGTTCATGGCTGGCTCCGATGAGTTTGTTGTGAGGGGTTGTTTTGGTTCCCTGGTGGAGCGTCGAATTCCAACTCTAGTGGATTGCTCATGTCGAAACTTCTCACCATTTGGTAGGGTCTTGTGGCACCTTTTGAGAGGCTCGGTGTGTGATATCGATTAGCCACCGAACCCCGTGGTGTAGGGGGACACAACGGGGACTAGCGTACCGGCAAGCACATGAACCTTGGGATAAATCTTATGTCTCAATTGTGTTTGATCAATTGGATTTCATCCCAGTGATTGGTTACTTCATTGACTATATTGGTATTCACTTTGGTTGGCTCAATCATCGCCACTCAGTATAACATTCAAAATCCCCTCTTGCACTTACTTTGGCATCTTCTTGTTTAGTTTGTTGTTCCTTTTTGTTGCTAGCTTGTGTAGTTCTAGTTGTAGTAGCTTTGTAGCTTTGCTAGCTTACGGTTTGCCTTGTGGCGGTTGTGTGAACCAAACTAGAATTGTTAATTGGATAGGTGGCTTGTATCACCCCATTAGGCTAGGTAAAACTCGCATCCCGCCATTTGTATTACTAATTAAATTATTTGAGTGATCTTTGTAGAAAGTTTTATTTGGCTATTCACCCCCCTCTAGCCATCAAGACCTTTCAGAGGTGGAAACTACTGTCCCTGTGGCTGCTGCACCTGCTGAGTAGGTGCGCGGTACTGAGTTGACAGTGTCTGGCGGTTCTGCTGAGGCTGCCGAGACGGCTATCCACCTGGGGAATGGTAGGACATCCTCTTAACAACCTGCATCTTATGTGCCTGCGGGTGACTAGAAGACCCAAAAATCCCCCACTTGCGCTTTCACTCAGCCTGAGTATCATGCTGCAGTCCCTCCATAGCAATGGCAGCATTCATCAGAGTACCGAAAATCTGATAGTTCCTGGTGTACAACTCCTTTTGCAGAATGCAAGAGAGGCCACGGTAGAAGCGGTCCCTCTTCTTCTCATCTGTGTCAACGTGAATCCCAGCATACTATGCCAAATGGTTGAATTTGATGGCATACTCCATCACGGACATGCTTCCCTACTTTAGGTCCAAGAACTCCGAGAGCTTCCTGTTCAGAACACCCACAGGAATGAAGTACTCTCGAAAGGCAGTGGTGAACTCCTGCCAAGTCACCTGGTGATCCACCTGCTGCATGGCATTGAAAGTATCCCACCATGCGTCGGCAGACCCCAATAGCTGTTGTGCGGCAAAGCGCACCTTCTGCTCGTCGGTCACCGTGAGCAGCAGAAACTTCTGCTCTAGCACACGAAGCTAGTGCTCCGTGTTCAGAGGCTCTGCAGTCGGTGTGAACATGGGTGGGTTGGTCTTCAAGAAGTCCTGATAATAATAGGGCCTCTCAAGACCGCGGGCACCACCCCCGTTCCCACCGTTGCCACCATGGCCTCCACGGGCGAGACCACCGACAGCCTGCGCCATCAACTCCAAGGCACGGGCTGTCTCGTGTCGTGTAGCCAACATCTTCGCCATCATCTTCACCTAAGAGTGGGGCATCGTGGCTCTCCCCGTTGGCATTCTCATGACCATTCTCGCCATGGCCCTCAGTGTCATGGCCCACTCCAGCGCTGGTACTCCCATGACTGGACCTAACTCCCACGCGGCGAGACCTCAGGTCCATCTGTAACACATAAGAACCAACCATTAGGGCACTCTCCAGATTAAGAACACGAGACTGAGAAGATGATACGGCCTTCATGAAAGTTGAAGCAATTCTTTTTAGTTCTTATGCTACCATGCGACTATCAAAATTTTGCGTGAAGGGGGTTTTTAGGTTAACTGATTTTTATTTTTATGATGCATGCATCGTCCTATGTGTTCACTCAAGCCAGAATATAGCAGCATTTCGCTAGAAAATTTGGCACATCGTACACTCACTTCTGAAACTAGCGCTTTCTTACGCAACGTAAGTTAGTGTACCTGTAGAAAATAGTTAGGTAAACCAATGCCACTATCCTAGATAAACCATGTTGCTAGGGCTTAATACTTATTTACGTCGACCTTACCGCATCCTATTTTTCTTAAATCTTTTGTTGGTCAAAATTTTAAGTCTTTTGAAAAGGTGATTAAGCTTGTAAACTCATTATTGGCTCTGGTACCAACTGTGGCGGAATCGCCCAATTTAACACACTTTCAGGGGCACTTGTCTTCCACTAGACACTAAGTGCCTGAAAGTGAGCTAAACCAAGTAATTCCGTCGAGCACACCCAACGGGAGAACTCGAACAATCCATATTTTACACCTGGGATCCAATAATGAGTACAAACTTACAATACTTAGTCCATTTCATACAATATAGAGTCTCAAAAGGCATTTATTACAATACCAGGGTTCAGAGTGCGATGATTTAAACAACGGAAATAAAAAACAACATCTAGCGAAGCAAAATGAGAATCCGTATGTGCCCACCAGAAGAATCCTCCACACAAGGCCTAACAGCTCAAGGTGTACCTGCAACAGGGGTAAAATAAACCCTGAGTACACAATGTACTCACAAGACTCACCCGACTAGGAAAAATATATTTCCCGACTCTCAAGGACTATGATAGTCTTTATGGCTTGTGGGTTTCTTGTTTGCGGAAAGCAGCACTAAGGGTGTGTCCTTAATTCCTTAAACTTTTAGTAGCCATATTTTATTTATTATCCAATATTCTTGTAAGCACCTAGTCTAGAATCAAGCAAGGGTTGAGCAATCAGAACCATTTCTCCATCTTTCAACTGTCAGTTCTTACTAGGTGCCAGAGTGTAGTCAAGCCGTACCGTCATATAGAAACAGCAATTCGCGAATCAATGAGCCTAGCTGGGTACCCCAAAAAACACACGTCTCGCTCGTACCCTAGGCACGAGCGAGACCAACCCGTTCCACTTCTGTCACGGGTTCCAGATCCTCGTCCAAACTTGGACTCCAAGCCCCCACACTTGAGGCCCGGCCTTAATGCAGTGCTTAGACCTCCACCTATCCCCACCTCCAATCAGTCGGTCCGGAAAGAGCCGAAGCCCATGACAAGAGAGTAACAAGCCTTCCCGCTCCCATAAGTAAGTATGTGCTCGGGATAATAAGTATGTGACTTGACCAGGATCCATGCAACGAACGGTCCTTAATTGACACGGACAAGGAAACAGTGCAACCCAGCTATGCCCCATGGCCGCGGGACACAACTTGTTACACCCACCAATACCCATACCACATCCCTGCCCGGTCACTGTTTCCTTTCCATCATTTTATCATGGATGTAATAATAATAGTAATAACCATCTATTGTGAGTAATGACAGGTTACTCATGCTACCGATAAATCTAAGCAAAGCAGCTACACGACCCTGTACTAGTAAGACTCATGGTAGATATATATATGCATGTGGGTATCATAAAATTCCTGCAACGTAAATGCACAACATTTCAATATATAATGGCCGGCGCAAGGTCAGAGGTGTCAGTTACGGGCGGCTCCTGGAACTCCTCCAACATGAAGATCTCCTCCTCGTATTCCTCAACGATCTCCTCGTAGTCCTGCTCCTCCGTGGCCACGTACTCAACTACCTCGTGATCAACATGCATGAAATGATAATACGACATTTAATACGGTGACAATGGTAGCTCTTAAAATAACAACTACTAAGCTATTTAGCTAACTCTAATGGCTATGCTAAGCCATCCACTACTTCTATTAAGCAAAAGCTAACCGGTCTAATTGTTTTCTACCAAAGAGATCGCATCATCTTCTTTTGTTATCGATTCAACATAACTACGAGAACTTAGCTACCACATCTAGCCAGGTACTAAGGTGCTACAAAAATTTCAGTAAGCACCTCACATTGCTAATAAGCTACGGTAAAAAAAAATTGGGTTATGGCAATCACGGTATTGCCACCATAATACCTACAAGATTTAATATCTTACTAATAGTCATTTTCGCATCGATTTAAATAGACCTAGTATGGCTATAGCTATTCATGAAGTGATTTCATTAACTGCTAGAGCATGAATTTAGGGACTCAACTAAAGTGGTCATATCGTTTTTGGACACCTACACAAGTCATTGTAATTCGTCAAAGTTTGATTTGAAACTAAATTATAGAAGCAATTCTTAAATCGCAAGAAAAAGGGAAACCAATCCCTCGACTCGTCCTACACGAGGCGGCCCAGCCACGCGCAGCGCGCCCCCGTACTCGCGGCCCAACCGCGCGAGGCGGCCCACGACGTGCAGCCCCTGCGCGAACGCAGCCCAAGCGAGGGAGACCACAGTCGTGCAGGCGAAAACACGATTTAGCCCCCCGAGCTAACTACTATTTGCATGGATACGATCTTCACTATTCCTGTAGACAGCAGTTATGCAAGAACACCCTTTCCTAAAGCTATCTTTACATTGGGGAGGTCCCCGACGCACCTCTGCACGCTAGCGCGGCGCTGATCGGCACTGGCCGGTTACGTCGGCCACTCGGGAGTCTCAACAGCACACACGAGGGGGAGATGCTCACCACAGTGAAGACGCAAGGCACGGGGTGGCGGTACGAAGGCCGGAGACAGGGTAGCGTGGCCTCCCCATGACGGCAGCAACCTGCATCGGTGGCGGCCTCGTTCCGGTGAGCTAAGGCACTAGGAAGGCGGTAGCGGTGGCGCGAGAGCTCCAACGACCTACCGCGAACTCGGCCGGAGTGGTGGCTTTGCCCGAGCCTGCCCGAAACGAGCTGGCCACGTGCGCCCGATGGGTGCAGCGGCGCACCGCGGCGGTGCAACCCTGTCACCAGTGCAGGGGGACGGCAGCGGCTCGGCTAGGGTGCGCGGAAGGGAGAGGGAGGTGGGGCAAAATTGGTGGTGCAACAATTTGGCTCGCGGTGGTCTGGGGGGGCTGTCCACGGCGAGGGGCGGTCCGACCTTGACGACGTGGTGGCGAGGCAGCGCTCCTAAAATTGGAGCTCGGTGGGGCAAGGCTCGAGGTGGGGGCGAGGTCGGTCAGCTGGCGGCTTCACAACGAAGTGGTGAGCAAGGCGGAGTGGACCTAGGCGGCTCCACCATGTCGGAAGAGACGGTGCGGGTCCGACGGCCATGGTGGCAGAGGAGATAGGGAGGTCAACCCTCGGGTCACCTCGCTGGCCGGGCTAGGGTCGACGTGGGCAGGCGACACACGCACAGGGGTCACGTCGGACGTACACGAGTGATGCGGGAGTGGTGTGCGTGAGCAGCGGTCAGTTGACCGATAGCGGCGCAGGAGGAAGGGCATGGGCGCGACGTCGCAGACCTGGCAACGGCCGCGTCACCGCGCGCGACGTGGGGGGACAGTGGGGCAGTGTGGGGTAGCGCGGGGCAGTGGCCGGCTACGGCCGACCATGGCCAGACCAGGACGTGCCGGCCCGCCCAGCCCGACAGCGCGGCCAGGCGCTGGCATAGGGCGGCCCGTGGCGGTGACCACGCACACAGGGGCCGACAGCCGAGACAGGTTTACGAGCATGGATTTTAAAGCACGCCAAACCACTAACCAAGCTTGACTTCGGCTCAACCAACTACACCACACCCGAGAGGGCACCTAGGGCTACCCAGAGCAACCAAAACCCGACCTTGCTCCTTAGCTAACTTTCTCGAACAGAAGTCGCCAAGGTAGCGCCGTCAAACTGCTTACAAGCTTACGATCCTAAGCATATTTTAGGTTTTCCAAATTCGATTCCCAAGCTACTAGAAATACTAGCTAGCCAAAATACTTTTCCACTGCAAGGGTTGCATTCCACTCTACAAAGTTAGTACTTCAAATCTTATTAAAGTGTTGCATATATGTTCTATAACAGTTTTGCTAAATAAAATTCATTTTTGAACCTTAAATGATACAATACGGTTATTGCGTCAACTTCCACTTAACATTTTTATTAGCTATTTTGAATCACTAAAATGATTCTACAAACTCCGACACACGCTAAATCACATAAGTATGATGCTCCTGATATGCTTTGATGAGTTGCTTACGCGGTAACACCGAGGGTGTTACATCCCCCACCGAGTCAATGACGGCAGCGCACCTCCGAGCGACGGATCTATCTTGCACGAGGTTCTCCAGGCGGTGGCAAGGCGGATCTCAGCGGCGCGGGGCAGATCCGACTCGAGAGCAGTGGATCCGGCACGGTGCAGTGGATCCGGCCAGCAACCCCTCCAGCGGGCGCTCCGGCGAGTAGCAGCCGGATCCGGCGAGCAGGTGGCCTCCTCCAGCAAGCGAACACGACGACGGTGCAGATCCTGTGAGCAAAGCGGCAGCCGATGGATGGGCTTGGCAGGCCCGTGGGTAGGCTCGCTGGGCTTGTCCACGAGTTTTCTTTTTTGTTTTTTATTTGTTTAACTAGGGCGGGAAATCAACTGTCTCCATTAAAACCGCATTAACCGTGACCATTGGACAAAGACGAATGAGATGCCCGCCTCGGTTAATCATTTTTGCCCGCCTCAATTAAGTTTTCTGTAGTAGTGTATTGAATTACAAACACCATTGTGTGGTGACAATGGTGTTTGTAATTACTTTTTTAGGGGAATATTCATAATTACTTGGATCAAGACTTATCACCAAGCCCACAGTGAGTCTGCATCAAGACTGAAGAAGACAAGGCCTAGGCTGCTGAATTGCTGATACGAGGCCTGGCCGCCTCGACTTCACAGGCCACCTCCATGTTTGGTTGCAGCGCCAAGAGTGGGTGCGTGTATGATTGGGCCAAGCCCAGGCCCAGGAGGAGGCCAGCGTTTTCTGCTTGCTGTACTGTAACGTAATCCGAACTCGAGTGTGTGAGATCGTGACAAACTATGATTGGATTCTACCGTTGTCTCTCCTGGACGCGCGCAGAGCCTCAGACTCGCGTGATCGCGTCGACGGGGCTGTCGGACTCGCAGCGGTGGGCGCTGTTCAGGCTCCAGGCCGCGACGCGCTCTGATCGCCACCGAGTCCGAGCCTGCGTACCGGGCGTCGTGCGGTGGCCTGTGGCCAGATCCAGCGGCGACTCCGACGCGGATACATATGGCGAGAGGAACGTGAGACGCGGCCGGAACGCCGATTCGGATCCGCCTCCAACTATCTGCCCAAGCTCGTCTCTTTATAAGCGATGGAGCAGCGGGCGCATACCAGATTACCGGTTCACGACTCAAAATCCGTCAATCGTTGAAATCTGTTTATTCGCCGCTTAGCAGCTAGCAGGCCAGTAATCAATGTCGACGGCATATCAGTATCATCCGCTAGCACCGTCCAACAACGGGGCCGCCGCCGTCCTCCCCACGGACGACGACGGGCAGGGGCAGCTGCGGCCGCCTACCAAGCTGCTCGGCTGCCTCCGCACCGTCGGGCGGCCAACCAGCAAGACGAACCCGCTCCTCGTCGCCGCCGTCTACACCGCCACCGACGCCAAAATCTCCCGCGTCGACGTCAAGCTCGTGGACGTGGCGTCCGGCGCGACGGTCGCTCGGCTGGACCGCCAAGGCAACGGCCACTTCGGCGTCACCGGCGGCCTCCTCTGCCTCGTCGGCACCGGCGGCACGGCGGCCGTCAGTGTGCTTGACCCGGCCACCGGTGACGTCACCAACATCCCAGCCTACACGGCGCCTAACGGCCAGAACACCTCGTCGGCGTACGTGTTCGGGCACGTCCCCGCGACGGGAGAGCACAAGGTGCTCCGCGTCTACACCGCTGGCCACGGCGAGACCAAGCAGCCATGCGAGATCCTCACCCTCGGCAGCAGCAAGCAGCGTTGGAGGCCGGCGCAGAGCCCTCCGGTGCGCGTCGACACGTTGGTCTCCCGGCACCGGGCGGTCACCGGAGGGGTCGCGCACTTCTTGATCCCTCAGAGGGCCGAGTACGACGTCATCGCCTCGTTCGACATGGCGACGGAAGAGTGGAGGCCGGCGCTCCTGCAGGCGCCGCTCTCCTCCGACAAGTGCAACTGCTGCAGCAACAGCCTCAGCCTGGTCGAGCTCAACGGCTGCCTCGTCTTTGTGCACCACGACTACGTGTCCTTCTCCATGGACATGTGGGTGCTGACGATGGGCCTGAACAGGGGGGCGTGGTTGAGAGTGGAGCCTCTTCCTCTAGGGAAGATTCTCTGCGGCGACGGCGAAATCATGGCGCAGCCATTGATGGTGCTGGACGATGGACGCATTGCGTTCTGGGTCAGAGCACCGAACAGGAATAGCGTGGTGCGGCTGTATGATCCACGGACCGGCGGCTGCGAGGAGGTGGTCAATTTCGGAAAATTGTGTAGCGCTGTTGGGTTGTACAGGGGAAGCCTCTTAGGGGTCAAGTAGCTAGTATGTCAAAGAGAGTGTATGCGTTACCATTTGATTTGTTTTTAATGATTTGTTGATGTGTATACGTGCTCATGCGTTTTCTTTCCCTATCATATATGCCAAATGATCGATCCATGGTTTTATTGTTGACATCAAAAGATTCAGAATTGATATACTACTAGTAATATTGATAGTTCTATACATTATTAAGAGTAATAACCAGTATTTTAAATAATGGGCCAAGGCATTTAGCGATTTCTCTCTTCAAATCAAACAACTAATAGCAAGATAAATCAGCTATAGCCACTGATATTTGCAGAGGTGGCTGGGCGCCTCTACTTTTCCGTCTCTACACATCAATGACTTGTAGAAACAGTTTTCAACCGCCTATACAAATCGATTTGTAGACTGCTACTGCAAATCGATTTGTTGAACAACTAAAAAATAAGAACATAAATCGATTTTTAGGAGAGGATAGACATAGGAGCCGCTTTTAGAAATCGAGTTTCTAGAGGTGTCTCGACATATAACTACGTCTACAAATCATTTTCCACAATGTAGAGGTGCCGGTGATATGAACCAAGGGTACCTCACCGCCGGTATATCAGCCTAATACAGATAGGATGGACCAAATACAACGAGGACGGGCCCGACAGAACCAGGGTATGTCATCCGACATGGTGAACAAGAAACCTGCGAGGAAGATTCGGACGGCTACTTCTGTGGAGATACGATAGATTATTTGTAACCAACTAAGAAACATATCTGTAAACCGATCAGACCTTGTAAACCTATCCCCAATACTATATAAGGCAGGGTAGGGAACCCCTAGTCAGTACATTTGCAAACTACATCAGCACCTTGGTAAACTTGAGCATATGAGATAAGAGATCCACCTCAAACTAGACGTAGGGTATCACGTACCTGAAGCAGTATAAACCCTCAAGTCATTGTGTGCTATCCCTCTAATTCGTTGTGCGTAATACATTGATCTGTATTGCCGGAGTTCATAATTCTAATATTTGGCACGCCAGGTAGGGACTTTTTGCACAGATTCCTCGTGTTTTAGATGGGTCTCATCTTCAACTTCGATGATGTCAAGAAGATGTAACCAGGCGCCAAGATCACCTTCGGCAGTTTGGACTTCGTCGTCGACCGGCTTGGGAACTTGCATCTGCAAGAACCTGAGCCACTAGGAAGAGGAGCAGCTGCCTTCCGCTTGCATGTTCCTCACTGGGCTCAAGGATGCCGTAGAGGTTGAGCCACTGGCGCTCGTCAACCGCATGAACCTCTAAGCCTAAGAGGCCTTCGCCGAGTTTAGTCGGGAGTACTTCCTCGACAAAATCAGCGTGCAGATCCATGTTGGGTTCGAGACATGGGTCCGACAACATTTCTAGGCTACGTCTTTTGATTGGTATTCCAACTGGGCTGAACACAACAGCTACCTATAGCCTCTGGCTCCGCCAAGCTATGGAAGGTCCCCCAAGCCCGGTTACCTCGCCGACGAGGGCTACTTCGAAGGATTTGGGGATGACGACCTAGATCAATTCATCGGGATGGCGATCATTCGCAGCCTCGACGACGGAGCTACAAGCAACGACCCTATGGTTGCCTCCCGAGGGCTGTCTTAACCCCTATCCCCCCCCCCCCCCCCCCCCCCCCCCCCCCCCGCCCACTCAGGTCGAGTTTTTTTTTAGAAAATAAGACTTAAGCCAAGTTGAGAAGTGTGGTAAAGTTTTATATTTCTGGGCAAGTTTGATGGGCTGACTAATTCCTAAATTTAGAAAAGTTCTACCTTAACCATGGAACACAAATGACATTTTGGGAAGATAAATGGTTGCCTCTTGAGCTCTGGAATTTCAGTATCCTAATTTATTTTATAGTAAAATGCAGGGATAGTCCATTAACTTGTGAGGGTGTGTCGATTTGGTCCATCAGGTTTGAAAGTGCATTTTTAGGTGACCAATGGTATATAAAGAGTCCATAACTCTTCGTTTTATATTTATATTTGTAGAAAACCCTCTATATTTATTTTTCTTTTACGAGCTTACCTTTTCCTGTGCTCGCCCGAGCCGACCTGGAGGTGGACAGAGCGACCGTGTCACCGGCGGCCATGGCGAGGAGCTCCGTGGGGTCCATGGCGTCGAGGTTGAAGAAGGCCAGCTGGAACGGGACGCGGGTCTCGGTGACGAAGTTGGACAGTTTCTCGTGGATGAGGTGCAGCTGCAGCGGGTAGTGCGATTGCGACGCCGTGGACAATCTCCTACTCTCCTACATACATACAACTAAAAAGAACAATGGAATGGTGTGACAATTTTTGGTGTCGCTCTGCCTCTCCGCCGTGCGATCCCGCGATCGCGTCGTCGGGCTGCCTTGCCCCTGCAATCCCCGCCTCCCGCTCGCGCGCAAGGAAGGTAAAAACGGAAAGCCAATCACCTCGCCCAATCCCGCCCGACCCTCCAGCCAGCGCGCCATCATCTCCCCCAATCCCGGACGACGATGCCCTCGCCCAACGAAAGTCTCCCCCGTCGGCCAGCGCCGTGCGCACACAGCGTGACCCCGCCCCCGCTCGCTCTTTGTCCCTCAGGCCCTGTTTAGTTGCCATGCAAACCCAAAATATTTCCTCTTCCACCTATCACATCGAATCTTTAAACGCATGCATGGAGCATTAAATGTAGGTAAAAAAATAACTAATTGCATAGTTTGTCTGTAAAGTTCGAGACGAATCTTTTAAGTCTAATTAATCCATAGTTAGACAAATTTTACCAAATAACAACGAAAGTGGTACGGTAACTTTTCGCCCAAAGTTTCTCAACTAAACACAGCCTCAGTGCCGCCGCCCTCGCAGCAGACTCTCCGCGCATGGCGATTGACGGGCTCTCCCCCATCTCAAGTGCCGAAGCGCGGGCATACGCTGCACCGCCACCCTGCACAGGCAAGGAGGAAGGGGAATTGTGCGCCGCCGCTGCGCCTACTCGGCTCTCACCTGCCCCTCACCCGACACCTCGATCTCTCCATCTCTTGCACATCAGTTGGCGCCCTTCCTCTCCTCCGTCGAGGACAACGCCCCGATCCGGCGAGGCCGGGGCGGATCTCGCGGGGATGGGGTGACTGGGTCACACCGTTCCCTCCGCGACGCCACCTCCCCACGCGTCTCCCCCTTAGCACCGCTCTCCCCCGTTGTGCCACCCCATCCGCGCTAGGGCACTCAACCTCGCTCCCGCGTAGTTCCGTGCCCGTGAGCCAAGTTGATCTTGGCTTCTCTTTCCAAGACAGGATGATGGCAAAGCTGCACGACAGGGGGAAGACGCCGGAGGACATCTGTGGCTGCCTCAAGAGCGGGCCACTCGATGCACACGTTCTTGCCTGCTGTTGTAGCATTTTCGTACGGGGTCGATCTTTGATGCTGCTGTAGGTGTGACTTGAAGGTGGTGAGCGATGCAAACACCTTCTTCTTCAATTGAGACCGTCCTGGAGCACCACGGCGTGCTTGGCTGCCTCTCTGAGATCACCGCCAACCCGCTCGAGCATCGACGCCGACGGCCTGCTCATGATCTCGCCGTTCTGGGGCCACGCCGCGCAGGTGCAACCTCTGCTCTGATTATGATTTAGGAGTTAGGACTGACCATTTAATTGTGCATATGTGGCTCTTTAATTGTTTGTGACTACAGATGTCCATTGTCTATGAAAAAAAAAGAGCATCATAAAACAGAGCTGCAGGTTTTCTTTTAATTGTTTCTGAAAGCATGTTGAACCAAGTTAAGGTACTATACTCATCTATTTTTCTTTACCACAAGTGCTTCCAAAGCTAGAAACTGAACTGCAGGTTTCTGAAGAAAACTATTATAGGAAATTAAGTATACAAGGTTGTGAGTATGATTTAAAAGCACATAGATTAGCCTACACTCTGCAGATTAGTGGATTAGGTTTAAGATTGAGATTTTGTGAAAAATCATTATTTATTTGACCCGTGTAGAAGAATAAAAACTGGTCTTAAGAGAAAAAAAAAAGTCCGTACTTTTCAAAAGTATATCCATGTAGTTGTTAGCACGAGTATGATATATGTATCTGAAGTAAGTGTTTCATGTTATAGCACATCAAGATTTTTTTTTAAAAAAAAGGACTAGCACCATGCAAGAATGGACATGCAAAAACATAGCTTGGGGGATGGAGGCCTAGATGCTCATTGTAACGCTGACTAGGAGCTGCATTTTGTAAAACATGCATGTGTACAGTCAATTTTTGCAATGGGAGGGGAACGAAAGACCAATAATTGCTAACTTATTTATGGCCAAATCAATGAGTTATGCATGTGCTTTGAATACAATCAAATTGGAAAAAGAAAGATTGTTAACTCTGCATTTGATAAAAAAAAGACCGTGTCCCTATAGGAAATGAAATTATATTTAACAGTTAGGCACCTACCTGATATTTTTTTATGTGGCATTGACCTTTTGTCCCTTCTTTCTTCAGATAATTGAATAACGAACACAAAGCCACTTGAATTGAAGCATTGCATTGGTTCTTCACTCTGCTGGATCGATATCAGTATATCATGTCGAGAAACTAAAAGACTGGTATTTCTTTGGACTGCATTTCAATAAATCTCAACAATTACCAGCATGTTTTATTCAAGCTTTTACATTGTCCTGGTTTGATTCTATCAGCCTAGAATTGGACATGAGAGAGTTGCAATTCATTTTGATTGCAGAAGTAGTTTTAGTCCTGTGATTTTATTTCATATTTGTAGGAATAGTTCTTGGTGTAGGTAAACGATAGTTTTTATCCAGTTCAATGACACCATGTTTTGTATGCTTCTCTTATCGTGCTAGAAAATTTTGGTCTCCCTTTTCAATGCACGGGCAAGGACATAACGACCACAACACATGATATATTAAGAGGAAGCAGTTTCTGAAATATTTGTTGCATCAAGCCACTTAACAGACTGCGTCATAAACATCGTTGTAGTTCTGTAGATATTTGTTAGTGCTACAAATTTGGCCCCTATAGTCTGATAGCTCTATTGCAATTGAGGTGCATGCTTCTAATCTATGCTTACTATGCTCTGTGTATATACATGGTTGCTAGATGCTTTGCATGGATGAGTTAAACATGCAGTTATCATGGCCTTGCCTTCAATAAACATGAAACACATGCATATGAAGTTCGATCAAGTTTAGTTAGTGTTTTCATAATCTTATTAGTTTGAATCACTCAAGAGTGTGGCTGGATTGCTTTTTCTGACTTGGTACAGATGGCCATGGCCCTCGCGGCCTCGCCCCTCAATCCCTATTTCTGGTAGTGGCAGAACAAAAGTTTGTCGGTCTTCATTTGGTTGAAGACTTAATTATATATTAGTTACCTAGACTATGAATTGGCTTTTTTTTGTGATTGGTGCAGAACAAAGTCTCAACGGTCTAGAGTATGTATTTTCTTCACAGTCAACTATAATAAAAAGAGGGTGGCGGTCCAATCAGGATGAAGATTGAGCAAGCAAATATAGAAGGGTTTGTGTCACCGCAGGAGCAGGGCTACTTGCAATTCGTTGCATCTTCCATATTGCTCGGCACATCGTTTTCACAAGAGGTGTATCTGCCAGGATGTTGCATATTGTCAGCTTTCAGGCAGCTCGAGAGTACATAACACTAAAACAATACAATAGTATTATGAAGTATCACATGGATGTAAAGATTCTGTGTAAGCATATTTTTCTAATTAATTATTATCATGCTATATTATATTATTTTATTGTTATTCTTCTAATTATATAAAATAAGTCAAGTTATACTAATCCTGACTCTCGATATCCTTCTCTTCCGAAAAATGTGTGCTTTAACAAAAATCCCAGAATACCGTAAAAAATACAATACGAAAGAAATGACTGTTGCGATTAGTGTATGTGAGGATATGGAATACAACTTAGCACAGTGCAGATACGCAAGTCGCTTGCTTCTGCTTTTATTACGTGTTTCCTATATATTATTCTAATCGCTACCCTGTTTGCAGTTTCCTTTACCATGGCTATATGTTGGAAAATATATGCTTTATATTTTCGACCAACATAAGAAGACGCTTATCATCATTGACTCTAGACCTGTTGAGAAGTGGTGTAAAGACACACCAGCGCTGATGTATGCCAGGCAAACTCTTGGATTTAACTTGCAGTACATGGCCACAGTGAATGTACATATTCCTGGATGGAACAAGGATATCTTCAAATGGGAATTCATCCATGAAAAAAACATTGCAGATGACATAGATGGGTAACTAACTCAAAGTCACCGTTGCTTGCAATAATAATACCTATGATTTAACTATTTCTATATATTGCTGATGGTCAATCTTACCACAGACACTCAAGTGGATACTTTATTCTACAGTATATATCTACGTGGAATAGACTTCATGCCACACATATTTATACAGTGAGTATATATAATATACTTTGTTTTAAGGTTTTGTGAGACATTTTTAAGACACGCAGTATTACCCACATGACAGGCACTAATATTTACATATAAAAGATGGTATGGACATGCTATGGAACTTATTTGTAGAATTATTTACGCACGAAAGAAATGGATATCAGAGATTTTTTCCTGCTGATATAAAACATTATTTTAGTCGCATCATGAAAAGGTCTATGCAGTAGAATTTGTGTGCCTATGGCGCTGCACTTTCCATGACCATGTTAATTTTATAAACTTTACTTTTTTGATTAAATGTCACGTTAATGTCGGTATTTATTTTCATAGTATTGTTATCTTATCGTGTGATCCATGTGTTTTCAGTATAAAAGTTTAGTTGTCCCGTAACAACGCACGGGCACGCTACCTAGTTAAATCATACATTTACATACCCCAAAACTCGACGAAACACTCGCTTAGACGACGTCCCTGATTCGACCGATGGCCGATCAAGATGAAACCATGCATGCACCTCAAAAACTAAACAACTCGGAGAAGAAGAAGATGAAAAAGAAACTCGGTCGACCATAGCTACTGCTAGGTTAACGACGCCTTTAGTGTGCACCGCAACCAAATAATCACCGACTCTGAAGACTCTCCACCAACCGCAGCTCTCCTGATTCATTGTCACATGCGTGCAGGGTACGCTGCATTCCCTTCCCCTCCCTTGCGGCGACTGCATGCACTCCGTCCGATCCTACTCCATGGCGTAGCAGCACTCCTTGAATGCCTCGAGGTTTTGCTGGAAGACGGGCACGAACGTGTCCACGCTGCCGTCACCGATGTAGGACGCCGCGAGGGCGAGGAACAGCATCCCCTCTGTGGGGAAGGAGGATGGCATGAAGTAGCTCGGGCTGCCCGTGCTGAAGTCCAGCTCGTAGAACGGGAACGTCAGCCAGTTGTCCACCTCCACGTTCGAGCACCTGCGCCGCGTGCTTCAGCGGCCGCCCCAGCAGGTCCACCACTGTCGCGGAGAGGCGGTGGCGCCCGTCCACGGACAGTCGGATCTGCGAGGTCTCATCGGGGCTCACGCCGCGTCATGGTGCGCCACAAGTGCGCCAGGATGGTCTCGAACCGTCTGAACCGCCGCCCGCGGCCTTCCGACGCCTTGGCGCGGAGCCCCGCCATAAAATCCATGGTGAAGTGTGCCTTGTGGATCACGAGGCGCGGAGCCCCACGATAAAGTCCATGGTGAAGTGCGCCTTGTGGATCACGATGTTCTCCACCGCGCCCTCACCGCCGTGGCCGTGCTTCTCGGCGGGCGATGGCCGGTACCACTCCCTGCTACAGTGGTCGAAGTCGACGCGGGGCTTGAAGAGCCCCGCCTGGTGGTGCACGGGGGGCAGGGTCGTGGGGAGGCCCCTGGTGGCGCGTCCCCACGCCACGAGGAAGTTGCTAGTGGTTGGACATGAACCCGACGGCGAGGGAGCCGCACCGGAACCAGGTCAACTGCAGGAGCACCACCTCCTGGAGCCCCTCCTCCAGGTCCGGGTGCAGCCGGAGCAGCAGCAGCTCCGGGCAGGGAAAATTTTATCGGCGATAAAATTTCGATAAACCCGATAATCCCGTTTATCGCTGAGGTCCGATAAAATTTATTTATCGCCGAGATTCCAATTTTCACTAGTCCACCTATGTAAAAGTATGATACTCTATTATACCAATACTATTATGTGTTAGTTCTTGATGTTAAATGCTTTACAGACAACTTATATAATTTTCTAGTGAAATTAGGTATTATTTTGTTTTATTTTTTACCGAGAAATTTTCCGATAAATCCGATAAATCCGTTTATCGGTGACCTCCGGTTTTTTTTTTGCTACCGATAAATTGAACCTTGGCTCCGGGGTGGGCTTGGCGAGCGCCATGTCCACGAGGTCAGCGCCCACGGTCGCCTCCATGAAGCGCGCGCCGTGGTTGTTGAGCAGCACCGCGGGCGTGCCGTCGGGGGCCTTGCCGAGCTGCCCCGCGAACGCGCGGTACTCGGCCAACACCGCAGCCAGGCCATTCTCGATGGCAGCCGTGGATGGGGTTGGTGGCGGGAAAGGCGTAGATGATGGCCATCTGCATCTTGTACGTGACCCTGTCTGGACAGGGGGATGTACTCATCCGCACTGGCTGGCGCCGGGGCTACACCGCCTCCCACGCTGAACGGGAGGGGGCATCCGGCCCACGTGTGAAGGGTAAACTTGTGAAACAAAAATAAGTATAGGGCGTTTTCTACAAAAATAAACATTTTTTTAGAAAAGAGAATATATTAATATTCTAGCTTTTGCATCGACTAATGCATATAGTTGTTTCTTGTTACAAGCACAACCACTGTGGTCCACGTAAACTCAAACACGAAGTTTTTAACTAAAGTAAAAAGAAGAACTTCCAAACTCGTCGTCTAAAGAGCAATTTTATTACTAAATCTTCAATCGTATCTTGCAAACACCTCCATCGCGGTTGTCTCAATAATTCGGCATCCCATCAGCATTTTTTGGCGATCCTCCTCCTTCTGTAGTAAGGACCAGGACCTGATCCAGTAGGTCCCTCTGAAGATAACCTGTAAATAAGATGGTGCTGCAGCCTTGTCAAAAATTATATTATTCCGGGTTAACCAAATCACCCAACAAATCGCACTTGCGCCGACAAGAATTTTATATTTCAGTTTCCTATTTATCCCGTCTAACCAGCCCGTGAACAAATTGTGAACGCTAGTTGGAGGTAATAAATTAAATGAAACATGAACAATACGCCACATGAATTTAGCAAAATGACAGTTAAAAAATAGATGTTGTATAGAGTCGTCAGAAGAACAAAAACAACACTTTCTATCTCCTTGCCACTATCGTTGTAACACCCTTGGTGTTACGTTGTAAATCACAGGTTAAAAATACTCATGAGCATTGCATTTAGTTAAAGTGCATTAGCTGGAAATAAAAATCGAAATGCAATTCGAGTCTCGAAAATGAAAACAGACAAACGAATAATATAAAACTTGGATCCGCAAGAATTCGCTAACTAAAATTTATCAAGTGCGAATATTCACGAATTTTATCTAACCAAAGCGGGAAGGATCAATTACTCGTAAATGGCACGCTCACATACTGCTTGCTTGCTACCTCCTCACCCGGTCTCTACGTCGAGTAATCAAAGTTACTCAACCGAGCATGAAGGAGAAAGGAGAGAGTGTGCAACATGTCCAAATATTTCTCAGCACAGCTCAGCTAACTATTGTTATCCTGATCTAACTCCATTGCTCGTAATTCATCTTCTTCCTAATTCTCTGATCGCGCTCGCACACTGGCAGAGCATGCCTGCGCAGCACGCGCACGACGACGACCGACTACAGCTCGTAGAATTTACCGGCACGTCGCGCTGAGAGGCAAACCAGTGAACACGCAGAATGCTGCTCACTCGGAGAAGTCAGTGGATTCCTGCAGAAATTACTGTAGCACGAAGAATCACTGTAGACGCGTGGAATACACTGTAGCGCGCAGAAAATACTGTAGCACGCAGAAAACACTGTAGACGTGTAGAAACACTGTAGCAGTGCAGGAACACTGTTCATCCGAGGCAAAAGTCAGTTGCCTGAACGATGAGAAGTTGATTCTCGCGCGTCGGTCATCTTTTCCGTGTGAGCTCTACCTCTACCCTGCGTCTCTCGTCCTTAAAAGGAGACGTCTCGCGATCGCGAGCTCGCCAGCCACCACTTCGTTGTCCACCTCTTCCTTCCTGAGTCAAGTTTTCTTCGTTCTCCAGCAGAATTCCGAAGCACCAGTCGACTACGGTGAGTATCCCGTGAGTCCCTCCAGTATTTCCTCTGTCTCCCTAGCATCGCCATCCTTCTTCATTATTCCTTTGATTAAAGACCATATTCATGAGCATGTCACGAAGGATCAAGCCACGAGTTAATTAATCCTCTTTGATTTTCCAGAGATTATTAACAGCTACTTTGCGCAATCAATATCTCCACCATACGATATCCGAATCACTCGATTCTTCTTCCTAAAATCATTATCTACCTGTTAGTATAGTTAGCTCATACCTATATGTGATGACGCTAAAGCCTATTAAATAAATCAAAAGCGCTTAATATTAATATGATAAATCTTGTATAAATTTTTGTGGTAAATGGGTAATAGCTTTAGCTTTGAAACCTTTACGGTAGCTTCATGGTTTTATTAGATGCTTGCTGTAGTTTTGTAGTCCTTGAATAGCTTACTAGATGTGATAGCTAAGTTTTCCTAGCCGTAGTAAAAATTAAATCGGAAATAAATGAAGAGTATGCAATTTAATGAGTAAAGATTAATTGGATCAGTTTACTCTTGCTTAGTAAGAATAGTAGACCGCCTGGTATGTTAGTCATTAGAGCTAGCTTAGTAGTTTAGTAGTAGTTGTTGTTTTTTTTAAGGGCTGCTGTTGTCATTGCATTAAGTCATGTCATCATTTCTTGCATATAGATCACGAGATAGTGGAGTACGTGGCTGTGGAGGAGCCGGAGTACGAGGAGATCGTGGAGGTGTACGAGGAGGAGGTCCCCGTGCAGGAAGGAGCCCCGGAGCCATCAACCACTAACTTTGCTGCACACCAGGATGCCCAAGGCAAGCCCCGGTGCATAACCTTTATTTTGAAATAATAATAGGATATCTATGTTATATGTGCATTTACGTTTCAGGAGTTCTGTTGAAACCCACTTGCATAAATATTACTACACAAGAGTCTTACTAGTTTAGGCCATGTAGTGCCATGCTTAGGTTTCGTTAGCGTGAACAACATGGTGTTGTTCACGATAGGTGATCATTTTATCACTATGGTTAACATGGAAATAAAGGCAGGTGAAATGGTGACCGGGCAGGGATGTGGTTTGGTAGTGGTGGATGTGACAAGGGGTGTCCTGCGGCCAACAGGGCATCACTGGGTTACATTGTTTCCCTGTCCGAGTCGGTTAAGGACCGATCGTTGCATTTGGATGGTTGTCAGGTCACAGATCTCCTTATCCCGAGCATATACTAGCGGATGGGGGCTAGAAAGACTTGTTATTCTCTTGTTATGGGTTCCGGCTCCATCCGGACCAACTGAAGGTGGATTATATATGGGTATTAGGAGGTCTAAGCACCGCGAGAGGGCGGGGGCTTGGAGTCCCAGTATGGACGGGGACTCGGTTCTCTTGACAAGGGGATAATGGGTTGGTCTCGTTTGTACCTCGGTACGGGCGGGGCGTGTGTTTTTCGGGGTACCCAGCTGGGCTACATTGATTCGCGAATCGCCGCGTAAGCGGTCCGATATGACTTGATCCTGGCATCGTAGTAAGAACTGAAAGAGAAAAGGTGAATAATGATGGATTTGTATTGACCAACTCTTGTTTGAAAATAGCATAAGTGCTTACATAGATGGTTAGCTGATAAACTAAAAGATGGCAAATAAAAGAACTGCAATAAGGATCCACTAGTAGTAATGCTTTTCTGCAAACTTGAACCAGTAGCCAAAAAGCCTGTCATCATCCTTGGAGTCGGGAAATTATTCCCAGTCGGGTAAGTCTTGCGAGTACATTGTGTACTCAGGGTTTATTTTACCCCTGTTGCAGGTGCTGCTTGAGGCTTTGTGTGGAGGATCGTCTGCTGGGCTCAGATGGATCTTTGCTACGCTCGCTAGATATTTACTTCCGCTGTTTTAATTCCGCACTCTGAACTTGGTATTGTAATAATTTATTTCTGAAGACTATGTTGTATGGAATAAAACTAAGTATTGTACTCGTTTTCATTATTGGATCCTGGATGAAAATGTGGATGGTTTCGAGTTCTCCCATTGGGTGTGCTCGACAGAAACGGCTGGAATAGCCGCTGGCGGAGTACTTAGTGCCTAGAGGAAGGCAAGTACCTCCGTTAGTGTGTTATTTTGGGCGGTTCTGCCACAGTTGGTACCAGAGCTAATAATGATTACGAGTTTATCACCCTTTCTAAAAGCTTAAAAATTGACCAACAAAAAGTTTGTGAAAAGCCAGGACGCGATTTAGCTAAGCCCTGTTATATAGGATAGTGGCACTGTTTTTATCTAATCAATCTTCTGCAGGTACACTAACTTGCGTTACGTAAGAATTCGATAGTAACGTGTGAGTGTACGATGTGCCAAAAAAATATTACGTTCGCCGCTATATTCCGGCGGGAAAGGTCGAATAGGGCGATGCATGCATCATGTTAAATCAACTTGGTTTTTTTTAAAAAAAATTGCCCTATTCTCATGGGAAATAGTCAAGTAATAAATGAATTACTTAACCAACTAAAAGCTAATTCTAAATTACTTCTCTCCTTTTGACTAAATCTGGTAATTGTCCCTAATGGTTGGTTCTTATCTGGTAGCAGATGAACCGAAGGTCGGTTCGCGGAAGCAATAGTGCCGGGGCTGAGGTTGGCGAGGGTGCCCATGTTGAGGGGGGCGAGAACGCCCGTGCTGAGGAGTACGCCACTCAGGGCAGCAATGAGGTTCCACTTTTGGCTCCTCTTGCTCCTCCGTCTTCGCCACCACCACCACCGCCTTTGATGACCCATGCGGAGATGATGGCAGAGGTGCTTGCTGCTCGACGCGAATCATCCCGGGCCTTGGAGCTGTTGGCCCAAGCAATTGGTGGTCTCGCTCAGGGAGGCCGCGAGGGCAACGGCGGCAACGGGGCTGGTGCTCAGGGTCCTGAGAGGCCCTGTACGTACCAGGATTTTCTGAAGACTCACCCGCCCACGTTCACGCCGACAAGGGAGCCTCTAGACGCGGAGCACTGGCTTCGTGTCATGGAGCAGAAGTTCTTGCTTCTCGACATCACTGAGGAGTTGAAGGTGCGCTTTGCAGCGCAACAGCTGCTGGGTTCCGCCAGTGCATGGTGGGACACCTTCAACGCCATGCAGCCGGTGGACCATCGTGTGACTTGGCCGGAGTTCACCGCAGCCTTCAGGGAGTACTACATCCCTGCCGGGCTAATCAACCGGAAGATTACGGAGTTTCTGGAACTGACTCAGGGGAACATGTCCGTGTTGGACTATGCCAACAAGTTCAACCAACTGGCACAGTACGCGGGGACCCACGTGGACACCGACACGAAGAAGAGGGACCGCTTTTACCGTGGCCTCTCTTGCATGCTGCAGGAGAAGTTGTTCACTGGGCACTACCAGACTTTTGGTGCCCTAATGGATGCTGCCATCACCATGGAGGGGCTTCTGCGAGACTCTTACGCTGAGCACAAGCGTAAGTGGTCTTCTGGCGGGCCTTCTAGACATCCACAGGCTCAGAAGGTGCAGGTGGTTCGTAGGGTGCCCTATCAATCCACCGGCGGGCATCACTACCGTCACCAGCAGCAGTCTCACCAGGCACCTTCCACTCTCTACCGTGCTCCTGTCCAGCAGAGTCAGCAGCAGTCGCAGGGTCAGCAGTTTCAGCCGCGTCTAGGTCCGGGGGTTGGCCCGAATGTTTGTTTCAAGTGTGGCAAGGAGGGCCATTTCATTCGGAACTGTCCACAGAATCAACCAGCTCAGTCTGCTCCACAGTCCGCCAGTTCACGCTTGGTGAAAAGGACTATCGTCACCAAGAAGGCACCTGTGAGTCATACCGGACAGGTCAACTTCACCACTGCTGAGGAGTTACTGCAGTGTGATCCAGTGATGGCGGGTATGTTCACCATCAACTCCCATCCAGCATATGTGTTATTTGATTCTGGTGCATCACATTCATTCATGAGTCAGAGTTTCATCGAGAAGCATGATATATCACTATTGGCTATGCCCTTTGCATTTAAGATCAGTACTGCGGGGGGATTATTATGTGTTAATACCCGGACAGATACAGTCAAATTGGAGTTAGCTACCCACATCTATCGACTCTAGTTTCTGGTACTGTCAGGGCAAAGCATTGATGCCATTCTTGGGATGAATTGGTTGAAGGCTTATGGGGTTACACTAAATCTTAGGCACAGAGTTGTTGAGCTTCGGCTACCTTCATCCGAAGATAGGATGTCTCTTCGTATTCCCTCCCGAACAACTCATTCAGTCTTGGCTCACACGGAAGCTCTCCCAGACCTTGCTTCTATCCCTATGGTTTGTGAGTTTCCGGATGTCTTCCCTGAGGATCTGCCTGGCTTGCCTCCTAATAGAGAAGTTGAGTTCACTATTGAGTTAGAGCCTGGCACAGCTCCGATATCTCGGCGTCCGTATCGGATGGCCCCACCGGAGCTAGCAGAGATGAAGAAACAATTAGGGGAACTGTTGGAAAAGGGATTTATTCGGCCTAGTACCTCTCCTTGGGGATGTCCAGCCATTTTTGTAAAGAAGAAAGATAACACCCTACGGATGTGCATAGACTACCGCCCTCTCAATGCGGTAACTATTAAGAACAAATATCCATTGCCTCGCATAGACACTTTGTTCGATCAGTTAGCTAGCGCTAAGGTCTTTTCTAAGATTGATCTTCGTTCAGGCTACCATCAGATTAAAATTAGGCCTCAAGATATACCCAAGACTGCTTTCTCTACTAGGTACGGGTTGTATGAGTACCTAGTCATGTCCTTTGGTCTTACCAATGCTCCTGCTTTCTTCATGTATCTCATGAACTCAGTCTTCATGCCGGAGTTAGACAAGTTTGTAGTGGTGTTCATTGATGATATTCTGATCTACTCCAAGAATAAAGAAGAGCATGCCCAACATCTTCGGGTTGTATTGACCAGACTTCGAGAGCATAAGTTGTATGCTAAATTCAGCAAGTGCGAGTTCTGGTTAGATCGAGTGCAGTTTTTGGGCCATGTGCTGACTCCTGAGGGAATATCTGTAGATCCGAGTAAAGTGCAAGATGTCTTGAACTGGAAGTCTCCTAAGTCTGTCCATCAGATCCGTCAATTCCTTGGCTTAGCAGGGTATTACAGGCGTTTTATCCCGGATTTCTCTAAGATAGCCCAGCCTATGACCAAGCTTTTGCAAAAAGATGCTAGGTTTGTCTGGAGTCCGGCCTGTGAGCAAGCTTTTCTAAAGCTGAAGACTTTCCTTACCACTGCCCCAGTTCTAGCCCAACCGGACATTGAGAGACCTTTTGATGTGTACTGTGATGCCTCAAAGACGGGGTTGGGATGTGTGCTTATGCAGGATGGGCGTGTGATAGCTTATGCTTCACGCCAGCTGAAAAAGCACGAAGTTAACTACCCCACCCATGACTTAGAGCTTGCCGCTGTGGTGCACTCTCTCAAGATTTGGAGGCATTATTTGTTGGGAAATAAAGTCAATCTCTTCACCGACCACAAAAGTCTCAAGTATATTTTTACTCAAGCTGAGCTGAACATGAGACAAAGAAGATGGTTAGAGTTGATTAAGGACTATGAGTTGGAGGTCCATTATCACCCGGGAAAAGCAAATGTAGTGGCTGATGCGTTGAGTCGGAAGACGCATCAGGAAGAAGAAGCACCTTTATCTCTCCATCATGCAGAAGTGCTAGCCAGCATTGCCTTAGTCTCAGAGTTGCAAGAACAGATAATTAGTGAGCAAAAGCAAGATACAGTAGAGGTCCCGCACATCAAGAAGTTGCTTGAGGAAGGTCGGGGTCCGCATTTTTGCATTGATGAGCAAGGTGTTTTGAGGTTTAAAAATCGGTTAGTGGTCCCTTCAAGTGAGGAGTTGAGAAGGAAAATTTTAGAAGAAGCACATAACTCCAAACTATCCATCCACCCTGGAAGTAATAAAATGTACCATGATTTGCGTCACTTGTATTGGTGGCCAAATATGAAGCAGGACATCACTAAGCATATAGCAGAATGCGACACTTGTGGGAGAGTAAAGGCGGACCACATGCGTACGCCTGGAATGTTGCAGCCTTTGCCCATTCCTGTGTGGAAGTGGGAGGATATTTCTATGGACTTTATTGTGGGTTTACCCCGTACCTCCAAGGGACATGATTCCATCTGGGTTATTGTAGACCGTCTCACCAAGTCCGCTCATTTTCTGCCAGTGAGTACAAAATATATAGCCACAGACTATGCACAGTTGTACTTTGATAAGATTGTGACCTCTCATGGAGTTCCTCTCACTATTATCTCGGACAGAGGGTCAGTCTTTATGTCTCACTTTTGGCAACAACTTCAAAAGTGTCTTGGTACTCGTCTGCTCCATAGTTCAGCTTATCACCCCCAGACAGATGGTCAAACAGAAAGAGTGAACCAAGTGCTAGAAGATATGTTGAGAGCTTGTGTGATTTCTTTCCCTGAAAAGTGGGATAAGTGTTTGAAGTTAGCTGAGTTTTCTTATAACAACAGCTACCATGAGAGTATCCGTATGGCACCCTTCGAGGCTCTGTATGGAAGAAGGTGTAGGACCCCGCTTAACTGGGTTGAAGTGGGGGACCGTGGTTACTTTGGGCCTGATTTTGTCAAGAAAGCCCGAGAACAAGTGAGCATCATTCGGGAGCATTTAAAGGCAGCCCAAAACCGACAGAAAAATTATGCTGACAAGAGAAGAAGACCGATGCAGTTTGCCGTTGGAGACCATGTGTATCTGAAGGTCTCTCCCATGAGAGGGGTACATCGTTTTGGTATTGGTGGAAAGTTAGCCCCTCGCTATGTTGGACCTTATAAGATTTTGAAACAGTGTGGCCCAGTTGCTTACCGCCTCCAACTCCCGGATATTTTATCTGCAGTCCACAATGTATTTCATGTGTCTCAACTGAAGAAATGTTTGAGAGTACCTGAAGAAGTTGTGGAAATTGAAGGGCTACCTCTCCAACCGGACTTGTCTTATATTGAGCACCCTATAAAAATTTTAGATGAGAAAGAACGAGTGACTAGAAATAGTGTGGTAAAATTTTACAAAGTCCAATGGCAGAATCACACAGAGGCTGAAGCAACTTGGGAGCAAGAGAGATATATCTCGAAGCATTATCCCCATCTTATCCCTAGTGTATCAAGGTCTGATCATTAATAATGTATCTTTATCTCTTACTCTTTGTACGTCGAAATCTCGGGACGAGATTTTATTTAAGGGGGGGAGAGTTGTAACACCCTTGGTGTTATGTTGTAAATCACAGGTTAAAAATACTCATGAGCATTGCATTTAGTTAAAGTGCATTAGCTGGAAATAAAAATCGAAATGCAATTCGAGTCTCGAAAATGAAAACAGACAAACGAATAATATAAAACTTGGATCCGCAAGAATTCGCTAACTAAAATTTATCAAGTGCGAATATTCACGAATTTTATCTAACCAAAGCGGGAAGGATCAATTACTCGTAAATGGCACGCTCACATACTGCTTGCTTGCTACCTCCTCACCCGGTCTCTACGTCGAGTAATCAAAGTTACTCAACCGAGCATGAAGGAGAAAGGAGAGAGTGTGCAACATGTCCAAATATTTCTCAGCACAGCTCAGCTAACTATTGTTATCCTGATCTAACTCCATTGCTCGTAATTCATCTTCTTCCTAATTCTCTGATCGCGCTCGCACACTGGCAGAGCATGCCTGCGCAGCACACGCACGGCGACGACCGACTACAGCTCGTAGAATTTACCGGCACGTCGCGCTGAGAGGCAAACCAGTGAACACGCAGAATGCTGCTCACTCGGAGAAGTTAGTGGATTCCTGCAGAAATTACTGTAGCACGAAGAAGCACTGTAGACGCGTGGAATGCACTGTAGCGCGCAGAAAATACTGTAGCGCGCAGAAAACACTGTAGACGTGTAGAAACACTGTAGCAGTGCAGGAACACTGTTCATCCGAGGCAAAAGTCAGTTGCCTGAACGATGAGAAGTTGATTCTCGCGCGTCGGTCATCTTTTCCGTGTGAGCTCTACCTCTACCCTGCGTCTCTCGTCCTTAAAAGGAGACGTCTCGCGATCGCGAGCTCGCCAGCCACCACTTCGTTGTCCACCTCTTCCTTCCTGAGTCAAGTTTTCTTCGTTCTCCAGCAGAATTCCGAAGCACCAGTCGACTACGGTGAGTATCCCGTGAGTCCCTCCAGTATTTCCTCTGTCTCCCTAGCATCGCCATCCTTCTTCATTATTCCTTTGATTAAAGACCATATTCATGAGCATGTCACGAAGGATCAAGCCACGAGTTAATTAATCCTCTTTGATTTTCCAGAGATTATTAACAGTTACTTTGCGCAATCAATATCTCCACCATACGATATCCGAATCACTCGATTCTTCTTCCTAAAATCATTATCTACCTGTTAGTATAGTTAGCTCATACCTATATGTGATGACGCTAAAGCCTATTAAATAAATCAAAAGCGCTTAATATTAATATGATAAATCTTGTATAAATTTTTGTGGTAAATGGGTAATAGCTTTAGCTTTGAAACCTTTACGGTAGCTTCATGGTTTTATTAGATGCTTGCTGTAGTTTTGTAGTCCTTGAATAGCTTACTAGATGTGATAGCTAAGTTTCCCTAGCCGTAGTAAAAATTAAATCGGAAATAAATGAAGAGTATGCAATTTAATGAGTAAAGATTAATTGGATCAGTTTACTCTTGCTTAGTAAGAATAGTAGACCGCCTGGTATGTTAGTCATTAGAGCTAGCTTAGTAGTTTAGTAGTAGTTGTTGTTTTTTTTAAGGGCTGCTGTTGTCATTGCATTAAGTCATGTCATCATTTCTTGCATATAGATCACGAGATAGTGGAGTACGTGGCTGTGGAGGAGCCGGAGTACGAGGAGATCGTGGAGGTGTACGAGGAGGAGGTCCCCGTGCAGGAAGGAGCCCCGGAGCCATCAACCACTAACTTTGCTGCACACCAGGATGCCCAAGGCAAGCCCCGGTGCATAACCTTTATTTTGAAATAATAATAGGATATCTATGTTATATGTGCATTTACGTTTCAGGAGTTCTGTTGAAACCCACTTGCATAAATATTACTACACAAGAGTCTTACTAGTTTAGGCCGTGTAGTGCCATGCTTAGGTTTCGTTAGCGTGAACAACATGGTGTTGTTCACGATAGGTGATCATTTTATCACTATGGTTAACATGGAAATAAAGGCAGGTGAAATGGTGACCGGGCAGGGATGTGGTTTGGTAGTGGTGGATGTGACAAGGGGTGTCCTGCGGCCAACAGGGCATCACTGGGTTACATTGTTTCCCTGTCCGAGTCGGTTAAGGACCGATCGTTGCATTTGGATGGTTGTCAGGTCACAGATCTCCTTATCCCGAGCATATACTAGCGGATGGGGGCTAGAAAGACTTGTTATTCTCTTGTCATGGGTTCCGGCTCCATCCGGACCAACTGAAGGTGGATTATATATGGGTATTAGGAGGTCTAAGCACCGCGAGAGGGCGGGGGCTTGGAGTCCCAGTATGGACGGGGACTCGGTTCTCTTGACAAGGGGATAATGGGTTGGTCTCGTTTGTACCTCGGTACGGGCGGGGCGTGTGTTTTTCGGGGTACCCAGCTGGGCTACATTGATTCGCGAATCGCCGCGTAAGCGGTCCGATATGACTTGATCCTGGCATCGTAGTAAGAACTGAAAGAGAAAAGGTGAATAATGATGGATTTGTATTGACCAACTCTTGTTTGAAAATAGCATAAGTGCTTACATAGATGGTTAGCTGATAAACTAAAAGATGGCAAATAAAAGAACTGCAATAAGGATCCACTAGTAGTAATGCTTTTCTGCAAACTTGAACCAGTAGCCAAAAAGCCTGTCATCATCCTTGGAGTCGGGAAATTATTCCCAGTCGGGTAAGTCTTGCGAGTACATTGTGTACTCAGGGTTTATTTTACCCCTGTTGCAGGTGCTGCTTGAGGCTTTGTGTGGAGGATCGTCTGCTGGGCTCAGATGGATCTTTGCTACGCTCGCTAGATATTTACTTCCGCTGTTTTAATTCCGCACTCTGAACTTGGTATTGTAATAATTTATTTCTGAAGACTATGTTGTATGGAATAAAACTAAGTATTGTACTCGTTTTCATTATTGGATCCTGGATGAAAATGTGGATGGTTTCGAGTTCTCCCATTGGGTGTGCTCGACAGAAACGGCTGGAATAGCCGCTGGCGGAGTACTTAGTGCCTAGAGGAAGGCAAGTACCTCCGTTAGTGTGTTATTTTGGGCGGTTCTACCACAATCGTCTCACTAAGTTATCCTTTGTCAAGATTACTCCCTTAAACTAGTACCACAAGAAAACTTTGATTTTGAGAGGTAATTTCAGTTTTCAAATAAAAGTATTAAGAGGTATATCTTGTGCTGTCAATAATGCTCTGTACATGGATTTAACCGAGAATAATCCACTCTGGTGTAGCCCCCACACAAAACGATCCCTTTGGTTTGTTAATTGTACACTGGCAACCATTGCCACGACATCGTGCTACGCTTGTAAATTAACCCCTACTAGAGATCTCCTGAAAGTTACATTTAACGGTACTGTGGATAGTACCGTTCTTACAGAAGCACTTTTTTTCCTAACAATGTTATAAAGTGCAAGAAAGATGGATTTTAGTGACCGCGATGTTATCCACGAATCCTCCCAAAATCGCACTTGTGACCCGCCACCTATATCAAACTTGCCTAGCGAAAGAAACTCCCCTAAGGCCAGCCCAAAACTGAGAGTCTCTAGGCATGTATTGAACCTGAGTCAAAGTTTTGCCCCTTAAATATTTATTCCTAAGTATCTGTTGCCAAACCCCATCTCCATTAATCAATTTAAAAAATCATTTACTTAGGAGACACTTGTTGTGAACCTCTAAATTTAACACTCCCAACCATCCTTGGTCTTTTGGAGTGCAAACTACCTCCCACTTAGTTAACCTATATTTTTTCTTGTGGTCATCACTCTACCAGAAAAACCTCGATCTGAAGTAATCTAGCTTCTTCAAAACCCCTCTAGGTACTTCAAAGAATGAAAACATGAGCATGGGAAGACTACTTAAAACAGAGTTAATCAAAACCAGCTTCCCTCCTACCGACAGCAATTTACTTCTCCAACAATTCAACCTTTTTTGAAATCTTTCTTCAACATGTTTCCAATCTTTATTCATGAGTTTTCTATGATGTATAGGTATTCCTAGATATCGAAAAGGATACGACCCCAAATCACACCCAAAAATAAGTGTATACTCCAATTGTCAAGCTCTAGCTGCTCCGTAACAGAATATTTCACTTTTGTGGAAATTGATCTTGAGTCCTGAAAGCTGTTTAAAAGCACAAAGCTAAAAATAAACATACAACGAAGGGGATTGGACTCTTTATCCATCACTGATCAAGATTTTAGACCAAAAAATACACTTTCAAACATGATGGACCAAATCGACACACCCTCACAAATTAATGGACTATCCATGCATTTTACTCTTTATTTAATGTTGTGCGTAGGAAAAATGTGAACTCAATACCAAGTGTGTAGGTTTCGGTATATAAGGAATCTAAATGACTTACAGGCTAATCTCCAAATATTATTTACCATAATAAGCAATGGTTGCCAACGTATCAAGTGTAATTATAGGCTCCAACACCTTAGTTTTTTTTACACCATCATTACTGTCAATTATGAACAGATGACCATATCTCATGTGTTAATAAATACTCTAGTTCCTTTGTGAACTACTAATTATACAAGGCTATATGCACAAACAAAAACAAGGTGTTATAAATTCTATAAGGCAATTGGTTTCTTCTTACTCTTTTAAAGAGGCTTAAATGTTGTCACAAATTTGAGATATACTCCCTCTGTTTTTTACATGTCGTATTAGATTTGTCCTAGGTCAAACCATCAAATTCACATAATTCATGTAGTACTTTCACATGTGAACTATATATATATATATATATATATATATATATATATATATATATATATATATATATATATATATATATATATATATATATATATATATATATATATATATATATACACACACACACACACACACACACACACACACACTACGCGAAAGTATTTTTCACAGTGTATCCAAATACATAAATCTTATGTTGTTAATCTATATATAATTTTTAAATTGATGGTTAAAGATAGAAATGTTTGAATTAGGACAGACTAATTTAATATGTTGAAAAAACATATGAGCAAATTCAGGTGACCCTTTTTAGCTTTGTCGTTTAGGATTAGAACAAGAATTAGGTGGTGGTACGTAGGTGCTATGACTAACTGTTTCATGGTTGAAATGAGCGTGGCTGTGGCTGTTAACATGGCGGGCACACTAACGTTAACTCTCAAACGAAGCAACTTGGCTGCTGCGAACTCTCCTGGTCAACCAGCAGATAAGGTAAAGAAACGAAGAATATATAAACCATGTGCGTCAACCGTACCAGTGGATATATGATATATATAAAGTATAAATATAAACCGTGCGCGCGGAGAGCGAGGCCACCACAGCAACAGACACGCACATGAGCGAGCCCCGACACCGACACCGACACCGCCGATCGATCGGCACCATGCATCAAATCAAAACAAGATTATACAACTAATAATCCGCCGCAATGCGTGAACGATGTCTGTTTCCCCTTCTCTGATAGACGTCGTTTTCGATTATTCGGCATACATATATATCAGGCTGCTGCTGGTGAGCTGTCCTCCATGTTATCCGTCGTGCACAGCTTCGGTCAGCAGCTTCATTCCACACGGGTCCGCCCGGAGAAGGAACAATCAAAAGCTAGCTGGCTGACAAACTTGCACCGGTCAACCGCCCTTATCTGCCTAGCTGAATTCCACGCATCTGTCCCTCGAATATAATCTGCTCCGATCCTATAAATAGCTGACTCGATTCTAGCTAATCCTTCACACACACCATTTGATCAAGCAAGTACCAGTACTAGTAAGCAAGCAAGAGCAGGAAGAAAGCATCGATCGATCCAGCAATGGCGCTCGGAGGACGGAGGAGGGCGTCAGCAGCCGCCCTCCTAGCCGTGGCAGTGGCCCTCGTCTCCCTCGCCGGGCCAGCCATGGCGGCGGGGAATAAGACCGGGCAGGTGACCGTGTTCTGGGGCCGGAACAAGGCCGAGGGCACGCTCCGGGAGGCCTGCGACTCGGGCCTCTACACCATGGTCATCATGTCGTTCCTCGGCGTGTACGGCCCTAACGGCAAGTACCACCTGGACCTGTCGGGCCACCCGATCGCCGGCATCGGCGACGACATCAAGCACTGCCAGTTCGTGGGCGTCCCGGTGTCGCTCTCCATCGGCGGCTTCGGCTCCGGCTACTCTCTCCCCTCCAAAAAAGCGGCGCTGGACCTCTTCGACTACCTCTGGAACGCCTACTTCGGCGGGTCCAAGCCGGGCGTGCACCGCCCCTTCGGCGACGCGTGGCTGGACGGCGTCGACCTGTTCCTGGAGCACGGCAGCGCGGCGGCGGACCGGTACGACGTGCTGGCGCTGGAGCTCGCCAAGCACAACATCCGCGGCGGGCCCGGGAAGCCGCTGCACCTGACGGCGACGCCGCGCTGCGGGTTCCCGCCGGCGGGCTACCTGAAGAGGGCGCTGGACACAGGGATCTTCGAGCGCGTCCACGTCAGGATCTACGACGACGCCGACTGCGAGGCGTACTGGCACCTGGCCTGGGACAAGTGGACGGCGGCGTACCCGGCCACCAGGTTCTATGTGGGGTTGACGGCGTCGGAGATGACGCACGGCTGGGTGCACCCCAAGAACGTCTACTACGACGTCGCGCCGTCCGTGCAGAAGGCAGACAACTACGGAGGGTTCATGATCTGGGACCGCTACGCTGACAAGCTCTCCAACTACACAAGCATGGTCAAGTACTATGCCTGATGATTTCTCAGTTCAGACATGCATGCTGCGTCAGCATCACTACTGTTTCTGTCTGTCCCTGTCAACCACTAGTTTCTTCCCGACCAGCATAGTAGTACTACTATATCTGTAAAATAAAATACAGTCATCACTGTGGTGGTGTGTAGTGTGTTTGCATTTTGCAAGAAGGAATAAAGTGATGAATAAATAAATAAACAGTTTAAAAGTTTTGAAGATTGTGTCAGTGATGAACGTAATTGAGATCTTGTAATTTGTACTCCATCTGTCTAAAAAGAATATAATTTTAAATTTTTGGGTTAGTCAAACTCTTTAACTTTGATCGAGAAGAGGAGACACCGAGGTGAGGAGGGAGATGCAACACTCGATCTACTTTTGAAACATTCAAATGAAACATTTGTGATATACGTTCGAAATCAGTTGAAACACTTGCAACATATATCTGAAACACTTGTAAAAACACCTGAAAACGCTTGAAAAAGTCATTGCAAAATATATGCAACATCAAGATAAAACACATGCAACATATGTGTGAAACACGTGCAACATTCAGATAAACACACTTGCAACATGCGTCTGGAAAAACATCTGAAACATTGGAAACAAAAGCTTGCAACATACGTGTACAACCAATGCAACATATGCAACATCCCGATCTATTTTTGCAATATCCGCATGAAACACTTGCAACATCTAGATGAAACATCTGAAACACATGAAACATACTTTTGCAACATGCGTTTCCAGCACGCAATGTCACCTTTCTACTTGGATGAATCACGGAGTTTTACGCCGCTACAGCGCATGGAGCTCTCTGGTGCGCCTCTGGGTGAGGACCTGCTCGGCGGCTTGGGTGAGCACCTGCGCGAGCGCCCTGGGCAAAGCACCTGCTCCGCGGCCTGGGCCAGCGCACCCTGGGTGCGGTAGAGGACAGGCTTGGCGCTGTGGGAGACGGAGGCGCCACGAGGGATGGCGGCGGCGGCTCGCCGGAGTGGCCTGGTAGGTCAGCGCCCGAGCGCTACGCCTCGGAGGCGGTCGCACGCCATGCCTGGCTGGTCCAGCGGCCGAGCGCTAGCCGGAGGCGGCAGGCGAGCGAATAGGAGCAAGTGAGCGGATATGAACGAGTACGTGGATGAGTTGATTTTTTATTTAGAGACAGAGGAGCAGAGGTCTTGGGCTAGCGTCGCGCGGTCCACCAACGGTGCGTCCGGGCGCCCGGATGCCTGAATTTTTTACTATTTGGCCCTTTTTTTTGAAAAAAATCACGTTTAGACCCTTGGGCGAAGTAAACTCAACTTTGGACCCTGGGGGTCGACGCCATGATTCATGGCGTTAAGGTTACACGTCTCGACGCCGTGACTCACGGCGTCGAGCTTCGTGGTCCTATTTGACATGTAGATGATCTGGCAGACAGCTCGACGCCGTAGATCACGGCGTCGAGCTCGGCGCCGTGATCTACGGCGTCGAGCCTGGATTCATCTGATTACTATTGATTGCATGTGGAAATCGTATTTCTAGGGATGCAGATCAAACTGTTGGACATGCAAATCAAACTGTTTTTTCAGTGCACCAACTGTTTTTTCAGTGCACCCGTTACACTGTCTGATCTGCATGCACGATAGTGTAATGGGTACCGGAAAAAAAAGAGTGGTTTCGTTCCGTCTCATATACGAGAGACTACGACCCTCTCATCATCTCCGAAATATGACGTCACAAATTGGCGGCAAAATGTAATGTTCTCGCAACTCTTGCTACACAGTACGTGCTTGAATCGGAAAGAAGGTACGTGTGCGCATTGTTGCTTCAACAAAATTCAGAGTTGTGATTTGGATGGTCTTTCCGATAAGCTAAAGTAGATAATCCAAAGTAGAAAATGCAGGTGATAAGCCAAAGGCCGCGTTCACTTTCCCCTCCCAACCCAAAATATTTCCTCTTACACACATCACATCAAATCTTTCGACGCATGCACGGAGCATTAAACGTAGGTAAAAAAGATAACTAATTGCATAGTTTGTCTGTAAATGTCGGGACGAATCTTTTGAGCCTAGTTAGTCCATAATTGGATAAATTTTGCCAAATAACAACGAAAGATGCTACAGTAACTTTTCAGCTACTTTTCGCAAAATGAACACACCCAAAGTAGAAAATGCAAGTAGAACGATGGGTCGTTTCGATAAGCCAAAGTAGAACATGCAGGTAGAACGATGGGTCTTTTTGATAAGCCAAAGTACCTGACGTAATATATTCGACTGATTAAGGAGACAGTAATTCAAACATCTAGACCATCGTTCAGCGAGGTGTGTGTAAGGCCCCGTTCTCTTCCCAAAATATTTCCTCTTCTACCCATCACATCGAATCTTTGACGCATGTATGGAGCATTAAATGTAGGTATAAAAAATAATTAATTGTATAGTTTGTTTGTAAATGTCGAGGTGAATCTTTTGAGCTTAGTTAGTCTATGGTTAGACAATTTTTGTCAAATAACAACGAAAGTGCTATTAGGAATTTTTCTCCCAAAAATTTCGGATATGAACACCGCCTAAATTAAAGATAACCTACATAGCACATCCAGCCGCATGCATCCCCTGGTGTGGGTTTCAGGGCATCTTGAGGCCCGGGCAATCCAGACATGACGACCGCATTTAACTATATATATTTGGGATTTTGAGCTGCATGCTAATTTTGATTTTATTACAACGTTGTTGCAGTACTTGCGAGCCGTTGAGAAAGATTTTGAGATAGGCCTTGTTTAGTTCTCAACTTCTCTTCCAAATTTAACTATGCAAAAAAAAGATTCTCCGTCACATCAAAATGCTGGCACATATATGAAGTACTAAATATAGATGAAATAAAAAACTAATTGCACAGTTTTGTTGTACTTTGCGAGACGAACATTTAGAGCCTAATTAATCAAAATTTAGACAATTATTACCAAATAAAAACAAAATTGCTACAGTGTGACGTGACAATCACTATGCAAAATTTGCCTCCCAATTTTAACATCTAAAGAAGGCCATAGATGCATCACGTATGTATGTTGTGTTGTCGATCGTCTGTCACGTACGGCGCGTGCGTTCACTGTTGAGGTCGTACGACCCTTGCATATACTGGGAAAATGTACTGTAATACAGACACAAAGTCATGGGCTTCATTAACCTGCAAATATCATTTGAGTTAGTCCTAGTTGTACAGTATATATCTACAGGACGACTAGAACCATGTGCACGCACGCAAGGAACAAATTAGCGGCATGCACAGACTGCAAATCGATCTGAGGGATCATATCGACCGTAGATCAGATGAATCCAGGCTCAACCTACAAATTAGCGGCATGCACAGCCTACAAATTAGCGGCATGCACAGCCTGCAAATCAGATGAATCCAGGCTCGACGCCGTAGATCATGGCGCCGAGCTCGACACCGTGATCTACGGCGTCGAGCTGTCTGCCAGATCAACTGCCACGTCAAATAGGACCACGAAGCTCGACGCCGTGAGTCACGGCGTCGAGACGTGTAACCTCGACGCCATGAATCATGGCGTCGACCCCCAGGGTCCAAAGTTGAGTTTACTTCGCCCAAGGGTCTAAACGTGATTTTTTTAGAAAAAAGGACCGAATAGTAAAAAATTCAGCCCGGATGCCCGCTTCCTAGCATTAACGTTTCATCAATTATGTCTTGATGCTTTGTATGCAAATATATTTTATAATAAATATAATGATACTTATCTGATGTCATAAATGTTACTCCACTCATTCCAAATTATAAGACGTTACGACTTTTCAAGATACATAGTTTTTACTGTGCACTTAGATATATACTGTACTTAAATATATAGTAAATGGTATGTATCTAGAAAAGTCAAACAACGAAGGGAGTAGCAGGTTTTTTTTAACAAATTTAGTCAAACTATAACACCTTTGATTTTTTGGAAAGTGAGAATTACATCTTTTTCTGAGATGGATGAAGTAAATAGCACTGAGATCTTGTATTGGATGGTAAGTCATTTTTTTGTCTTATGATATGCCATGTGCACTCTCATCCATATGCCCGTCCGTCTTCCTTCCTTCTAGAATGATGATCATATTTCAAACCGGAAAAGTTGACTTATACAAAGTTTAAAAATTATATACAAGTTCGTCACATAAAACTTACACCAACGCATTTATATTCAAAGTGTTCCTGCAAATTGTATAATATATATAAGAGAAATCAACGGTTACAATCTATTTTGTTTGACTTTTTATGATCCAAATATACTTACCATTTCTAAACAAGAAACAGTACGTACATTTTTGTAAAAAAAATAACTTTCACAATTTGCAATGTTACCAGGTGTTATAAATATACGAAACAAGAAATAAAACTGTGGGTAATACTAGACAAGAGATGAAATTTAGGGCAGTGCTAATCTGGAAGGTTTGGGCGACGCCGCGATGAAAATTCCTTCTTTGGCTGCTTTTGTAGGATAGATTATGGACAACAACCTGACTTCAACCACGCAGTTAGAAAAAAATAACTACTTCTATATGACCTGTGTGAAAGGAACCTAAAAACATCCACTCACTTCTTCATTAAACGCCCTTTTCCCGCAACCAGCAGGAGCAATTGTTGCAACCTACACCCATCCAGGTGGTCCGGGGAGACTGATATGGAGGGGCACCAAGTTGGCACACTCTTTAGCAATCCTGACGTTATGATCCATTTGAAAGCAGAGAAACGTGGTGATCTTCAGGGATTGCCAGAAAACCAACGCAATTTGTGTTTATAGTATAGGGATAAGAGGAGAGTGCTCCACTTGGGTGTTGGCAGGAGGAAAAGTCCTTACTTCCCTAATGATTGCCCATCCTTTTGTGAGTAATTAGTTATTTTTCATCTAAACCTCGTGTAGCCTTCTGCTATGTGAGGTATAGTGCCCCTCGCACTTGTAAGATGCTCCGATCTCTATAAACTATGTTTCTTATTTCAAAGATAAATCAGATAACGGGATCTTTTTAAAAAGGCTTAAAAAATTAGGGCCGTAAAATCTTGATGTGTAAAATACTAACTCACTTGAGAGAGTGAGAAATAAAGTGACGGGGCAGATAAGAATCAAACTAACGATAATTACCAACGGTTTATTGATGCACAAGGCCTCACTTTATTCTTGCACACGCACGCCAGTGAGGAGATGGACAGCACTGCAGTAATACACACACAGAGACAGACAGAGTACACGCCATGGATGGAGCAAGCGAGCTCGATCATCGATCAAGCCCATTGAATGGCGTAGCTGCTGTAGTTGCTCCGCCTGTCGGCGTAGCGGTCCCAGATCATGATCCCGCCGTAGTTGGCCGCCTTCTGCACCACGGGGACGACGCCGTAGTAGAGGTTCTTGGGGTGGACGTACCCGACCGTCTGCTCCGACGCCGGGAGCCCGACGTAGATTCCGGAGTCGGGGAACGCCGCCGTCCACTTGTCCCACTCCTGCTGCCAGTACGCGGCGCAGTGCCCGTCACCGTAAAACCTCACGTTGATGCGGGTGACGAGCCCCGTGGCGAGCACCTTCTGCACGCGGCGGTCCGGGAACGCGCACCGCGGCGTCGCCGACAGCTGCACGGGCGTCCGAGCGCGGAACTGCTTGTTGTAGCTCCAGAGCCTGGCCGCCAGCACGTCGTAGTACTCCGGCGGGCCGCGCTCGAGGAAGAAGTCGAGGCCGTCCACGTACGCGTCGCCGAACGGGCGGTGCACGCCGGCGCGCGGGGTGGGCGCCGGGAAGTAGGCGTACCAGAGGTAGTCGGCGAGGTCCGTGGCGGCCTTGGCGCTCGGCAGGGAGTACTGGTCGCCGAACCCGCCGATGGAGAGGAACACCATGATGCTCTTCGACTGGCAGTGCTTGATGTCGTCGCCGATGCCCGCGATGGGGTGCCCCGAGAGGTCCAGGGTTGGGGGTTTGTTGCCGTGGCCGAAGACGCTGAGGAAGGAGATGACGACGATGGTGTACGTGCCCGTGTCGCAGGCCTCTCGGAGCGTGCCCTCGGCCTTGTTCCGGCCCCAGAAGACCGTCACCTGGCCGGTCTTCCCTGTGGCCGCGGCTGGGCCGGCGAGGAAGCCGACGACGGCGACGAGGGCCGCCACGGTGGCCAGGAGGGAGGCTGCTGGTCTCTTAGTTGCCACCGCCATTGATGCCTTTGTTGATTGCTGCTACCACTGCCCTTGCTTGCTTATATAGTAGTATGTACTCACATGGACCCATGTTTGCCATTGGTGTTCATCTTGGACTTGTCTACTTGTGGTCTTGTGGATCCAATCGGGAAACATGGAGGACAGCTCACGAAGCTGGTAGTAGTACGCACGCCGAACTGCTGAGAAGGACGTGGTACATATCAGCTTTGTGAGTTCAGTTCACGCATGGGCATGGCGGCGAATCGACTATGTTCTTGTGTTTGACCGACGAAGCCAAGCAAAGCAACCGACGCGGTGTCGCGTGTCCGCCCCTTGCATTATACCCACTGGCTGCCCATCCTTTCCTTGGGCACACACTAGTTTATCGGCTGGGCGATTGAATTTGTTGTCCTCCTCAATCAACCTTTAAAACAGCAGAACGTGACAAGAACTATCTCGTGCATATCCCAATTAAGTTTCATATATAAAATACCGCCATCATATATACTCATCCTAGACGGAAAAGTTGACCCAAGGTATTGTAACTTGTAGTTGTACGGCAGACAGCAATGTTTTTGTGAGGAGTACGGTACGGTGGACACCTTATTGGTTGAGTAGAAAAAAAATATTTATACTTGGACATAATGGATAATAAGGGGAATGATCCAAGACCCAGTTGACCATCAATTGTTGGTAGAGTTTATTCACAAGTTTACTGTATCGATGTGGTCCATTTAATTAGGATATGCATGAAGGAATAAAGCAAAAAAAAAATGAGTGACTGGATTCCTTGTGGTGAAACCTACCACCTGGGTTTAAGTTGTTGACTTGATACAAGCACTCACATATTTTTTATCTATTTCAGGATTAACGGCACTATTCTTTTAGTGATAGACGACGTGCCCTTCGACAGGAGTTCTTCGGAGATGCTCATAGGGCGTGTGTTCATAGGAAAATACAATGGGAGGTCCCTAATAAACTATTGATTTCTACACTTAAGTCCTTGAATTTGTTCATTATGGCATTCATCAAGGATAAAAGATAGTAGGAGGTGAAAGCATCTAGGCCCCGAGGTTTGGTTTCGGCAATTGATGACAACGCTTTACTACCATGACTAACGTGTGTTTTGCAGAAACTTTGGTAAGTTAGGTCATGGAGGTGTTAACTGCTTTGGGCACCATGGTATTCATGCCCCTTAATGGAAATCGTTTCGGTTTTCAAAAGAATGACGTCAAGATTAAGGACGGTTAGTTCCGGATGTCGAGGTGTTGAGAGACATTTGGAATAGTCGTTAGGATCTTCGTTTTTCTCTTTTGGTCGTACTATAAAGGGGGGCATGAGCGGGTAGCTTGACCTAGGCGAGTCCTATGTTTAGGTGTGGTGCACACTTGTTAAACTTGGCGCTAGGCAGCTTTAGAATAGCTCAAAGTTCAGTTGGGAGCAACTTGGTTGAAGTTGCAACGCTTTGCGGAGAGTTTCGGGTCATTTTCCAGTGACCGGACGCGGTCCTCGGCATGACCGGACGCGTCCGGTCAGTTCAATTCCGCGACTGAGGTTTCAGCTCTGAGCACCGGACGCGGTCCTCGCGAGGACCGGACGCGGTGGTCAGAAGTCAACACGTGTCACTTAAAGGAAACACCCCATCGGACGCGACCTGGGTGTGATCGGCGCGTCCGGTCATAGTCCAGTAAGGTCCTGAGACGACCGGACGCGTCCGGTCATCACCCATCGGACGCGGTAGCGCGTCCGGTGCGAGTACAGTAAGCTCCACGCACGATCGGACGCGTCCGGTCATCCCTGACCGGCGCGTCCGGTCATTTAGGTGTTTTTCGGTTTTGACCGTTACGAGCGACCGACGCGTCCGGTCAGTACGACCGGCGCGTCCGGTCAGTACGACCGGCGCGTCCGGTCATTACGACCGGCGCGTCCGGTCAGTTCGAGTTTTGCTGAGTCAGCAGGTAACGGTTCGTTTCGTCTGTGGGGTGTATAAATACATCTCCACCACCTCTTTTAGAGGTCTCTTGCTCATTTGATCAGCTGATAAACACCTTTGAAGTGCAAGGTAGTGCAAGAGCACTAGTGAGGATAGAGATTTGAGAATCAAAGCTTGTGAGTTCCTCACTAGAGATTAGAGAGTAACAAGTGTGCATCCACTTTCTCATTTAGGCTGGTAGAGGTCAAGTGAGAGTTCTAGCTTGTTACTCTTGGTGATCGCCATCACCTAGACGGCTTGGTGGTGATTGGGAGTTTGGTGTTCATCCGGCGGAGCTTGTGGATGACACAACTCATCTTGTGAGCGGTTGTGGGTGATTCACCGCGACGGAGTGTCGAAGAATCAACCCGTAGAAAGCACTTGATCCTTGCGCGGATCAAGGGGGAGCGACACCCTTGCGCGGGTGCTCCAACGAGGACTAGTGGGGAGTGGCGACTCTCCGATACCTCGGAAAAACATCGCCGTGTTCCTTGCCCCTTTACATTCAAGCATTTACTTTCTCGTATTTACTTACATTGCTTGTTTACATTCCTAGACTTGCCATGCTAGACTAGGATTGGAAACTAGGGTGCAAAACTTTGTTTCGGTAGACTCACTAGGAACACAAGTAGACACTAGGGGTGAATTCCAGCTTGTAGGTTTTAATCCTTGCTTTTATTTTTAGAAAAGCCCAATTCACCCCCCCTCTTGGGCATCTTGATCCTTTCAATTGGTATCAGAGCCGTGTTGCTCTACTTTTAGGCTTTACCGCCTAGAGCAAGATGTCTAATGGGGAAGGACCACCTCCCACTTTTGAGGGAGACGATTTTCCATATTGGAAAATTCGTATGGAGGCGTACCTCGAAGCCATAGATGTTGGGTGTCTTAGAGCCGCAACCGAAGGGCTTCCCCCCATAAGGGATCCCGCTAACCCAAGTGGTGACGAGGAGAAGTACGACCGGTGGAATGCAAAGGCCAAAAATGCACTCTACCGGGGCTTAGGCAAAGATATCTTCAATCGCGTGCGTAATGCAAAGAACGCTCATGAATTGTGGGAAAATCTTTGTGCTCTCCATGAGGGAACTAAGAGTGAGCGTGAGGAACGCTATCACATAGCCTTAAAGAAAATTAACTCCTTTGAGATGCTTCCCAAAGAAAGTGCTAATGACATGTACACTCGCTTGAATGTTCTTGTAGAGGACCTCAATGCTCTTGGGCTTACCAAAATGAGTCAATCGGATGTTGCAAGAAGGATCTTGAGTGTGCTTCCCGTTGAGAAGTATGGACATATTGTCACCGTGCTTCACCAAAGTGATCTTTCCACCGCAACACCAACGCAAGTTTTGGGGAAAATCAATGCTCATGAGATGTACATGCATATCACTCCGGAAGAGGGCTCATCATCTTCCAAGAAGAAAGACTTGGCCTTCAAAGCTAGTCATGACAAGAAGAAGATGAAAGGCCAAGCCATGATGGTGCAAGAAAGCTCAAGTGATAGTGATGTTGATGATGAATCACTTGCACTCATGGTGAGAAAGACCACCAAGATGTTAAAGAAGCTTAACAAGAGTGGCATCAAGTTCGATGGCAAGAAGAATAAATTCTTCACAAGTAGCAAGAGAAAGCCAATCTCGGAGATGGATTGCTACAATTGTGGTGAACTTGGTCATCTAGCTCATCAATGCCCTAGACCACCAAAAGACAAGTACAAGAACAAAAACAAGGGCAAGAAAAATGATTCAAGTGATGAAGAAGAAGAGAAGAAGAGGAACAAGCCATACAAGAAGAAGGATGGCAAAAAGAAGGAGTTCCACAAGAAAAAGAAGGGAGGAAAGGCTTACATTGTTGGTGATTGGCTCACCGACATTGAATCATCATGTGAGTCCTCCGAAGATGAAAGCAATGATGAGAAAGAGAAGGTTGCCGCATTTGTGATGGGGCCATCATCTTCACCAACATCTTCATCACCACCTTCACCACCTCCTTCACCATCATCGTCCACTACTCACCTATGCCTTATGGCCAAGGGTGAACGAAAGGTACAAAACAATGATAGTGATGATGATGACGATAGTGATAGTGATGATGAATATGACTCACCTTCTTATGATGAACTTGTAAAATTGTTAAACAAATACACTAAAATCATAAGAAGAACTAGAAGTGAAAATGATGATCTTCAAAATGAAAATGAATCACTCTCATCAAAGCTTGAAAATATTCAAAAGACTAGTGGTGAGTTTAGAGTTCAAAATGAAGTAATGTCTTCCACTCTCAAGGAACTCAAAACCTCCTATAAAGAGCTTAAAGATCAACATGATAAACTTGAAAAGAAGCATGATGAGCTCATCACTAGACACAATTCTCTAAAGGACAAATATACCACATTAAAAATTGATTATGATAGTCTTGTGGTTGCTAATGAACTTGCTCTTGAGACACATGATGCTACTAACCATGTTGTTAAGTGTGATATAGCTACATCATGTGATGACTTGATCATTGAAAGCATTGAGCGAGGTTCTAGTAGCAAAGGCAAGAGTGTGGTTGAGTCAAGCAACCATGATGATTATGCCAAGATTAAGAGTGAAAATGAGAAGCTTGCAAGTGAGAACAAGAAGCTAAAAGGTTTGATGGCTCTTGAGAAGCAACCAACAAATGAGTCACTCATTGAAGAAAACAAAAAGCTAAAGCAAGAAAAAGAGCATCTCAAGACCGGCCTAAGCAAGTTCACAAGAGGCCAACATTTGCAAAGTGAGCTCCTCATGAACACCGTAATGAAGATGGATAGAAGTGGTATTGGGTACTTGGCAAATCAAGAGAAGAAAGCAAAAGCTCAACAACAACAAAGCAAGTCAAAGCCCAAGCCAAAGAGATGTGTTGAGTGTGGTCAAGAAGGTCACTTTGCTCATGAATGCAAAACTCCACCACCACAACCCTTGCCCAAGCATGCTAGACCTTTCGCTTTCAATGCTCATTATATGCTAAGAAAAGATTCAAATGGAAAGATGAAAGTCATGTTTTTGGGTCCCCCAAACAAGAATAGGCCAAAGAAAATATGGGTTGCCAAGTCACTAGTGGATAAAGTCAAGGGCCCCTCTCAAGTTTGGGTCCCTAAACAAAAAGCTTGATCTCTTGTGTGTAGGTGAACTACAAGACCGGTGGAACTCATTGGGTTATTGATAGTGGTTGCACTCAACATATGACCGGTGATCCTCGTATGTTCACCACCATTGAAGAGAATGGTATATGTCAAGAGAAGATCACATTTGGGGATAATTCAAAGAGCAAAGTCAAGGGTATAGGCAAGATTGCAATATCACATGATCACTCACTCTCAAATGTGCTCTATGTTGCTTCATTGAGTTTCAACTTGTTGTCCGTTGGGCAACTTTGTGACCTTGGTTTCCAATGCTTGTTCACACCAAATGAAGTGGAAGTTTCAAAGATAGATAACAAGCAAGTGATATTCAAAGGCTTTAGATACAATAATCTTTATCTTGTTGACTTCACCTCCGAAGATGCAAATTTGATGACATGTTTGTTCACCAAGACCTCACTTGGTTGGCTTTGGCATAGGAGGCTTGCTCATGTTGGAATGAACACTCTCAACAAGCTATTGAAGAAAGAACTAGTGAGAGGATTGAAGGATGTGAAGTTTGAAAAGGACAAACCTTGTAGTGCATGTCAAGCGGGCAAACAAGTTGCAAACACTCATCCAACCAAAGCTTTCATGTCAACTTCAAGAGTGTTAGAACTTCTACACATGGATTTGTTTGGGCCTACAACATACAAGAGCTTGGGTGGTAATCTCTATTGTCTTGTGATAGTGGATGACTACTCAAGGTATACATGGACTTTCTTCCTTCATGACAAATCCGAAGTGGCAAATTGCTTCAAGAAGTTTGCAAAGAGAGCTCAAAATGAATTTGAAGTCAAGATAAAGAAGATTAGAAGTGACAATGGGAAAGAATTTGACAACACCAACATTGAAGCTTATTGTGATGAAATTGGAATCAAGCATGAGGTGTCTTCAACCTACACTCCTCAACAAAATGGTGTAGTTGAGAGAAAGAACCGAACTTTGATCACCCTTGCAAGAACAATGCTAGATGAGTACAACACTCCAGAGAAGTTGTGGGCCGAGGCAATCAACACCGCATGCTATGCTTCAAATCGCCTCTTCCTACAAAAGTTTCTTGGCAAGACCCCCTATGAGTTGCTAAATGACAAGAAGCCGGACGTTTCCTTCTTCCGGGTGTTTGGTTGCAAATGTTACATCTACAAAAAGCGTCAACACCTAGGGAAGTTTCAAAGACGTTGTGATATTGGCTTTCTTGTTGGTTACTCATCAAAGTCCAAAGCATATAGAGTATTTAACCATGCCACTGGTTTGGTTGAAGAAACATATGATGTGGAATTTGATGAATCTAATGGCTCCCAAGGAGCAATTGATAATTGTGATGATGTAGGTGATGAACCCTTGAGGGAGGCCATGAAGAACATGCCCGTGGGAGACATCAAGCCAAAAGATGATGATGACGATGTACAAATTGTTGATCCACCATCTTCATCACGTGTGCCCCAAGATGATAACAAGAATGAGAGAGTTGAAAATGAAGACACTCATGTCTCTCATGAACAATCCGAGGCACAAGCTCAAGATGTTGATGCTCCTCATCCACCTCCTCAAGTGATTGATAAAAGAAATTCACCACTACTTCAAGCACATCCACAAGATCTCATCATAGGGAGTCCTACAAAGGGAGTAATGACTCGATCCCAAAAGCTAGCTTCTTTTGTTGAACATCACTCTTTTGTCTCTTGTGTTGAACCTAAGAATGTAGAAGAAGCTCTTCAAGATCCGGATTGGGTGATTGCAATGCATGAAGAATTGAACAACTTCACCCGCAATCAAGTATGGACACTTGAAGAGCATCCCAAAGGTGCAAGAGTCATTGGAACCAAGTGGGTGTTCCGAAACAAGCAAGATGACCAAGGCATAGTGGTGAGGAACAAGGCAAGACTAGTTGCAAAGGGGTTCTCTCAAGTTGAAGGTCTTGATTTTGGAGAAACCTTTGCACCCGTTGCAAGACTTGAAGCCATTCGTATCCTCCTTGCTTATGCATCACATCATGATATGAAACTATATCAAATGGATGTGAAAAGTGTATTTTTAAATGGCTTTATAAATGAACTAGTCTATGTTAATCAACCTCCCGGGTTTGAAGACCCTAGATATCCTAATCATGTTTATAGGTTGTCCAAGGCGTTATATGGGCTCAAGCAAGCCCCTAGAGCGTGGTATGAACGCCTTCGGGACTTCCTCATTGAGAAGGGCTTCACCATTGGGAAGATTGACACCACACTATTCACCAAGAAGTTTAATGGGGAGATCTTCATTTGTCAAGTATATGTTGATGATATTATCTTCGGATCAACAAATGAAGATTATTGCAAAGAATTTGGTGAATTGATGTCAAAGGAATTCGAGATGTCAATGATTGGTGAGCTCACATTCTTCCTTGGCTTTCAAGTAAAGCAAATGAGAGAAGGGATTTTCATCTCTCAAGAAAAGTATACCAAGGATCTTCTCAAAAGATTCAAGATGGAAGAATGCAAACCAATCAAGACCCCAATGCCATCAAATGGACATCTCGACCTAGATGAGGGAGGTAAACCGATTGATCAAACTCTCTACCGTTCTATGATTGGTAGCTTATTATACCTTACCGCATCTAGGCCCGATATCATGTTTAGTGTGTGCATGTGTGCTCGCTTTCAAGCATGCCCTAAAGAACCTCACCTAAGTGCCGTAAAAAGAATCCTAAGATATCTTAAGCTCACCCCAAGCATTGGTCTTTGGTATCCCAAAGGAGCTAGATTCCAACTAGTTGGCTATTCCGATTCGGACTATGCCGGTTGCAAGATTGATAGAAAAAGCACATCCGGAGGGTGCCATTTGCTTGGAAGATCTTTAGTATCTTGGTCATCTAAAAAGCAAAATAGTGTGGCTTTGTCCACCGCCGAGGCGGAATACATTGCCGCGGGGGCTTGTTGTGCACAAATCCTTTATATGAAATAAACCCTCCTAGACTATGGAATTGTTCTTGAAAAGGTGCCACTTTTATGTGACAACGAAAGTGCCGTTAAAATTGCTAACAATCCGGTACAACACTCTCGCACCAAGCACATTGATATCCGCCATCACTTTCTAAGAGATCACGTTGCTAAAAATGACATATCACTAGAAGGTGTAAGAAGTGAAAATCAATTAGCGGATATCTTCACTAAACCTTTGGATGAGGCAACCTTTTGTAGGTTAAGAAGTGAGCTCAATGTGCTTGATTCTAGTAACTTTAAAAAATGAGCGTGTGTTGTCCCTTGCATTGCATTGTATAATATGTCATGTCTATGATTATCGCATTGTTTTTAGGGCTTGGCTAACACGGTTACGATAACCCTTCCTTGGAGGAGTGAAAAAGCCTAACCGTGGATCAAACTTGACAAGCATTCTAGTTTCACCTTCTTGTATTGCATTGCATATGCATGGTTGTTGTTCTTGTCGTTTCTTTTCGGTTAAGCTTTGAGCAACCTCTGTGTTCGTCCATGGATAGAGAGAGCATTTTGACGCTCCTAAAGGTTCAAAAAACTCTATTGCGTGGCCATACGTTGCTCCTTGGGTGTTTATTGCCTATTTTCTTAAAAATAATACTAGCCTAAGGCAATCTATTTTAAAATTTTTGAGGGTTTGAGTGAGGTCTCTCACTTCGTGTTCCAATTGGTGTTTATTTGTGTCTCTTTGAATTGGAACCTGATTGGGAGAAGTCGCGTCGAAGTTCGGAACAAAGAAGGGCGAAGAACAGTCACCGGACGCTGCACCGGACGCTGCACCGGACGCTGCACCGGACGCTGCACCGGACGCAGTAGTGCTTCACCACCGCGTCCGGTCTCGGCGTCCAGCAGCGCGTCCGGTCATCCAGAAGACCAACTCCAGATCTAATGATCGGACGCTGCACCGGACGCGCCTCTGTTTGACCACCGCGTCCGGTCCCAGTTACCACCACCACGTCCGGTCATTCGCGATGTTTTCCCGAACTTCCAACGACCGGACTCAGACCGCGTCCGGTCAGTCCGCACCGGACGCGTCAGGTCACTCCAGGAGCTTACTGGAGTATGACCGGACGCTGCACCACCGCGTCCGGTCATATCGACCACCGCGTCCGGTCATCACATGTCGCGCGGATCTAACTCCTTATAAAACCGTTTCGTCCCCGACCGATTTTATTTCACCCGCCCGAGCTTCCGCCGCCGCCTTGCCCTATCCGCCGACTCGCCGTCTCCGCCGGCTGCTCAACTTCTTCCCGGCCGCCGGCGACCTTCTGTCGAGCTCGCGCTCGTCTGCTCGCTGCCGCGCACGCGCTCGTCTGCTCGCTGCCGCTTCCGCGCCGCCCGCTCCCGTGCCGCCCGCAGCTGCGCCGCCACCGACCGCGCCACCGCCGCGCCGCCATCGCCCGACCGCGCCACCACCGCCGGTGAGCCGAGCTCCTGCAAGCCAGCTTCACCTCCGACATTGGTACGACTCGTGCTTGCCCTCGATCGTTTTCCATCAATCTACCCTAACCCTAACCCTAACCCTAGGGTTCGTCGGTCGTTCGTTCGTTCGTCCGGTGGATTCGGAAATCTTGCAATCTAGGTCACCGTCGTCTCATCGATCCGAGGTAGCTTCACGTCTCAATTCTCATCGTATCACATATGCTTGCTTTCTCTAGGGTTTCATACCTTTTAGTCGTATATGTGCTTATAGTAGATCTCTCTATTCCGTCGTTGCAGCGAGTCTGTCCGTGTGTCGGGTGAGATCAGTTTGCTAAATCCGAGGCCAAGCCTGCGGATACGGATTGAGGCCAAGCCTCTTGAGTGACAGTTCATCATCTTACAGAGGTTCTCAGTCACTGTGTCAGTATGGTGCGTTGCAAGAACGCCGGTGGTGCTCCTGGTGACGGGAACGACAGTCCCCCTCGTCGGTCTGAGATTGCACGTGGGAAACGTGTCAAGGTCTTGGCCAGAAAGAAGAAGAAGACACTCTCAGAGGCAGAGATTGCTCAGGCCGTAGCAGATGCAGCAGAGCAGGCAGAGAGAGGTGGCAGGAGCAGTGGCATACGCATAGGCGAGCGTCGCTTTCATCTTGAAGGTCAACAGCTCGGCACAGAGGCCACTGAGGGCACTGAGGATACTAGAGCTGCAGAGGATATGTCAGTTGATCCACCCACTGAGACCACAGAGGCTCCAGAGGCTACAGCAGATACAGAGGAGCAGCCAGCTCAGTCTCCAGTACGTCGCCGCTCTACACGCGCCCGTACTCAGGTGTCTCCTCGGCCAGAGGGTCAGCGACGTGGAGCACGGCCTCCTCCCAGAGCTAGAGGTTCACCCCCGGTCGAGCACTTTGACTTGAGGGGTGCTACAGCACGTCAGGTGCACGGGTTGAGGTTCGTGGAGGTCAGTCGGTGGTTTCCACCTGTGAGGGATCCCAGAGCTTCAGAAGGATTCTATACCCCTCTTCAGGAGGATTTCTACAGAGCTCTAGTTGACAGCGGTATTGCTTTCCGACCACAGAGGGTCTGTCGACTTGAGTCACTAGTCGAGGTTGTGGGAGAGCAGCTACGTCCGCACCTGTCCTTTCTGCCAGGCTTGTCAGATCTTCTTGGACGGACAGGTGCATACTGCGGCACATGGGTGAGAGAGTTTTATGCTTCACTATGGATTGATCCTGCCCATGATTTCATCCACTTTGCATTCCGAGGCCGCGATCACCGCCTATACAGCAGCAGAGTGCGGGAGATTCTCAGACTCCCAGCGTTTGACACAAAGATACATCAGCTGTGTTATGGTCAGACTCCTCCTCCGAGACGCCCTCACGGCGGGACAGTGCCACCTACCGACTTAGTTCGACCCTGCTTCCGTGAGCCTTTTGGCGAAGGGTCTCGACGCACGCCCGCCAGTTTGACTCCACTAGCCAGAGTTTTGGACGCTATTGTCAGACGCACACTCCTTCCCAGACTTGGCTACAGAGAGGGACTGACTCGGATGCAGTTATGGGTTGTTCACCACCTCCTCTCACAGACACGGTTTGATATATGGGATCTCATACTTAGTGAGATGGAGGACACCATAGCTGAGGGCTTCAAGGGTAATCGTCAGCTGCCCTACGCACACTGGATCTGCTTCCTTATCAGATCATCTATTCAGATGCCAGCAGAGATCCGAGCTGAGATATCAGATACCACCACTGCTTTTCCTGAGTATGATATCCGTCAGCTCTGGACGTCAGTTACCAGAGATCAGGCCCCAGTGCCAGGACAGCGTGTGCGACCTGAGGTACCTGAGACAGCAGCTGAGCAGGACGCCACAGTTGATGAGCTTGCAGAGGCAGAGCTTGCAGATCTTGACGCTCAGCCTGCTGACCTTCCTGAGGATGGGACATCTGACAGCACTGATGAGGACTACCAGCCCATCCCCAGGTACCGGTCTCCTCGGTCCCACGACCACGAGGCCGGTGGCTCTGGTTCAGCCTCCCGCACAGACCCAGCCATGGTGGCAATTCTTGAGAGGTTGACCCAGGCACAGGAGCAACAGCAACAGCAAATCCAGCGATAGGCTCAGGACACAGCTGCAGCATTTGCACAGATTCAGGCTCGTCAGGACGAGTTTCAGCGTCAGCAGCTTGAAATCCAGAGACAGCAAGTTGAAATGCAGCGACAGCAATATGAGCTTCAGCGTCAGACTGCAGCTAGTCAGCAGCAATACTTGGACCTCCTGCGCCATCTAGTCACGGTTGGGGTTCCTCCGCCTACTTCTGTCCTGACTTCTACTTTACCAGCTTCTGATCCGTCGAGTCAGGGACAGCCGAGTCACCAGTTCACATCTCCACAGCGGCAGGTTCCCCAGTCTTTCCAGTCCCCGAGCTTCACTCCTATTCACACGGGGTTTACACCATCAGACCAGCCTCGCCCTCACCTCCTGACAGGCACACCTTTCGGTGATTTCAGTGCTACATACAGCGAGTTAACTGGTCAGCCGACGCCCTCGCATACTACAGTTGCTACTTCTTCAGGGTTGTTAGCTTCAGAGGCAGTTATTCCTCCAGTGACAGGAACTGGTACTACAGAGACTATACCTTCGTCAGTTGCCTCCACAGATCCTCCTGCTACTGGCTCGCTACAGGCTCAGGTCACTCAGACGGATCCTATCGTTACTACTTCGCCAGTACCTGTTCCTGCTGTTCAGACCCAGACAGTTACACAGCCACATGCTTCATCAGAGGGTCAGCCAGATAGCTCAGATTCCGAGGGCGATTCTCTGCACTTCATCATTACTCCGCGCACCTCGGCACCCGACACGACTCCGTCTGTCCCCCCATCAGATCCTTAGATTAGCTTTTTCTTTTGGCGCTTGATGCCAAAGGGGGAGAGAGAGTAGTTTCAGGGGGAGATTTGAGAGCTGTTTTTTCGTTTTTTTTTCTGTGTGCTACATTCATGCATCATGTTTACTTTTCAGTTATTGCATTCGTGTGACATGTCATTGTGAGATAAACCTTAAGTCTTAATGTTTCATCCTGTTAGTGTTATCTCTTGTCACCGTTTTTAATTTTAGCTCTAAGGTTGTGCTTCCGTGCCTTACTCCGATAAATTATGAGCTATATCCTTTTGTGTACTAACGCTTTTTGTCTTATCTTATGAGTACACTCTTTTGGCTTGGGACACATAAGCATTTCCCTTCACGTCTCTACTTAATTGCTTGTTGCTTATGTGTACCTTGCATGTTCAAAAACCTCAACTCAAATCTTTCATATCTGAGTATTGTCATCAATCACCAAAAAGGGGGAGATTGAAAGCATCTAGGCCCCGAGGTTTGGTTTCGGCAATTGATGACAACGCTTTACTACCATGACTAACGTGTGTTTTGCAGAAACTTTGGTAAGTTAGGTCATGGAGGTGTTAACTGCTTTGGGCACCATGGTATTCATGCCCCTTAATGGAAATCGTTTCGGTTTTCAAAAGAATGACGTCAAGATTAAGGACGGTTAGTTCCGGATGTCGAGGTGTTGAGAGACATTTGGAATAGTCGTTAGGATCTTCGTTTTTCTCTTTTGGCCGTACTATAAAGGGGGGCATGAGCGGGTAGCTTGACCTAGGCGAGTCCTATGTTTAGGTGTGGTGCACACTTGTTAAACTTGGCGCTAGGCAGCTTTAGAATAGCTCAAAGTTCAGTTGGGAGCAACTTGGTTGAAGTTGCAACGCTTTGCGGAGAGTTTCGGGTCATTTTCCAGTGACCGAACGCGGTCCTCGGCATGACCGGACGCGTCCGGTCAGTTCAATTCCGCGACTGAGGTTTCAGCTCTGAGCACCGGACGCGGTCCTCGCGAGGACCGGACGCGGTGGTCAGAAGTCAACACGTGTCACTTAAAGGAAACACCCCATCGGACGCGACCTGGGTGTGATCGGCGCGTTCGGTCATAGTCCAGTAAGGTCCTGAGACGACCGGACGCGTCCGGTCATCACCCATCGGACGCGGTAGCGCGTCCGGTGCGAGTACAGTAAGCTCCACGCACGATCGGACGCGTCCGGTCATCCCTGACCGGCGCGTCCGGTCATTTAGGTGTTTTTCGGTTTTGACCGTTACGAGCGACCGGCGCGTCCGGTCAGTACGACCGGCGCGTCCGGTCAGTACGACCGGCGCGTCCGGTCATTACGACCGGCGCGTCCGGTCAGTTCGAGTTTTGCTGAGTCAGCAGGTAACGGTTCGTTTCGTCTGTGGGGTGTATAAATACATCCCCACCACCTCTTTTAGAGGTCTCTTGCTCATTTGATCAGCTGATAAACACCTTTGAAGTGCAAGGTAGTGCAAGAGCACTAGTGAGGATAGAGATTTGAGAATCAAAGCTTGTGAGTTCCTCACTAGAGATTAGAGAGTAACAAGTGTGCATCCACTTTCTCATTTAGGCTGGTAGAGGTCAAGTGAGAGTTCTAGCTTGTTACTCTTGGTGATCGCCATCACCTAGACGGCTTGGTGGTGATTGGGAGTTTGGTGTTCATCCGGCGGAGCTTGTGGATGACACAACTCATCTTGTGAGCGGTTGTGGGTGATTCACCGCGACGGAGTGTCGAAGAATCAACCCGTAGAGAGCACTTGATCCTTGCGCGGATCAAGGGGGAGCGACACCCTTGCGCGGGTGCTCCAACGAGGACTAGTGGGGAGTGGCGACTCTCCGATACCTCGGAAAAACATCGCCGTGTTCCTTGCCCCTTTACATTCAAGCATTTACTTTCTCGTATTTACTTACATTGCTTGTTTACATTCCTAGACTTGCCATGCTAGACTAGGATTGGAAACTAGGGTGCAAAACTTTGTTTCGGTAGACTCACTAGGAACACAAGTAGACACTAGGGGTGAATTCCAGCTTGTAGGTTTTAATCCTTGCTTTTATTTTTAGAAAAGCCCAATTCACCCCCCCTCTTGGGCATCTTGATCCTTTCAGGAGGGTGATTAGATCCCGACATTAATAGTTATTAGCTTTAAAAGTTAGCTCTGGTGGATTTAAATCTTAGTTAATAGCCAAAAAATAGGCTCTATTTCATCCATGATGTTTATAGTTACTCCCTCAGTTTCATAGTTATTAGTTTTTTAAAAAATAGCTCTGGTGGATCCAAATCTTAGCTAATAGCCAAACTAGGCTCTATTTGATCCATGATGTTAATAGTTACTTCCTACTTTTCAGATTATAAGACATTTAAGTTTTTTTAGATACATTGTTTTACTATTGGGGTGTTTGGGACTATTCCGCTCCACGTTTTTTAGCCAAATAATTTCAGCTACACGCACTCTGTTTGAGGAAAAGGGTAAAGTTGTGAGGTATTTCTAGTCAAACTATTTAAAATTTGATCAAATTTGTAAAAAGAAGTATAACCATCTATAACTATATGGTAAAAATATATTTATGATAAATTTAATATTATTTATTTTTTGTAATTGTTTACATAGATTAGTTAAACTTAAGATAGCTTAATTTAATATTATTCTATAGTTAGATTTTTTTTGTTCGAACCTCAGAGATAGTTATGGTCATAATCCGACGTGCAAGCGAGACCCATGAACAACGATAAGAAGGTTAAGGAAGAGCATCACTTGTGGTGGCCTTTTGGCCTGAACTGACTCGTGTGGTTTTTTTCGCGACCATGGCTAATAAGCAGTAAGGAAAATGACACCTATCATGGGCCATATATGATTTTAGTGATTGATTGACAATAATGATCAAATGAACTAAGGTGGTTTGCTAATTTGGATGCAAAGATGGCTTGGACAAATAAAGACAACATGAAGATCAAGCGATCAACACCTCAAGGAAGATCAAAGAGTACTCCCTCCGTCTCAAAAATCATGTGATTCTCGGTTTTCAAGGTAGGAATAGCAGGGACGCGAAATTACGCATGTGCCCCTGCCTTTTGTCTCGTAGTGCACTGTTTTTCAGAATGAATCATCACTTCTGGAGATTTCTTCAAGCGTAGGAATAGAAGAGTGGATCCATGTTGGCAAGCACCCCTCTGATGGCTACTGCACGCCATCCGCAGCCACGTCCGTGGCCGATTCGCTCACCGCAGAACCGGCCTCGGCCACTTGCACGAACGTAGCCTTGTCCGCATCCAGCTAGATCTTGGAGGCTCCGGCGGAACACGACGGCGTTGGCGAACAGCCCGACGAGGTCCTGCTTGTAGGGCACGACGACATCCGGCGCCGCGCGCCACCGCCGTTATTATTGTTGACATAACTCCAGGCGTGGACACCAGCACCAGCATCTCCGGCGGAGCCGGCGCTGGCAGCGCCCTCCACGGTGCCTCGCGGCCCCTTCTGGTTCCAGCGCCCAAACGACCCGTCGTAGGAGGCGGCGCTGAAGAAGACGAACTTCTCCTTGCCGTCGCTCTGGCTGCGCCCGACGACGAGGCGGGGCCACCACCAGAGCACGGACCCCGTGGAGCTGCTCTTCTTGCACCGCCACCAGCCATGGGCACGTGCGGGGAGAAGATCGGGATGGGGAAGGAGATGCAGAAAAGCACGGGCAAGAGCGCCGAACAGGGAGGAGATTGGGGCCTTGGATGATTGGATCTGGATGGGAGGAACAGAAGGATACGGGTGGTGCAAGCACCTCTCGCGTTTCTCGATTGTTCGGATGCGTCGTTTTCTTTATTTCCTGGTGCGGGAGGGAGGCTTTGGTGGGAGGACAGCTGGATGGATAGGGTCGGCCGTGTGGTGATCTGTCGATTGTACTTCTTTGTGGGTCCCGCTTAAAAGCTGAAATCTAACTCAGTTTTACATGTTTTTTGAGACAAAGTTTAAACCATAGAATCACATGTTTTTTTGAGACGGAGGTAGTATATAACTAGCAGGGGACCGTGCGTTTGCACGGGCTTTTTTTTTTTTTGGAAGGAGGAGGTGGGAGAAAGAACTGTGTAAAACAGTAACGGGTCTTTGGCACAGTGTCAAACCCGGTATGTACTGTTCATAACGGGTAGCTTTGTGAGCTGTCGGTCTGTCGCTGTTTCGTACCCGGTATAAACAGTGTTCATGATCCGTTACTGTTGTTAACGGGTACGAACAGTGTTTCATAATCCGATACTGTTGCGAGGAACAGTATTACGTGAGACAGTGAACAGTGGAAAAGGCGACGTGGCCTCGCCCGTGAACGTTTTGGTATCCAACCATAAAGTTAAAGGATAGATAAACCATGTGCCTCAACCGTACCAGTGGATATGATAAAGCACATAAACCGTGTGCGCGAGAGGCCACCAGCAGAAACACGCATGAGACACGCCGACACAGCCGATCGGTTGCTTGATCAGCACCATGCATCAATCAACACGAGATCAAAATTAACAAGCCGCCGCAATTCGTGAACGAACGATGTCTGTTCTGTTTTCCCCTTCGTTGATGACTTGATGCACGTCGCTTTCGATTCGGCATATCAGGCTGCTGGTCAGCCGAATATGCGCGTTCCCGGACCGCCAGGTGTGCAGCGGGTGCTCGCCACGGGGCTCGTCACCCGCATCAACGCCAGGCTGTACGGCGACGGGCACTGCACCGCCGCGCCGCGTACTGGCAGCAGGAGTGGGACAAGTGGACGGCGGCGTTCCCGGACTCCATGATCTACCTCGGCCTGCCGGCGTCGGAGCAGACGGTCGGGTACGTCCACCCCAAGAACCTCTACTACAGCGTCGTCCCCGTGGTGCAGAAGGCGGCCAACTACGGCGGGATCATGATCTGGGACCGCTTCGCCGACAAGCGGACCAACTACAGCAGCTACGCCATTCAATGGGCTTGATCGATGATCGGAGCTCCATCTCCATGCATGCCGTCTACTGTGTCTGTCTCTGTGTGTACCTACTGTAGTGTTGCCCATCTCACTAGCGTGCTTGCAAGAATAAAGTGACACGTGTGCATCATTAAACCGTTGATAGTTTTGTACACAATCCTCTGGGAATATTCAGCATCTGGCACTTACTCGGCATTGACACGAATTTTAATTCAGAGGATGGTACCCAGACCACAACTGGTGAATTGTGGGGAGCAAAAATCAAGAACAAATGCAAATCTCACGTGGCATTTTTCTGAAGAGAGCCGGACAGCCAAATACAACATGGCCAGTCTGCAGAAGTGCAGAACTCAGAACAAATCAGCTACGCATCTGTTCTGGTAGCACATGGAACTGTTCTTCTGGAACAGAACAGAGAAATTTCAGGAATGAAGGCAAGCTATGGCTTCCATATAATTCTCATGTTGCAGCAGTTATCACGTCATATGCAACAAAATGTCAAAATGCTACAGCTCGGGTGTTCTGTTCTGGAGGAATAAGTGAATAATAACCCTCATCTTTCCTTCAGTTTTGCCGGCTATGCTACACTGCAGTTTTTTTTAAGCCTGGCACTAGAACCACATCGCCTCATTTGTACAAGACTTTCTTCATACCAAATATAACTGAATGGCAGAACGACTGCCCAAGACTACCTAAAAGATAAATGCCTAAGAGAGTTGTGACAACTGACAAGGCATAGGTTCCAACTTCCAACCAAACAGGCCTAGAGGTCATGAGAAATCTTCTGAACATCAATGTTCACAAACTCTATATTTTTGTGCAACTTTTGCTGCCAGGGGGTCAATTGCATTTCGAATCCTAGCATAGTCTTGCCTATTCAGATGCAGAGGCATAACAAGCCTTTGAAGATCGAAGTCGTCACCCCCACACAGGCGACACGGGCGGCGAAACCCTAGCCCGCCGCCAGCCCTTCCTCCCCCTCCCTTCCCACCTCGCCGCTGCCGGAGGAGGCTGCCGGGAGGCCTGCGCGGCCCCCTAGGATGGTGGCGGCGAGGCTCTCGTCCAGGCGGGCGAGCTTCTCCGTGCGGGGCGGCGCTCGGCGACCATGGCAGTGTGGCGCGGTGGCCGCGTGACGTCACGCGGCGGGGTGGGCGGCGGCGGTTGCTGTGCGCGGTGGCGTGGAGGTGGGGCTTGCTGCGCGGTGGCACGGGATGGGGGCTGCTCGCTGCTCGACGTCGCCGGCGACTGTTGCGGGTGCGGCGGCGGCGGCGGCGGCTCCGGGCACTAGATCCGGCACTCTGGTGTCCGGATCCGGACTTCTCCGGCCCTGATCTGGTGCTCCTGCGGTGGTAGTGGCTGGTGGTGGTGGATGACGACTGCAGCGGCGCGGTGGTGCGGTGACGAGCTGGTGGCTTGCTCCGGCCGCCCAGTTCTTCTGCACGCGTGGTGGCAGTGGTGATGTGGCTTTCGTCGGCGACGCCGTGGTGGCGTGGCTGGCCGTGGCTCTGTCCTGCTGCTCCAACAGCGCCATGGTGGTGCTGGCTGGTGGCGTACTTTGGTGGGTGCTCAGCCGGCGACAGCTTCGGCGTGCGGCAGGGGACGCGCGCGGCGGAGTGAGGCCGGTGTTCGGCATGTCGTCTTGTTGGCGGGGGTGGCTGACGCAGCTTTGCGGCTGCTATGCGTAGCCGGCGCGTTGGTGCCCCTCTAGCGAGGTTTCTGCAGGATGACTGGCAGCGATGACGGTGGCGACAGGCTAGGATCCGGCATCTGGGCCGATGTCGGTGCTGGGGGCATTAGGCGAAAGCCTCACGACGGTGACGCCTGTGGGTGCCACTTTCCCTGTTGAGGGCATCGCGTCCCCGGCATTTTCCACGGGTGAAAACCCGGTCCACCCTTGGACGAACGACGGCGGCGCATACGTCGTAACCTTCCTGAAGGCGTCGTTGTGGAATTTGACTCGGTCGCGAAGTCTCGAGGCAGGATGTGAGACCATGGTCGAAAGTCGGAGCTGCTCTCGCGACATGCTTGAGCTGGGCAACGATGACCTACTATGGCCTCCTGCTTCGGGAAATCCGATCTCACATTTTAGTTGGGTCGTCGTTTACTCTGTTGTGTTTGCGTGGGTGGGCTTCGCCTTCGTGGTGGTTCACGCTACGTTTGGCTGTCTTGTACATAAATTTGCTCTCTACTTATCAATGAAAGCCGGCAAAATGGATCTTTCGGAAAAAAAAAAGATCAAGTCATCTCCATGATAGGCACGAAGCCGTATGAGCATGGCAGCGGCCAGGCTGTACGCAGAGAGGCTTGTGGCTACTTCAATGGTCTCCAACATCTTAGGCAAGTGCTCTTTTCCCTGTCCCAGAGCATCCATACGAGCCAGCAAATGTTGATAATGAACAAGGTTTGTCGTGGCCACAACGCCTTTTAGTCGAGATATTCGTGCAGATAATGATTTATGGATGCATCCTTGCATTTTGGCGAGACCATCATTATTTGTCTCCAACTCTGCCATTAGCTTGTTTTTTTTTCTCATTGACAGCTTTACCTAGTTGTTCATTTAATTCTCTTGTATTTGACTTTTCTGCTTCTAATAACCTGTTGACATGGTCAATCTGGTCCTCTGGGGCCTCTGGAGATACAAAGGATTCCACCCAAGCCTCTCATTTGCCTTGGTTTCAGTTTCACCGTCCACTGGTTCAGCCACCAAACATACATCTGGAAACATAGCTGGCCTTAATTGTTGGCTATGATCAGCCCTGTAAATTATTGAAAGAAACATGTAAGAAGGGTAGGGATAGAAAGTACAAGGGCCTCATTGAAGAAGTGCCAGAAAGATAAAGCTTGACAAATAATATAGTCAGAGTAAAGTTCACTTTGGTCCCTAAACTTGTTAGAGGGTGTCATCTAGGCCCCTCAATTATTAATTTGAAGTTTCATGTCCCTAAACATGTTAAAGTGTTTCCCTCGAGGTTCAAACCTTCTTAATCAACATCTAATCGCTTCTGTGGCATGCTGCCTATGTGCCATCTTTAACATTAAACGTGGGATCCATAAGGGAGTGGGTCATCTCTCTCATCTCTGTGCAGTTGGTCTTACCAGAATTTTTATTTGTTTATTGTTTCATGTAAATGCTGAATTGGTAAAATTAGGGTGACATGGATGCCATGAAGATGAAAAATAGGCAGATAAGGACAAGTATATGCACAGCAAGTGTGTTTTACTTATATTTTCACATGGGCTGCACAGCTGCTTGTATTATATACTGTAAAGATAAAGATGTGACCACCTTATAGATAAAGTGAGAACAATTTCGACATATACTACAAAGATGGCACTCAGAGAATCTATATAATCTTTTGTGGCATTGAAGGAATTAAATGTCTACAACTTTTGTCTTGGCTCAGATCAATTGTTTAGCTGTTCTTGTTTTCTGCCTTTTCTTTTCTTATATAAATATTTACCACAGTAGGGCCTTCTCCTACTGTTTTCTCTCGAGAAAATGTCTATAACTCGGCAACACAGCAAAATAATGACGGAAACAGACAAGACCTGACTACCTGAGTTTCTTATCTGGAGGAGCGCACATTGGGCAGCAGCAGTTTATGTCCTCGTCCATGAACTTCTTTCTGCATTTCTTGCAAACTGGTCAAAACATAATTTCGTATCAATAAGTCTAGATGTCTTTCTTCAAATGATCAACTTGATTTTTTAGAGCTAGACTATTGATACGTGATGTAAGATTTGGTTTATGCCAAAACATTTAAGGGATGTACAGCTAAATTAGGTACTTCACCTATATTCTCTTTTTCAAAATTATGGAGTGTAGCAAGCTCTTTACTTTTCACCGAAATTTGTAACTCTAAATTCTGATAGTCCTAGAATAGTTGTCTCAGAGTAGCTTTATCTGCTCTTTCATTATCCAGTTCTCTGAAGTTCAGGTCAAAGACAAAAGAAAATTGCTGTATAACTGTTCTTAGAAGAAACTTTAATACAGAATAAAGAACCTTTGAAAGAACTCACTCTCTTAGTCTTGCATTATCTGCCTCTAAAGCTTCGATACGACCTATGTAGGCATCAATCCTCTGCAATATCTTTGCTGTACTGTGGGACGTCTCAAACTCTCTTTGAATTCCATCTTCAACAATTATTGCTCTTTCACAAGCAGCAGCCCTCTGTGCCCTTTTATTTTCAAATTCCCTGAAGTTGACATCAAGACAAAGGTAAATTGTTGTTCTTCAGGGAAAAAAAACATTCAAAGAATTTTGAGATAACTCACTCCCTTCTTCTGGCAGTTTTCGCCTCCGAAGCCTGGGTTTGACCAATGTAGACCTCAATCATCTCCAAAATCCTTGCGGTATTCTGATAAACATGTTAAATAATTAAAAAATTATTCCAATCATAAATTGTTAAGTTAGCAAACCCTCATTGCCTTCATCATCCCCTCAATCCCTACCTTTTCTGCCTCACTTTGTGAAGTAGTAATAGATAGCGCAGTCCTTCCTTCTGCAGTGGTGTCCATGGTGTTCATGGGATCACCCACTGAATGTGCATCCATTTTGAATCCTGAATGATAAGCCTCATTAGCTCGGGATGCAAGTGATGGCGGCAAAACCAATTCTGGATGCAGGGATGAAAATTCCTCCGTCTTGCGCTTAATAGGAAATATCACTGAGCTTATGCATTGCAGGCTGCGATCAGCTCTGTAAATTATTCAAAACAAGACGTAATATTGTGTACTTCCATAAAAAAGAAGTATCATATAGGGAAGCCTACTAGGAAACATTTTTAGTCACTAATGTAATTCAAGCTGAGTAGGGTTGTTTAGAGAGAGAACAAAGCACATAAATTTTTTTTAGACAGCAAAAACTCAAAGAAGAAGAAACACGCTAACTTTGACATAAAACGTCAAACAAAGCTGAGTACTATATGCCAATAAAGTAGTTGAGACAATAAGAAACATACTAGGGAAGCCTTGGCTATGGCTATTACCATAGCCTGTTGACTGAACTGAATACTATTTTTCTCCAAACAATTTCAGCGTCGGAATGGGGGAGGGGTTGCACACCTACTTATATATTGAATGAAAGAGCTTAGTAGCGCACAGTTAGAGGAGGGACAACCGGAAAATTACATATCATGGGACTAAGATCGTACAGTGTTGACTCCAAAGGGGGATGCTCCCACGCTTATCTTTGAACCTGCAGCCCCAGAGTGACAAATCACGGGCCATATCACAGAGAGTCATGAGTATTGTCATTCCTCTTGTCAAAAATCAGACCAGTCCTGGAATTCCATATACATCAAAGGAAGCAAATCATGATTGAGGGCAAACCTCGCTAGGAATCCCTGAAGGAAAAGGCACAGCCCATGGAGTACGCAGCTCACTTTTGCTGATTTGAACAACAATGCTGCACAGCTGCACCAAACAGCCACCACAGCAGGATATTCCACAAAGAGGTGGACGTCGGTTTCTCAATCACTGGGGCAGTGTTCTCAGTAAGAGTCCTCCAAAGATCTGTTTATTTTTGGTGGTGGAGGGCCGCACTTGTGTTGAAGCGCCCATTGCACAGGATCCGGGTCAAGAACTTGAACTCTTTTCGGAAGACATGTGGTCCAGATATACTTCGCCACCTGGTCAATTACCCAGGTATGGTTCAGGTTAGCATATGCACCTGTACTGGTGAAAATGCCTGAGCTGCTGCCAATCAGCAAATGAGAGTCACGGTGGTCAGAGAGAGAAACCAGCGCGAGCAAATCTTAAAGGTCGTGGATATTATGAGAGGCAGCACTGGTGAGATGAAGGCGAAGGTTGAGGTCAAGGGAGCTCAATATGCCCGAGTAAGCAGAGGCCCAAGCACGAGTGTTGTGGGGGAAGAGTGTAGGAAAGGTCTCCGAAAGGGGAGAGAAGGTGAGCCAGGAGTCTTGCCATCTCCCAACTTGGCAGTCATGAGGTGGCGCTAGAAAGAGAATTCTTCCAACATCAGCGAAAGAGTCAGGGAGGCGGTCATCTGGGACCTGACGGAGGAAGTGAAGGAACCATGGCTTCAAAGGGAAATCGCCAGGGCAGTAGAGTTTGTGCACAAATTTTGGTAGGAGGCAATGGTTCTGTCTCTCCCAGGCGATAAGACACTGGGACCCATAGCGCTTGTCATCTTCAGTCCAAATAACAGCACAGCATTTGCAGTCAAAGGCATAGATGACAGTCTTAGGGAGAAGCAAGCAGGACATGAAGTGAATGGCCAAACTACCTAGAACAGAGTTTGTCAAAACTAGGTGCCTAACAGAGGTAAGAAGCCTCGCCTTCCAGCCAGACTCGTGGGCAGAGAGAGCAAGCCAAGGTATTGTTGGGGGAAAGATGAGATCGAACACCCAAGAATATTTGAGATTTGAGAAGCAACTTCTGCCAACAAGTGAAAACTATTGACACCATTATATCATGATTCATGATGATGTGTGTCACAGACATGATCTATAAGGTTAAATGGACAGTGCAGCAGGCATGCTATATAAGCGTGGAGGGTAATTGTATCTTGCATTCTTGCCCTAGGGGAAATATCAAAAGAGATGCAAAGTTTTCCTTGAAGAGAAGACTACGTCCAAAAACGAAGTCAATACTGGTACAAAAAATGGCTAAGCCAAGTTCTTTCAGGCATTGTTGCAACCTGCAAAATGCCAACACAGGTTTTCGGCGGCCCGCGCGCGACGGTGACCGACGTCATGGCCGCAACAATCAGGGAAGCGAACGACTGAGCACAGGTTACGCACCAGTGGCAGCGCTGAGCTTACTTTGGTCGCACAACTCGAACAACATGTAATCCGATCTGATGTATCTAGTAGAAATTAGGATTCTTCTCTGATGGCATTGTAGGCCTCTCGCCTAGGTGTCATCCTCGTGATCGGTTGTGTACGCTGAAATTCTTTTCCCTCTTAATGAAATACGGGCTCACACCCGATCGCGAAAAAAAATAAACGGGTCAACAAAAGGACGATAGCTTTTATATGAAAACAGCATTGTGAATCATTCTTTTCTCAGCTATTGGATCACATTCCACTATTTTCCAATATGTTTTAACTTGGCTCTGCTTATATATTAAAAATTTGGCAAACATGAAACATAAGGCAGAGAAAAGTGTAGTAATGTTGCTGCCCAAACCAATTGGCTAAGCACAAGTACAAACTAACAACAAATAGCAAAGGAAATAGACAAGACCTGAGCTTTGGATCACAGCCCAAATCAATGTTGCACGTAGGGCAGCGTTTGTTATCCTCGTCCTTGAACTTCTCAGATATGCATTTCCCACAAACTAGTCAAAACATACCATAATATCAAAGACTAGAGCAATGTAAGATTAGTAAATATTTAAAAATTAGGGAAATATTAGCAGTTATGGGGACGAACTCCGTAAGCACTCCTAAATGTAAGGAAATATTTTTTGAACGAATAGCTATATCCTAAACACATGAGCACTTGAAAGAATACTTTCTGGAGGCCATAATAGAAAGATTTTACTAGGACTCCTCGAAACTCACTGGATTACATGATGTAGCTCAGTGGCCTCCAACTGACAGATCCTAAGAGTCACATATGGAGACCTCTTGATTAACAAGTGTGGACTTTCCCAACAATTGATGATCACATGGAGAACAAACTGTAAGCTAATCAGGAACGATTTTGTTTGTGTAAAAAAGGGCCAGCTTTCCGTGACTAGAAGGGGCATCCCCATTTCACGCATAAAAAAAGAGAACAAACTGTAATAATTGACTAGAAGGGGCATCCCCATTTCACGCATAAAAAAATGCTAGCGCACGGCATTCCGTGAAGGAACAGTGAGGATCGATGCAGGAGCTGCGTGAGGAGCTCACAGGTGTGGAGGCACTCGGAGACAAGTGGTGGCCTCGCGGAGGATGCCGCCGCAGAGGCCGCAGACGAGGAGCGGCGTGATGCTCGAACGGCGCACCATCGCCATCTCGCCAGCATCCACGCGATCTCCGCCGCGCGCGGATAGCCGATCGGTATTCGCAGCGTCGGACCGGGAGCACCAGTCTGCCGTCGCCGTCGCCGGCGCCGGCGGCGAGGTCTGCTGGGGTTTTGTTTTCCTCTTTTGAGCCTTCCCCATGGTGGTGACTGGTTGGAACGAGATCGTCTAACTTCGCGTCAAAACGACTGCACCTGCAGTGAGCACATCTTCGCCGTTCGTTGAAGATCGGACGCCTGCGTGCATTGGCTAATGATTTATGCGCTCACGGCCTGCTGGTCCGGCCCAACTAGAGCCCGTGATGCTCGTCGAGTCTCACGCGGCCTTGAGTGGCTGAGTCGCTGAGCGCCGTCAGCATCTAGCGTCGCGCCGCCGCTAGCCGCCGTGCGCCAGGTCGCCGCTACCATCCATGCGCTGCGCCGCCGCTCGTCGTTGTGTGCTTCCTTCCGTGGTCCGCGCCGCCGGCCATGGCTAAGTGCTCTCCTTTATGGTCTACAGCGTTCCTCCCCTCTGACTGCTCCGCGTGGAGGTACACGATGCAGCAGCGGATGCGCTCCATCCTCCTCTATGTGCTGCTGGATTTCAAGGGAAGGGCAGCCGTGGTTCTACTCGCCAGGCTGTTCAGACACAACTCTGTTCTAGTCTTAGAGAATCTTCTCTTAATTTGAGTTGCATCTCTTGTAGTGGTGGCTTCTCTTGTGGACAAAACATGCATTTCTGATATTTACTGTTTTTCTTCCTCTGCAGGTTGAGCAGCCATGCACAGCGCACCAATCATCTGCATTGATGAAGAACTTGAGGACCTTTTGATCTTGCTGTTTCTTTTCTAGTTTTCACCTCTTATATTGTGACAGTTAGGGATTTTGGGTTGTCTAGCCCATCAGAAGGCATATGGGTTGGTCTTCCAGTATCCTCCGTGATGGTGGTGTTGTCGTGCCTTGTACATTGCCGATGATGGTGGTGTACTTCTGAATTGGCAGAATGATTCTGATTCGGTGACAGGCTGATTGGAGGGGCTACGACGGATTAGATTAGAATTAGATCAAACTAACCTTGAAAAAGATATCCATACTACTATAGCAGAGTTGTTTTCAGTTGTAGAACAGAGTTGTTAGATAGGATTGTGACAGGGTTGTTAGATAGGATTGTGAGATTGTAAAGTGCCTACTCTCTAAAATGATTGAACCCAACAAATACTCCAAAAGGCCTACTCTCCTTGTTTGTTCCAAAAGTAGTATCAAAACTGACAACATCACCAAAATATGCATAGTCAGTGAGCATTTTAGCATCAACCAAAAAATATTAGCTATTTGTTCTTCCCGGTCCATTTGCAATGCATATTGGAACGATGGGTTCTCGGCATTTTTTTCTTGAAAATACATGAGCATACTTCCAGCTTGGCCGTATGCCATCTCACGTTGGCGCTTGGCCCTTAAATAGTTCTTATGGTCTCGAAGAGTGTAACTAAGATTAAGTGAACCACCAGCTTGGATAGAAGCCAAGTCATGTGCAGCTTTAGGTCCAATTCCTGCATCATCAGCCGTCTCAATTTCAAAACCTTGTAGCTCTAAAATTTTTCTTTGAGAAACCAATAAATGTGAGGTTTGTGGCAACTGAAGGGTGTGATTGTGTTCCAAAATCAGCTCAGTAACTTTATAATTTCCCTTCTCCCGGTCTAATATGAGACCCATACGAACTTGACAATCAGTTCTTGTTTCAGCTCTTGGACACTTTATTAAATGATCCCTTTTATCTTTCAATCTGTGACCTTCATTTGCACAAACAAATCTGCATGACCTAACCTTTCCATCAGATTTTCTTTTGTTTGAGTACCTTTTTCTGACATCAAAACCTTTTTGACCTCCATAGCTAAGCCAAAATATCCAAGCTTCCTCTGTACTACTGAATTCCATGCCAACTTGAGGTAAGAAACTAGGGGAAAACCCATCTCTGTAGCAAACAAAATATTTATCATTCCTCATATAATAAGCAACTAAAATATGTCTGACAAGCATGGGTTACACACCTCTTTGCTTCCATCTCATATATCCCGTTTTGTGATGAACGCAAGTTGATGTTTCTTTAATTAAGTCCAACACGAGCTGATGTAGTAGAGGATGGCAAACAAATCAGAAGAATATTGATGCAAACTAAACAAATGTGAAGAGACGGAGATGCAAACATGCTAACATGTTCCTGCGACCAACAAAGGCAGATTTGTACTTCTGAAAACATGTAAGGGCACTCTGAAATTGCTTTCAGGCTACTCATCAACTCTTCGTAGTGAAATAGATGCCGAGAAATGCAGAAGAAATATCATAAAGTTGATGGCAGCTATGGTTGAGAACTATCAGTAACTGAGGTTATTCCAAACACGGAATGCTAGCTCATCAGTCATCACGGCGTGGTCTCGTCATTTTCTATTCCAAAAACAAAAACGAACTACAGCTGCAGAGCAGAGCATCTTGGACTTTGACTTTCACTCACCGCCGACGAGACGAACTGACGGAGGATGGGCCCTCGCGACACCAGCCGATCGCCGCCGATGCCTAACCCTTGCCGGCGCCTCGTAACCGCGGGAAAAAGCCGACGAACTCGCGCCAAAAAGGAAAACACCAGCGGTAAAAAGGGGAGCGACAGAGTTGGTTTTGGGCCGAGGCCCAGATAACGGACGAGTGCGGCAGAAGGAACGATGCCCATCGCGCACAGGCGTCCGATTCTCAGCCGACGGCAAAGATGTGCTGACTGCAGGTGCAGTCGTTTTGACGTGAAGTTAGACGATCTCATCCCGACTGGTTACTGCCTTACCGGCTCACTGCAGTGCGTGGGTTGCTTCGGCCCTTTTCAGTGGAAAAATGGTTATTGTGTACTGGATCTCTCGACCAAAATTGGGTTACTTCCTCAATTTTTATTTCTCCTTTTGTTTTAATAACTAGGTTCAGAAAAAAAAAGTTTTGGTGAGATTCATCTTGTGTGGCTTTTTATTTTCTACACATTTTATTTTATGACAAAGAAATTATTAGATACTCCTCTGTTTCTTTATAGGTTACATTTAGATACATAACAAAAGTTATGTACCTAAAAAATCTAATACTGCCTATAATTTGGGACAGAGGAAGTAAGATTGATAGTTGAGAAGCGATGGTCCTAGAATCTCTTCTTCAAGGCATCATGTATCAGTATAATTAAAAGTTCTTTTTTATTTTAATTAAAAGGCAGAGTTTTTCCACTTACGTCAAAAAAAATTAAGGTTCAGTATAGGTGGTTGGGGCCGGCGGGAGAGTCAGAGTCAGAGTGTTTGATTTTTTTATTTTTTTATTAGTATAACAGGATGTTGCAAACTGTTGGAGATAGACAAAAAAAAAAGTAGTTTCCTATTCAATTTAGTCACCTAGTATAGACTATGATTTGGCAAGTGTTTTTTAAGAGCAACTCAAGAGCGTCTCCGTATCGTTTCTTACTGATGAGATTTTGGTAAAAAAAATCCTCTAAATATTATCATCCTCTAATTCATATTTCTCGCTAGCCAAAGATAAAGAACGAGATTAACTCTTTAAAATGCGCATAAGATATAGAAAAGTTGTTATTATAGGTAGAAAGATATAGAGAACGACTTTTATTGAAATAGTTCTACAAATAATGATTTAAAAGAGTTTTTCGAGATGCTCTAAGGAGCATTTGGAGATATGCTCCATGTCATTTTGCAAAGCAGTTTTTCTAACATAGCTAGAGCATTTACGCCAAATGTTACACAAACTAGCTTTTATTTAACGGAAGGGCTAGCGCTCGGACGTCTAGACAGGACGGCGCGTCTAGACGTAGCTCTCGAGCATCCTTTGCCACGCGCCTGCGGGAAAAACGTCTCTCACCCACGCTGCGGGACCATTAAGCATACTCCACTTTCACGCGATCGCATGCACATACAGCAGAATCAGCACCAGCAGGCGGCATGCATGCAGCACCAATAGGAGGCACAGTGACCCACGCAGCAACAGTAGCAGCATACTTTTGAAACATACAGTGGCCCACGCCTGCATGCACACAGAGCAGCAACACCAGCAGGCGGCGTGGTCATGCGCCCGCATGCACGCAACACCAGGCGGCATGTTGACCCACGCAGCAGCACCACGCAATTGCAACATGTGCTCCTCCTGAGATCTACTTTTGAAACATCCAAATGAAACACTTGCAACATACGTCTGAAATAAATGAAACACATGAAACATGCGTGTATAGTCATAGCAACATATGCAACATTCAGATCTACTTTTGCAACATTTACAAAAAAAACACTTGCAACATAAGTCTAAAACATCTGAAACACTCAAAAACATACACTTGAAACATGCATGTATAGCCATAGCAACATATGCAACATCCGGATAAACACTTGAATCATACATCTGAAACACCTGAAACACTTAAAACATATGCTTGCAACATGCGTATATTGTTATTGCAACATATACAACATCTTAGATATAATTTTTCAACATCCAGATGAAAACACTTGAAACATAAGTCTGAAACGGCTGAAACATTTGAAACACGACGTCGTCGATAGCCACGACCTACTTTGGTGGGGAATTGCGGTAGCTAGCAACCACGGGTCAGGAGGACGTCGCTCCACGTGCTCGCGCCCGTTAGTGTGGCTCGTCGCTCCTGTGATTCTCCCACGCATGCTCGCGGCCCAGGCTCGCGCTCATCGGTGCGGCCCCAATGTTGCTACTCCAGTGCTGTTGCTTGCTCAGTCGTAGTTGCCCAGCGTCGTCCGCTCGCGGGGGATGGGGGCATGGCATGGCCAGCGATGTGGTGTGGCGCGGTGAGGAGAAGGGCATAGCGCAGTGGGAGATAGGCGTGTGGTGGGGGAGGGCGGGCGGATGAGCGGGCCACGCGCATAGCCTGGCTCGGTGACCAGCGCTAGGCCCAGGCGGGGGTGCGGGGCACCGACCGCGCGGGGTGCCTCTCGAGCAGCTTGGGGCGGCAGCGCTCACGCTTGAAGTCAGAGGCAGAATCTTGCGTCGTGGCCTTGGGGCTCAGGGTTGGTCGGTCGCTCCGGATGAGCAGAGTGGGTTTTTTATTTTTAGGAGATGGGGCCGGTCCTGTGTAGGTGTGGGAGCCAGTTCCGGATGCGAGCTGCATTCGGATGCGGGTCACGGGACAAACGCCCTTGTTTATTTAATTACTTTGGTCAAACATATAGGAAGGTGGGCCTATAGAACACTTGGCTCTTCTTAACGGCTTCAAGATGCTTGTAGCTAAAGTCATTTTGGCTTTGGGCATTTGGGAGGACTTTATGCCTAAAGCTCATTAAAAGCTAGAGTCAGAGCCCTCCTGGAGGGCCCTTGAACATGGGTGCTTGAGTAAAATTGCATGCCCTAAAAATATCACATATGACATATACAACTAGCAGTCGAATATTGAACATTTTTTCTTCGTCTAGAACATTTCTTTTCTCTTTGTGAAACATTATATCGTCTTCTGCTACAACATACAGTTGTTCCTAGTTTTGAGAACAAATATTGTATCACAAAGGAACAGGTGAACATGATGCTAAAAAAAAAGGAACATGTGAACATTGTTTTAGTTTTAAAAATGTTCCATTGAGTGAAAAATACTCCCTCCATCCCTAAAACAGAGTCGTTATAGAAATCGTGCTGGTCAAGCTTTCTCAACTTTGACTATATTTGTAGAAAATGCGTGCAACATTTATATCTCCAAATAAGTTTATTATGAAAGTATATTCAACGATCTACCTAATGATACTAATTATGTACCATAAATATTAATATTTTGTTAAATATATTTGGTCAAAGTTAAAAGTTGCTGACTTTTTTGAAGCGAGAATGACTCTTTTTTAGGACAGAGGGAGTATTGCTCGTGACTTAAATTATTATTTTAGTCCCTTAAGCAACAGCAAAAAAACACTCCTTATTCTGATCTGAAAATTTAGTTGTCAGAAGAAATCAAGGTCGGTTGGACCAGGCCTTAAGGAATAATGGGGATGCCATGAATTTTGGTGTGTGTGTGTGTGTGTATATCAGCATCTATTGGTTTAAATAAATGCATTATCAAAAGTTCAAAACAGTAGTTTTATAAAACTAATTAAACAGTGTATATGATGATGCGTTTTCTATAAACTTTATCAAAGTAAAAAAGTTAACTTAGGATAAAGCTAAAACGAACAATAATCTAGAACAAAGGGAGCTAGTATTATTAGGTTGAAAAAACAGACTTCAAACAATACAAAGGATGTAAAATACTGGATTTTACCCTAGAGAACCAATTTCAATTTTCTAAATTCAACCAACATACATATATCGTGAACCCAGAAAAAGAGAGTTTAGAAACACGTTAGCTTGATACTCGTGGCAAAACTTTTCACTAAGCGGAACCTTTTGCTCTTAAACGTAGCTAGCTACTTTCATCCTTCGATCCTTGCCACATGACCTTCCCAATCACAACCCATTGTGGCAGTTGGTTCAGTTCTTCAAGTAACTTTCCGAGCTTTCTAATCGGATGGTCAAATGATGTGATGACGATGAGCATATCAATGGGAGGATAGGATACTCCAATCTCGATCTCCCCGGATCCATAGCTGGTTGCTCTATCTCTTATCTATTAGAACATCTTCAAGAGTACCTAATAATCCTTCTCAATCCTTGTTTTTTTAGTAAGGATGAAAAAATGCATCTCTAACAACTCCTAAACTGACCTCTAATCTTTTAGCACTTGAAAAAAAGGCCTGATGCGCGTAAAGTTACGCGGACGGCCCGTCGCGCATATCCCCCTCCCCGGCGTTGCGCCGTCATTTTCTCTCATGCTCTCCACGTAGGAAAGGAAAATGAGTAAATATATGGTTCAAGGCGAGAAAATTGCAAGAGAGAAACATTTGGTGGGAGGGCTTAAATGGATATAGAAACAAATTTAGGATTCCTGATGCAAAATATCACAATAAATTTTGATTTTTTAGAAGTAAAATATTAGAAACTCTTGGAGATTACCGTATTTATTCCTCCAAATACTTTTTTAGGAGTTGGAAAACATCATGTTTTTAGGAAGAAAAAATAGAGTACTCTAAATGCTCGTAAATATTGCCAACAATGCCTCATGCACAGTGGGGGGATGCAGCGGCGAAGTGACCATCTCCTCCTCCAAGCTCTTCGAGCTCCTCCTTCACCTCAGCTCCCCTTCTCTCCGACGGACCCGGAACTGCTGGATGCACGGAACTTGTTATTAAGCTGATCGTTCTCTTCAACAACCTTGCCCTTAGTTCATCTATAGCTCTTGCATTACGCTTCTCTTCAGCTAAGGATCTCTTCAGATTATCCAATTGACTCTCTATCGCTAGAAAGTTGAAGCGTGGTGTAAGAAGTAATCCATGCTAAAATGCTTGAAGGGTGTAATGAGAAATTAAACATGTTACCTATCTGCTCTTTGTCAAGCATGTTGAAACTTTGTTTTGTCCATTTTATCCTCCATGGGATGATGTGCAGGTGGATCCCCCCCCCCCCCCCCACCCACCCCGCTGTTGTTTTTTTTTAGGTTTCTGGCCTCCTTTTGTTGCCTGTACAGTTTCCCCTTCTTGTGTTCTTTGTACAGTTGTTCTTGTGCTCGGCTGCGGACTGTTGGCGACAACAAATAAGTGCCGGTGGTGAAATAATTACTGATGTTTACATGTGCATCATTAATAAAGTAAACATTAGTAAGTAGTGACCAATTTGTGCATATCTCCATCCCCATGGCAACTATACTCTAGCAAAGCTCTGGCTTGGCTGTCAAGCCTCTTGCAGCCTGAGGTTTCCTAATAATCATAATAATAAATAGGAAACAGAGATTTCATACTGCTAGAAGATAATACTCTCTTAATTTTGGGCTAACCCTAGAAGGGTAGCTATATAGGTACCATACATGAGCCACATGGGCCTAGCCTCATGGGCCTAATACATTCACACTCCAACACCCCCGCAGTCTGAACTACCGGCGCAGCGGAGTTCAAGACTGAACAAGAAGAAAACAAGTAAGAGCACAACACACACATGACCTCCCCGCAGCCACAACTAGCCACTGGAGACGTTGAGGCTGGAGCGAAACTCAGAGAAGGTCGAGGAAGGGAGGCCTTTGGTGAAGATGTCCGCAAACTGGGAGGTGGTCGGGACGTGAAGAACCCGGACGTCGCCGATGGCCACCCGGTCGCGGACGAAGTGTAGATCGATCTCCACATGCTTGGTCCTCTGGTGCTGCAAGGGGTTGGTGGAGAGGTAGACCGCGCTGACATTGTCGCAGTAGACGAGCGTGCTCCTGGCGAGTGGGCGGTGAAGCTCAGCCAGGAGCTGGCGGAGCCAGGCGGCCTCGGCCACGCCGTTGGCCACGGCACGGTACTCCGCCTTGGCACTGGAGCGTGAAACCACCGGCCGGCGCTTGGACGACCAAGAGACCAGGTTGCCGCCGAGGAAGACAGCGTAGCCGGAGGTGGACCTGCGGGTGTCCGGGCATCCCACCCAGTCAGCGTCGGTGTAGACAACCAATTCGGCAGTGGAGGACCGGCCGAGGAGCAGCCCGTAGCCAAGTGTGCCACGGAGGTACCGGAGAAGCCGCTTCATAGCAGACAGGTGGGGCTCCCGCGGAGCATGCATGTAGAGGCAGAGCTGTTGGACGGCATAAGTGATGTCCGGCCGTGTGAAAGTGAGGTACTGAAGCGCGCCAGCAAGACTCCGGTAGGCGGTGGAGTCCGCTGGCCTAAGCATCGGACCCCTAGCCTCTGACAGCTTGCCCTGGGTGTCCACCGGTGTAGAGCAGGACTGGCAGGCGGTCATCCCTGCTCGCTCCAGAATGTCACCAGTGAACTGCCGCTGGTGGAGGAACAGGCCTGAAGGTCGGGGCTCAACAGTGACGCCGAGGAAGTGGTGGAGCACCCCAAGATCCTTCATAGCAAATTCCTTCTGGAGTGAGGCAATGATGCGGTGGAGCAGAGACTCGCTGGAGGCGGTGAGAACAATGTCATCCACATAGAGGAGCAGGTACGCAGTGTCACCCCCATAGTGGTATATGAACAGGGAGGTGTCAGACTTGGCCTCCGTGAACCCAAGAGTCTGCAGGAAGGTAGCGAATCGAGAGTACCAAGCCCGGGGTGCCTGCTTGAGCCCGTAGAGAGATTTGTTGAGCCGGCAAACGAAGTCAGGACGAGAAGAATCCACGAAACCTGCCGGTTGGCTGCAGTAGACCGTCTCAGTCAGAGTGCCATGGAGGAAGGGATTCTTGACATCCAGCTGATGCACAGGCCAGGAGCGCTCGAGAGCCAGAGAGAGGACGGTGCGACTGTAGCTGGCTTCACCACGGGACTGAAGGTCTCAGCATAGTCAATGCCGGGCCGCTGAGTGAAGCCGCGGAGGACCCAGCGAGCCTTGTAGCGCTCCAGGGAACCATCAGCCCGCCTCTTGTGCATCCAGATCCACTTGCCGGTGACAATGTTGGAGCCCGGCGGACGAGGCACTAGGTCCCACGTCTGGTTGGCGAGGAGGGCCGCGTACTCCTCGTCCATCGCGTGGCGCCAGTGAGGATCCGCCAAGGCCGCGCGGACGGAAGAGGGTACCGGAGAGATCCCTGGCTCGCAGGCGGCGGCGGTGAGGGCCTGCGGGCAAGACGCCTACCTCGTCACCATCGGGTGAGTGTGACGAGGGTCCCGGTGAAGAAGAGGCGGGTGGTACACCGGCGGGTCGGCGCGAGAGCGTGGCGATGCCGGCGGAGCATGTACCGGCGACGACGACGCTGGTGACGAGAGCGGCGGAGCCGGCTCATGCCGGCGCTCGTAGACGATGCCGAAACATCCGGGAGGAGGTGAGGGCGGACGCGGCTCTCGCTGGCGCTGGTAGACGAGTCCGAAGCGCCCGGGAGGAGGTGGGGTCGGTGTGCTTGGTCCCGCGATCGGAACGGCAGCATCAGGCACAACGGGAGGCAGCGAAGCCACAGGGAGCGAGGGGGGAAGCTCCGGGGCTGCCTCGACCGTGTCAGGCACCGGAAGGTCCTGGTGCGAGTCCGGCAGGGGCGAGGCGGGACCACCAGGAGAGTGCGCCGGAGTAGTACCTGTAGGGTAGAGGGAGAAGGGTGGCGGAATCGCCGGGTCAGTGGGAAAGAAGGAAGCCTCCGCAGGGTCAGCGGAATGTGTGGGTGGAGAGGTGGTGGAGTAAGGGAATGCCGACTGTAACACCCCTGGTGTTACTAACTTACTTAGCATGCGATTAAGGTCTAAAAGAAATTAACAAAATAAATTCTGTGGGTTTTAAAATTTCAACGCACATAAAATGATAAGCGAATTTCTATAAATAAAAATAAAACATCATTTGAATGTAGTACTTAATAAAAATTTGAAGCGCAAGTCCAGTAGATGAAAACACAACTTTTGTTCCGATAAATAAGTGATCAATAGCATAACTGGTAGCTCAAGAATTGATTTGGAAATGGGTTCCAGCTCCTAGAACTATAATGACCAAGTCTAAAAACTTAATGGCAATGCCGCTTTGGCATTTAAATTTTGATTAAAATTCATAAACACTAGATCTATGTTTTTGCACCGTTAATTGCACCATTGCGAGTACTTTGGCACTGTGTAGTTCGTAGGGTGGAGTGATGTTGAGTGGTTACTCCTAAAATGGCCTGAAGTTCCTGAGAATGGGTTGTAACCTTGTGGTCGGTGCTCTGTTCGTGAGCTAGCGTTAGCACGATGAACCTACATTGGTGTCTCTCCATTTTTTTCTCTCGGATCATCCTCCGGTCGTGAGCCTTGCTTCGCTAGTTAGCCGCTAGCATCAGTTATAAGTTAGCGAAAGAGGTTACATCATGCTCGAGATGCTTTGTAGTTGTGGTTCACTTTAAAAACTGTGCAGGTCACCGATTGGCCGTCTGGTCGCGTGGGCGTGATCACCACGAGCGCGGATGCGTCTGGCTCCGAGCTCGGGCTACGGCAGGCCGGTGATACCGCTCAGTGCCTTGTCTTGCGTGGCTGGCCTGGTTAGCCGCGGCCGGTACCCCGGCTGCTGCCCCGCGTGCACACCACGCTCGAGTCCGACCACGACGAACCACTGTCCCGTGCACGCCACGCTCGAGCCTGACCGCGGCAAGTCAAGCACATCCCGCCAAGGCCTCCGCTATTGCAACAGCTGTGCGCGTACTTGTGTTGACGCTATAAGTCGGAACCGCCTGGTCTTAAATCCGCTCGAGTTCGTTGGGTGAACTCCTCCCTCCGCACCGCGCAGAGCCACCATGGCCTCCCCTTCCTAACCACCGGTTCGGGTCCTGCAGTGAAATTCATCGCAGCAGTGGGTGGCACAGGTAGTTAGATAGCTACCACGTTCTCCCAGAGCTCAACCTGTCCTCACCAATCGACGAATTGGAGGTTTTGCCGCCGCGGGCCATGGACGCCGCCACAGTCGATGAATCGGGAGTATGTCCCCAACCTATAGCTTATGAATCGATTGTTGGCGGTTCGGAGTTCGTCTTGACCCTCTAGACTTGGTGTTCGTCTCCTTTTGACTAGGGCGTTCATCTGCGGCGTGGTGACGCGCCGTGTCTGCCCCAGAGCGCCGCCACCGTGCTCGTGCGCACGTGGCCGGGTCACCTCATCGCTCCTCCGCCCCAACCATCCCCGTGGCGAGTATCTCGGTGAGCTATCAATGCTTCCCCAGCACCTCTATCACCCCATTAGGGTCCTAGCTCGCCGGAACGGCCTCGCCGCCACCGTGAACCGCGGCTCTCCGCCACAGCTCGTGCTAGGAGGGTAGCCCGATTTCCTGTTACCACCAAGCATCCTCGTTCATGCCATAGATGGTGGTCGACCCTCTAGTTGGTCGAAGCGGGCCCCTTTACGCTCGGCGCAACCGGGGAATGTTGGCCGGAGCGGCGTCGTCGTGCGCGGGGCATGCCTAGGACCTACTCGTGGCAAAGACGACTTAATATAGGGTGCTTGCTGCAAACCGTTCCTCTGGTGAAATAGTACACCACGATTCCGTGTGATATCCGGTTAGGCTAGGGGTTAGTTTGCAAAAAAGAGCGGGCGGGCACGGGCTGTCCGTCTCGGGCCGTCTTCGCGCGGGCCTTGCTCGTATGGGCCGCTCTTCGCGCGCACACGCGGAGGCCGCACCGCGTTGGGCCGCAGTGTCCTCTTCTTTTCCAGTGAATTAGTAAAAGATTTCCTAAATAAATTTTGAGCTGATTTTGTTATTTAGATATAAAATTATTTAGGGATCCTAAAATAGTAAAACTAATTTTGTTAGTTTTCTAAAATCATGATCTATCTAAATATGTAATTGGTTTCCGTAGCGTTGTAATATTTTTAGGCTTGCTCTAATCACTTCGAGGCGTTAATATTATCAAACATGAACTTGTAAGAATTTTTATGAATAATCAGTGATAGTATTAATCCTAGAAATTTTATAGTAAGCTCCTAGTATTATTATATGTTCACTGTTATTTTTGTAGCTCCAAAATAATTAGTTGCTAGGATAATTAACAAGCCCTAGTTCAAATATCTATTAAATTGATAAAAGGAATAAAGTAACACTTTGGTTTCGTGTAACTAAAATGTGTATTGGGAAAATACTGTCTTATTCGATAACGGGGGTGAGTAGCCTAGTACGTTAAGTAGCTCGTTAGCTTGCGAAGCGTACCGTGTTCTCATCCTTCCAATTAGCGTGTCTATTTACGTCTTTGCGTTGCATCCGCGAATCTCATAATAGGGATGACGATGGATCGTGGAGTCAACCGGAGTAGCGGAAAAGATGGTGCCCAAATGATCGTGGTGTCATGATGGAATGCTAACTTTGGTGATATGTTTAACCAGGCAAGCCCCGGTGCATAACCTCTATTATGCTGCACTTTATTTATGCTTGTGCATTAAGTTTTAAGGAGTTGAATGAAACCCACTTGCATATATATATATCCTGATCCCATGAGTCTTACTAGTATGTCAAGATCGTGTAGATTGCTATGCTACAGGACTCCGGTAGAAGTCGAGTGATTGCCCGTCACTCGCGAGAGATAGGAAATATATTATTGTTATTATTATCATGTTACTACCACATGGAACATATTTGAATGATAATTGGAGACCGGGCGGAACGGGCTTGGATGGATTTGGACCTGGTTGGGCAACAGAGCGGGGCTCTGGTTGCAGTTGTTCCGCCTGTGTCGATTAAGGACCGTTCGTTGCATTGGATTCCATAGTCAGGTCACAGACCTACTTATCCCGAGCATATACTAGCGGATGGGGGCTAGAAAGACTTGTTATTCTCTTGTCATGGGTTCCGGCTCCATCCGGACCAACTGAAGGTGGATTATATATGGGTATTAGGAGGTCTAAGCACCGCGAGAGGGCGGGGGCTTGGAGTCCCAGTATGGACGGGGACTCGGTTCTCTTGACAGGAGGATAATGGGTTGGTCCTGTTCGTACCTCGGTACGGGTGGGGCGTGTGTTTTTCGGGGTACCCAGCTGGGCTACATTGATTCGCGAATCGCCGTCAATTTGACGGTCCGACATGACTATAATCTAGCATCGTAGTAAGAACTGTGGAAGATGGTGAAATGGTTCTGATTGCTTACTACATGCTTGAAAGTAGCTTTGGTGCTTACATAGAATGGTGGGTTAATGAACTACCAATGACTGCTAATAAAAGTTAAATATAAGGATGCACCTTTAGTAATGCTTCCTGCAGTTGCAATAAACCACAAGCCAGATAGCCTTGCATATCCTTGGAGTCTTTTCTTTCCTTCTGACGGGTAAGTCTTGCGGAGTACAATTGAGTACTCAGGGTTTGTTCTACCCTGTTGCAGGTGACAGGTGCTGATAAGCTGACACTTGTGTGTGGAAACCTCCTGGTGGGCTCAGTGAGGATTTCCTTTACGTTGCGGATGTAGAGTTGATTTATAACTCTCACCAAAAATGTTTTATAAGGGAAAGATTTACCACCTGTTATCATTTCCTGTATATAAATGTTCATCATGATAATATTTAACTCATCATTAACTGGTTTCATTTCCGCTGAACTCTGATAACATTTTATTTTCCACTGTTATAATTAAACAATGGATTACCCTGATGTTGTACTAAAAGTGTTGTAAGAAATGGCAAAGATGTTGTAAGCTTTATCTCTCATTTATGATCCTGAGGTAAAAATGTGGATTTTCGAGTTCTCCCTCGGGTGTGCTCGACGGAATCGCAGAATTTAGTGCACTCTCTTGGGTACTTAGTGTCTAATGGAAGACAAGTACTCTTGAGAGGGCATTAGATTAGGCGGTTCTGCCACAGGTGGTATCAGAGCATAAATGAGGAAATAAAGCTTCAAAATCCTTTCTAAATTAAAATTTGACAACATATTTTTGCAAAAAGTTAGGGCGTTTGCATACGAAGTTATATAAGTAGCCCTATTACTATAGTTAAGTCTTCGGAATAAGTTTAAGTAGGCTTTCGTCCGGTAAACTAACTGGTGTGTAGCGTGCGGTCCTAAAGTCAGACGTGCTGTTTTGCTATAGTCATCGTGCGAGTCCTACTTGCAGGTGCCCTGTTCTAGGTACCACGCGCCCCTGTCCCGGAGTTACTGTTGTATGGTGGCTTCGTGTTTCGCGTTCGCTCGTGCTTCACGACTGTCGGGGCTTACGTCTTCGGCACTCCTTCTGCGCCCTTGTCGGACCTCTGCCCTGCAACCGTGCTAGTCTTTATGGCCTCGACACCGCTCGCCTTGTGTGCATAAAAATCCTATTGTTGTACTTTTACTGGTTCCCGCGCATGGCTCGAGGGTGGTCTGCGCCAGGACCACTGGCCGCTCTGCCTTTTTAAGGGGGCCAAGCCCAGCCACTTTGTGTCACCACTCAGTGCATTCCAGCTCGCTTAGCCCTTTTCTCTTGAGCAAGCTTCTCCTCAAGCCTTCCTTGCAACCACCACCCACCTAGGATGGCAGGAGTTTGGGTTAGCAGCTACTGCCTGAACACCGAGGGTTTTCCCAAAATCCTGTATGCTACCCTGCAAAAACTCGGCATTCGGGAGCGTCCCGAGTATGAGGGCCGTGAGTACATGAAGCGTGGCACTGAGCGGTGTAAGGTCACCGTCTACATTGGCAAGAGTGAGGAGTTTCCCGACGTCACTGAAGCCTGGAATGTGACCGCAACCGGGTTTCGCTTCGGCGACACCTACCAGGTTGTGGCCCGCAAAGCCTTGCGGCATTTGTGCCAGATCTATGAGCAGCCCATTGCTCGTACCCCCATGCGGTTCTTTCCACCTTTGGACAAGAATCGGCGAGTATGGAGGGCTCGCATGGAGGCCTTGCGGGGTCAGGACGTGCAAGAGGACAACCCGACCGTGGTGCACCTGACCACGTACTTGCTCGCTCTGGATGAGCAGTACGACCGGCAGGCCTCGGAGCTGAGAGAGTGCCTCCATCGAGCTGAGGAAGCCGAGATCTTCTCCAAGATGCTCGAAGTGCAGCTTGCTGAAGCTCATGCCAATCTAGCAGCCGCTGAGAGTCGAGAGGCTGCCATGGCGGAGGCCGTCAAGGTGGACCAAGACCGACATGCCCAAGAGCTGGAGGATGCCTATCTTGTCACCCGGGCCAAGCGTAGGACGATGGCCACGGAAAGGCAGGAACCCTTGATCTTGGAGGGAATCCCTGTCCATCCACTAGAGAGAAGGAGAACTGGTTTTGCAGCACCTCCACCCACGGAAGCCTCAGAAGTAGAGTCATTGCTTCCCCTCACCCAGCCACCACCACAAGAAGGAGCAGATCCACAACCTAGTGCAGCAGAAGAACCCCAGGAGCCCAGGAAAGAAGCCATTTGGGCCGACGAAGTAGATTAGTTGTCCTAGGGAAGATGTAACTGTTGCTAGTAGTGCTTTTCATCGTTGTCCCCTAGTGTTGTAGTCTTTCCGTTGTACCGCAGCCGTAGTTGTTAAGGGCGCCTGGTTGTACGTTTCGAGCGATGTGTCGAGTGTGGGAGAGTGTATGCCTGTATGTTGCACCCGTGTAGGGCCGTTGGGAATGAGTATTTGCTTTATCCATTGTGTTGTTACGTCGTTTCTCCTTAGACCTCGTTCGATTCGCTTAGGGTTCTTGAGACGACAATAAGCAGGTTACAAGGGGAACAACTATTCTGATGCAGCAGATCGGCCGTGATTGGAAAACAGAGGACACTGTATCACTAATTGTGGATGTCCCAGCAGAACACTTGAATTCCCTTGATTTAAATCTGCCTTGGGATTTACTTTACTTGTTCCTTATTTTGAAAGGAACCTGTGTTGCCTGAATTTTCCCTTACTCCTCTGATTCTGTGGTCTATGACCCCGTTGTTTTTACTGCGAGTAAGTTGGTAATAGTTACTTAGTTAATAGCTTATGGTGCCGCGACGGAACCGAGGGCCACCTGTGGAACAGCTGCCACATGGTGACGCTGCTCGACGCGCGCTGGTATCGAGGTTGTTGACCAAGTGCTTTTACCGAGTTACACCGCGGTATCGCTCTTGCTATAAAAATTCTCTTTGGTAAAAATATCCTTGTGTTCAAATGGGAAATCCACAATGGGTTGATAGAATTGTGCTCTGTCAAAGTAACAGGGGTAACAAGGTTTTTGAAGAAAGGAAAAGAAGAAAGAGAAAAGCAACAGGAAAGTTAGCCCGCACGTAGGTCAGAGAAATTGCATCGCCCGACTTGACGTCGTTCCTGTGACCGGTTTGGTCACGCTACATACGCCGGGTCGCTGTCACTGCGTACCCTGCGGACGCCGTTTGTGGTGGGGCCCACGTGTGCCGTTCTCGCGTGACCACGGCGTTGTGCCGCACTCGCCTCGTCTTGTCGCACTGTACGCCCCTCTGATCCCGGCACCCGTGTCGGCTCTTGATTCTCGCTCTCATCCCCGTACCAGACCTCCCCCTCTTTCTTTTCATTTGGGGCCCCGTTGCTCGCATGCCTCCTAGTCGAGCGAACCCCATCCCCTCCTTTCTCCTTTGCCCCACTCAAGCTCGCACAGGGAGCGCACCAGGGCCGACGCTCTCCCCACCTTGTGACCCCCAGTGATTCCCATCTCCTCCGTTTCCGGTGCACTGCATCACCACCTCCGTCCACCAAGCTTTTATAATGCCACCTTGCTTCTCCTCCATTCAACCCCCAGATCCAGAGTAGAGCTCATAGTATCGACTTCCTCCGTCTGTGCTCTGGTGGGAGAAGCTCGAGAAGTAGTCAGGAAGAAAGTAGTTGGAGGTAGGGCTACGAGATCCAGTCGTTGCTCGCAGATCTAGGGTTGCTAGTCAGAGGCGATGGTGGAACTTGAGAAGAAGGGATCTGGTTTCCATGGAGAAGTTCAAGTTCATCCCTGGTTAGTTTAGGTTTTAGAGTTCGCAATGATCTTTGTACCAGTCTCCAGTTTCTGGCTTTGTTGGGCATACGCCATGTTCTGGATAATCGTTTTCCTTCTGCTTTTCCACTGTCCCCGTCTTCGTCGATTTCTAGAGAGGTTGTGAGTTGTATTAGATTGGTTTTAGCCGTGCTATCTCTAGATTCCAGAGTGGTTTAGCGTTTGAAGTCGTGTAACCTCTCATGTAAGCTCAGATCTATGAATGTAATCGTGCTTCCCTCTTTTGTTTCTGGTTCCGGATCTCGGGACGAGATCCTTTTTAAGGGGGGAAGGATGTAACACCCCTGGTGTTACTAACTTACTTAGCATGCGATTAAGGTCTAAAAGAAATTAACAAAATAAATTCTGTGGGTTTTAAAATTTCAACGCACATAAAATGATAAGCGAATTTCTATAAATAAAAATAAAACATCATTTGAATGTAGTACTTAATAAAAATTTGAAGCGCAAGTCCAGTAGATGAAAACACAACTTTTGTTCCGATAAATAAGTGATCAATAGCATAACTGGTAGCTCAAGAATTGATTTGGAAATGGGTTCCAGCTCCTAGAACTATAATGACCAAGTCTAAAAACTTAATGGCAATGCCGCTTTGGCATTTAAATTTTGATTAAAATTCATAAACACTAGATCTATGTTTTTGCACCGTTAATTGCACCATTGCGAGTACTTTGGCACTGTGTAGTTCGTAGGGTGGAGTGATGTTGAGTGGTTACTCCTAAAATGGCCTGAAGTTCCTGAGAATGGGTTGTAACCTTGTGGTCGGTGCTCTGTTCGTGAGCTAGCGTTAGCACGATGAACCTACATTGGTGTCTCTCCATTTTTTTCTCTCGGATCATCCTCCGGTCGTGAGCCTTGCTTCGCTAGTTAGCCGCTAGCATCAGTTATAAGTTAGCGAAAGAGGTTACATCATGCTCGAGATGCTTTGTAGTTGTGGTTCACTTTAAAAACTGTGCAGGTCACCGATTGGCCGTCTGGTCGCGTGGGCGTGATCACCACGAGCGCGGATGCGTCTGGCTCCGAGCTCGGGCTACGGCAGGCCGGTGATACCGCTCAGTGCCTTGTCTTGCGTGGCTGGCCTGGTTAGCCGCGGCCGGTACCCCGGCTGCTGCCCCGCGTGCACACCACGCTCGAGTCCGACCACGACGAACCACTGTCCCGTGCACGCCACGCTCGAGCCTGACCGCGGCAAGTCAAGCACATCCCGCCAAGGCCTCCGCTATTGCAACAGCTGTGCGCGTACTTGTGTTGACGCTATAAGTCGGAACCGCCTGGTCTTAAATCCGCTCGAGTTCGTTGGGTGAACTCCTCCCTCCGCACCGCGCAGAGCCACCATGGCCTCCCCTTCCTAACCACCGGTTCGGGTCCTGCAGTGAAATTCATCGCAGCAGTGGGTGGCACAGGTAGTTAGATAGCTACCACGTTCTCCCAGAGCTCAACCTGTCCTCACCAATCGACGAATTGGAGGTTTTGCCGCCGCGGGCCATGGACGCCGCCACAGTCGATGAATCGGGAGTATGTCCCCAACCTATAGCTTATGAATCGATTGTTGGCGGTTCGGAGTTCGTCTTGACCCTCTAGACTTGGTGTTCGTCTCCTTTTGACTAGGGCGTTCATCTGCGGCATGGTGACGCGCCGTGTCTGCCCCAGAGCGCCGCCACCGTGCTCGTGCGCACGTGGCCGGGTCACCTCATCGCTCCTCCGCCCCAACCATCCCCGTGGCGAGTATCTCGGTGAGCTATCAATGCTTCCCCAGCACCTCTATCACCCCATTAGGGTCCTAGCTCGCCGGAACGGCCTCGCCGCCACCGTGAACCGCGGCTCTCCGCCACAGCTCGTGCTAGGAGGGTAGCCCGATTTCCTGTTACCACCAAGCATCCTCGTTCATGCCATAGATGGTGGTCGACCCTCTAGTTGGTCGAAGCGGGCCCCTTTACGCTCGGCGCAACCGGGGAATGTTGGCCGGAGCGGCGTCGTCGTGCGCGGGGCATGCCTAGGACCTACTCGTGGCAAAGACGACTTAATATAGGGTGCTTGCTGCAAACCGTTCCTCTGGTGAAATAGTACACCACGATTCCGTGTGATATCCGGTTAGGCTAGGGGTTAGTTTGCAAAAAAGAGCGGGCGGGCACGGGCTGTCCGTCTCGGGCCGTCTTCGCGCGGGCCTTGCTCGTATGGGCCGCTCTTCGCGCGCACACGCGGAGGCCGCACCGCGTTGGGCCGCAGTGTCCTCTTCTTTTCCAGTGAATTAGTAAAAGATTTCCTAAATAAATTTTGAGCTGATTTTGTTATTTAGATATAAAATTATTTAGGGATCCTAAAATAGTAAAACTAATTTTGTTAGTTTTCTAAAATCATGATCTATCTAAATATGTAATTGGTTTCCGTAGCGTTGTAATATTTTTAGGCTTGCTCTAATCACTTCGAGGCGTTAATATTATCAAACATGAACTTGTAAGAATTTTTATGAATAATCAGTGATAGTATTAATCCTAGAAATTTTATAGTAAGCTCCTAGTATTATTATATGTTCACTGTTATTTTTGTAGCTCCAAAATAATTAGTTGCTAGGATAATTAACAAGCCCTAGTTCAAATATCTATTAAATTGATAAAAGGAATAAAGTAACACTTTGGTTTCGTGTAACTAAAATGTGTATTGGGAAAATACTGTCTTATTCGATAACGGGGGTGAGTAGCCTAGTACGTTAAGTAGCTCGTTAGCTTGCGAAGCGTACCGTGTTCTCATCCTTCCAATTAGCGTGTCTATTTACGTCTTTGCGTTGCATCCGCGAATCTCATAATAGGGATGACGATGGATCGTGGAGTCAACCGGAGTAGCGGAAAAGATGGTGCCCAAATGATCGTGGTGTCATGATGGAATGCTAACTTTGGTGATATGTTTAACCAGGCAAGCCCCGGTGCATAACCTCTATTATGCTGCACTTTATTTATGCTTGTGCATTAAGTTTTAAGGAGTTGAATGAAACCCACTTGCATATATATATCCTGATCCCATGAGTCTTACTAGTATGTCAAGATCGTGTAGATTGCTATGCTACAGGACTCCGGTAGAAGTCGAGTGATGGCCCGTCACTCGCGAGAGATAGGAAATATATTATTGTTATTATTATCATGTTACTACCACATGGAACATATTTGAATGATAATTGGAGACCGGGCGGAACGGGCTTGGATGGATTTGGACCTGGTTGGGCAACAGAGCGGGGCTCTGGTTGCAGTTGTTCCGCCTGTGTCGATTAAGGACCGTTCGTTGCATTGGATTCCATAGTCAGGTCACAGACCTACTTATCCCGAGCATATACTAGCGGATGGGGGCTAGAAAGACTTGTTATTCTCTTGTCATGGGTTCCGGCTCCATCCGGACCAACTGAAGGTGGATTATATATGGGTATTAGGAGGTCTAAGCACCGCGAGAGGGCGGGGGCTTGGAGTCCCAGTATGGACGGGGACTCGGTTCTCTTGACAGGAGGATAATGGGTTGGTCCTGTTCGTACCTCGGTACGGGTGGGGCGTGTGTTTTTCGGGGTACCCAGCTGGGCTACATTGATTCGCGAATCGTCGTCAATTTGACGGTCCGACATGACTATAATCTAGCATCGTAGTAAGAACTGTGGAAGATGGTGAAATGGTTCTGATTGCTTACTACATGCTTGAAAGTAGCTTTGGTGCTTACATAGAATGGTGGGTTAATGAACTACCAATGACTGCTAATAAAAGTTAAATATAAGGATGCACCTTTAGTAATGCTTCCTGCAGTTGCAATAAACCACAAGCCAGATAGCCTTGCATATCCTTGGAGTCTTTTCTTTCCTTCTGACGGGTAAGTCTTGCGGAGTACAATTGAGTACTCAGGGTTTGTTCTACCCTGTTGCAGGTGACAGGTGCTGATAAGCTGACACTTGTGTGTGGAAACCTCCTGGTGGGCTCAGTGAGGATTTCCTTTACGTTGCGGATGTAGAGTTGATTTATAACTCTCACCAAAAATGTTTTATAAGGGAAAGATTTACCACCTGTTATCATTTCCTGTATATAAATGTTCATCATGATAATATTTAACTCATCATTAACTGGTTTCATTTCCGCTGAACTCTGATAACATTTTATTTTCCACTGTTATAATTAAACAATGGATTACCCTGATGTTGTACTAAAAGTGTTGTAAGAAATGGCAAAGATGTTGTAAGCTTTATCTCTCATTTATGATCCTGAGGTAAAAATGTGGATTTTCGAGTTCTCCCTCGGGTGTGCTCGACGGAATCGCAGAATTTAGTGCACTCTCTTGGGTACTTAGTGTCTAATGGAAGACAAGTACTCTTGAGAGGGCATTAGATTAGGCGGTTCTGCCACACCGACTCATCAAACACGACATGACGAGAGATGAGGACACGGCGAGAGGTAAGGTCAAAGCATCGGTAACCCTTGTGATCCAGAGAGTATCCGAGAAAGACACAGAGGGTCGACCGGGGAGCCAGTTTATGGGGAGCGGTGGCGGCGGTGTTAGGGTAACACGCACACCCAAAGACTCGAAGGTGGTCGTACCGAGGAGGGGTACCGAAAAGAGCGTGGTGAGGCGTGGGAGCTAGGCATGCAGTAGAAGGAAAGCGGTTAAGGAGATAGGTGGAGGTGTGCAGACACTCAGCCCAGAAGCGAGCGGGTAGAGATGCCTGGAGCAGAAGAGTGTGCATGATGTCATTGGTTGTGCGGATCATGCGCTCTGCCTTGCCGTTTTGAGAGGAGGTATACGGACAAGACATGCGCAGGTGGACACCGGAAGAAAGGAAGAAGGCACGGGAGGTTGAGTTATCGAACTCACGGCCATTGTCGCACTGGACAGCCTTGATGGTGAGGCCAAACTGAGTGGATACCCAAGCAAAGAGGTGGCTAAGAGTGGGGAACGCCTCGGACTTGGCCCGCAGGGGAAAAGTTCAGGAATAATGGGAGAAATCATCGACCACCACCAAGTAGTACTTATAGCCAGACATGCTGAGAACAGGAGAAGTCCACAAGTCGCAATGAATAAGATCAAATGCACGAGGGGCATGTGAGGATGAGGACTGAAAGGGAAGGCGAACGTGACGGCCTAGCTAGCACGCATGACACAAGTGATCATCGTGAGCCTGAGAGCACCGAATGTTGGAACGACGACTAAGCTGCATCAGGGCATCCCGGCCAGGGTGGCCGAGGCGACGGTGCCAAGTGGTGGAGGAAGGAGTGGCGGCGAAAGCGGCTGAGGAAGGCGAAGAAGGTGAAACAGACGCCGAGGAAGGCGAAGGTGAAGCAGACGTCGGAAACCGAAGGGTGTAGAGAGGCCCAGTGCTGTTACACCGGAGCAGAGGAGCCCGGGAGGCCAAATCCCGCACGGTGAGGCCAGAGGGGTCAAACTCAACCGAACAAGAGTTATCAGTGGTGAAACGACGAATAGAGAGAAGGTTGTGAACCATCCCGGGAGCCACAAGAACATCAGGGATATGAAAGGAGCCGTGGGAACTGGCAGTGCCCACGGAGGAGACAGGAATGCAGGTGCCATTGGCGACCATGATGGAAGAGGGACAGGAAGGGTGGGGAGAACGGAGAGAAGAAAGAAGACTCGCATCGGGCGTGGTGTGGAAAGTGGCGCCCGAGTCGGCGATCCAATCAGGACTGACTGATCGCAGCCCTGCGGCAGGAGGAACTGCGGGCGAAGGGACGACGCCAGTGCCGAAGGAGTAGGCCAAGGTGCCTGGCCCCCCGCGCCCGCGGCCGCGCTTAGACCGGCGCCGGCGGGAAGGTGGACGGCGTCGGCGGGTTGCGCGGTAGCAGCAGCAACGGTCAAGCCGAGGGCCGCGCCCGCGCCCGCAGCAGCAGCACCAAAATCGGCAGCAGGTGGCGGCGGTGGAGACCTGGCCATGTTGGCGAGCCAAGAGACGCCGCCTTCACTGTTGCTGCTGCTGCCCAGGAACACGCTGTCCGGGGTCGTGCCCGGCATCATGGTCCCCGTCGGCATCGCCGGTGTCGCGCCCGCCGGAGACGCGAATGCGCCGCTGCAGCTAGGGATGAAAACGGATCGGATACGGACGGATATCACTGATATCGTATTTGTTTTCATATTTATGTCCGGATTCGGATTCGAATACGGATAGTATAAAAAATGTCGGATAGAATACGATTGGATATTGACATCATAAATATGTGATTTAAATATTCGGATACGAATACGGTATCGGATGTTAAATATCCGGACTCGGATACGGACGGATTAAAACCCCTCTAAATGAATTCGGTCTCGAATACGGTCGGAAAATATCCGTACCGTTTTCATCCCTAGCTGCAGCAGTACTCGGGCCGTGCAAACGCGTCGCATGCGCTCCTGCACGCGGCGCCGCCCCCGGCTCGGAGCGCAGCGGGGCACATCGCGTTCAGGTCCGCCGCGCACCCGGCGGAGCCGGAGCTGCAGTCGCCCGTGGCACAGACGAGCCGCCTCGTGACGCCTTCCTGGGAGCAGCCCGTGCGCGCCACCAGGGTGCCCAGCGTGGGCGGGACCGGAGGGGGAGGGAGAGGGAGAAGGGGGCCCGCGACGTAGCCCGCCAGCGCTGGCACCGCACACGCCGCGCCCGGCGAGAGCTCGGCCGAGGCCGCTGGCGCCACCATGGGGCCGAGCGTGGGCGGGACCGGAGGGGAAGGGAGACGGAGACGGGGACCCACGACGTAGCCCGCCAGCGCTGGCACCGCACGCGCCGCGCCCGGCGAGAGCGCGGCCGAGGCCGCTGGTGCGAGGCCCGCCGGAGGGGGGGCCGAGGCCGCTGGCGCGAGGCCCGCCGGAGGGGGAGGGAGCCCCGCGACGCGCGGCGCGGGAGCAGCAGCGAGGATTGGATCGGGGGCGGGGCAACAGCTAGGTGCGCGAGTGCGAGAGCCATCGGGCTCGAGCTGCTGAAGCTGCTGGGCGAGGACTCGCGAGGAGAGAGGGAAAAAGGTTGGGGAAGGAGGGGGAGGCGGCCGGCCAGCCATGGGGAGGAGGCGGCGACGGCGGCGGCGCCGGCCTGGAAGGCAGCGGCGGCTGGAGGAGAGGAACCTAAGCTGCTGATACCATGCTAAAAGATAATACTCTCTTAATTTTAGGCTAACCCTAGAAGGATAGCTATATAGGTACCATACATGACCCACATGGGCCTAGCCTCATGGGCCTAATACATTCACACTCAACACATACAAAATGTTAGCGGTGCTGCGAATCCACTTCCGTGCAGCAATGCTCCTGTTGGATGCCACTTGTCCCATATACAGATCCTGATTCCACATCGGACCTTGCTTTGCATTGCATCAGTTTCAAGCATAATAATGGCATTTACATTATCCTGATACGCCCAACGCAGTAATCAGAATATCATATTACAGAACAGAATGAACCAACCGAACACCTTCTAAGAAGCAAGCTACAACTGAACATAATGAAACGACACTATACAAAACTACTAACAGGCAACCTGGGGAAGAAACAGTCTGAACCATCATCTGTAGCTAGACAAAATAAAACCAAGGCCACGCCAATTATCACCGCCGGACCACTGAGTTGGGAAGTTGCCTAGCACCACCCACTGTTTCAGTCAAAGAAGTCCAAAAGGGCTATCAGAAAAAAGATTAGGTCCAAACTTGGATCAGCTGCCTGTGGGGGCTGGTCGTTAGCCATGACCAGCCTGTGGCTAACAGATCCCCGACGTGCGCCTCGATCCAGGCAGAGCATCAGAGTTGATCGGCTCCAAGTCGTTAGGAATGGCTCTGGCTGCATCCAAGACCTTACTAACATATCTTCTGTGCTCTTTCCTAGCATACTTCAATTCCTTGTCAAGATGGTCAACTTGATTTTCTAGATCTAGAAAAATTGAAAGGTGGTGTAAGATTTAACTCATGACAGAATATATGAAGGGTTTAAAGAGAGTTAGAACTTTTACGTGTCTTCTCTGACTCAAGCATATTGGAATAATATTTGAGTGTAGCGAGCTCCTCACTTTTCTCCAAAATATCTGACATCAGAGCCTGGTTATCTGCTCTTCCATGTTCCAGTTCCCTGAAATTGAGATCGAGTAATAGTAAATTATTGTTCTTAGGGGGGCAAACTAACTGAGAATTTTTAAGAGAACGAACTCATTAAGTTTGAAAATCTCCTCTTTTAAGGCTTCATTCCGGCTTGCAGTAGTACGTGCTATTTCAGATTCTCTTTGGAGTCTCTCATCAAGAACTCTTGTTCTCTCAATAGCAGCTTCTCGTTCATGTTCCACACTTTGGAGCTTCTTTTCAAGAAGTCTAGTTCTCTCAGCAGCTGCTGCCCTTTCATTTTCCAATTCTCGTTGGAGCCTCTCTTCAAGAATTCTTGTTCTCTCAATAGCAGCTTCTCGTTCATGTTCCAGTTCTCTTTGGAGCTTCTTTTCAAGAAGTCTAGTTCTCTCAGCAGCTGCTGTCCTTTCATTTTCCAATTCTCGTTGGAGCCTCTCTTCAAGAATTCTTGTCCTCTCTCTTTCATTTTCCAATTCCCTAAGTTGTGGTCAAGTAACAAGCATAGAAATTACACAAATTGTTCAAAGGGGAAAAACTTGTTAAAGAAAATCTTAAGGAAGCTCACTCTATTGATTTTGTGTTCTCTGCCTTCAATTTGCTTATGTGGGCATCATACCTTCCCATGATTCTTGCGTTACTCTGGTATTCATGTTAGAAAATAAGAAAGCCATACTTACTGCTTCAATTATAACTTCTGTAAGAAATGTGTTTACCTCATTGATCAATGTGAGAAAATCTCCCCTCAAGTTTTCATCATCCTGGACAGTCAGCCTTGCACTGGATGAGCTCTCAACCATAAACGAAATATTGGTCATTTGTGCAGTTGGTCCTTGTCGCTGGTTCTCAATATCAGAGGTCGCCGGAAGCCAGAAACTCTCTGGGTCCTGCTTGGAGTCTAACTGATTGTGGGCAACCATCTCCTCTAGGATAGGTGATGCTTGCCACACAATCAAGGCTCCGGTCTCCTCAGTAAGACCATATGCTGAGTCAAAGTCTCGACCCTTAATTCCTGATAAAGCATCTCTTTCGACAAGAGCAAGATCCTGAAAAGAAAAGTTGCAGTTTTTCAAGGACTACAAAAAAAAGAAAAACTATCCTACCTCAGACAATTATGGATAAATGGTAAAAGATAGTAAACTAATTCCTAATCTCCCAAACCCTCATCGGCTTCATCGATCACCTCAATCACTACCTTCTGTGCCTTACTTTCTGAAGCAACAAGTGCCAGTGCAGTGCTTCCTTCTGCAGTGATACCCACCACTGAAGAAAGCGTCAATTCAGAGGACACCCTTTCCTTCCTCTTCTTCATGGTGACAACCTTGCGCCTCTTAGGGGGAAATATCAGTGACCTGATGTGTTGCAGGCTATGATCAGGTCTATAAAGTATTAAGAGCAACATGTAAGACTGTGCTCTTACCAGGAAAAGTTAAAATAAGGGAAATTTCAAGCTAAGTATATGTTAATCATCTCGTTGAAATAATAGTTCGAAGCGGACAAGTAGAGCCTTGGCTATTGCCACAGACTGATGACAACAAAATATTGACATCAGTATATCATGATTTTTCATGATGTGCATCACAAACAATAGTTACCTATTTTGCACAGAGGATTTCAGATAAAGTTAATATTGGTAGAGAAAATGAAATTAAGCCAAGTTATTTTGACTGATACAGAAACCCATTAAACGCTAATAAGTAGCTACCACCTATCAACCAGCTGGTCAAGCAAAACTGCAGACAAACAACAAATGGGGATAGAAGCAGACAAGACCTTTTCCCAAAAAAAAAGAAGCAGACAAGACCTGAGCTTCTCCAATGGATTTCCCAGAAAAATGCCACACTTTGGGCAGCAGTTTATGTTGTCTTTCGCAACCTTGTCATATATGCATTTCCTGCAAACTGATCAAACCACGTCGTCATATCAATGGCTGAAGCAATGTAAGTTCAGGATGTTTACGAATTGCTAGCAACAATGCGATTTTTTTTACGGCACTAAGCACTGCCATTGAGCAGCTTGATCCTGGCGACAAAATATGCGCACATGGAGAGCAACAATGAAAATTTCTTTTCTTTATTTTGACAGCACAAAGCACTGCCATTGAGCAGCTTGATCTAGGCGACAAAGCATGCGCGCATGGAGAGCAGCAATGCAAGTTTCTTTCCTTCTTTTTTGACAGCACTAAGCACTACCATTGAGCACAATACCGATTGCAATATCAGAATCGAACGGAACCCAATCGGGATAGGCAAGCTGCAAACGGGGGAAAGGGAGGCCATGCCCATCCCCGGCGGCCAGGACGCCCACATGGAAAGGAGTCGCATTTGGAGCTTACAGGCGTGGAGGCACTCGGTGAAGGCGGTGGCGTCGCGGAGGAGTCCGCCGCAGATCCCGCAGCTGACGCGCGGCGCGACGACCGAGCCGCGCACAAGCGACTCCTCCACACCTGTGCCGCCGCGGCCGCCCTCCGGCGCGGCGGCGTCGCGAGGTGGCTGATCAGAGTGCGGGATGGTAGCGCTGTTGGCGGTGTTGGGGCGCGGGCCTGCGGTCGACGGCACCGAGGCTTGCCGAGCTCCCTGTAGCATGGCGGATGGGTGGATTCAGGGGGAGCCCGGGGGTAGATGACTGAAGGCCTAGGTGGCAACGCCCCATCGTAGCCAAAGCATTGTTCAGTCCCAGTTCACTATCCAAAATATTTCTCTTTCACCCATCGTATCATATCTTATGACGCATGCATAGAACATTAAATATAGGTAAAAAATAACTAATTGTATAGTTTATCTATAAATATCGAGACGAATCTTTTGAGTCAATTTAGTCTATAGTTGGACAAATTTTACCAAATAACAACGAAAGTGCTACAGGAATTTCCCCCAAAATTTCGGATCTTAACACAGCCTTCCAAAGCTATGAGGTGCTAGAAATACTGTATCATTTCGTTTGTATTTGTTAATTATTGTCCAAACATTAACTAATTAGGTTCAAAAGATTCATCTCGTAAAGTACAAGCAAATTGTATAATTGGTTTTTTTACCTATATTTAATACTCCATGTATGTGTTCACAGATTTGATGTGACAGTGATGTGATAGGGAATCTTTGCGCTTTTTGTATTTTGAAGGGAACTAAACAAGTTGCAAGTAGAAAGTATCTCCCTCTTAATTTAACTAAGGTGACACGGTTCCCAAAAAAAATTTAAGGTGACGCTGTCCCTCAAGTATACTCTAATTGTTCATTTATTTTAGGTATAGATTATTTATGATTATTAGATAGTAATATTTAATTATAAATCTAACCAAATTAAATTTGTATTTGTTAAAATTAGTCGCTAATTATTGACTAATAAAGACTATAAAATTTAAATCTTGGTGTGTGTAGGGAGCAATAAGAATCCGAGGCTCCATTTGGTTGGGCTTCGGTTCCTTCTAAAATGGCTCTAGATTCGGTTATTAAAAGGGCTCCGACTCCACCTCCTCATATGGAACAGCTTCTCTAGTGGAGCTGAAGCTATTTTAAAAAATATTTAGCAAAAATGACTTCAGTGGTAGTTTTATAATTATTTATATTAGATCTGTGAAGGAGTTGGAAGAAGCCATATTTTTCAGCTCCAGCACTAGCTCCAGGTCCTTCGGGCTCCTTGCAAGAAGATTGGCGGGGCTCCTTGTAAGAAGTCACAAGAAACCAAAACCGAAGTCTGCCTTAATACTCCTTTGGCGATTCCAATATAAAAAATAGCAATAAAAACATGTTATTGCTAATTTGCTATTGAGAACTAATTGTCCAGGAGCGGGAAATCTTGGGATGACTTTATCAAATTGCAAATGCATTTCATCGTTATATTCCTCTTGTAAGCACAACCGGAATAGAGCTGCTAATTTGGAGTTTGGATGAAAGAATTATAGCTTCGGGACGGTCCACACTGCAAAAATCATCCATGCTGATTTTGGCAAACTCCTAAAATATGGTAGACCGATTTATGCAAAATGACAGCAATCGAACCGTTGCGATCCATGTGCTCCTAGCATTTTAGATGTGGGATCATAATTGTGTCAACAATTACATTGATTCTTTATTACTCCTTTTTGATGACGTTGTTTAATATTAAAGGAGGAGTATTTTAGAGTATCTTCGAGAGACCTTTTATATGGTTCTTTATCATTAAACTAGAAAAACAAACCAACAAATCAGGCTTTCAATAGTCTTTATAAACCACTCTTTATCTTTTTCGATAGTTAAAACCGTCAATTTAGCTCCCTGCTAATCAAAACCATCATTTTAGCTCCCTACTAATTAGGAGGTCACGTCACTCTCTAAATTCAATATATGATAGTTTTATCATAATTTTTTTAACATAAGGCTATATAGCTATGGGTCGTTTAGTGCAACTCCCAGGAGCTCCGCCTACACAACTGTAGATACAATGTATAAGTCTTGTAGCGCAACGGTGCTGGTCCAATATAAGGGTTATATTTTTTATCATACCACCCGTCGTGTCAAGATTCTAACATGGTATATTCCTCCTGTTCATACCGTATAGCGCGTAGCATATCTATATGCTAGAGCATGTCGTTATTCTTGTAGGTTAAGGCTCTCTTTGGACGTTTTTTCTGTTTCTCATGTGAAAGATAAACTGACTTATGCAAAATTTCTATATAAATATTTTGAAATTCCTTCATTCCCAAGGGCCTAATCCTTTAAATCGAAAGGCCAGCTTGGAAATAGAGACGTGGAGCTATCTTTTTCAGAAATAGAATGGGAAGATGACTACAAAATCCAATATCATAGTCCAAAGGTCAGTGAAGCCCCTCTTTCATCTACGTATTGAGTAACTTGCCTCGCTCCTCCGCCACTAGGCTTGCCTTCGGTAAGCATCAAATGCCCGAAGTAACGTAGTATCGAGATATTTACGGATTTTTTTTTATTTTTGCGATTGAGATATTTACGAATTAGCACCGATTCAAACGTCATGTAAATAGTTACGATTTTTTAAAAGGGAAATGATGAAGTGGTATATGGTCTTATCATGCATTCTACGAAAATTCAAACGTTGAATTTAAACCCCGGTACATTTTTCTTTGTCTAGTTAAATACTCGTGCTTGAACCTGTCAAAAAGAATACTCGTATTGTTTTGATATTACAAAAGTTATGTCGCTATTTGCTTTTGAAAATCGTTTTTTTTATATAAAATGAAAAGATCGGTAAATTTGGTTGGGCCAACAGCCAAGCTTACCCGATCTTCAAAAGCCAAGACTTATACATTGTATATAAAAAACGATTTTCAAAAAACAATAGCGGCCTGCCGTCTGTCGCACCAATCGGCCCAAACAAATGCTTTCTGTTTAATAAGGCCGGAGGCAACCAAGCCGCCCGCAGGCCTCTTCTGCTCCTCCGCCCAAGCGGGCAGGGGCGGCAGCCGCAGCGAGCGCGGGAAACACCTCTACAGCCGACTCTGTTTTTCACGGCGGTGGCCGCCGCCGGCGCCTCCTCCTCACGCGCGGGGGCAGGGCGGGAGTGGAAGCCTCCAGCCTTCTCCACACTCCGGAGCAAGCACGGTAACTTGCGCACTCACACCAACCTCACCTCGGCCGTTGTCTCTGGGCGCTGCTCGTGCCGCTAGGGTTTGCTTTTCAAATGTCGCCTCCTCTGCTCGACGCCGTTACTGATGTCGGATAATCCTGGAGTTGCGATGGCCGACGCAACGGTTTGACGAAATGATGCGCTGGTTCGTTCGTTTGGGTTGGGTTGGTGTTTTTCGTTCGGTTTTGGGGTCGAGCGCCAGTCGTTGCTGCTTGTTGTTTGGACGAAGATTTGAGATCGATCGAAATTGCAATCCTGACTGAACCCAGTGTCAGTCTAATAGAACGAGGCTTAAGTTGTCCCTCTGACCCAGTACACTAGCAGCTGAGCGCAAGATGTTCAGTCATGGAAGTGTGCGGCCTCGACTGCTTCGAAAAAGACATGGAGAATTTATCGCGTGACCCAGATCTGTCGGTGATATTTGTGTACAGTACTACTAGCGCTAGGTCAGCTTTAGGGGGGTGTTTAGTTCCCACCCAAAAAAATTTCACCCCATTACATTGAATGTTTGGACATATGCTTGGAGTATGTGGACAAAAAAAAAGAAAAAAGTCTAGATCACCCCCCACTATGGGGTGGTCTACTTAACCCAACGGTCTAATTTACCCCCTGAACTTTCCAAAACCGCCGTCCAAAACTGCCACAGGGGGTAAAGTAGACGGTTTTGAAAAGTTCAGGGGGTAAATTAGACCGTTTCATACTTTGAGGTTAAGTAGACCACCCCCATAGTTGGGGGTGATCTAGACTTTTTCAAAAAAAAAAACCCAATTGCACAGTTTGGTTGAAAATCACGAGACGAATCTTTTAAGCCTAACTAGTCCATTGTTAGCCTTAAGTGACACAGTAACACACATGTGCTAATGACGGCTTAATTAGGCTTAATAAATTCGTCTCGCGGTTTCCAGACGAGTTATGTAATTAGTTTTTTAATTAGTATCCAAAAATCTATTTCGACATCCCATGAAACATCCGATGTGACACCCAAAAACTTTTCACCTTACCTCCCAACTAAACATCCCCTTAACTGTGGTGTTTTGTGCTACTGTGGTGACGTGGTTGTTGTAAGGCCATCAGGCGTCCTTGCTGACTTGTGATGAGGAACAGCTGGGCTCGGAGCCTCATGCAGTGGCGGGGGCAGGATTTTAAGAGTGGATATTCAAAATCTATAAAGGTATAATTTTTTTGAAAAAGCCTAATATTTGGCATGTACAACACTGCATAGATATAATTGCATAATATATATAGCAATGCTTTTGGGCTGAATTCTCCACAGATTATTCATTTACTCTTATTTCTTTCCTTTTTTCAGTACATATACATATATTTGCACTATATGTATAACTATTTTTGCTCGAAAATTTGGGTATTCATTTGAATACCCTTGCATACAGCTGGGCCCGCCCCTGGCCTCATGGGTATTCGACAGAGCTGTCGGTCCCTGACAAAGCCATCAGTGCATACATGCATCATGTGTTTATGCAGGGCCTAGTGTTTGTGACGCTGTTTTTGCACACGTAGGCGAGCATTTCATACACTTTTTTTTAAAAAAAAATCCTCTCTTTGTCTCTTTGATAATTGATACCAAGTGTGTGGAAAGTAGCATGGTGCAATGTTCTTTCTGTTCATTAGAAGTGGAAGCCAGACTGTTCATCAGTAGCAGCAATGTGTGGCTCGATATTTGAAGAAGTAGAGAGTTTATCAAGACATCAGATCTGTCAAATGCTAATATATAGTACGCAACAAGACTAATTTTTGTACTACTTGGTCAGCGTATCTGGCGCTTCGCACTACCAGTGCTCATGCAGTTGTGTAAGGCCATTAGGGCCCTGTTTAGATCCCAAATTTTTCCCCAAATTCCACTATGCAAAAAGAAGATTCCACATCACATCAAAATGCCGGCACATGCATGGAGTACTAAATGTAGATGGAATTAAAAACTAATTGCACAGTTTAGTTGTACTTTGCGAGACGAATCTTTTGAGCCTAATTAGTCAATGTTTGGACAAAAATTCACAAATACAAACGAAATGCTACAGTGTAAAAGAATGTACTGTGCAGAATTTGGAAGGCCTAAATCAGGCCAACTAAACACGGCCTAGGCGTCCTTTCTGACATGTGAGGAACAGGTGGGATCAGACTCTCATGGGTATTCGCCACAGCTGTCTGTGGCTGACAAAGTTATCAGTGCATATATGCATCATTCACTTATGCAGGCCCAGTGTTTTTTATGCTGTTGTTGAATATGTATGTAGCACCGTAGCATTTCATATACTTGCAAATTTTGATTCCTCTCTTTGAGACCAAGTGTGTGGGAACTGGGAAGTAATATGGTTTGTGTTCGTTATAAAAAAAATGGATTGTATTCTTTCTGTCCATTAGAACTTAGAAATGGAAGTTGGACTTCTCACTAACAGCAGTGTGGCTTGATTGATTCAAAGAAGAAATAGAGAGTTATCAAGAAAAGTTAGAACTGTTGGTGATAAAAGTATGCAACAGGACTAATTTGTATACACAAATCAGTAGCGGCAATGTGTGGTTCGATATTTGAAGAAGTAGAGAGTTTATCAAATGACATCTGATCTGTCAGTGCTAATAGTGCGCAACAGGAGACTGATTTGTGTACTACTAGGTCAGTGTATCTGGCGCTTCGCACTACCAGTGCTGATGCAGTTGTGTAAGACCATTAGACGTCCTTTCTGACATGCGAGGAACAGGTGGGATCAGACTCTCATGGGTACTCACCACAGCTGTCTGTGGCTGACAAAGTTATCACTGCATATATGCATCATACGCCTATGCAGGGCAGCAGGGCCCAGTGTTTGTGATGCTGTTCTTGAATATGTATGTAGCACCGTAACATTTCATATGCTTGTGCAGATTTTTATTCCTCTCTTTGAGACTAAGTGCGTGGGAAGTAAGTAAATATGGATTGTGTCCTTTCTGTCCATTAGAACTTAGAAATGGAAGTTGGACTGCTCAGTAACGGCAGTGTGTGCCTCGATTCATTCGAAGAAGAAACAGAGAGTTTATCAAGAAAAGTAAGATCTGTAGGTGATAATAGTATGCAACAGGACTAATTTGTGTACTAGATCAGCATTTGTGCTACCGGTTGATAGGAATGCGATCCCTACCGTGGACTGGTCTCAAGTTGTATGAGTGAGAGGGAGGAGGACGAGGGAGAAGACACGCTCGACGGCTCCTGGGCGCCGTGATCGCGCGAGGAAGACAGAGGAAGGCGGCTAGGGTTTTCTGGGGACTCCCGGCTCCCTAAGGGAAGCCGAGCAATTTGTTTGCTCTTGCTTAATTAACTCAAGTGTCTTACATCTGTTTATATATATCTCTCCTTGCTAATAAATAGAAATAAATAAATAGATTGGGCCAAGCCCCTAATTCCCTGCGCCTGCTGCTTAGCCACTGATGGGCTTCCTCCGGGTGTATTGAACCCCGGTCATAACATCTCTCCCGGCCTGCGCAAACAGCTCGTCCTCGAGCTAGAAGTCGGGGAAATGCTCGCAGAACTCGTCGAGAGGCTCCCAGGTAGCGTCCTCGTCTGGAAGCCCGCGCCAGACGTCGCGGCGCTGCTGAGCTTGGAGCGCCCGTTCAGGACCCTGCAACACACGACCATCGAGGACCAGCAGAAGAGCGGTCAGAGCAGCCGGCGGGTCGCCGCGGTGCTGCTTCAGCGGCCCCACGTGGAAGACGTCGTGGATGCGGGCGCCCTCCGGCAGCTACAGGCGGTAGGCGACGCAGCCGATGCGCTCCAATCCTGGAATGGTCCTGCATAGCGAGGCCCCAGCTTGCGCTTGGCGCGGGGGTCCAGGGACTGCGCTGTTCTGTGCAACAGGCGCAGCCAGACCTAGTCGCCGACGGCGAACTCCATGTCACGGTGGTTGGCATCGTAGTACTTCTTGGACAGCTGCTGCGCCTGCAGGAGGCGCTGACGCACCTCGACGAGGATCTCATCACGGCTGCGAAGGAGGGTGTCAGCAGCGTCCGTCCAGGCCGTCCCCGGCTTGTATGGCAGGATGGGTGGCGGGGGCCGACCATAGACCACCTCAAACGGAGTGGCGCGTAGGGCGGTGTGGAAGGAGGTGTTGTAGCAGTACTCCGCCCAGGCGAGCTAGTCCACCCATGCGCGCGGGCGGTCACCTGTGACACACCGCAGGTACATGGCAATGACCTTGTTCGCCACCTCGGACTGTCCGTTAGTCTGTGGGTGGAAAGCAATGCTCATCCGCAGCTTGACGCCGGCCATCCGTAAAAGGTCGCGCCAGACGTGGCCGGTGAACACGGGGTCCCTGTCGCTGACGATGGAGGAGGGGAACCCATGGAGCCGAACAATGCCTTCGAAGAAGGCGCGAGCGACGGAAGTGGCGGTGTAGGGGTGGCCGAGCGCGATGAAGTGCGCGTACTTGGAGAAGCGGTCGACCATCGTGAGCACGACAGACTTGCCACCCACCTTCGGAAGGCCCTCGATGAAGTCCATGGAGATATCCGCCCACACCTGGGACGGTACCTCCAGCGATTGCAGCCGGCCGGCTGCAGGGTCTCCGTCTTGTTCCGTTGACAGGTGCTGCAGGACCGCACCCAGTCCTGCACCAGAGTATGGTCGCCGCGGATATAAAAGTCGGTGCGTAGGCGATGGAGCGTCCTCTGAACGCCCTCGTGCCCGGCCGAGTGTGCCAGGAGCAGCGCCTGATGGCGCAAGTCACTGTGGTCGGGACGAAGAGGCGGCTGCCGTGCAGGAGCAGCCCGTCGGCAAAGCGCCATGGTGCCGGCAGTTCGCCCGCCTCCAAGCGCCGAAGGAGCTGCGCGTCTACTGCCGTCGCTGTGGCGCGGCGGAGGTCGTCGATGAAGACGAAGGAGGGCCCTGAGCGGACGCACATGGCAGCGCCCCTGCTGTTGTCCTCCTCGGCCCTCTGCTCGGTGTCGCGGCGGGACAAGGCGTCCGCCACGGTGTTGAGGCGCCCGGGACGGTATTTGACGGTGAAGTCGATGCCGAACAGCTTACTGATCCACTGGTGCTGTGGGACAGTCGACAAGCTCTGGTCCAGGAGGAACTTCAAACTGTAATGGTCAGTGCGAATAAGAAAATGACGCCCCCACAAGTACGAGCGCCAGTGGCGCACCGCTTGCACCAAACCGATGAGTTCCCGCTCGTAAGCCGCGAGCTTGAGGTGGCGTGCGGCGAACGGCCTGCTGAAGAACACGAGAGGTCCAGCGCCCTAGTGAAGGACGGCGCCGAACCCCACGCTAGATGCGTCGCAGTCCACCATGAACAGCTTGTCGAAGTCAGGCATCTGGAGGACGGACCCGGTGGTGAGGGCGCGTTTGAGCGCCTGGAAGGCCACGTCCGCCTCCGTGTCCCAGACGAATGCGTCTCGTCGCAAGAGACGCGTCAGGGGTGCCGCGATGAGGCCGAACTCCCGGATGAATTTCCGGTAGTAGCCTGCCAAGCCCAGGAAATCCCGGAGGCCCCGAGCAAAACGCGGCGGGGGCCACGCAGCGACCGCCGCCACCTTGTCGGCGTCCATGGCGACGCCGTCCGTGGAGATGACGTGGCCCAAGTAGGCCACAAACGTCGCCCCAAACGAGCACTTCGAGCGCTTAAGGTGAAGACGATACGCTCGAAGCTCGTTGAGGACGATGGCCATGTGCTGTAGATGCTCCGCCCACGATGAACTGTAGATAAGAATGTCGTCGAAAAAGACCAGCACAAACCTCCGTAAATAGGGACGAAGGACATCGTTCATCAACGCCTGGAACATCGCCAAGGCGTTGGAGAGGCCGAATGGCATCACCAGGAACTCGTAGTGGTCGTGGTGGGTGCGGAAGGCAGTCTTGGCGACGTCGTCGGGGTGCATCCGCACCTAGTGGTAGCCCGAACGCAAGTCGAGCTTGGTGAAGAAACGAGCCCCATGGCGCTCGTCGAGAAGTTCGTCCACCACCGGAATGGGGAACTTGTCCTTGGACGTCTTGGCGTTGAGGGCGCGGTAGTCGATGTAGAAGCGCTAAGACTTGTCCGCTTTACGGACGAGGAGCACGGGCGCCGAGAACGGCGAAGTGCTAGGCCGAATGATGCCCTGGGTGAGCATGGCCTCGCACTGCCGTTCCAGCTCGTCCTTCTACAACTGGGGGTAGCGGTACGGGCACACGGCGACTGGAGCTGTGTCCGGCAGGAGGTGGATGCGGTGGTCGTACAGGCGGGCCGGTGGAAGACCCCGTGGCTCCTCGAAGATGGCGCTGTGCTACTGCAGGAGGCGATCCAGCAAGGGTTGCTGGGAGCCGGCGGTGACGACCGCCACGTGCTGCTGTGGCGCGGCTGATGCAGAGCCACCCATGCCCTGCCATAGGATGCAGCGACCCTCGCGCCAGAAGGCCAACGTCATGGCCTGGAAGTCCCAAAGGATGGGCCCCAGGGTCCGGAGGTAGTCGACGCCGAGGATGAAGTCGAAGCAGCCCAAGCAGCCCAAGTCGAGGCCGACGCAGGTGATGGAGAAAGCCTCGCCCCCGATGCTGATGGGGACATTGCGCGCGATGCCCTTGCAGCACAGGCGATCGCCGTTGGCGACGGTGACGCGGAGCTGCTCCCCCCAGTGGGCGTCAGTCCCAGCCGGCGCATGGTGGCGCCCTGGAGGAAGTTGTGGGTGGAGCCGGTATCAAGCAGCGCCAAGAAGCGCTCCCCCTTGACCATCACCGGCAGCAGCATCGTGTTCTCCGTCCGGATACCTGCAAGTGCATGGAGGGACACGACAAGAGCATTAGCAACCACATGCTCCTGTGCGGCCGGCTCCTCCTGTGGTGCAGCCGCGCCATCGCCGTTGTCGGGTACGGCATCGTCCTCGATGTAGTCCGCGGCTTCCAGGTAGAAGAGCCGTTGGCACACATGGCCGGGGACGTAGGGCTCATCGCAGTTGTAGCAGAGGCCCTGACGACGACGCTCTTGTTGCTCCGCCGATGTGAGGCGGCGGAACGGTCGTGCGGCGGGAGCCGCGTTGGCCGCGGCTGGTGCGTGCCCTGCTGGCACCCCGCCGCCCGCCTGAGCAGGTGGAGGCTGCCCCGGCCGTGGAGCAGGACGCGCGGCGCGTAGTAGTGGAGTTGGCTGCATGGCAGCCGTGTGGCGCTCGAAGGCTCGAGCGTAATACATGGCCGTCTGGAGGTCCGGAGGATCCCGCATCTCCACGTCCACCTGGATGTGTTCCGGGAGGCCACCGACGAACACTAACTCGTGGAGACGTCGCGGGCATGACACGCCATCGCCTGGAAACGATCAGCGAACTCTTGCACGATGGAGACGAAGGGCAGCCGGCCAAGCTCCGCGAGACGGCTCCCACGTATCGGAGGGCCAAAGCGAAGGCGGCAGAGCTCCTTAAAACGATCCCACGGCGGCATCCCCTCGTCCTGCTCGAGGGCGTAGTACCACGTCTGGGCCGCCCCCCGGAATGGTAGGAGGCGAGCCAAGTACGGTCCGAGGCGAGCGTGCGTTGACCCCGGAAGAACTGGTCACACTGGTTGAGCCAATTCAAGGGGTCGATGGAGCCGTCGTAGGTGGTGAACTCGAGCTTGTAGAACTTGGGTGGCGGCGGTTCCTGGCTCGCGGACGCGGACGCAGCCCCCGTGCTGTCCCGCGAGGACGACGCAGAGGACGTCGCCGGCAGCAGGCTGCCGTCCTGGAAGAGAGGGCCGTCAACGCCCCCATAGAAAACGCCCGAGGTCGGGACCCCGCCATGGGTCACGATGGCCCCGGTCATCGACAGCAGCGGCATGTGCGGCTGAGGGCTCGCCGTCGTGTAGACCGGTCCCTGTGAGGGTTTGTAAGGTCCTAGATGGCTAGAGGGGGGGTGAATAGCCTATAAAAAATTCTACAAGCACCACTAAGCAAACTTGTTAGAATAACAAACGGCGTAAAGCGAGTTTTGCTTAGCCAAAGGTTGTGATGCAAGCCTCCTATCCACAAGTCTAGTAGATTATGATCTCTAGTTCACACAAGTGCTAAGTCACTAACTTACACTAGTGAGCAAGCTAACAACTACTAGAAAAGGCTACCACTAGAGCTACACAAGATAATCTAGTAAAAGAAAATGCGAGAGAGAGGATTGTGAATCTTATACCGACGGTGGAGTGAAGATATTGCCAATCACCAAGATGATATACAATCAATTAATATTGACAACAACACAATATGTAGACCAATCACCGGGAGACAAGAGACACAATATTTTTGTTCACCCGGTGTTCACTTGTGCACCGACAAGCTACGTCACCGGTTGTGTCGACCAACACTTAGATGGTTCCTCGGTGTGACCCTCAAGTCACTTGCCCCTCAAGGCATGCCCCGCAAGGCACCGCAAGACACCACTCTCAAGTGAGGTAACTCAATGACACGCGCAATCCAATAGAGTTGCTTTTGGCGTCCCGCCGAGGAAAGCACAAGAACCTCTTACAAACAACCGGAGGTGGCCAAGAACAATCACCTTCTCTTGCCAACGCCTCCAACAATCTCCAAGCCGGCTAGGAGCGGTACTCTCCAAGAGTAACAAGAAATCCACCGGCTAAACCACCCACAAATGCCACTAGATGCCCTCAAGCTATGCAATGCACTTTGGAATCACTCAATCTCACTTTTGATTTGCAATCAAGCAAGAGAGATGAGTGGGAGGAGTAGCTCTAGCTCAAAGGATGCACAAGAGTGTTAGAAATGCCAAGAGACCTCCCCAAGGGCCGGCCAACGAGTATTTATAAGCACCCCAAACAAATAGAGCCGTTGCCACTCCACTGACCGTTTTTTCGGGACGACCGGACGCGCCGGTCGAAACTGACCGGACGCGCTCAACCGCGTCCGGTCGCCCTGCGACGTCCACGTGTCCCTCAAATTTCAAATGCGACCGTTAGATCCTCCAACGGTCACTGCGCGCCAACGGTCAAACGCTATGACCGGACGCGCTGCTCAACCGACCGGACGCGCCGGTCGCACAGCACCGCGCGCGCGAAGCAACGACCGGACGCGCTCCTCGCAACGACCGGACGCGCCGATCCGCACAGCACCCGCGCCCGCGAAACAACGACCGGACGCGCTCCTCGCAACGACCGGACGCGACAGTGCCAGCGTTCGGTCGGAGTCCAGTAAGCTCCCTCGACGACCGGACGCGTCCGATCGCGTGTGACCGGACGCGCCCCGCGTCCGATCGTCCTTGCGAACCGCAGTTCCTTCTGGGCACTTGACCGGACGCGCCGGTCCCGCGAGTGACCGGACGCGCCGGTTGCAAACCCTAGCCCGCGCGCCCGATACCGCGCTGTACTGACCGGACGCGTCCGGTCACACCGTGACCGCGTCCGGTGCAGCGTCCGGTCACCTCAGTGACCCCGTTCGCCTCCGTTTCTTTTCCGACTTTCGGCGAAGTGGAAAATAGGCATTTCATTTCCCCGAAATCGCCTGAATCCCGCGCTCGCACGCTCGGCGGGAGGGAGAGAGGAACCCAAACCCCTCTCTACCCGCAAACCACAGCGCGACCAACGCCACCTTTGCAAATGTGCCAACACCATCAAGTGTACATCTCCATGTGCTTGTGTGTTAGCTTTTTCTCAATCATTTTCAAAGGTTTTCCAATTAGCTCACTAGGCCCTACATGCAATGCACTTCATGAATTCACCTAGTGGCACCCGTGCATCGAATAACCGATAAGACTTCCCCTCTTAATAGTTCGGCTATCGATCCTAAACCACTCACACCCTCTATGGTGTCTTGAGTGTAAAACAAAATGGCCCTATGGTTATACCTTTGCCTTGAGCCCATTTTGTTTCTCCAAATGATATGATCCACTTCATATCATCACATGACCGTCTCGATCCATCGACCTTGACTTCACTTGCTCTTCACCGTTGCATCGGTCCGTCGGCGCTAAGTCTTGCTCAAGCTTCACCATCGCATGGTCCTTCGCTTCGAAGCTTCGACTTGCCCTTCACCTTCACAACCGGTCCATCGAGCCAAGCCTCATCTTGGTCTTCACCATCTTGGTCATATGAGTCAATGTCATGTCTCATATGCAATGACCACCTTTATCTAAATCATCCACTTAGATACAAAGGTTAGTCCTAGGTTTCATCAATTAGCCAAAACCAAACTAGGGACTTTCAGGGTTGCAACCACGCTGGGAGCGGGGACGGAGACGGCGGGAACCGAAGCAGGTGGATCGGCACCCCCTGTGACGGTTGCGGGGCACCCTGAAACGCGGAGGCGCCTGCCCCATCGTAGGGCATCCCGTATGGGTACGAGACGGGCGCCTGCGGCGTGGACGGCGGCGGCGGTGGCGGCGGAAGTTGCTGTTGAGGAGGTGGCGGTGCTGTTGAGGAGGTGGTGGTGGGGGTAGCAGCTGGCCGCCGTAGGGCCCGACGAGGAAGGCACGGATGCCCGCAACCGCCTGCCCTAAGTCCAGGCTGCGGCGTCATCACCGCGAGGTCGACGGGCGACGACGCGGCGGACGGCGCGAGCGCCCCGGCCGAAGTCATCGCCACCGACGGCACGGGCAGGAGCGCGCCGGTGGTGGCGGGCAGCGGCGCGGTGGTGGAGGGTGGCGCCACCGGTGGCATGGTGGTGGAGGGCTGAGAGGTCGACATCGAACCTGGAAACGCTGATACCAGATTGATAGGAATGTGATCCCTACCGTGGACTGGTCTCAGGTTGTATGAGTGAGAGGGAGGAGGACAAGGGAGAAGACGCGCTCGATGGCTCTTGGGCGCCGTGATCGCGCGAGGAAGACAGAGGAAGGCGGCTAGGGTTTTCTGGGGACTCCCGGCTCCCTAAGGGAAGCCGAGCAATTTGTTTGCTCTTGCTTAATTAACTCAAGTGTCTTACATCTGTTTATATATATATATCTCCTTGCTAATAAATAGAAATAAATAAATAGATTGGGCCAAGCCCCTAATTCCCTGCGCCTGCTGCTTAGCCACTGATGGGCTTCCTCCGGGTGTATTGAACCCCGGTCATAACACCGGTAGTGACGTAGTTTTGGAAGGCCATTAGGCATCCTTTCTGACTTGCGATAAACAGCTGGGAACTGGGATCAGACTCTCATGGATATTTTACAGCTAGAGTTGTCTTTGTCTGACAAAGTCATCAGTGCATATAGCACTTATGCAGGGCCTAGTGTCTGTAATGATGTTGTTGAGTATGTAGGCTAGCATTTGGTATACTTGCAAAATTTTATCCTTCTCTTTCAGACTAATTAAGCGTACGAGAAGTGAAATCAAAGGGCTCATCCAAAAGGATGGGCTTTGTGAATTCTTATTAATTCCTGTGTGATTGTTCAGATTATCACAGAATGTCTGATATTTTCCCCATGCATGTTTAGGTAACACATCATATGTCAGTATAAGCCCTTTCATTCTTTTAGCCACTTGTATTGAATTTATAGAACAGCGATTAGACCCGCTATGTTGTACGGAGCAGAATGCTGGCCCACAAAGAGAAGACATGTCCAACAACTGAGTGTTGCAGAAATGCGTATGTTGCGTTGGATTTGTGGTCACACAAGGATGGACCGAGTGCGAAATGATGATATTCGTGATCGTCTAGGGGTAGCACCTATCGAAGAGAAGCTTGTCCAACATCGGTTGAGGTGGTTTGGCCATTTACAAAGGAGACCTCCAGAGACACCAGTGCATTATGGAGTTCTAAGTCAAGATAATAAGGTGAGGAGAGGCAGAGGAAGGCCAAAGTTGACTTGGGAAGAGACAATAAAAAGAGATTTGAAAGAATGGGATATACCTAGAGACCTATGTCTGAATAGGAGTGCTTGGAAAACGGCTATTGACGTTCCTGAACCGTAACTGACGGTGTTTGTTGGGTCTCAACTCTAGCCTACCCCAACTTGCTTGGGACTGACAGGCTTGGTTGTTGTTGTTGTTGTTGTTGTAGGCTTTATCTATCTTACCATAGCCCATAGGACCTTCATTGGTTACCCGTCAGAGCCAAGTGACTATTCAACAAGCAGTGTGGTTGAGAGAAAAGGGAAAAAAAACTGATTTACATTTCAACTGGATATCTTAAGAAATATGCATTATTTCTTCTGCGGTGTACATTGCCTGTTTTTGTCCCCTGATCTTTTCGTACGAGAGAGGATTGTTGGGTACAAGGTTTTGAATGCAAAGAGCAACTGTTTTTGTGCAATTATTCTTCAGGATGCATTAGGGCGCGCACTTAGTAAATCATGTTTAAGTTTTGGTGTGATTTTATCTCAGCTGCTGTTGGTGTGAATTCAGTGGTCTTGCTGGTGGGATGGTAAGCCTTCTTAGTTTCTCAGCTTGTGGTGTCACTCCATTTTGTTCAGCTTTTATCAAGACATTTTTTTTTAAGAAAGAATCATTGAGATGTATTTTATTTGTCTTGAAGATACTGGTTCAAGTTAACAAATTGACAATGCTCCTCCATTCTTTTTTTTAGAAAGGCGGCAAGAGATTTGCTGGTATTTTATTAGACGAGTTTGCCCCTCCATTCTCCAAGTCTGTTATTTTCTATTTTCTGTGCTTTACAGCAAAACCTTGACACAAGTTGTCGGTAGTACTCGACAAAGAAAATTAATTCTAGCAGTACCTGAGTCAGGCTAGGTGTACGTTTCTTTTCTGATATTTATGTGCTATTGATCAACATGGGAAGTCTCACTGTACCCCTTCTCTGTCTCACAAGCACAGATATCCTGTGCTATTGGTATTGGGGACCAAAACTGAGTCTGTCCTCCAGGGGCGCAATTCAAGGCTGACAACTTGATGTTCCCTGAGCCCGAAGGAAACAGTACCTGTTCAATGAATTTGCTTCATTTCTTTTTTTGAAACGATTACTTCCATTTCAGATCACCACATCATAATCTAGTTTCTGCACATTACTTGGTTTCAGATTAACACTGCATACATACTGCTTTAGCCTTTTCATTTCCCACTGACCTGTTGTTGCCACAAGCATTGCATTCTGCTTACCCTCTGGAATCATTTCTTGGAACTGTTTGAAAGGCACTTTTGTTATGTTGCAACATTCTAAGCTGTGATCTTGTTCAGGTTATCATAGAATATCTGATATTTTCCCCATGCGAGTTTAGGTAACTCATATGTAAGCCCTTTCATTATTTTAGCCACTTGTATTGAATTTTAGGCTTATCTATTTTACCTTAGGACCTTCATTATGATATAAGCGTGACCTCTCAGAGCCAAGTCGCTATTTAACGAGCAGTATGGTTGAGAGAAAAGGAAAAAATTGTCTACCTGATTTACATTTCAACTGAATATATTATATTAAGAAAAATGCATTGTTTCTTCTGTGGTGTACATTGCCTGCTTTTGTCTCCTGATCTTTTCGTATGAGAGGTGGTATTTTGAGAGGATGGTTGGGTACAAGATCTTCAATGCGAAGTGCAACTGTGTTTGTACAATTATTCTGCAGGATGCATTAGGGCATGCACTTAGTAAATCATGTTTAAGTTTTGGTGTGATTTTATCTCAGCTGCGGTTGGTGTGAATTCAGTAATCTTGCTGGTGCGTGGGATGGTGAGCCTTCTTAGTTTATCAGCTTGTAGTATCGCTCCATCTTGTCCAGCTTTTATCAAGACGATTTTTTTTGAAAAAAAAGGATCATTGATATGTTTTTGTCTGTCATGAAGAAGCTGGTTTAAGATAGGGTGTTTGGTTTGATGAATCAAACCATTCTAGATGAGGTAATGCATCATGAGTCTATTCCTCAAATTTGGTGAAATGACTTCATTCCTCATTACTAGTACTAATTATTAACTTGTGAGGAATGAGGTGATTGCATCAACCTATTCCATTTCCAAACCAAACAAAAAAGTGAGGAGTGAGAAAATGGACTAACTCATTCCTCAAAACCAAATACCCTACAAATTGACACCGCCCCTCCATTCTCCAAGCCTATTATTTTCTATTCTCTGTGCTTTACAGCGAAGCCTTGACACAAATTGTCGGTATTACTCGACAAAGAAAATTAGTTCTAGCAGTATCCGAGTCAAGCTAGGTGTACGTTTGTCTTCTGACATTTATGTGCTATTGATCAACATGTGAAGTCTCACTGTACCACTTCTCTGTCTCACAACCACAGATGTCCTGTGCTATTGGGGACCAAAACTGAGGCTGTCCTCCAGGGGCGCAATTCAAGGCTGGCAAATCGATGTTCCCTGAGCCTGAAGGAAGCCGTACCTGTTCGATGGATTTTCTTCATTTCAGGTCATCACAAGTTTCTGCATATTGCTTGGTTTCAGATTCAGATTGACACTGCATACATACTACTGCTTCAGCCTTTTCATTTCCCGCTGAGCTGTTGCTGCCATAAGCATTGCATTCTGCTTACCCTCTGGAATCATTTCTTGGAACTGTTTGAAGGCGCTTTTGTTATGTTGCAACATTCTAAACTGTGATCTGTGATCGGCGACATGGCACTATTCACTTCCATAGGAGCATGATCACGTCCACACAATTCCATTGTGCTCAAGACTATGCACGTTACCACCATATGTTCCTTGTTTGAGATGTCGATGCAGTGACAGTACTATTAGTACCCCCTCTGCATGACAGCCATCACATGTTCCTGACTGCTGCAGCATTTGATGATATCATACGATCGCAGATGGTCAGCTGTCGTTATCCCTCTGGATACTTCCTCCCTGTCTCCCGCTGCACGCGATGGCTCGGCAGGCCGCAGGGGGATTCCCGGAAGGTGTGCAGTGCACCAACCGTATGATCATGTTCTCTGAACCATCTGTGAGTATTTGCTGACAGATTTGTGTCCGTTTGTCCTCCTGCCGCGCTGCATGAGTATCATAGAGTATCCTGCCACGAAATGCTCAGCTCCTCGTAGACAGAGTATCCTGCCACGAAATGCTCAGCTCCTCGTAGACAGCGTGCGTGGCTTTCTGTGCGTTTGGATTCTTCTCCGGGGTTCTGCTTGATCCATACCCCCCTGCTTTGTCTGGCAGCCGGCGGGCAGGGATGGTGCCTTATCTTCTTTACAGCTTGAACAATGGCCGGAGGTTGTTGTCTGTTATTACTCCCTCCGTCAAAAAAAGAAAGAATGCAATTGTAGGTTTTAGACAAGTCAGATTTTGCTACATTTGATCAAGTTTCTAGAAAAAAATTTCAATATGGATATCTCTAATTAGGTTTACATAAAAATGTATTTGGTGATTAATCTAATGATGTTTATTTGACATAAAAAATGCTAGTAACCTTGTATAGATTGATCGAAATTATAATTGCTTGACTCCTCGGGAAAACGATAATTGTATCGTATTATTTTTTGGACGGTACTACTTAGTTTTCTTTTGCTATTTTGTTTTTTAATGCCAAGAACCTTGTGGAAATAATTTTCTTATCATAATTTGTCTCCTGAAACAGATTTGGAAAAACAATAATGTTTTTAGCCCATTCAGATCTGTTGCCGTCATATGCGTCTTTCAGTCCTCCAGATCTGAGTTCTGAATAACCAAGCCAGAGTAGGATAGGATGAGAGCTCTTCAATCCCAAAACTAGATGGGATTAGATAAGGCAGAAGCTTGTTCTAAAAAAAATTTGCCGCATTGGAAAATTGTTCATTTGATTTAAAAGCGTATACCTAAAGGGATTCTGCAAAATCGCACTGACAGAGGGCAACCTGAAGAGAGGAAAATGACCAACTTTAGTCAAATTTCTCATTTTCTTCTTCATTTTTTTACAGCATTCGCTCATACAAAACACGACTTGAAAAAAGAACAGCTAGCTAAGATTATATACACGCTTCAAAGATCTTTCTCCCTCTTGGATTCAGAAACAAACATCCCTTTGTACAACACTGGAGAGACCAAGCCACACAGTTCCGTAGCACGATCTGTGCTCTTCCTTTTGGATCCGTTCCCAAGTGTGATGTGTGTGTGTGCTCTGTAGCCTCTGCTTATGCATCAACGATCACCTGGCCTCAGAGCCCTTCATTATCCTGAGCTTCTTGCATGAAGAGATGAACATACTGCAAAGAGGTAAAATAATCACAATTAGGCTTCTGTTCACCACACACATCTTCAGATCCACAGAAGTAGCATGCTGATCCGATGATACTTACTCCCAGGGCACGTCTCCGACGAGCATGAGGTCGCCGTCCTTGTCCTCGTAGGCGATGGCGTGCTGGTGGTCGCCGCCCTCCGCCGCGGCGGCAGAGAAGGACTTGGTGAAGAGGGCGTCCAGCGCGTCCCTGAGCTCCCTGTACCCCTTGTACATCCGGAGGTCCACCTTCCTGAGGTACGGCGCCCCGTCCATGCTCACCTTCACATACAGGCCTCCTCCCTGCTGCTGCTGCTGCTCGGCCTTCTTGGCCGCCGCCGCCGCCTGGAAGGTGTTCTTCCTGTACGCCCTCACCGGCGGCCACCCAACCACTTGCGCCCTGATGAAGCGAAAAAGGTTAATTAGCTCATGCACTCTGTCTCTCGATGCAGGTGCCTACTGAAGGGAGTGTGCGGGGGGTGTCGCTCTTACTTGGCAGGTGCGGCGGTGTCGTGGTCGTCGCCTCCGGCGGCGGCCGGGCTGGTCCCCGAGGCCTCGCTCCTGGTGTCGTCCAGCGCGCGCTTGGCCCCGACGGAGGGCGACGGCCTCTTCTGCCAGTCGTCGCTGCTGCTGGTCCCTGGCAGGCCGAGGCGGAGCTCGGTGGCGCTCAGGTTGTCGGCGTCGACGATCTCCATGGACCCGAAGAGAAAGGAAAGCTTGCTAGCTAGCTGCTGTGTTCTTGGCTCTTGAGAGAGGGAGCGGAGTAGGATCGGAGGATGAGGATGAGTAAAAGATGAGGATCGAGGAGAGAAGCTTTGTGTGGAATTGAAGAGTGCTATGCCGGTGAGACAGGGAGAGCCGTGGTTGGTTATATAGGGTGGTTGCGACGGGGCCTTCGCGCACCGCCGTGGCACATTTAAAATGGTGGCGCGTAGGCGCGTGTCCCGCGGCGGGGTCGGCAGCGGGGACAAGGTGGGCCGGCGGCATGGCCCGATGCCGCTGCCTGGGCCCCGGCCGACAGGTGGGGCCCGGGAGGCTTGGACGGGGTCGTCGTGGGGTGGTGATGAGATTCCTTGCCGGGCCTGGGACGGTTGGGGCCGGGAGGCAGGCAGGCAGGCAGCCCATGTGGTGCGGGGCCGCGCGGGACCCACCTGCCTCCAGGCCGAGGCCGCGTGTGATTGGGTCGGGTGGCCAACCGGCGGTGCACACGTGTTGGGGTTGGGCGCACCGCGCGCGTGTGCAATGTGCAACGGGTTCGTGGAAAGAAAAATCGAACGGTTTCGGATGGTGGGTGACTCGACTGGGTGCGGTGTTCTGTTGAAGCATCCATGGATGTGAAAATGCGGTGAGATGCTGGGAGGTTTCCCCACACGCCGACATGAGGCTGGTTTGCTACTATTTCATCTGTGGCTGGAGCTGGACGGTGCTCGGCACGGCAGAGCGAGCAGGGCTTGTCCATCTCATCGTTCAATACCGGGCTTTTTTTAGCCCTGCACTTGAAGAGAACAAGCTGCACCGAGCCCTCCACTGATATGAATTCAATTTTTTTTTAGAAAAAGCTCTCGTTCGCTGCACCGAGCCCTCTACTGATATGAATTCAATTCAAAAGCTCTCGGTCATTGCTTAGTGCTTAGAATCCTCCTTTGCGCATAAGGCAACCTCCTGCGCGGCCAAAACTTACATTCTTGAAAACTTAGGCCTTGTTTAGCTGTGGAAAAGAAAATTTTTGGGTGTCACATCGGATATGTTGGAAGGATGTCGGGAGGAGTTTTTGAATACTAATAAAAAAAACAAATTACAGAACCCGTCAGAAAACTGAGAGACGAATCTAATGATACTAATTAATCTATCATTAGCACATGTGGGTTACTATAGCACTTAAGGCTTTTCATGAACTAATTAGGCTTAAAAGATTCGTCTCGTGATTTTCTCGAGAAATGTGCAATTATTTTTTTTCGCCTACATTTAGTACTCTATGTATTTGTCTAAACATGCTCTTTTACTGTAGAAGGCAAAAAAAATTGGAACTAAACAAGGCCTTATTGATTTTGTTCCTTCAAGAAACCTCGCATAATGTTGATGCAGGGCTGTCAAAAAAAAAGGAATCACATTATTGTTCTCTGGGTTCTTGCTTTGATATAATAGGGCCTGATTGGTACAGCTTATAAGTTGCTTATGGCCGAAATAAGCCGAAACCAACTCGATAAGCTTCTTTGCAGCTTATTTGGACCGCGCTTATTCTCACCGCTCTCATTTATACTACCAGAAAGCAGAAGCTATATTAGACCAACTCATTTTGGCTGCCGCTTTTACGCTATTTGTGTAGCTTATCTGGGAAGCGCTTGACAGATAAGCTGTACCGAACATAGCCATAACATTCCTCTAGTCCGCAACAATATTGTAAGAGGTAGGCTAAATGTGTGATGGCGGGCTGAGTGTGCTTATTTATCCTGGCCTTGCTTGTTACAACCTTTTGACCTGTATTTTTTTTTATTGTGTGCTTCGAAAAACAAAGAGTTACTATTTAATGTCGCTAATACTGCAAACAGTTGTATAGCAAAAAAAAAAGTACAAGAAATTGGTTGTCTGTTAGTACGGGCCTATTTGGTTGGTGGCCTGGGATTGCTGCGCAACATCATCTAGACCTAGGCCACCAAAAAAATATCTGTTTGGGCCAATCCTTTTCAGGGTCTCATCCAAACAGACATGTGCGTGGGAGAAGGCGCTAGAAGTTTGATGTGTGTAGTCCGATTTGCGCTAGGTTGGTTGCCTTTAAAATCTTATTATATTATTAGGCCCATGTTTAGATCACCTCAAAATTTCAAGTTTTTTCACTCTCTCTCCATCACATCAATTTTTAGCCGCTTGCATGGAGTACTAAATGTAGGTAAAAAAAAATCTAATTACACAGTTTAGTTCAAAATCACGAGATGAATCTTTTGGACCTAGTTGGTCTACGATTGGACAATATTTGTTAAATAAGATGAAAGTGATACTATTCATCAGGTTGAAAAAATCTTCAATCTAAACAAGGGCTAGGTTAATGTCGACATGAAGCATTTGTTTGCTCTGCTTTTGCCTTGCAAATCAAGTCGCTTTGTAATTGAATATGATTCTTCTAAGTTTCATTCGATTCTACAAATAATAAAACTTTGCTAATTCACGTGTCATGGGTATCGAGAAACCAGGGAAGTTAAAAACACGTCTCGTAGCAAAGTTAGCGTAGCTCTATAGGTTTACTATGGTGACTCAAACCCAAAAATACTACTCCCTGCGTTCCAAATTATAAGACGTTTTTGACTTTTTTAGATACGTTGCATTTGCTATACACATGGATAGTATACACTATGTCTAGATACATGGTAAAAACAATATATCAAGAAAAGCCAAAACGGATTGAGCAGTAAAGAATGTTTCTTATGTCTGGGGAGAGGGTTTACGATGCCGAGAGCTTTGAGCTACGACTAGGGGCCGGTTTAGTTCCGAAAAATTTGGCAAAATGGCACTGTAGCGCTTTTCGTTGTTATTTGGCAAATATTGTCCAATCATGGTCTAATTAGACTTAAAAGATTCGTCTCGTCCATTTCGTCTAAACTGTGTAATTAGTTTTATTTTTTATCTATATTTAATGCTTCATGCATGTGTCCAAAGATTCGATGTGACGGGGAATCTAAAAAATTTTGCAAAATTTTCTGGGAACTAAACTAGGCCTAGGAGTAAGGTTGATGCAAATCACGCATACACGAAGTGTGACTGAGCGGTGGAGCGGATCTCTTTTTGAGACACGAGAGAATTTTTTGCCACCGTACCGTCCCCGCGCGCGTGCACACGGGCCGACTGTTCCGGCAAGTAAAAGCATGTGTGGCGTGGGAACACGATACTTTCCCCTTTGTGTGTACGTTGCCGCGCGCCCAGGCATGGGGATCACGGAGCTCACGGTCTGTGTGTCTGCGTCAGCGTCCACGCTCGTTTGAGAAGGAAGGATAGGATAGGAATGTGCCCGGCAAGGCAGTACGTACGGTACGGTACGGGCGAAACCCGCGAGCGTGAAAGCGATGGGTTCGGCTGCTCCCAATCTGTCTATCCCGGACCCGATATCCGACGAGAGGGACAGGAACGTCCAGGCAGGCAGGCAGGCTAGCGGCGTCCGTCCATCAAGGCATCAATGCAACCAATCAATCACCGAGGGAGGGACCCCTAGCTAGCTTGTCCCCTCCGTCCGCGCCGCGTTCCGCGTGTGCGGCTGCGAGCGAGCATCGCATTTGCGGCGAGAACGGGAGCGCTACAGCTAGCAAGAAGGCAGGCCTAGCTGGACGAACACGGAACACATTACACAAGACGTTCCGTGCGTGCGCGGCGAGTGGCTGCTAGCGGAGGAAGGGGGAGAGGGACGCGTCCATACCATAGCGCATAGCGGCGACGACCGTCGGGGCTTTAGCCAGCCGCGTCGCGGTCGGGCGGCCCCAGCGCGGCCACCTTTTCCGAAAGAAAAGACGCGTCACCGGCACCGGCACCATCATCATGCCCGGGGCCCCGCCTGAAAGCCGCAACGATGCCATTTGCGCCACCACACCATCCCGTACCGGCGGGCTGGCTGTGGCAGGCCGGCCAGCCGCCGGGCCAACAGCTCAGGGCCTCAGGTGCGCTCCGAGTTTTTTTTTCTCTTTTTTCTTGAGCGGCACCAGGCACTCGGTCGTACTAGGGGCGGTTTAGATGCAAATTTTTTTCTTGGCAAAATGATACGGTAGCGTTTTTCGTTGTTATTTGTTAAATATTGTCCAATCATGATCTAATTAGGCTTAAAAGATTCGTCTCGTCCATTTCGTCTAAACTGTGTAATTAGTTTTATTTTTTATCTATATTTAATGCTTCATGCATATGTCAAAGATTCGATGTGACGGGGAATCTGAAAAATTTTGCAAAATTTTCTGAGAACTAAACAGGACTAGTAGGCTTTCCTTCCGCTTTGGCTGGTGGTTCTTTCGAGAGCATGCCACCTGCCTCTTTCCAGCTGTAAGTAAGTCGGCTAAAACTGATTTGCTAGAGGTGTGTTGGTTGCTTACCTATGTCGGAGTAGGCCAAATTAAAAGATGTCGATTCAAAATCTTAGCTATTTTTTTTATCAAAATGGAGCTTTATTTGGTTGGCTAGGTAGCCCTCCCATTGTCCTATCCATTTTTTTATGGCCAAACTTAGACTCTACCGGAACTATGGCCACTGCTTGAGATCGCTTCGCTGAAATTTAGCTTATGCTGATGCATATGTTGATTTGTTGCGAGAGAAAAGCACTGTTTGCTGGCTGAAAAGTACTATTTCAAGCGAACGGAAAAAGGATAGAATATTAAATTTTAAGCCAAATAGCCTGGTTCGTAAGGAGATTCTAATTCCAACTAAATTAAAACATCCAAACAGGTCATTAGTTTTTTTTATATAGTTAAGTGCCCCCCAACAATTATAACCAGAGAGGGCTCCTCCTATACAGATGCCAGTTGAAAGAAAGGAAAAAAAAAGATGGGGCACCATCATGCCGGCCCCGAAGGCCATATCGATGCCATTGCCACACCACCCGGCGGCCTGACCGGTGCCCTGCAAAAAAAAAAAAATCTAGAGCGGCACCGGCCGCGTGCGCCGCTGCTCGGAGACCGGCTTTGCCTGGGGGAAACAAAGGCCAGCGTGACGTCGTGCGTGTGGCCGCCGTCGCCGCCATGTATGGAACGGAACGGAACGGAACGGAGAGGGTTGCGGCTCGGGCTCTCCACCAATACTCTTGGTCGCAGCCTTCCGCTTTAGCCCTTGCCAAAAACTTTCCAAAAAAATATCATCGAATATTTGGATTGTACAGTTTATCTATAAATGTCGAGACGAATCTTCTAAGTCTAGTTAGTTCATGGTTAGATAAATTTTATCGAATAACAAAGAAAGTGCTACATAAAATTTCAAAAAAAAATTGCAGTCTAAACACGCGCGGCTGCTGGTGCACGCGCCGTCTGCTGTCGGCGGCTCCCAACTGATTTGACGCGCATTCGTTCCTTTTTTTCCCCAGATGAGATGACCAGGGGCATCTATCGATCTCTGCGTGCGTGCGTCGTAGCCGTACGCCGGCCGCAGCTGCTTTGATTTGATGCGAACCCACCCCCGGCAACGCGGATCGACTGGAAACTCGCCAACGGCCGCGGACCGTGTGGAAAATGGTGGAAAGCCGCCAGCTTTGAATTTGTTTGTCATTCGCCAAAACGTTCGGCCAGTAAACATCCAAAGACACCGATCAAGGTCTGAAACTAAAACTTGCTGCCCATTTCCCTCTAAGCTTGCTTCGTGCGCCGCCCTTGTACAGGACTTGTTTTCACGAACGTGCCTGAGCACGTGTTGCCCTTTGTACACAACTCACACAACAGCAAGACTGGCTTAGCAAGAAGATGATGATGAACATGAACTCGCTACGAGATATCGATAGAGGAGGAGTAAGGCTAGCTGCTATAGATCCTTAGCTTCATTGGTCCAGTCCATCAATCCTGTTATCCCTGACACGTCACGTACTCACGTTTGTCCGAAAGAATCATTAGGTCTGCACTGTTCGTCTGTTCCAAAAATGAAATCCCAAACAGAAAAGCTAGAGTTAATGTTCGATCAAATTCGACCCACTAGTGGCTGTGCTTGTTGGGCCGCCATTTGCTCCCATAAGAAATATTTGGGCCTGCCCATATACTCTTGCACAAAGTAGATGGATCCAACCAGTACAAAGCGTAGGTAGGCCGCGTTTCTTCATTAACCCCATAGCCCATAGGATTAGGAGTTTTCGTTGTTTCTTTTTTGACACTATTTGGATCGTCCATCTCATGTGCGGCGGTGTTAGCGCCCATACGACCGAACGTCCGCACTGCATTCCGTGTCGCATGCCCATACGGGCCCACGCTACTCGACCCCAGGGACCGCTCGCGTTCCCCTCCGCTTCCTCGCTCGGACGTCTGTGCCCCAACAGCTGCAGCAGGCGGCTGCGGTAGATGGGTCCCTAGCAGTAACGGTCGATCTACTTCAGACGAAACTTTTGCAACATGCGTAGCAATTGCAAAAACACATGAAAACACTTTAAAAAGTCATTGCAAAACATATACAACATACATGATAAAACACTTTTAACATATGTGTGAAAAATATATAACATCCAAATAAACACACTTGCAGCATACGTCTGAAAAAAGATGAAACAGTTGGAACAGACACTTGTAACATACGTGTACAACCATTGCAATATGTGCAACATCCGCTCTACTTTTCAAACATCCATATGAAACACATGCAACGTACCTTTGAAACACTTGAAAATATACGCCTGCAATATGCCATTTTAGTGCAACATCTCCTCACTGCTTGGGAGAATAGAAACTAGCCAGCATGTAGAGTTTACTGGTGGAGAGCTCATCGGGGATGTGAAGCTCGCCACTCCAGTGGGGAAGGTCATGATAGGTCCGGTTGAGAAGGCCGTGGCGGGTCGCTCCGGTGGAGGTGAGAGAGAGGCGGGTGGGAGCGTGCGATGGAGAGGGAGGTGCAGTGGAGAGAAGACGAGCGGGATGCACGGTCGCGAGCTCGCGGCGCTGCGATGAGTTTTTCCTTTTTTAAGAAAATTATGGTCCCTAGAGAGGAGCGGATAGATAGGAGAGCCTTCTAGACCTCCCGACATGTGGGGCCGTCCGGAACAGATGGCTTTGCGGATAGATACAAGCATTACCGATCTCATACGTCAACCTTCGCCACTTCGGTCGATCTTGGCTTTGCGGATTGTAGGGCTGTGCGTGTGTCCAGCCAAATGGGACATACCTCAAAGCCTTGCTGGGAGCGTGTATCATTTTCTCCCAAACCGACTGACTACACTAGTGTCTAGATTTGAGGTGTTTGGAACGCAGTACATGAATTTTAGAGTTAGCTGCAAACTCAATGCTTTTAATTAAAATTAACAATAAATAATTTTCCTTTTTACAAAGTCGGTACGTGTATATATCAAGTAAAGCATGGAAGAGGGCCTCACAACTAGCATCTTTATCCACTCTTCACTCAATTGCTACTGTATACTGCTGCTCTCTCTTTTTCTCTTCCTCACTGGAATAGCAGCATCCGTCACTATGAGCTTGATTATCCCGTGAGCGCGCACGCTAGCGCTGCAGGAAACATTCCCTTGGCTGGGCGTGGATGTTTTCTTTCCTCCAACAGTAGAGGATTGCTCGCCGTTCTAAAGGAAAGGTCACCGTTCATTCCTTTGTTTCAAACGTGACCACAGTGAATAAAACCATAGGAACTCGATTCCCCCATTTTTCCTATGCTTTTTCCCGTGAACCAAAGAGGCCCCTAATGTCTAATTCCCCATATTGATTCCTTTGGGATAAGGATCGAGTCATTTTATCCCCTACGAAACATAATAAATGGTTCACATATCATCCTTGTCAGGTTTCACGGGGACAAAAACAGTTATCTATCCTCCGTCTCTATTCCCCACATACCTGCTCCGCACACACTTAATTAGGACCTGTCTAGTTCGCGCCCTGTCCGTTCTTGGCCTAGGCATTCAAAATCAGATACCTAGGAACGCTGCCTTTTGCAAGGGTACCTCTAAAAGAAAATAAAATTACATTGAAGTCCTTGAGAAGTCATCCCTTTCTTCTCCGTCATCACCCATTGGAGCCGTTGTTCAGCAGTTCCCCATCGTCGACTGAAAAAGAAGCTTGAAGCCGACTCCGGCATGAATGAAGCATCAACAAGATTTAAAAGGGCCATCAATGGCAAGAGCCTAGACAAGTCGTGCACCTTTATCGATGAACGCACTGGCAAACAGCCATTGGCCATAAGCCCGTCGTGGAGACTGAAATCTGTCGCCTGTGGCCTCAACGATGGATACCAATCGTTGAACAACGAAGAACCCATAAAGGGGAAAGAAGTATACCAACCCAATCTCTCGAGCAGGTGATAAACATACTTCACGGAAACCTCTTCAGTTAAGGCATTTGCACCGACGCCGTCACTAGAGTGATCCTGAAGGGAGTAGAACCTCACCAAATCCTCGTCGAAAACATCATCGAGCTCGCCATTGCCTTCGGAGAAGCCAAGCAAGGGGACAAAAGATCCCATACGACATCGATGCTCTGGGAAGACAACCTAGCATACCTGGGCCTGGAAGGGAGCAAACCAAACATGCCCTAAGCCTTTTTGTAAATATATGTATGCACTAAGTATTTTTGCTAAGCATTGTTGCCTTCTGCTGTTGCTATTCATTAGTTTGGAATTGTTTATACTTACTTACTCATATGATATACACTAATAGTTTCTATTAATTAATTTAGAGCTATCATATATGATGTAATAATACAGAAGCAGGGATCCACATAGATTAATGCCTGTGCAGCGATGGGGATGGGAAGAAAAGCTTCCCCGTTAGCTTTTGAGGGAATAGGGATGGAGATAACCCGACGTGGAATTCTCCGTTCATTGCCATCTCTAGATTGGATGTGTGATCGCTGCTTTTGTTTTTAACTAGGTAGCGTGTCCGTGCGTTGCTACAGAACAGCTAAACTTTTATATTAAAAATATACGGATCGCACAATAAAATAATAATACTATGAAATTAAATACCGATGTTAAAGTGACATTTAATAAAAAGCAGAGTTCGTGAAATTAATACAGACACGAAGAGCATGATGTCGCAGGCTCACAAACTCTACCGTATAGATATTTCCGTGATGCAGCTAAAATAATGTTTACTCACCTAGGTAAATGCTCGTGTAGAAAATAAAATTTTCAATACCGACACAAAGAACACTTATTCAGCAGAGGAAAATGCACGGGCGGTCCTTCAACTTGGAATGGGGTGTCATCTAGGTCCCTCTACTTTCAAAATGCTAATTCTATATTCATGAACTTGGCTTCGAGTGTCATCCAGATACAAATAGGTCCAAACGAGTTCGGATGAAGACAAACTTTATATTAAAATTGTAGCCCTCAACAGGATCTATAACTTTGTAGTTGAAAAGTTTTTGAATTGAAACTGTTTAGGGTCCCAAAATACTGTTGTAAGTGTGTAGATTTTGAAATTTAAAATTTAAAATTATCCAACAATCTCGGATGTCGACATGGTCTATATGAAAGTTATAGTTATTAATACGATCTAAAAATTTATAGTTGAAAAGTTTTTTTATTTGAAGTTGTTTAATGTCCTAAATATGTGTTCTAAGTTTATAGATTCTGAATTAAGAAACTTGGAACATATATTTGAGATACAAAACGACTTCAAATAAAAAACTTTTCAACTACAAAGTCGTAAATTGTATTGATAAATATAATTTTCATATAAACCATGTCAACATTCAAGACTTTTTAATAATTCCAAAATTTAAATTTCAAAATATGTAAACTTACAACGGTTGTAACAGAACCGTCCAATTATACGAAATTAAGTGAGAAAATTCACCTGCTGGGGCAGAGAATCTAGCAAACTTAAGCCCATATAACCCGGTAGTGTATGAAATCTCGAAGGATCTCAAACTTCTCAACAAATAGCCAAGACCGTACTGGTTTAGTGGTTACAGTTCATATGCGTACATAGTTCAAATACATTAGAGTTCAAATAAAGTTATTACGACACTGAGTTTGAAATAACAGGTAGCGGAAGCATTATTGTCCAAAATCAACACACACCATTTTGTTTAAATAGTAGTGTCATACTGTAGTCTCCTCCAACAAAAGCATCGAGGTAAGAAGTATGGAACGACCATTGTCCTTGGTCCTAATAAACACCTGCAACAAGGGGGAGAAGAACCCTGAGTACAAGAAGGTACTCAGCTAGACTTACCCGACAAAAACCAGAAAATAACATGACACCAAGGAGTATGCAAGGCTTTATAGTGGGGTTGGCTTGACGACATTTTGCATAAAAAGCGATAGCACTTAAATTACAATATTAATCTTTAGCATCAATTTAACTTGTTCATTTAAACTTATCTAGATTTGCACCTGTACTAGAGCAATCACTTAGATAAGATTAAGCAATCAATAATAACTAATTCTGTTTAGCATTTTCCACATCATACTCATAACCATAACCATCATCGTGTTTCATAATCACATTACTACGATGACGTAACTCAGTCCAGTTGCTCACTATCCAAGAGCGATGGCGACTCGAATCGATTACTAATCAGCTGGTGATGTATTCCCCACACAAACCACACTCACCGGCCCAGTGAGCTACAGAACACCTTTGGTACTATTTAGAAAAACGTCACGGGACCGCCATGAACCCTATACACCTTGGGTTCCTCCCGCGCCAGGTCACTCAAGTTATGCCTGCCCACGCTAGAGCCAGGTCATTCTTATCCACGGTCAACAGGCCCGAGGTGGTCTTGGCATCATCTCGGTCACCGGTCCGAACAAAGCTACTAGGCTTTGCGGTCGGAAGTACTTATCCGGCCAGCTAAATGTGGGGCATGCGTTCAAAAGGGACTGAGGGCCGACAACGGTATGGTCCTTAATCGACACAGACGGAAACTACAAGCACACAAGACCCATGCCTTGCTGCCCAACATTCCGCCCGGTCTCCAATTATTCAACCACAAATGGTTCTCTTTCCATGATAGCACATTGCTAAACATGACATGTTTTTACCTAAATCATAGGTGACGGGAAATCACCCACTTCTACCGGACTAAGCATAGCTAAGCAGATATTCCGGAACTAGACTTAATTAGGATATCAGGATATATCAAGGTGTTCAAGAAATATCGTAGTGATATGCATCAATGGTTTCAAGCAACTCCTATCACTTGCAACAATACATATAACATATATATTTATCTTGCTTTGATAAAGTAGGGAGACTTATAATGCTCCGGGGCTTGCCTTCCAGAAGGTTAACAGTCGGTGGTCTCGACACTCCAGCAGATCACCGTCTGGCTCCTCAACTTCTGGTTCTCCCAGGGGTGGCACCTCTCGTTGCACGGCCTCCTCGGGAACTCCGTGCTCCGCGTGTACTGCTTTCTGCACCGATCATGTATGATGCATGTGTGCATGGGTATAAGTGCTGATGGGAAAGGTGCACCGATGGGATGACACATGATGCTCATGCTTGCATGTGTGTGTAAATGCACAATTCACATTCTACTTAACAAAGCAAGTTCGTACTTCTTCTCTATCTACTAATCACATGGAATAACAAACATGCATGCAATCACACCTAAGTATTTAGCTACTAACTACTTGTTGTATTACAAAACAAAAGAACCTATCTCATCACACCAGCATGCTATTTTGGTGCTTCAAAGATACACCAAAGAAACCACTAGTAACTAATCATGCATTAAGGAATTTCCGATTAAACCCTAATTTAATCTAGGTTTGAACAGCAACCTATATTTTTAGTTCACAGAAAATTCTCAGAAAATTACAGTAGCCTAATCATGTCAAACATAGACTACCACCAAAATTTCACTGCATTTGAACATGTACAACATCCTACACAAAAAGGACAAAAGCAGTGCTACACCATACATGGAAAATACTTTGTACTACAAAAAGTACCAAACAGCACATTGTATATTTTTCTAATGATTTACACAATAATTAATCATCATAGAAAAAGTTTCACATGCATGTATTATTCATATTTTTAGCCCTAGCAAAAATAACAAATCTAGGCAAATAAAGGCACTTGAACTACACATCAATATTTTTCTACATAACATACATTACACACATTTTTCACAGGTAGTACATCTAATGAGAAGACTAACAAAATTGGAACTACATTTTTCTGACACATATTGGATTTACTATGTATTTTTGAAGTTACAAGCATTTATCAAGAATTAAATAAAACCCTATATAAAAGCATCACAAACATGACATGCAATACATCTAAACTGCAGATCTATTCATGAAAACCGCAACAAAATTGGTCTCACAATTTTTGGAGCAATAAAACAGGAGATAAGATTTTTGGAATGATTTAAACAAATTCTGAAAAACATTTCTAAAATTAATTCTTTGAAAATCTGGATCTGGAAATGCAACGTGCACACGACAACGTGCACCTAGATCCAGCCTGAGCCACTGCAGTTGAGCCCCGCGGCCCCACTGTCTAGGGAGACAGAGGCAGGGGAGGAGCTCCCGCCGGCCGGAGCTCGCCGGTGGCGAGGCCTGCGGCGGAGCGGTGGGCGCCAGCGTGCTCAGCACGCCGAGCCGCACCGAAGGGTGCCACGGATTGGCCGAGCGGCTCACCGAAGTGAGCACGTCGGCGTTCATGGCGCATGGCGGCGCTGCGGAGCGGTGGCCACGCTAGCTCCGGCCACGGTGAGGTGCGAGAGATGGCGCGTGAGCTTCGCGAGGTTGAGGCAGGTCGGTTGCTCGCTAAATGAAGAAGGAGGGTGGCGTGGAGCGGCTCACCCACGCGGAACCGGACTCCGGCGAGCGGCGGAGAAGGCACCTTCGGCCACGATGAGGCGAGGGAAAGGGCGGGGCTGCTTTGCGGGATCGAGCAAGGTGGGGCGGAGCTCCTCACGAGCCGAAGCATGGCGAGGCGCCCCGGTTGGCGAGCTGCGCGGCGGCGGAGATGGCGCGGTGGCGCTGCTACGGCTGCTGCTGTGCTTTGGCGAGGCGAGAAAGGCGAGGCGAGCGACTGGAAGGGAGCCGAGGGAGAAGGCGAGCTGCTGCTGCGTTTTGACGAGCCCGCGGAGCCGCGGGGGCCACCCAGGGGCGCGTGGCGAGCGGCGCTGTACGCCGGCGACCACGCGGCGTCCGCGCCCTGATGGTGGTCGGCGCGGCGTGCGCGAGCGCTCGGACGAACGCGGGCGGGCAGGCCGGGCCAGCAAGCCTAATTGGGCCGAAAACGAGGCCGAGGCCCACGAAGCCCGGAAAAACAATTTTCATTTTTGTTTTTAAATTCCATTTTCCAAACACAACCCCAAATCAATTTTTGAACAAGCAAACGACGTTTTCTCAAGACGGTCCAAAAATAAGAGTCGATCAGGATTATGTGCTCTACAACTTTGTTAAAAGACACAAAGCCAAAATCCCAACCGATTTTGAACTAGGGTTAAAAAGTTAATTTTCAAATAAAAACCTTATTTTTCAAGGATAATTTTAAAAACAAAATTTGGGAAAATTTTTAAAAGGAACTTTGCTCCAAATTACTTGATGACCAATTTTAAGTTGTTTAAACATTCAAACAAGCATGTATGCAATCAAACAAACATATATCGAGCATAGGCCTATTGAAACAAACAAATGCAACATCTATGTTTCATTAACATGTTTCAAATGTTTCTTTTATATAACATGAAATGCTCATGAATGCATGATGGTGCTTATGCTCATGATTTGCAGATGCTAAATGCATGCGTAACACCGAGGTGTTACAACGGTATTTTGAGACCCTAAACAGTTTTAATTCAAAAACTTTTCAACTACAAAGTTGTAGATCCTGTTGAGGATTATAATTTTGTTATAAAGTTTGTCTTCATCTGAGCTCGTTTGGATCTAGATGACATCCAAAGCCAAGTTCATGGATCCAGAATTTGCATTTCAAAAGTAGAGGGACCTAGATAGCACCCCTTGCAAGTTGAAGGACCGTCTGTGTATTTTCCTCTATTTAGCACGGCAAGCAACATGCAAAGTTCATAGTGCATTCGAGAAGAGATATGCATGACCTGAGAAATACATGGTAGTTTTTTTCATGAGAACCCATGAGAAACCAACTTTGGTTCATTACACTGAAATATTGTTGTTCACTTTTACAAGAATAAGTTGAACGGAAATAAAGCCATGACATGTTTTCCTTTTTGAAATACTTTTAACACTCTCGCTGGGAAGTAATTGAACAAATATTGCAATCTACATAATCTTAGAATCATCTGTTTCGAGCCATATTAATGACCATGACAATAATATGATTGATAACCATCGGTGATAAAGCAAGCATCGGGTAGTGTTCTCGTGCATGAAACATAAGGCATGTGAAAAAATACTTTGCATCTGGCAGTGTTCTCCGAGGATTTGGTTTTCTGGAACGCTCAATATCCCAATAAGAAATAGGAAGGCCAGACCTTCCAGAATCCCTGCTATGATGGCTCCTTGCTGGCTTTGATTTCCCTGCAAGCAATCATGCATTGAGAACTCTGATATGAAAATAAAATAGAACGGGACATAAATAGAATCCGACTACAAGCTAATTTGAAGTAAAACCAATCTCTGGACCAAATAAATGGATCCCAACTTCCCAAAAAATTACAAAAAAACCATCACAATTGGATTTTATGAAATATACACAGATACGAGAAAAGAAATTTTAGGCACATAAATAAAAAAAATATTTGTTTGACCAATGTAGTCTTGTACACTACCAGGGCATTCTCAATAGTTCAAATCCTAATTTGGTCATTAAATTAGTATTAACACACCTTTGATAACACATTGTTTAGGAAAAAATCTATCACACATGACACTTATTATCCTTTCTTTATTACATTGCATCCATACTGAGTACATATTGCAGAATAATAATCATTGATCTGACAAATGAAAATTCAGGATAATTTGATATGTCTCATTTCTTATCCTTTCTTTATACCTTGCAGACAATAGTAATCAAGTATTAAGAAAAGCCTACCTTCCTAAGACGTGTTTGCAATTTCAGACCACTTGTGTCTAAAGATGAGCAACGGGCCAGCACGGCACGGCACGGCACGAGTCCGGGCCAGATACGGCCCGATCGGGCTCGGGCCCTTTTGGCCCGCCGGGCCACCGGGCCGTGCCTGAACAGTCCACCGTGCCTGGTGGACGGCCCAGGCACGGTCCGTGGGCCGAATATCGGGCCATGCCAGCCCGTTGAACCTGCGGCTCGCTGGTCCATCAGGCCAGCCCGTTACACAGTAAACATCATATTTCAAACAGCGCAATCACAGGTTCGAACTTCAAACAATCACAGGTTCACATATTCATATTCAACAATCACAGAAACACCAGATGACAAAAGTTTTGAGCTGTTTGTGCAATGCCGTCTCATTAAAAACCTTTCTAGGTAAAACTCACACCTCGTGAGATAAAACCCTAGAAAGGAAAAGAGTACGGCCAGCTCAATAAATTAAAATGTTCAAATTGTTCAAATTTATTACAAACCAGCTAGCTCAAATGTCTCAACTCACAACGAAAGTCGCACTCACAGCCTCTCAGGCTCTCAGCTCTCAGCAGTCAACCATCACCAGCAGTAGATGATCCACCAGCTTCATCATCAAGGTACTGCTCTTTGAAGTATTCTTCTAGCTCCTTGTCCTCCACAGTGTGCTGTCCACCGGATTCACCTAGCTCCCAGTCTTTGACACAGATTAGCATCTCCACGCTGTCCGTGCCCAATCGCCGTCGCCGCTCCTCAATAATCCTGCCAGTAAGACTAAAGGTAGACTCCGAAGAAGTAGTTGATACAGGAACAGTCATAATATCTTTAGCCAAGGTACAGAGAACTGGATAGGTTAGTTTATGCTCATGCCACCAATTGAGGATATCAAAGTCATCATCATATGCCACAACATTGTCACTGTCAAGGTAAACAGTGAGCTCAGAGAGACCAGGATACACAATAGATCCTGCAGATGCACTTGAAGGACCAGAAAAAACTGATCCTCCATAAATTTTGCCCCATGCCTGCTTTCTCTTACCTGTCAGTCCAGATGGATGGGTGGTTCTAGCTGGCCTAGCAGCACCAAATTTAGATTCATACTTGTCATAGAGTTTATGCAACTCAGATTTAACCTCAGCAAAGTAATCAATGTAACTCATATTGTTACTTAGAGCAAGCAAGTCAAGCACATTTCCCAGACCTTTTAACTTAGCCCTTGGGTCCAGAATAAATGCAAAAGAGTATAACAGTGGTACATTCTTCCAATACTTAAGAAATTTATTCTTCATTGGCACAACTACAGCAGCAAGAGTATTATCATGTTCAAATTCATGCAGATGGGATGCAATCTCAAGTATGTGATGCAGTACCAAAGGACTAGTGGGTAATAAACACCAGAAAGTACAACAGTTGAATCATAGAACAACTCAAGGAACTGTAATACCTTGTCAGTAATGTACCAATGCTGTTCATTCAATAGAGGATAGCCAGACTAAGAATTGATGAACACAGAAAACACAGATCTATATGGCATGAGATGTTTTAGCATAAGGTAGGTTGAGTTTCATCTAACATCCATATCCAAAGCAAATTTACGAGGCCTCACACCCTTAGCAATGCAGTAGTTTTTGAATTGTGCAATGCGATGGTTAGATGAATTCAGAAAGTTAATTGCAGACCTAAAAACCTCTATGTGTGGTTTAAGCCTTTTCAAACCAGATTTAACAATCAAATTAAGTATATGGCAAGCACATCTCTGATGCACAACATGATAGATCTTTTTACTAGGATTCAATGGATCAATATCATAACCCAAGTAACCAGCAAGCAGAGGACTCAAAGTAAGCATAGCAGATGTATTAGCAGATGCATTATCAAGGCTAACAGAGAAAACTTTGTCAAGTAGGCCCCAATCTCCAAGCACACCAGCAATAATTTCAGCAATGTTAATACCACTATGAGTCACTTCAATCAGTTTAAAGCCAACAACAGCTTTCTTAAGTTCCCACTCAGAAGTAATGTAGTGAGCAACAACAGTGATATAATCTTTCCCACTCAGAAGTAATGTAGTGAGCAACAATAGTGATATAATCTTCCTTAGCATTGCCAGACCAGATATCAGATGTCAAACAAACAGAAGACACACCAGGCATTACTTCATTTTTTAGGTGATGCAGTTTTTCATTGAAAAGCTTAGAAAAATCTCTAGATGTGGTGAATCTAGACACTCTCTTGTATCTAGGATTGTGAGCACACTGAATGTAATCATCCCATGCATCATTGTCAGCAATAGATAAAGGCAGATCTAATCTAGCAATCAAACGGCAAAGCTCAGCTCTAGCAACATCAGGCCTATATTCCCAGTTCCTATAAGACCCATCAGGATTCAAAGCAAGCCTAGTTTGAACCAAATTAGCCTGTTCTGTTTTCTTCTTGCATGAGAGCATATGTCTTTTCAAATGACCAGTGCCATTAGCAGATTTACCAGACAAACGAGACTTACAGAGCTTACAAATAGCAACAACACGTACCTCACCGTCCACTGTCTCTATGATTTCATCAAAGTTAGCCCAGAAAGGGGATCAACGCTTACTAGTGGTGGACAAAGCCAGAGATGCTGCATCACTGGTGGCCGCAGCACTAGCCGCTGCATCGTCTCGGTTGGTCGGAGCAGCACTCCTACCGAACAAGAGATGAGCAGCATCTCCCATGTCGTCTTTGTCATCGGGGATCTGCCCTATGGCCCTGAGCTCGTCGTTGATGGTTGGACCATCGTCACCATCACCGAACTCAGAGCCAGCCATGGCAGATGGCACCCACCCAACCGGCACCGTCCCTCAACGCCTCCTGCGACACCAGCTACACACCGGCGACCTGCGAACCAAAAACACCGAGAAATGGATTAGGGTTCGTGTGATTGCCTACTACATCTAGGGTTAGGGTTAGAGGTACTTGCCTGCATGGAGACGGAGCCCGGCGCCGGAGAAATGGAAAAGAAGACGAAGACGAGACGGAGAAGAGGGGGGAGACAAAAGGAGATCCCAAGATCCGGTCAGAGTGAGACGAGGAGGGGGGAGAGATCAGAGAAGAGGAGATCTCAACATCCGGCGTCGGCAGCGGTAGCCTGGGAGGTGGGCGACGCCAGCGGTAGCCTGGGAGGTGGTCGACGGTGGGCGGCGACCGGCGAGGCGAGGTGGGGATTAGGGTTAGGGTTTCAGAGCTCAGAGGCGAGGGTGGCGTGGCGGGCGAACGGCTGCGGGCGCGGGCGGAGTGACCGAGTGAGGAGGGGGTCCGCCGGGGCGGGGGGCTTATATAGCCCCTCCAGTTGCTGGGCCTCCACCGGGCCGACCTTTGTAAAATGGGCCGGGCCGTGCCGCCCGGCGAGCCGAGGCCTCAGCCCAAGCCCGGCCTGCTACGGGCTTTGGGCCGGCACGGGCCCGGTCAGGGTTCGGGTCGTGCCGTTCTCGGGTCGGGCCAAATAACTGTGCTTTGGACCGGGCCTTTGGCCCACGGGCTGCATGCACATCTTTACTTGTGTCCAATAACTCGTCGAGTCTGCATGACAGTGACAAGCATATAAGAGTATATAGTTTTATTTATATAGCAAGTGAACCAGTATATGCCTTATCAACTATCTAAGAGTATACAGTTTTAATTTACAGTCCACGGGCGAACAGGCCATGGGGTCGGGGAGGCGACCTTCGTGACGGGGACTCATGGGTTCGCCGGCGTTGATGGTAATGGTGGCCCAGCGCATGGGCCGCGTGGCATCGGCATCGACAGTGACAGTGGCTCATGGCGGCGGACGGCCAAGGGAGACGTGCTACGTTCATTATGAGCTCAGCACCCTTCAAAACCTGATGAAAATAACTGAATAAGCCGATGCTGGTGACACAAAATTGCAGTGCATGATACTTTCCTAGAAACTATTCAAGTCAACTCATTCAAAATTATAACACTAACTAAAAATCTTGAAAACTAAAGTTCAAGAAATCCGAATATAAACTTCAACTTGTCTAAAATTCATCATGCTAGGAAACAAAGTTACCGGTTTAGTAGGAGGTTTCAGTCTCTGTTTTCTTATTCTATTCGCTTTCTATTCTGAAAGCCAGAACAGCTTGAAAACATCAAGCCACAGCTGTAAGCTAATTGAAAAGGCATGGCATTGTATGTTCTAAACAAGACCAAAATCCAGTAATTTTCAGAGATGTTTTGCAACAAAAAAATCTGGATCAAGACATCGGCCATTGGAGCTGCCAAAGGAACCTAAATCATTGCATCTATCCCTCCAGTAAATCAACAAATTGATGCACAAAACCTGGGGTGGGAGCATGCAGATCCTCTGCGCGCGAGAGAGTGAAGGCCCCACGCGGCCTCGTCATCGAGGGGCTCAAGCCATGTTAGGGCGCCACCCCTCGGACCCGAGCGCTGCCGGCAAAGAGGAGGAGGTCGCGCCGGTTTCCTCTTCCTTGCGCTAGTTCTCGGTCGCCAGTGCTCGTCGCGAGAAGAAGGCAGCACGCGCACGCTAGCCCTCGAACCATCCCAGTTCCGACGGGCTGAGGGAAACACAGCGCAGGCCTGCCCTGTTGAGTGCTGATCCCGTCAAGGGTGCGGAAAGATCAAAGTGGTGACGGCGTCTTCTTATCTCCCGGCCACGGGCGAGCGCACGAAGGGCAGGCACGGGCGATTTCCTTTTCCTCTGGGAGTGCGGTGATTGTGTGGTGATTGAACGATCCAATTTGCTGCCTAGGTAGGAAATTGGAGCGCACGCAGATTGTGCAGTGATTGGACGAAGCGTAGCAACGCACGAGCACGAGACGCAAAACGAAGGCTTCTCCTCGCTGTTTCTTTTACGTCAGGAATTCTTTCTTTTTGTTTATTATCTTTTGCACTTTTCTAACTTCACGTTTATATGTTATTTCTCTCTTTTACATTTGCATCTGGAATCCTTTCTTATTCTTTATTTTCATTAGCACCCTTACACCTCCTACTATTACGATGGACACGGTTTTGCATGAGACGACAGATGAAAGTACCAAACGTGTTGTCGCAAAAAAAAGTGTCCACCTTTTTTTTAGTTGTAGGAGAGTAGGAGATAAGTTCAACCCATGTGGAATGGTTCACCACGTGGATTACTCTACTCAATTTTCTGAGAAAAAATTTGTGCTCACTAAATTATTAAAATGTATAGCTTCATTCAAAAATGTTCTAGTTTTAAAAAAGAGATAAAATGTACTAACTTCACAAGAAAAATGTTCTAGAGTTATAATTTAAAATCATAAAAATATACCAATCTAATTTAAATTTAGATTTGATTCTAAAAAATAGATGAAGAAAAAGATAAACCATGGACACGTGCAATATTTAAGTGACAATTATTATAAATAGAAAAAATAAAATAAAGCGGGAAAAGCAATGAATGCTCCATGCTCATGAGAAAATTATTCTCCTAAAATGATTAAACTATTGTTCGGTTCATCTAAAAATATTCTAACTCAATGAGAAAATTATTCTGATTTTACAAGGAAATTGTTCGAGATTCATGTTTTTAATTATAGGATTAATGTACCAACGGTTTTTAAAATTTAGTTTTTGATGTTGCACATAAGTATATATTGAGAAAAAGGATAAACGATCGACACATGGAACATTTAACTAACAACTACTTCCTTCAGGCCTTGTTTAGATCCCAAATTCTCCCCCCAAATTCCACTATGCAAAAAGGAGATTCTCCATCACATCAAAATGCCGGCAAATGCATGGAGTACTAAATGTAGATGAAATCAAAAACTAATTGCACAGTTTTGTTGTACTTTACGAGACGAACATTTTGAGTCTAATTAATCATTTTTTGGACATTTTTTTGCACTAAAAACAAAAGTTGCTACAGTGTCCGACAGGAACACTCGAAGGAGGTAAAATGCACGGTTTGAAAAGTTGAAGGAGGTGGTTTGTCGGTTTTAAAGTTGAGGGAGGAAAAACGGTCTTGGGTGAGAGTTGGGGGAGAAAAAGTAGACTTTTTGCTATATATTCATTCCTAGCCCGTTCCGGAACAACCGAACGCGGACTTAAGCAGCAGCCAATCGTGTGTGATGAGCGCCGCTCTCAGCCCCAAATTGACCAACCCTTTTGCCCTCCGAAACTAGAGTTACAGGCCCGCGCAACCAAGCCCGACGGATGATACGGGCTCTGGTATCTTATTTATTCTGGTTTGATCGGGATTATTTATGCGAATTGCGTTCCGTACCAGGAGTAAATTCCTTTTCGTTTCATTGTTCGTCCGTTTATGGGTGGTGGCGCTGGTACTCCATCGCATATGGGCCAGCCTTCATGGCCTGTTTATCCAGATCCTTGTTGGGGACCCTTGTACGCTGGAGGCCGGCCGGCATGCAGACACTCACCCCAGCGTGCTCCGGCAACGACTATGTGCATCTGTAGCCTATGTTCCTCTCAAAAAAAAACTCTCCCCTAAAAAAAAGAAATCTCTAGCCTGGATATGTGGTCCCTGTTTTTATTTTTAAGTTGTGGTTTCTTTAGTGGTAGCCGTGGAGCCATGCAGCCCTTGCGGAACGGTTCACCATGTGAAATGCTCCATTTTCGGAGAAAGCTGTGTCCTCAATAAAATGGTTCAAATGTTATAGCTTCATTCAGAAATGTTCCAGTTAAAAAAAAAGAGAGGAAATGTTCTAACTTCATGGGAAATTTGTTCCAACTTCACGAGAAAATTGTTCTAGACTTAAACTTCAAAACCATACAAAATGTACCAGCAAAATTTTAATTTTACATTTTGATTCTGAATAAGGAAATAGATTAAGAAAAAGAGAAACCGTGGAAACATGCGATATTTAATTGTCAGTTACTATAAATAGAAAAGTAAAATGAACCCGAAATATATACTTGTAAACTTATTCGTGCGTGGTAACAGAACACCTTGTTGTGCAATCACATGAACGACTAGTGGCTCGAAGATTTATGTAACAACATATCATCTATTCCAATATGTATTAAAATTGGACTATGTGCGATCGCTAGACGTATAAACGAGCGTGGTTGTAACTCTTGTATGAGCACGGGCGGTGAGCCTAAGTCCTAGATGAGACGAGGAGAAATGCAAGAGCATTTTGGAAAGTAAAAAAATGAACAAAAGAATCCATTTGCTCTCTAATATTACAAATGTGCATGTGCTGATTTGCAATAAAAATACATCTTGGACATTTTCGGAAGTAAAAAAACAAGTATAAAATAACCTCTAACTCTTTAATACTAGAATATAGATACAACTATAGATATAGATATTAATAGTAAAAAAAAGGACCTGACAGGTATAGATATTAGTAGTAAAAAAAAGGATTGGTCAGTTAAGGTTAAGTATGCGGGGAGAAGGCCTCTAGCAATGGCAAACAGGGCTTGTCAAGGTGATTTCACCCTGACCATCAACCCAACACACCCGGTCGGAGCCCAAGCGGCATCCCTTCCCTTTTGTGCGCTGAAGAGGCCATTCGCGCCACTCTCAACCCTGAACTAACCAACCTTTTCGCCCTCCAAAACTGGAGTTACAGTACAGGCCCGCGCAACCAAGCCCGGCTGATGTCACGGGCTCAGGTATCTTTTTTTAGTCTTGTGTGATCGATCATATTACCAGTTTGGGATTATTTATGCGAATTTCATTATATACCATAGTAAAATCCTTTTCGTTCACCTTGTTCGTCGGTTTATGGCGCTGGTACTTCATCTCATATGGCCTAGCCTTCATGGCCGTTTATCCAGATCATTGTTAGGGCCCATGTCCACTTACCGCAGACTCTTTCCTTTCCTCGGCCACAGCGCTGGGCGGGCTGCTGGCGTCGCCGCTCTCAGACCAGCGTGCTCTGCATAACATGCTGGTAATTGTAGTACCATCTCGTGCGGTCGTCACCATGATGGTGTGCTTTGCCAAAGCTGCGATGTGCTGATAAACCGACCGAAAATACTGTGGGTTGATTTATTGTGAGAAAAAAATACTATTTTGACTAAAAAAATAAGCTGAAAAGTACGGATTATAAACCGAATAAATGGGGCCTATATGAGCTCGGGGGCCTCTGTGACAGAATGAGATGATGTTCACTGTTCGATCACATTTGTTGTGTGTTGTGTAGAGGAGGATGACGTGTGTTCGGTGTTCCAGGGCAGGCTAATACTTCCAGGGTGTAGGTACAAATAAAGTGCATAGACTATGAAATATTAAGACTACTATTTATACAATGCAAATCATCACTGCTTGTGGTTTGCAAAGAAACCTTTTTATTTCATCATACTTCACATTTATTTCCTTTCCCTCTTTTTTTTAGCATGAACCACCTTCTCTTTCCCTAAGCATATGTAGCTTATGCAAGCCACTATGACAAGTATAGAACACCTACTTTTTTTTGTCCGATCCTATATGGCACTTAGAGCTACTGACAAAAAAAAAACATGCGTTGGGGAAGGCCTAATATTTGCCTGACTCTGGCCAGTGGCCACCACAGAGAATCCGAGCTGTGGCCTGTGGGCATAGGCCTCTCTACTAAGGGTGTGTTTAGTTTGCAATTTTTTTTTGGCTTTGGCTACTGTAGCATTTTCATTTGTATTTGTCAATTAGTGTTCAATCATAGACTAATTAGACTCAAAAGATTCGTCTCGTGGTTTTCTACCAAACTGTGTAATTGATTTTTTATATATATTTAATGCTCTATGCATATGTCTAAACATTCTATGTGACGGAAAATCTTAAAAAATTTTGAGAACTAAGTGTGGCCTAAGTCTCAACCTGCAGGGGTCCCTCTCCTGGAGTCCTGCTCCAGTGTGCTCCTGCCTCCTGGTCCTGGCCATGGGAACCGGAGAAAAAAGAGCGGGAGACGACAGCCTTCCGGCGCCAAACCCGCCTTCTACCCTGCTGCGTGGCGCGAAACGCAACTCGCTATTATACTAATCGTTAAGTAACTGATATACTAAGTATTAGATACAAATATTTGTTTATGTGTTTGTTTAACAAAAGAAATTGTGTTTTTTTATATCAAGGAAAGACTTTTGCCAAGCTAGCGTCTTATTGTGCTCTTGTATTTATTATTACACATCTACTGTTATTATACACCTAAAAAAATTGTCTAGTGGAAATAAAAATTCAGGTGGGGAGCACTTGATCGCCTGGAGTTGACCCAAAAAAACAGGCCTTTGAAATTGACGTCAATGGCACCAATCAACAAAAAGGCATATTTTTAGGATCCCTTTGTAACACATGAATTTCATCGAATCAATTCAACTTCAGAGAAGAACACATGATTCGTGGAGATTTTCTTGTGTTTGAAATGGGTCCTTAAAGCAAAAGAACTACATCTAGCGCTTACCATGGACAATAGTCCTTGTAACATAAAAGAATCATATCCATATGATGCGTAAGTGCCATTGTAACAAGAATCAAATCACCATGAACCAAATACATGAAAACACTAAAATACTAGACCTCGATGTAGATGTTATTGGAGACAAAGTCAGAGATAAATCCATTTTTCTGAGCGACCATGTTTCAAATTGGATACTAGACCTATGACACAAATAACTCCGGGCACCACATATTGAGCTGAGAGAAAAAGGTAAAAAATGTGTGACTCGTTACTAGACCATATAATGTTTCTATATTTCACTAAATACGAGATAGTGTGTCAGAACATCAAATACAAACAAATCTACTCTTATTTCTATCTCAACACACCAATTCGATCCCGCAACAAAGGGAGAAGCATAAAAGGAACTTAACTATTAACATTTGAAATTTGAAGTATGATAAAATTAGAACAAAACAATTGACACTCTCAGTGAGTTGGAAGAAATAAAAGAATACATCAATTAATTTGTTACTTGATCCACCAATTCCTACATGGTTGTTTTTGACAATTAGAGAGCCACTAGAAACGCGGGCGCGGCTTTGCTGCACCTTCCCTTTCGATTGGGCTAGTAGGTGTAGTGATGAGAAACTCAACAATTTTTTTTCATCTTATGATTTTTATGTATTTTCGAGACTTTATCATCGTGAAGGTATAATTTTATTTATATATTATTTTGGGTATTAAAATGGAACTATCATATCTTTTTTATTATATTTGTCGTGGAGAAAGAAGAGATTAAATTATTTATTAACGAGTGAGGAGCATAAGTAGGCGGAAGGTTGATGTAATTGTGAAATGAGGAGAATTCGACCTCGAATTATAAAATTTGCCAATACATAGTCTTGATATTATTTTCTTCAATAAAGTAGTGGTGTAGTGCTAGTACGTAAAGATGTAGGAGAACATTGTTTTTTATAGCAAAATATGTTGTTAAGGTCGTGTTAGTATTTTCTTTATGGTAGTAGTTTTAGTATTTAAAATAACGCATTTTTTTAATAACTGTCGATATTATTTTAACCCTAAAAAGCATAGGTAAAATTTTTTATGAAAAATTCCTACTAAGACATGTCATATTATGGATGCGCTGCATAGATCTACTCGTGTGGATTTCAGATTAACTTGTTTTTCTATTTTATGATTTTTTTTGTGATTTACTACACATTTTTAAAGTTTTAGTCGATATGATTTTACCCCTAAAAAGCATGGTTAAAAATTTATATGAAAAAATTCTTACTAAAACATGTCATATTATGGATGCACGACATAGATCTACTCGTGAGGATTTCAGATCAATTTGATTTTCTAATTTCCGATTTTTCTGTGATTTACTATACAATTTTAAAGATTCAGTTAATTTTTTTTAAAAAAAAAGAGATATAATGAAAGGTGGACTGCGTGTTGATTTGAGAAAAATCTGAAGAGGTTTTCACAAAAAATTTTGAGAGGGTCTCTAGAGTGCGGGTTGATTTTTGATAAAGGGAAGGTCTTGTTTGCAATAAAAACCCGGAGCCCGATCTAGGGCGTCCGCGTGTCCAATCAAACGGTCGTGAAAAGCATACGACGTGGCCACACTGGCCGGTTAGCTTTGGGAGGCAGGATTCGTACAGGAAAGATGGTGTTGGGTTGTTGGCTTCTTATCAATGCTTGAACGTGTGTCAAAAAAAAATGCTTGAACGAATATTCACAGAATATTCTCTTCCAGGCCTCGAGGTTTGCTATTGCAGCATTTAAGAAAGCAGGCATCAAGGCTTCTACAAGCATCGGCGTTTTGGTGAACTAAGGGGTGTTTGTTTGAGGAGTTAAAGTTTAACAAATATTGTAGCACTTTTGTCTTATTTGACAAAAAATTTTTAATCTCGGACTAATTAGGCTTAATAGATTCGTCTCGTAAATTACTCCTAATCTATGTCGACATACATGTAATTAGTCTACATTTAGTACTCCATGCATCTGAGGAAACATTGATATAATGGGAGTTAAACTTTAACATACTCAAACCAAACGGGCCTTAAATATTGCAAAGCCCACGCAAGGAAATCCCTAATGCCACTTTGACAAATGTAGTTTGCTTTTTATTCAAAGTTACAATATTTGGTGGGACCCACTAGAAGGAGGAAAGTGATGTTTGCATACTGTAGTTTATTTATGTACTAAAAACAGGGAGTGTTTAGATCTGACCACCAAAAGCCACGCCACAGCTATGTTGCGCCACAGAAAAAAAATAGTTGTTTGGTTCATACAAAAATCTGTAGTTGCAATTGAGGAGAACCTCGCGCACAAACCGGGGGCACTTTTGAGCGCCACATATGTGGCGTCGCGACACATCGCCGCACATGAGGCGTGGCCGAAGTGGTTGGCAACCAAACGTCCTCTCAGTGCCACCATTGTGCTCCTAATTTGCACATTATTGGTTCTCTTAAAGAGAGATAAAAATGATGGTCATATCTCTTGTACATATAAGGGCTGGTTTAGATGCAAATTTTTTTGCAAAATGGGCACTGTAGCTTTTTCGTTGTTATTTGGCAAATATTGTCCAATCATGGTCTAATTAGGCTTAAAAGATTCGTCTCGTCCATTTCGTCTAAACTGTGTAATTAGTTTTATTTTTTATCTATATTTAATGTTTCATGCATGCGTCCAAAGATTCGATGTGACGGAGAATCTACTGTTCTTTTGCAAAATTTTCTGGATCTAAACTGGGCCTAAATCTACGAGTTGACGTGTACTCTCTCCGTCATATAAAGAATGTAATTCTAATATAATGCTAAGTCAAAACAATTTAAAATTAATGAAAATGATATAAAAGATAATAATACTTACTATACTAGATAAACATTATTAGGTTAACTTTACTACAGTCTGCATGGACAGGTGTGGAGAACTCCGCCCGCACACCTTCTCCTTCCTCCCGCATGTGTCCTCTTATTCCTCCCGCACTCCCCGCCGCCTCCTCACCCTTCTTGGCTCGGCGATGTTCACGTCGCCTCCGTCACCGTCCTCGACCACGACCAACCCTAACCTCAACCCTATGTTTCAGATCTAGCGCGAGCGCTCCCGCCTCGACCCCTCCTTCGTCGCCACCTTCCATCGTCGCCACACTAATCTCAACATCGTCTTCTTCTTCTTCTCCGGTCGTTGCCCCCTCCCCCCCTCCGACGCCACCCGATACCTCTCCCACCGCCTGGCAGGCAACACCCCGACCGTCATCTCGACCACCACTACCGCCGGTCTGGCGTCCTCCTTGGAAGCTCCCTTCTAAGCCCGGAGAGTAAGGAAACCCCCAAACCATAACGTCGCAACCTGCTTCATCTCCGGCGGCTGCGACAGGTAAGTTGTCTTGCAATTTTTTGTCTTCTTGTGCATGCACGCAGAAGCGTTTCTGCACGCCCGTGTGGAAAGAAGTTTTTGGGTTATATTCACCATAAAATATATCTTTATAATACATTCATTTATTATCATAAATGTCATTTTTTTTTATAAACTTAGTCAAATAGATGGTTTGACTTAGACCAAATCTAGAATTATACTCCCTCCATCAACAAAAGGATGTAATTTTTGTTTTTTGAGGAGTCAAACAATTTACTGTTTGATCAAAGTCATATAAAAATATAACATTTATGATATAAAATAAATAACATTAAATTAATTATTAAATATATTTTCATAGTAAATCTAGATGGTGATATAAATTTTAATATTATTTACTGTAAATTTGGTTAAAGTTAAGTTAGTTTGACTTGCATAAGTCTCGTATTTTTTTAAAAAAACTAGATCCGTGGTGGTTAGACAGCCCCCGGTATTCCGGCTTAAGAAGATCTTCTCAAGCATATCGAGAAAACTCCAAACCCTTCCGTTACACAGTGACACCGTAGCTCCGTGAGATGAGCTGACCACAGAGCTGTGCTTTGGATGTAGGGTAGACGAGAGTTTTTTTTTTCTCTGGTCGCTGCGGCCGAAGCCACAAAGAGTGAGTTCTCCGGGACTTGAACTCTGACCACCCCAAAGGCCTTTTATGGATGGAGGGAGTAGAGGTAGTCACTCATTTTTGATTGGTGATCTAGTTGATTTTTATCCACAAACGCATGGCTACAATTTTTCATGAAAAAGTAATAAAAATATGCAAGAAGACTGGTCCAATTGACGAGGGAAAAATGAAATCTAGCTTGTAGATTTGAATTCCGAAACAAATGTCCCATTCGTCTGGCTGGAAGAACGACCGATGATGATGCTGATTTGTTGTGAGAGAAAAACACTATTATTTCGCTGAAACGGTACGGCTGATAAGTTTGAGCGAATAGGGCGAAAGATAAATCTGGAGCAATTAATGAGGAATCAAATCCTACCCTCCGAATCCAAATGGACCGTCTGCAGGCTGCAGGAGAAGTGGTCAGTGGAGAACCGAAACAAAGCCGCGGATTCAGGGTCATTCCTCCGTTTCCAAAAGAGAATTTTGTCTACAAGACATCCGTAAAGCGTGGTTTTGTGCATGGCACACCGTCATTGTCGATTTAGTCTCTAGGACACTACAAAACCATGGCTTTTGTTCACAGCACACTACATCTATTATTTAATCTTTTTTGGACCAAGAGTATGGTGAGTGGACGCTTCTACCTTGTTGCTGCTGTTCCCTTGTGCTTGGTCATCCACCTCCGTGTGCATCTGCTAAGGGTAGTGATGGATTCGGATGGGATTCGGATGAAATCAAATACAGATAGCATCTATTTGCCATATTTTAATTCGAATACTGATATTATCAGATACAAATGCAAAATGAATGTCTCGAATCCAGATTGACATTTAGATATCTATTAGATTTTGATAATAACATATTTCTATTTGCTTGTCGATAGTTTTAGTAGAACATTATCATTATAAATGTAGAGAATACGATTTTATAACACATGGTAGTCCCGTGCTGCACCTGTCAATTTTATAACACCAGGAACAACTACCGTAATTTTTTTGATTGTAACTAGGACTAGATAACGAACCGGCTTGGCTCGACTCAACTCTTTTACAAGGTCGAGCTGCCTCGGCTCCCAAGTTTATAGGTCTAGGTCTAGGTTCAGCCATCAATCAACCAATTAAGTATACCAGCTGAAATGCTAGCTCAGCTACCAAGCCACTAATGAGCCAAGTCGAGTGAGCTACCGAGTTGCGGGTTTTTCGTTCAATCCTAATTGTAACTTTTTTGCCTTAATTTTTTCATTGCAATACATGAATTGGTTCATATATTTTTTTCACTAGAACTTGCCCCACCTTTTAATTTTTATTGCAATACGTGAAGCTAGGTGGCAGGCGGACGGAGCAAAAATCGCCGGAGCATACGGGTAGAGACGAGGGTGAAGCAAATGGGCTGCTAGATGGGGCCGCGTCGGTGAGCTGGTGACGACCTAGCTCACAGCCATAGATTGCAGCAAGGGCATACAGGTCCATTTACTCTACCCTCTCCCCTCCTAAGATGCGAAATATTTTTCTATTATGAGAAGTGTGTCTGGGACAAAAATCATGACTTCACAGTGTTTACCTGACCAAAGCGATGAGTGCAGTGTGCCCCGCACAAAACCACACTTTGGCCTTGTTTAGTTCTCGAGTTGGCGAGGCCGATTCGGCACTGCACGCTAGCGCGTTTTGTTTTTTATGTAAAAAATTATCCAAATATTGATTAATTAGACTCAAAATGTTCGTCTCGCAAAATACAATAAAATTGTACAATTAGTTTTTGATTTCATCTACATTTAGTACTCTATGCATTTGCCAGTATTTTGATGTAATAGGAAATCTCATTTTTGTATAGTAAAATTTAGGGAGGAATTGAGAACTAAACAAGACCTTCGTGGAGGTCATGGAGACAAAAGACTCCTTCCAAAAATACCACCCATCGCCTCGGCAGTTTTGGCAAGCAAGAGCGGCAAGGAGCGGCCTGCTTGTTGGCGTGGGAACGGGGAAAATTTTGGGTTTTCGGGGCCGCCGCGCTCGTCTCCCGCCAAAAGCCTCCGCCTGTCCACGTGCTCCCCGCCTCGCCGCCGCGCGCCGCAGCCCGCGGCCACAGCCGAGACCGAAACCCCCCAAACCGGGGGCGACGGCCTGAACGGCGCGCGCTATAAAACACCCCTCGACCCAGCGCTCCCCCGGTTCGACTTCCCTTTCCGCCCGCCCGCCCGTCCGCTTGTTGCCTTGCTCCGCCCCCGCGCACGCGCCTCCCGTGCCGCCCGCCCTCGGCGCCGCCGGCGAGGGCGACGCCGCGTCGGTAAGTCCGCCTCCTCCGTTAGTTTCCTGCGTTGTTGGCCGGGGCTGTCGGCGGAGTTTGGGGGGTTTTGAGGAGGGGATCCGCGTGGTCGCGTGGTCCCGACGGCGAGCCGCGCGGCCGCCGCAGCCGTCGCTCGAGTTATCCGTCCGGACGGGGGTTTAGCCATTCCGGATTTCCCTTTGGTGGTGGTGCTGATGCTCGCGCTCGAGTCATGTGGCGATTTCGGCGCGGATTTGAGGGAATCACCTTCGAGAGTTCTGTCGGATTAGTTTCAGTTCCGTGCGAGTGTTCCTCGTTCTGGAGGATTGGGTTCCGGATTTCCCGCTTTGGTGGTGGTGGTTGTGCTCGCGCACTAGTCATGTGGCGATTTCGGTGCGGATTTGAGGGGAATCACCTTCGGTGTGGATTTGAGGGGAATCACCTTCTAGAGTTCCAGTTCCGCCGGATTGTTCCAGTTGCGTTGGAGTGTTCCTGTTCCTGAGCTTAGTCTCGTAGAGTTTGGTATAGGATTGTTTTTTTTTTTGGGTTTGGTATATGATTTTTTTTCAGGCGTGGCTGTTGCGATTTTGGACTAATTTTGTGCTGAGGTAGTGTAGTGTGGGATTTATGCAGGAATGCAGGATTTGGGGCTGGATTGGCGAGGCAAATCACATCTTTTGCTCCTCTTTCCCCTACCTGTTAAGTGAGGACTGTCCGTTAGTGCGCCTATTGATTTGGGAGTCGTGCGTGTCCCCTTTTCGACCATTTTTGCTCCATTTTTTTCTCTACATCTCACATCGTGGGTTTTAGACTTCTTATGCAAGCTCTAGAGGTTAGGTTTGTTTTTGGGGTGCAGCGGCCGTGGATTCAGGGCCATTCCGTTGAGATATTTTGGAGTGGTTGAGTGGAGGTTTGCGCTGCATTGGTTAACCTTTTGCCCATCCCATCTTTATCAGTAATAGTGCAGGTTGCTTTTGCCTTATTTGTCATCTCCTAGTGTCCAGCTAAGTAGATTACTCCTAGTGTACTGCTTTTGATATTGTAATGTTACTGCAATGCAGGAGCAGCAGATCTTTGCGTGGGATGCCTGTTCTTCCCCATCAATCGCTTGCCGCACCAGTACCCCAGCACTAATTGCCTTCAGCTGGTGATTTTCTTCTTCATTCTACTCGGTATTTGCACGTTGCACTCTGTCTTCTCAAGCTGCTGAGCTGTTTCAGTGATTTTTGTTGTGCTGTTTAGATGTTGTGAATGTGGGTTGCCACCAATGACTCATGAACTGTCTGAGTGTGCTTTTATTGTACCAATGTTTACAGTGGAATGCTCTGGCTTTTACATGTCACTTTAGAGGATGTAACATGACATGAGCGCTGTTCTATACTGGGAACACACTGGGTGTTGGGTTTGTGGTGTGGGGCGTTTGATACTTGAAAAATAAAAATAAAATGAATGTATTCAGGTGAGGGCCGAGCTTGGCTAGCTGGGTGCTTTCTTTTTTCCCCCAAATTATTTTATCTAATTTAAATGGTTTCATCTTTTCTAAAGCTGAAGTGCAGTGATTTATTTGTGCTCTTATCTCCTACTCTCCTTGCTCCGGTTCTGGCTTTTCTAGATACATTGTTTTTGCTATGCACCTATATAATGTCTAGATACATATGTATCTTGAAAGGCCAAAACAACTTATAATTTAGAATAGAGGGAGTAGTAGGTAACCAGAGCACAGTATCAGGGCCAGTATTGCTACATAAGACAGATAACATAGTGCCATTGTATCACGTTTTGTTGTAATTCCCACTTCTTGTCATTAGATTGATTTTTATTCTGCTTTCTCTAAATAATTTGCCTTGGGTGTGAAATATACCAAATGAGGCCAAATTAGTTATATGCTCCTTTCATGATTGTATGATTTCTATCTTGGCACTAAACCTATCATTTATGTGGTTAATGCTATAATGTTGATCTCTATTCTTCTGTTTTTATAGATAATGGCTGTTGTTAATTATTCTTGTGCTTCTACACGATTTAGAGTTCAGAGCAGTTGAGGATGACTCATGTTTCTTGTGCAAGTTTTTCTGTTAATGTTGAGTACATACCTCTGGTTTATGTCTTGATAATGACTTGACAACAATCTGTTCTATGACCTGTTATAGTTCCACCTGAAGCAGTAGGTGTACTTAGTTCTATTCAGAACATATGTTATAGCAACCTAGTGTTCTTGATTTCTGTGCGTGCTTTTACAAAAGGAAATATTCTGCTATTTATTGCTGTGACCTTGTAGCTTAAACTTTTTATGGACTTCATTCGTACAAAATGCTGCTTGTCTGCAGCTTGGATTGCATCAGATATCTGTTGCATGCCACTCTAAACACGAATGGACACTTTTGTCACACCCATTTATCGACCAAATGGAATGCGTACCCTTATGTGTGCCCAGAGATCAATCACACATAAGTCAGAATGAAAAAGTATCAAAACAATGTTTATATAAAGCAGAATACTTACTATATTAATACTTACTACTATCAGAGTGTCGCGGAACGGTCACTAATCTTTTCTTCAGGCTCCAACATCACAGGGACGGCTGACTGGGGGTTTCATATGCCAAACACTTCTGAAAAGATTTCTGAAAACTCCACTACACTTTTATCCTTCTTCTAAGCAGCACCTTACAACACACTAGAGTGTGGGGAAATAGCAAGAGTGAGTCCATGTCGAACTCAACAAATATAACACGGGGTTCATGAGGCTCAAAGGCATAACATAGGTTTATCAGCATGTAACTTTTAATTAGCATTATTTCAATATATCAATAATATCAAAGTGTCTCAATGTAACAATAAACATATGATCCATGTGAAATGATTAACGAATAGTAAAAACATATTCATTATTAATGATCCACTATTCCATAAGGGTCCAAGGCCACTCGTGACCGTGAGCACGGCTGTTATAACAGTTTTACACTCTGCAGAGGTTGTACACTTTCACTGTGAGTCGTGATTTACCCTTTCGCCCGAGGTGATCAGCCTCTTAACCCACTACCAAGGAAGGTCGGCAGGGTTCACTATGAAGTCTTTCGAAGGTTCGTCTAACAAGTTAGGGCCATTGGATTTTACTCGGCAAACAGATGTAGAGCCCCCTTCCTGATGGCACAATAACACGCAGCCTATACACATGAGGACAGAGGCCGCACTATACCCGATTTGTCAAGCCATTCTTACGCCATAAAGGAATACCTCTAACAAGCTAGAAAAGGTCCTTCTATATGACTAAAGCCAGAGCCATTTTAGCCCTCACAGTTGTACTGTAAATCCCGGATTTTCGCTTATAGATGAGTCCTTATGGAGAGTAACAAGAGCACCAAAGTAACCCCATGCTCTAGTACCCTTAAACAGTAATAAAATCATCTTTTAATGTTTATTGCATATTCCATTAGTCAAATTACATGATCATAGTTCATGTTGAGCACTAGCAATACTAATCCATGCAGTATAATAGGTATCAAGGAATAAGATCAACACTAAGTCATCTTTAACAAGGAAACATATGCATAATGATATTATTTGCTTAATATGAATAGGACAACAAGGAAATCCCATGCTATACTTGCCTTAGAACTTGCTTTATGCCCAAAACAACTTGCTCTGAAAAACCTCAACTTAATCTTTCATTTGCAACTTCTGGCACTCAGCTTCTGGTCTTCATCTTCGGATCTTTGGCACTCACGGATAGCCTTTTTTTCTACTCGTAGATCATAGCAACCCAGCACACTAACATGCATACAAGCAAACAAATAGGAACAACTAAGAACAATACACCACACAAAAGAAAACAACGTACTAAAAGAGAACTACCAGCTACGATCACGAGAATACAAGAAACGTCGATAACAGAACTATCGTTAAAAAGAAAAAGACTATCGGAATATTTATATTATAAAAAGAAACTACTACATGCTTGATTTATTTTAGCTAACAAGATCATGGAAAAGTAATTAGTTCAGATTAAACAAATCATATTTGGACTCAACACTGAGTTGAAACTAACCAAAGTTATATATTTTATAAATATTCCCACATAATATTTTATTAAGCAAGTTATGCTTTTATATTTGCAAAAGAAATAATTTTGTGAGATCATCCTAACGCACGTCAAAGTGCTAGACTAAGCAATTTACAAATTAAAAATATGTTTATGTTAGTAGCTAATTATTTTAACATTTATTTACATATACAAAATCGAGATGTACCTCCATATTGTTTCTAGATTGAAAATTGGTTACGTACCCATTAATCGAATTAATATTTAACAATGAACATAAGAAACGATGTAAACGGATCTACCGAAAATTTTATATATTATAACAGAAAAGAAAAGATTGTATGCTTGGTTTATTTTAACTAAGCAAAATGATATGAAGTTTATTAATTTAGATTATGCATCTTTATTGAAAGATCGAGCTAAATCTAGACATATTTTAATTTATACACTAGTATGTATTATTTAACTAAAATAAACTTCAACTTTTCAAAATAAAGGAGCACGTGAGAACCTCTAATAGAATTGTATCTGACGTCTTGTTAAACTAAGAAAATTTATAATTTAAAAGTATATTAATGTTTGTGATTAGTCATATTAGTATTAGTTTATGAATCACCATAGCATATACATAAATGGCTTTTAAATTATAAATTAGAAAACTAGTTGCATGCACATTAGTCAATTTAATATTTACTTTATAAAAAGAAACAAGTGATTTGAAAAGTACTAACACTATTGCGTAAATCATATCGACCTAAATCTAACACAACTTGAATCAGGCAAAACGGAGTTAAAACGATTAAACGGTGATTAAATAATTATTAATCAATAAGTTTTTAAATCAATAAATTTATAATTGTGAGACATGACTCACGTTGGTACTACCACGTAGATCGCGACTACACGAATCTAACGCGACTTGAACGACTCGAATCGGAGTCTAAAACGAATTAACTATTGTTAATTAATTAGAAAGCCATTAAATAAATATATTAATCTAATTACTATTTAATTTAACAAATTCATAATCAAGTGACATGATAAAACATTAGCACTAGTGCATAGAGCTTGCCAACACAAATCTAACGCAACTGAAACAGAGCGAAACTGAATTAAAACGAATAAACTATGGCTAATCTCGTTGGATGACAAAACTGTAAATACTTCATCTTGTACCTTGGGCTTCTTCCTCACGTGAACATGGCCATGGCCTTGAAACAGCAGGGAGGGAATTCGGATGGGGCTCCGGTTGCAGGGAGAGGATCCAGCCTAGGACCTTGGCCGGCCGGGAGGCGCGGCATGTCAGGTAGCAGCAGCGTGGGAACCACTCGCAGGACCAAGTCGTGGGGCCGCGGTGGCGAGCACGAGCAAGGCCCGAGTGGCCACGGTGGTGACGCCCAGCCCTGCTCGTACGAGCAGGAGATGCAGCTGTGCACGGGAGAGCTACGCCCGAGGCCCTTGGCGGCGCGCTGTGTTTCCCAGAGGGAAGTGCACGGATCCTTGACAGGAAGACGAGAAACTGTGGTTATTCATGGAGGTCCACCGGGATCTTCGTCGAAAAATACACCGGAACAAGAAAAGGAAAGGAAACGGTCAAGCGAGGATGGATTCGCGAAAAGAAAAGTGTGCCGGTGAAGAGGACGACGAGACGAACCTTGGAGTGGAAGCGGAATTCGCCGGAGATGTCCGAGGTGGCCGGAAAAGCTCGCCGAACCTTCGCCGGAAGTTCGCCGGAACGCAAGCTGTAGATGAAAAACTTCGGCGAGGCGTGGAGGGAGCTACGAGCGGCGGCTCGCGATAAGGGTTGTACTTCTGAGACTAGGGCATCGAGGGCTACGCCGGCATACATATAGTTGTAGGGTTTGAAAACTTTTGGAAACACGAGATATTTTATTATTTTTAGAATTAATTGATTTCGGGATTAAAATAATTACAGAATATCCAGAATTTTTTTTAAGCCACGAAAAATAGCCCGGAGCTCAGAAAAATCACGGGAAAAATCCTGGAGACTCTTGGAGAGATAAGGAACTCAACTAAATGGGTTTGGGCTCATGAAAAGATTGATGAAGAGATCAAGGAAAAAGATTTCGCTCCAATAAATTGAAATTTTAAATCCAGAAAATACCAAAAAGTTTTCCGGTGAGAAGCAAACGTCGTCCTATGGTATTTTGAATATAATAGCACTCACCAACACTAAAGACAAGCATCACACAAACACCATATTATCAAATTAATATGAAAAAGTTTAAAACCACAATTTTTATATTTAAATTAGCAGCAACTTAACTTATCTAATAAATTTATTCAGATATTGAAATCATTTATTTTATTTAGTGTTTTCTATGCACAACCCAAAATTAGAAATTTTGGGGTGTGACAATTCTACCCCACTTAACAGGAATCTCGTCCTGAGATTCGAAGAGACTAGGGAGGAAGATAAAGCAGACCAATAAGGTTGTTTCGAGACTTTTTGACAAGTTCGGATATAAGCGTCAAGGATTATCAAAGGTTGACAAAGGTTGACAAGAGAACATTGGATTGATCGTTAAGATTGATTCGAGCTAATGACCGAGGGTCAAAGGATTGAAGGTCAACATAGGTGAAAAGAAAGATCAAAGGAGGTTAAAAAGATATATCAATGTTGATCATCGAGTCTTCACTTTATAAGGTGTAAAAACAAGGGTGAAGATTAGTAAAAGATAAAGATAGATCTTATGGTACTCACAACTCCTCGATTCAAAATTTATGAGACATCATGAAAAAGTGACAGATTAGCATTGATTGAAGAAAGGTAAAGACTAGTTTTCCATTTCATCATTTGGGAAGGCCAGTGGGAAGGATAAATTGATCTTCAAGTCTTTGTAGGTCCTTGAATCAGGATTTATAAGATGTAAGAACAAGGGTCAAAAGTTGTCAAATGTTGATAAGGAAAGTAAAGATTGATGGCAAGAAGGTGAGACTAGTTAAGAGGCAAGGACTAGCAAAAGATGATATTATGATAGCGATTGGTCTCTGGATCTTCTTGTCTCGTGACTTGAGATTGATGATGGTGGCGGACGCTACCCCACTTAACAAAGATCTTGTTCCACCTGGCGATGTCATTGACGGCAACACTTTCTTTAAGGCTTACTACTATTGATGAGTCCTTCATGTGTTGATCCTCCATTGGGTTAAGATAAAGGAGAAAACATAGAAACCAAGAGTAAGCAAGGATGATATAGGGAAAAAGACTATAAGAATTAGGATTGATCGAAAGTTAGGTAGGTCAAGAGAGGATACTACCCCACTTTAACATAGATTGAGCTAATTCTCAAGATGATTTCGGGCCTCCTTTAAAACACAAGAACAGAGATGACACCCAAGCATCACACCAAACCAGACAAGCACACATCACATCATCAGTACTACACGTACTTTTTCAACAATGGTGGTCATCCTAAATGGTAGATTATAGATGATGAAAATCCATCGAACTTTAGAACAAGATAAGATCAGAAACCTTTTGGTAAAAACAACACAAATCAAAAACCAAGAGAGTAAGAAATAATAGCTCAAAGGAAGCTATTAAGGAAGGGATACAACAAGACAAGGAACAGGAAATAGTCAAAATCAATGAGTCAAGAGATGAGAAAATAGTTTTATAGTAAAATAAGTTTTAGAATACGTCCAGAGCTATTTGGCATACGTCCTACAGTCAACATCGCTCTGATACCACTCTGTCACACCCATTTATCGATCAAATGGAATGCATACCCTTATGTGTGCCCAGAGATCAATCACACATAAGTCAGAATGAAAAAGTATCAAAACAATGTTTATATAAAGCAGAATACTTACTATATTAATACTTACTACTATTAGAGTGTCGCGGAACGGTCACTAATCTTTTCTTCAGGCTCCAACATCACAGGGACGGCTGACTGGGGGTTTCATATGCCAAACACTTCTGAAAAGATTTCTGAAAACTCCACTACACTTTCATCCTTCTTCTAAGCAGCACCTTACAACACACTAGAGTGTGGGGAAATAGCAAGAGTGAGTCCATGTCGAACTCAACAAATATAACACGGGGTTCATGAGGCTCAAAGGCATAACATAGGTTTATCAGCATGTAACTTTTAATTAGCATTATTTCAATATATCAATAATATCAAAGTGTCTCAATGTAACAATAAACATATGATCCATGTGAAATGATTAACGAATAGTAAAAACATATTCATTATTAATGATCCACTATTCCATAAGGGTCCAAGGCCACTCGTGACCGTGAGCACGGCTGTTATAACAGTTTTACACTCTGCAGAGGTTGTACACTTTCACTGTGAGTCGTGATTTACCCTTTCGCCCGAGGTGATCAGCCTCTTAACCCACTACCAAGGAAGGTCGGCAGGGTTCACTATGAAGTCTTTCGAAGGTTCGTCTAACAAGTTAGAGCCATTGGATTTTACTCGGCAAACAGATGTAGAGCCCCCTTCCTGATGGCACAATAACACGCAGCCTATACACATGAGGACAGAGGCCGCACTATACCCGATTTGTCAAGCCATTCTTACGCCATAAAGGAATACCTCTAACAAGCTAGAAAAGGTCCTTCTATATGACTAAAGCCAGAGCCATTTTAGCCCTCACAGTTGTACTGTAAATCCCGGATTTTCGCTTATAGATGAGTCCTTATGGAGAGTAACAAGAGCACCAAAGTAACCCCATGCTCTAGTACCCTTAAACAGTAATAAAATCATCTTTTAATGTTTATTGCATATTCCATTAGTCAAATTACATGATCATAGTTCATGTTGAGCACTAGCAATACTAATCCATGCAGTATAATAGGTATCAAGGAATAAGATCAACACTAAGTCATCTTTAACAAGGAAACATATGCATAATGATATTATTTGCTTAATATGAATAGGACAACAAGGAAATCCCATGCTATACTTGCCTTAGAACTTGCTTTATGCCCAAAACAACTTGCTCTGAAAAACCTCAACTTAATCTTTCATTTGCAACTTCTGGCACTCAGCTTCTGGTCTTCATCTTCGGATCTTTGGCACTCACGGATAGCCTTTTTTTCTACTCGTAGATCATAGCAACCCAGCACACTAACATGCATACAAGCAAACAAATAGGAACAACTAAGAACAATACACCACACAAAAGAAAACAACGTACTAAAAGAGAACTACCAGCTACGATCACGAGAATACAAGAAACGTCGATAACAGAACTATCGTTAAAAAGAAAAAGACTATCGGAATATTTATATTATAAAAAGAAACTACTACATGCTTGATTTATTTTAGCTAACAAGATCATGGAAAAGTAATTAGTTCAGATTAAACAAATCATATTTGGACTCAACACTGAGTTGAAACTAACCAAAGTTATATATTTTATAAATATTCCCACATAATATTTTATTAAGCAAGTTATGCTTTTATATTTGCAAAAGAAATAATTTTGTGAGATCATCCTAACGCACGTCAAAGTGCTAGACTAAGCAATTTACAAATTAAAAATATGTTTATGTTAGTAGCTAATTATTTTAACATTTATTTACATATACAAAATCGAGATGTACCTCCATATTGTTTCTAGATTGAAAATTGGTTACGTACCCATTAATCGAATTAATATTTAACAATGAACATAAGAAACGATGTAAACGGATCTACCGAAAATTTTATATATTATAACAGAAAAGAAAAGATTGTATGCTTGGTTTATTTTAACTAAGCAAAATGATATGAAGTTTATTAATTTAGATTATGCATCTTTATTGAAAGATCGAGCTAAATCTAGACATATTTTAATTTATACACTAGTATGTATTATTTAACTAAAATAAACTTCAACTTTTCAAAATAAAGGAGCACGTGAGAACCTCTAATAGAATTGTATCTGACGTCTTGTTAAACTAAGAAAATTTATAATTTAAAAGTATATTAATGTTTGTGATTAGTCATATTAGTATTAGTTTATGAATCACCATAGCATATACATAAATGGCTTTTAAATTATAAATTAGAAAACTAGTTGCATGCACATTAGTCAATTTAATATTTACTTTATAAAAAGAAACAAGTGATTTGAAAAGTACTAACACTATTGCGTAAATCATATCGACCTAAATCTAACACAACTTGAATCAGGCAAAACGGAGTTAAAACGATTAAACGGTGATTAAATAATTATTAATCAATAAGTTTTTAAATCAATAAATTTATAATTGTGAGACATGACTCACGTTGGTACTACCACGTAGATCGCGACTACACGAATCTAACGCGACTGGAACGACTTGAATCGGAGTCTAAAACGAATTAACTATTGTTAATTAATTAGAAAGCCATTAAATAAATATATTAATCTAATTACTATTTAATTTAACAAATTCATAATCAAGTGACATGATAAAACATTAGCACTAGTGCATAGAGCTTGCCAACACAAATCTAACGCAACTGAAACAGAGCAAAACTGAATTAAAACGAATAAACTATGGCTAATCTCGTTGGGTGGCAAAACTGTAAATACTTCATCTTGTACCTTGGGCTTCTTCCTCACGTGAACATGGCCATGGCCTTGAAACAGCAGGGAGGGAAGTGAACATGGCCATGGCCTTGAAACAGCAGGGAGGGAATTTGGATGGGGCTCCGGTTGCAGGGAGAGGATCCGGCCTAGGACCTTGGCCGGCCGGGAGGCGCGGCATGTCAGGTAGCAGCAGCGTGGGAACCACTCGCAGGACCAAGTCGTGGGGCCGCGGTGGCGTGCACGAGCAAGGCCCGAGTGGCCACGGTGGTGACGCCCAGCCCTGCTCGTACGAGCAGGAGATGCAGCTGTGCACGGGAGAGCTACGCCCGAGGCCCTTGGCGGCGCGCTGTGTTTCCCAGAGGGAAGTGCACGGATCCTTGACAGGAAGACGAGAAACTGCGGTTATTCATGGAGGTCCACCGGGATCTTCGTCGAAAAATACACCGGAACAAGAAAAGGAAAGGAAACGGTCAAGCGAGGATGGATTTGCGAAAAGAAAAGTGTGCCGGTGAAGAGGACGACGAGACGAACCTTGGAGTGGAAGCGGAATTCGCCGGAGATGTCCGAGGTGGCCGGAAAAGCTCGCCGAACCTTCGCCGGAAGTTCGCCGGAACGCAAGCTGTAGATGAAAAACTTTGGCGAGGCGTGGAGGGAGCTACGAGCGGCGGCTCGCGATAAGGGTTGTACTTCTGAGACTAGGGCATCGAGGGCTACGCCGGCATACATATAGTTGTAGGGTTTGAAAACTTTTGGAAACACGAGATATTTTATTATTTTTAGAATTAATTGATTTCGGGATTAAAATAATTACAGAATATCCAGAATTTTCTTTTAAGCCACGAAAAATAGCCCGGAGCTCAGAAAAATCACGGGAAAAATCCTGGAGACTCTTGGAGAGATAAGAAACTCAACTAAATGGGTTTGGGCTCATGAAAAGATTGATGAAGAGATCAAGGAAAAAGATTTCGCTCCCATAAATTGAAATTTTAAATCCAGAAAATACCAAAAAGTTTTCCGGTGAGAAGCAAACGTCGTCCTATGGTATTTTGAATATAATAGCACTCACCAACACTAAAGACAAGCATCACACAAACACCATATTATCAAATTAATATGAAAAAGTTTAAAACCACAATTTTCTATATTTAAATTAGCAGCAACTTAACTTATCTAATAAATTTATTCAGATATTGAAATCATTTATTTTATTTAGTGTTTTCTATGCACAACCCAAAATTAGAAATTTTGGGGTGTGACAACTTTTTTGATGACATGCTTAAAATTAGAACTTTAACTTAGACTATGCCTGGCCGAACCATTTCACTATACTTTATTTTTGAGTGAGTAGCATAGAAGTATGCCCCCTTATCTTTTTTACTTTTCATAATTTGTATTGCTTATTTCATCATTTCACATATTTCTTATTATCTGAGCTGCAGTTGGATTTCCTGCATTTATTTGATAGTTCTTGACATGTCTGACTAACATTAAATTTACAGGGGGGACATGGTGAAAACTCCGAGATCTCCTGTTACCACAGGTCTTGTTCTTAACTACCTAGTTTATTTGTTCTTGGATTACTTCAAGTTTTGGTAGCTTTAGTTCTCTCAAAGCGACTGCCAACCGACTGCCATGAAGCGGCGGCCCAAAGCGAAGGCGACATAAGTCGCGGAAACGCTCCCACGACGGCATGCCTTCGTCGTGCTCCAAGGCGTAGTACCAGGTCTGCGCGCCCCCGCGGAGATGGTAGGACGCAAGCCAGGTACGGTTGGCCGCCGGCGTGCGCTGACCGCGAAAGAACTGGCCGCACTGGTTCAACCAATTCAGCGGATCGACGGTGCCGTCGTATGTCGGAAACTCAAGCTTGTAGAACTTGCCTGCGAATCATAACCGAGCGGCGGCTGGCCACCCTGGTGGCCATAGTTGGAGGCGCCGAATGGCGGCTGGCTGCCATAATATGATGAGCCGCCAGTATAATCTGGGACGCCCCCGTAGGCAGGCCCCCCTCCATCCGGGACGGGCGCCGCTGAAGTGTAGGGTGACGACATGCTGCTGCCGTGGAACAGCGGCCCGTCGGTGCCACCATAGAGGACCCCCGTAGGAGGACCCGACACCGGTGGATGGCGGTGGTGGTGGGAGCCATGGCTGCGTCGTGGAGGATGAATAGGCCGGCGGTGCCGCGAACAGCCCGGGCGGCAGCGGGGACGGGGAGTGCGGAAACTGAATTTGTTGGATCGGCACCCCGCCCGACGGGATCGGCACGGACGGCCGTGAAGACGAGCCGTGCACGTCAGACGGCAGGCCGTAGTGGGACGCCACCCCGGACGTCGCGACCGCGGGGGACGGCGGCGGCGGCGGTAGTTGCTGCAGCGGTCGTGGTGGGAGTTGCGGATGGGGAGGCGGCTGCACGTGATTTGATCCGCCCAGGAAGGTGCGGATCTCACCCACCGAACTGCTCAGATTGCCCACCGCGCGGCTCAGCTCGAGGATGGCCTGCGTGACCTCCGCGGGCGTGAGGACAGCTGGCCCGCCGGTGGCAGCGGATGTTCCGGCGGATCCGAGCGGCATCGAGGACGATGGAATCATGGCGCTGGTGGTAGATGGCAGCGGCGAGGAGGTGGACGGCAGCGAAACGGAGGTGGAGGGCACAAGCGGCGGTGTGGAGGAGGTGGTGGGCAACGGAAGCGACATCGAACCCGAGATCGCTGATACCAGGTTGATAGGCAACTACGCCCTGTGCCTTGTCGAACGGAGATTGTAGCTGTGAGAGATCGGTGGTTGGGGCTTGAACGTCGTGCGGCGGCGAGGCGCCGTGGTCGCACGAGAGAGACAGGGAGCGGCGGTTGAGCTACAGTACCCGCGCGCTACAGTGCCGCGGGTACTGTTCACGTCGGCGAGAGAGGCAGAAAGGTGGCGGCTAGGGTTTGGGGGACTCCCGGCTCCCTGAGGGAAGCCGAGTAATATGATACTCTTGCTTAATTCTGTCCACGGGTATTACAACTCCTATATATGACTAATTGTTCTAATAATTATGGAAATTAAACAATTAAAGATAAATATGGGCTTTTAGCCCCCTAGCCCCTGCGCCACCTAGCCACTAGTGGGCCTCCTCCTGGCATACTTGATGCCGGTCATAACGTCACTGTTCAGCACCGTTATTTTAACTTTTGTTCCCCCATATAGCTGATTGATATGTTGACCAATGATTTTTCAGGAACAAGAAGATGCAGAGCAAAGCCACAAAAGAAGGAAGAGGAATCTGCAGAAAACAGCAAACTGGAGAGTGGATCTCAGGATGCAACAGAAGAGGTGCATCATGGAGTCGAAAAAGGTGATGGGCATGTTACCCGCAAGAGACCAAGGAGAGCAGCAGCCTGTTCTGATTTCAAAGAGAAATCCATACGCTTATCCGAAAAAAAATCTGTTGTCATGGTCAAGAAGAATCGGATGGAGGAAGAAGAAGTAGATGCTGTGAATCTAACAAAACTTGGACCAGAAGATCCACCACCTTGCCGGAAGTTGATTGATTTCATCTTGCATGATGCAGAAGGGAACCCACAACCCTTTGAAATGTCAGAAATTGATGACTTCTTCATAACAGCTCTTATCATGCCCATGGATGATGACCTAGAAAAAGAGCGTGAAAGAGGAGTACGCTGTGAAGGATTTGGGCGAATTGAGGACTGGAATATTTCTGGTTATGATGAAGGTACTCCTGTAGTCTGGGTGTCAACTGATGTTGCTGATTATGAATGTGTGAAACCAGCAACCAATTACAAATCTTATTTTGACCACTTCTATGAGAAGGCTCAGGTCTGTGTTGAAGTTTTCAAAAAGCTTGCAAAATCAGTTGGTGGGAATCCTAACCAGGGTCTGGATGAATTGCTTGCTAGTGTTGTTCGGTCAATTAATGCCATGAAAGGATATAGTGGAAATATGAGCAAAGATTTGGTGATCTCCATTGGAGAATTTGTATACAACCAACTTGTTGGTTTGGATGAGACATCAAGCAATGATGATGAGAAGTTTGCTGCCCTGCCAGTTCTTCTTTCTCTAAGAGACCAGTGCAGATCTAGGGTGGAACTGACCAAGCTGCCCTCTAACATCTCGAACACGAGTCTGAAAATTAAGGACAAAGAGTGTGAAGAGACAGCAGAAGATGAAGATGATGATGCAAAATTAGCTAGATTACTTCAACAAGAAGAAGAATGGAAAATGATGAAGAAACAGAGGGGTAGGCGTGGAACACCATCCCAGAAAAATGTCTACATAAAAATAAGTGAAGCTGAGATTGCCAATGACTATCCCCTTCCTGCATACTATAAGCCATTTAGCCAAGAAATGGATGAATACATATTTGATAGTGATGACAGCATGTTTTCTGATGATGTGCCAGTGAGGATACTCAATAACTGGACTCTGTACAATGCAGATTCCAGGCTTATATCTTTGGAATTGATCCCTATGAAATCAGGAGCAGAAAATGATGTGGTTGTCTTTGGATCTGGTTTCATGAGAGATGATGATGGCAGTTGCTGTTCTACAGCTGAGTCTGCGAAATCGTCGTCTTCCTCCAGCAAAGCTGACCAACAGGATGCAGGAGTCCCTATTTATTTGAGCCCAATCAAAGAATGGCTTATAGAGTTTGGTGGATCAATGATTTGTATAACCATTCGGACTGATGTGGCCTGGTAAGTACCCTCAGTTACTTTCTTTCAGCACACTGCTTCATTATGCAGTCATTAACTGTGTTCTTAGCAGTTGTAGCACTGAATCCTCTCATGCCATTTGAAGATCGCTTTTAGTTCTTTTCATCTTTACTCCATTACAACTTACGTTTAGAGTGTGGTTTCAGGTACAAGTTACGCCAACCAACAAAACAATATGCTCCATGGTGTGAGCCTGTACTGAAAACAGCAAGGCTTGCTGTTAGCATCATCACCCTGTTAAAAGAGCAGAGTCGTGCCTCAAAGCTTTCTTTTGCTGATGTCATAAAAAGAGTAGCTGAATTCGACAAAGGGAATCCTGCATTTATATCTTCTAACATTGCTCTTGTTGAGAGGTATATTGTGGTGCATGGACAGATAATACTGCAGCAATTTGCAGATTTTCCAGATGAGACTATCCGTCGGAGTGCATTTGTCAGTGGTCTTTTATTGAAGATGGAACAGAGGAGGCATACAAAGCTAGTTATGAAGAAAAAAACTCAAGTAATGAGGGGAGAGAATCTGAATCCAAGTGCAGCAATGGGTCCGGCATCAAGGAGAAAAGTGATGCGTGCAACAACAACCAGGTTGATCAACAGAATCTGGAGTGAATACTATGCACATCATTTCCCTGAAGATTCCAAGGAGGGAGATGGAAATGAAACAAAAGAAATTGATGATGAACAAGAAGAAAATGAAGACGAGGATGCTGAAGATGAAGGGCAGATTGAAGAGGAGAAGATCTCAAAGACTCCACCATCAACACGGTCTCGGAAGTTGCTATCACAAACTTGTAAGGAAATAAGATGGGAAGGTGAAACGTCTGGGGAAACATCGTCTGGAGAAACTCTATACAAATGTGCTTATGTTAGAGAACTCAGAATACCTGTTGGTGAAACAGTGGCGCTAGAAGATGATTCAGGAGACACAGTCATGTGTTTTGTTGAGTACATGTTTCAGAAAAGTGGTGGTGCAAAAATGGTTCATGGGAGGATTTTGCAAAAAGGTTCACATACAATTCTTGACAATGCTGCAAATGAGAGGGAGGTTTTCTTAACTAATGATTGTTTAGAATTCAAATTAGATGACATCAAGGAATTGGTAGCTGTTGATATCCAATCGAGACCTTGGGGTCACAAGTATAGAAAAGAGAATGCTGAAGCTGATAAAGTTGAGCAGGCCAAAGCAGAAGAGAGAAAGAAAAAAGGCCTGCCCATGGTATATTTCTGCAAAAGCTTATACTGGCCTGAGAAGGGTGCCTTCTTTGCCCTCCGCCGTGATAAAATGGGTCTTGGTAGTGGTGTATGTAGCTCTTGTGATCAGATAGAGCCAGATTCTGATGAATTGAAAGTACTCTCGAAGACCAGCTTTGTCTACAGAAAGGTTACATATAATGTCAATGACTTTTTATACATAAGGCCTGATTTTTTCTCTGAAGATGAGGATCGTGCAACCTTCAAGGCTGGACGAAATGTGGGCCTAAAGCCCTATGCAGTTTGTCAAATATTGGCCATCCCTGAAGGAGCTGGATCTAAAAAACTCAATCCAGCATCAGCAAATATCAGTGCTAGAAGGTTTTACAGACCAGATGACGTTTCTTCAGCCAAAGCCTATGCATCTGACATCAGAGAGGTCTTCTTTTTCTATCTTATATGTTTGATTTATCTTATCCATAATGTCATTGTTACTTTATTTTCTCAAACATGTGTGAGCAAATCCTAGAGTCCTGAGAATGGTCATTCTTGTATTTTTTCTTGTTAACTTTTGTTTCTTCAATTCAGGTCTACTATAGTGGAGATGTAATTGATGTGCCTGTGGATATGATAGAGGGAAAATGTGAGGTTAGAAAGAAGAATGATCTTGCAAGTTCAGACCTTCCAGTGATGTTTGAGCATGTATTTTTCTGTGAACTTATATATGACCGTGCCAGTGGAGCTCTCAAGCAGGTTAGCTGTACTGTACTGAAGTTGCTGTTCTGATTCATTGAGTGATAGTTTTGATAGTTCCCTGAATGTGTGTTCTGTGTCTGGAGCAGTTGCCTCCAAATGTTAGGTTTATGTCTATGGTGCAAAAGGCAACAACTGCTTCGAAAAAGAACAAAGGAAAGCAGATCTGTGAGACTGATCAAATAGATTCAGGTAAATGGTTGGATGTGCCAAAAGAGAACCGTCTAGCTACTCTTGACATTTTTGCTGGCTGTGGAGGTTTATCAGAAGGGCTGCAGCAAGCTGGTATGTATTGTTAACACTAATGCTGTTACCATGAACATGATGACCATCAGAAAATATTTTTTTTCATTGTTCAATGCTGTAGGTGTATCTTTTACAAAATGGGCAATTGAATATGAAGAGCCTGCTGGTGAAGCATTTAGCAAAAATCATCCAGAGGCTGTGGTCTTTGTGGATAACTGCAATGTGATTCTAAAGTAAGTGCAAATTGTTTGATGCCATTATTTTGCTTTTGTTGCAGAACAGAACCAATATTTTTGATAATGCAGGGCAATTATGGATAAATGTGGGGATGCTGATGATTGCATTTCAACTTCTGAAGCTGCTGAACAAGCAGCAAAACTTCCTGAAGTGAACATTAATAACCTTCCAGTCCCTGGTGAAGTAGAATTCATAAATGGTGGTCCTCCGTGTCAGGTTTGTTATTATTATCTACAGTTCTACATATAGGCCTGAAAATCATCAGTCACCTGTTCAGTTTCTTAAATCAAATGCTTGAATTGTTTATTCTTTTCTTATCAGGGATTCTCTGGGATGAATAGATTCAACCAAAGCCCGTGGAGTAAAGTTCAGTGTGAGATGATTCTAGCATTCCTCGCATTCGCAGAGTATTTCCGTCCCAGATTCTTTCTTTTAGAAAATGTTAGGAACTTTGTTTCCTTCAACAAAGGGCAGACCTTCCGTTTAGCAGTTGCATCTCTTCTGGAGATGGGATACCAGGTATTTCTTCTGTTCATTCATTATCTGCTAAGACCTATAGCTTACACTTTTTTGTTTTGTAGTGGTTTAAATCTGTATACTCAGAAATTGTTTGCCATTTGGTTAGGTCCGGTTTGGAATTCTAGAAGCAGGGGCTTTTGGTGTTGCTCAGTCCAGGAAAAGGGCATTTATTTGGGCTGCTGCACCTGGAGAGATCCTTCCTGATTGGCCAGAGCCGATGCATGTGTTTGCTAGCCCTGAGCTGAAGATAACACTGCCTGATGGACAATACTATGCAGCTGCCAGAAGCACTGCTGGTGGAGCGCCTTTCCGGGCAATTACTGTTAGAGATACAATTGGGGATCTGCCTAAAGTGGAAAATGGTGCCAGCAAACTCACACTTGAGGTACTGCTGCTCTGAACCATCTATTTTCATTTCTCTATGAGCATGCCAAATGAGCTACTGGTTATCTTGTGCAGTATGGCGGTGAGCCTGTGTCTTGGTTCCAGAAGAAGATAAGAGGGAATATGATGGTATTGAATGATCACATATCCAAGGAGATGAATGAGCTGAACCTCATAAGGTGCCAACACATTCCGAAACGACCAGGTTGTGACTGGCATGACCTACCAGACGAGAAGGTAATGTCCTGAAATCTGTTGTTATTTTCATTCTGTCCATGGAGCACTGACCCATGCTATGCTTACAGGTGAAGCTGTCAAATGGGCAGATGGCTGACCTGATACCTTGGTGCCTGCCCAACACAGCCAAGAGGCACAATCAGTGGAAAGGGCTGTACGGGAGGCTGGACTGGGAAGGCAACTTCCCCACATCTGTCACAGACCCCCAGCCAATGGGCAAGGTCGGCATGTGCTTCCACCCTGACCAGGACAGGATCATCACGGTCCGGGAATGCGCTCGGTCTCAGGTAAGCTGCTCTACATCCATTTCCTTCTGCAAAGAAATGATAATGACACTCAGGATTACCTGTCTAATATGATCCAATCTTTGCCGTGCAGGGCTTTCCTGACAGCTACGAGTTTGCGGGCAACATCCAGAACAAGCACCGGCAGATTGGCAATGCTGTGCCCCCGCCTCTTGCCTATGCGCTCGGGAGGAAGCTGAAGGAAGCTGTTGACAAGCGTCAGGAAGCCAGCATGGGCGTGCCTGCACCATGAGAGAAGCTTTCCTTCCATGAGACCATGGCCCATGAAGCTAAGCGCTGAGGTCGTCCTTAAACAGCGAAGGGCAGAGTAGACTGTCATGTCATGTCTGAACTGCAGTAACTATGTGAATTAATTGTGGTTTTATCATAGTCTTAATGGACCCCCTGAGTGTATATGCTAGAGAAGTCTTGATTGCTGATTGGTACCCTGATTCAGGGTAGTGGTTATATTAAAAACTTTTGAGAAAATCTAGTGTATTGTGGTTGCCTTGCGCTCATACAAATATACATAAGCACCATGGTTTTCATATCTGTGCTATAATGGTGTGGACTTTCAAGTGCAAGCTATTGCATTTGTTTCTCATTCCTCAATGTTAAGCAGTGCAGGTGAAACCATGTCTGTAATGGTGGTTGCTGAGTCATTGTTTTTTTTTTTTGACAACAATTGCTGACTCATTGGTTGAGATGGGTGGAAAACAGTAGATGCGTTAGTGGTTATTTTTGTCCCATTTATTTTGCGAGACAGCGGCACTTCCAAACAGCTAATTGCCTAATTGCAGTCTTTTAAACTCCCGGTCCCGGGTCTTTCGTTCCCGAAAATGGCACAAACAAAACTCTTATTAGAGAAAAACACTTCATGACTATATGAATGACAGAACGAGTGAGACCCTTATTTTGAAGGTGAAAACCTAACCGCATTCATGCCCCAACAAGCTACGAATACGAAGTACATGTGCATAAACGTGTCCATTTTATGTCATCTTATCAAAGAACGGCGTACATATATACATGCATAAAAGTAACCGTGTTTTACATTCTTCGTCGTCTTGTCAAAGAATGGCGTAAATTGTTCCCTCAAAAAAAGAATGGCGTAAATTCCGGAAGTAACGGTGTGTTAATTGCATGGCTATCTATAGATAGAAGATGAGGGTCCATATATATATATATTTCGAAAGCATTTGCAGCGTGTTTGGTTTGAGTCACGAAGCAGTCCGGAATCATCCGATCCAAAATCCGAGCCTAGCTGAGACGTTTGGTTTGCGGCATGTCATCCACTCGTCCGTCATGAAGCTATTCCACATGCGGTGTTTCCGTGAACGAACAGCAGCTAATCTCTGGGACGAAGTTGTTCGAAAAAAAACGTCGGACGAGCCGGTGCCTGACCAACCCATGCGGAACGGATCCAATCTCCAAACCAAACAGGCTGTTTGTTCATGGGAAAAGTTGGATGGTTATCCGGAGAGAATATTCCCTCTATATGCTAGATGAGTCTATCACTAGTAAATACTGAACGAGCGGATTCTATATGAGTCATCCGGTAAAACTTACGCTATGCTCTGATGGTTTCCTGTTGGATCTTCTATTCATGCAGGTGGTATATACGATTGTGATGAATTTTGGTAGAGGAACGCACTTCATCGACCAACCATGGCCATGGCTATCAACTGCATATCAGCATAGCTTAACGAGGTGAAATGAGCCTTTGAATGAGAAAGAAGAAGAATGGTCTATCTCAAGAAAAGGTGAGGAAAGAAAGAGGGGGCATATACATGAGCGTAAAACAAAAACCCACTGAACAGAAGAAGTGGATATCGACTCCCCCGCCCACACTCCCCTCCACCAGCCTGGAGGCCGCCACCCAGGCGCCGCCAGCCACCACCTCACCGCCGGCCGCAGGTAAGGATCGCTTTCCCTCCTCCCCTCTCTCTCCGGACGCCGAGCCGTTCTTCCCCGGAGAGAAGTCCGCCGGACGAGGGAAGTCACAGCGCTGGCAGATGGACTACTACGACTACGACAGCTCGCCGGAGGCCCCCTCGTACCTGGAGGCGGCGGCCCGGGGGCTCGTCGACTCTGCGTCCGCTCCGGCGGGCGAGACGGTCGAGGCGCCTCTTGACAGCCAAGGCCCGGGAGAGACCGTGGCCGAGGCGAGTCAAGGCGCCCCGACCAAAACCCAGAGCCGCCGCCGGCGTCGGGCCAGAGCAGCCGCGCGCCGCCAGCAGGAGACGACCGGGCCTGCCGGGCGGGTGCCGGCCACGCAGCGGGTTGGGGACCAGGCGGCAGAGCGGGTCCCTGCGCACCGACGGCTCGGCTCCCAGCGCCGTGCCACTGCGCCTGATGCCAATGGATGGCAGCGGGTTCTGCACCGCGACGAGGGGCGCCCGGCACCGCGGAAGCGGCAAGAGCGTACGCCGCCACCCCGGGGCATTCCGCCGGAGTACGATGGCCACTGCCTCAACTGCCTTTCGTTCAACCATCGCATCGCCACGTGCAATCGGCCGCGGCAGTGCTCCCGCTGCCGCAGTACCCGGCACCTCGCCAAGGATTGCAAGCGACCTCGGGAGCACGCGAACGGCGGGGAGCGTGCGCCGGATCGCCGGTTTGTCCGCTCGCGGCGCGACAACATGGCCACGCCAGAGGGATCAGCCGCCGAGGGCGCAACACCACCACGCCCACCGCCGCGACAGCTGATCGACCCCTGTGAGGACCCCTGCTCCGAGTTCGCGGATGGTGTCCCACCCGGCCACCCGGCCACCCGGCCGCGGGAGGCCGAGTGCTACATCCAGCGCGACGCGGCCACCGATGCCGCGGAGGGAGCACTCCAGCTGGCGCTGGTCGCGCAGCCGAGCGGCGATCCCGGCCATCACACTACATCGGAGGTTGTACTGGCGGTGACGGCTGCAGCCGGGGTCGGCGCGGACGACCTTCGGGTCAAGCGCTTCTACCCGGAGCGGTTCATCATCCTCTGCGCCTCTGCCGAGATCAAGGATCGCATGCTCGCGGCCTCGCCGGCACCGTTCGGGAACTCGCCACTCGTGCTACTGCCATGGTCCAGGGTGGCGCACGCCGTCTTGTCGGCGCTGCAGTACAAGCTCACCGTGGAGCTCGAGGGAGTGCCACCCCACGTCTGGCGGGAGGACACGGCGGCAAAGCTGCTGGCCCCGTACTGCTGGATTCAGGAAGTCGAGCCAGTCACTGCCGTCGGGGACGACCTCTCCGCGTTCAAGCTTATTAAGTTGCATGCACCGACCAGTAACCCAAAAGCTTAAACTGATGGGGAGAGGTGAACAATTCACTTATATTCCAACACCCCCCTCACGTGGAGGCTCCCTCAGGCCTCAGACGTGGAATAGGAGCGAGCTGTAATTATTTTATTTAATTGCGCTAACCAGGATTCGAACTCGAGACATCTGGCTTTGATACCATATTAAGTTGCATGCACCGACCAGTTCAACCCAAAAGCTTAAGCTGATAGGGAGAGGTGAGCAATTCACTTATATTCCAACAAAGCTAACGGCGTGGACAAAGAACCCGAGCTGCCTCCCCAGGATCATCTGGTTGAGTGTTGCCGAACCGCCGCCTAGAGCGCCAGCGGGTGAGGGATTCCGGTTCCGGGGGACGCGGCCATTCCTGTCCAAGAAAGACGTGCTGCGGTACAAGATCATCGTCCACCTCCGCTGTGTCCGTGACTACGCGACGCCGACCGCCGATGATAGCAGCTCCTCATCTGACGACCCGGTGGAGGATGGCAGAGGCCGCCGCCGCCACCATGGCACCCGGGGCGCTGGGGTAGGAATACACCCCTACCCGTGCCGCCGTGGCGTGCCGGACGGAGCACCACCAGCCAACAATGGCGGCGGCGGAGGAAGACAGCGCACCAACGCCCAGGGCCCGCGCGCCAGGGTCCCAGCGACTCAGAGGGTGGGCCCGAACGGAATGCCAAGAGTGCCGGTGCACCAACGGATTGGCTCGCGCCAGGACACCGTACGTCACCATGGTCAAAAAAGAAGGGGCAGGAAGCAGCAGCCGCGCTGGGAGTGGCGGCCAAAGCAAGCTACCAGCCAAGCCCAAGCAGCAATCCCACAGCAGCAAACAGCTGTGCAGCCTGACAAAGGCTCCAGCGACACCAGTTCGAATGCCGACGGTCCGCTTCAGCCTGACACCATTGCCCCAGAAAAGGAAGAGGAGGACAGCAGCCTGCAGCCGGAGATTGTGGGATCGCCAGAACAAGACAAGCATGGGCAACCGTTTGCAGGCCACGTTGACAGCATAGAGCCCGCGCCGGTGCAGCACGAGCAACAGGCTGTCCAGGCGCCAGCGTCCGAGCAGGGGTCGCCCACGCGGCTAACGTCCCCCCACGGCGTGGTATGCGAACGGGTAGATGAGGAGAGAACACCACGGCCCACTACTAGCTTGGAGCCGGCCAAGATTGATGCTATCGAAGAGGAGGTACGGCCCAGCACACTGGCCCAAGTAACGCAGGACGAGCAGACAGGCAACCAGGCCCAGTCGCCTCTGGCTGCCCCGCCGTCGCCGCCAAGCAACACCGACTCGGCACATCACCGGTTAAAGGTGTTCACTCGCAGGGTCAAGAAGCCGCGGACGTCGCCGCTCCTCAAGCGGCCATCCCCGGAGAAGGCACGCACGCCCCGGCAGCGGCCGCTGCGGAGTCGCCGCATCGCGGCGCAGAGTCTGTCAAGGATCCCAACCTCCAAACGTGGCGAATACTTGGTACTCAAGTGCCTCGGGCACGCATCAGCCATTGCGGAGTCCACGGCAGGCAACAAATTTGATGCCCTCTTCAGTGGTCAGCCCGAAGACGTTGAGGCACTGAGGGAGTTGTTCCCGGATGGGTGTCAGGGTGGGGAACGCCGGCGGCACCGTCAAGCGCCACGGCCAAGGGCCTGATCGGTCCACCCGAGCGCCCACCCATGGTAGTCCACATCCATGGATAACACAACCATTCTCTGTTGGAACGTCCGTGGGCTAAACGCAGCTGCCCGTCGCGACAATGTACGAACACTGGTGACTGATGCGCGGCCTCAAATTGTTTGCCTGGTACAAACGAAACTGAGCACCGTAAACCAGTGGACAGTCGCCTCCATGTTGGGCGCCAATTACATAGGATTTTGCCTACGTCCCAGCAGCTGCAACCCGGGGGGGAATTTTGGTGGCGGCCCGCGCGCCCGATGTGGCGCTGCAGGAGCCCACCATTGGGTGTTACTCTTGCACGGTCAAGGTGATCATGGCAGCAAGGGAGCCGTGGTGGATTACAACGGTGTACGGCCCACAGGATGATGCCGAGAAGGGATTGTTCCTAGAAGAACTCGAGGCCGTCCGGGATTAGTGTCCGGGGCCCTGGGCAGGCCCTGGGCAATAATCGGGGATTTCAACCTGATTCTGGACGAGGCCGACAAGAGCAATTAGCGTATAAACCGAAGGACGATGCGGGCGTTCAGACAAACGGTGGGCACGCTACAGCTGTTGGACATACATCTCCATGGGCGCCGCTACACCTAGAGCAATGACCGCGAGCAGCCCACCCTCGTCCGCCTCGACCGCGTGCTGGCCTCCCTAGATTGGGAAGAGCTCTTCCTAGCCTGTCATCTACAGGCGCTGGCATCCGACGCCTCGGACCACTGTCCCCTCCTACTCCAAACGAACCTGGCGCTAACGCCGAAGCCAAGATTTCATTTTGAGATTTACTGGCCGATGTCCTCGGACTATCAGGCAACTCTGTAGCAGGGTTGGGTGTGCACCAGCACGACTAGGGACCCCATTGTGCGCCTCGACATGATGCTCAAGCACCTGGTCAGTGAACTTCGAAGCTGGGCGACGCGGCACATCGGTCTCATTCGAGAGCAGCTCCTGATGGCAAGAGCGATCATCCTCAAGCTTGATCAGCTTTCCGAGACCCACAGCCTCACCGACTCGGAGAGAACTTTGCGCACGGACCTCAAGCACAAATGCTTGGGCCTCTCCTCCCTCGATCGCACAATTGCAAGGCAGCGGGCGCGTGTGCGCTTGAAAGTCCCTAGTTTGGTTTTGGCTAATTGATGAAACCTAGGACTAACCTTTGTATCTAAGTGGATGATTTAGATAAAGGTGGTCATTAAATATGAGACATGACATTGACTCATGTGATCAAGATGATGAAGACCAAGATGATGCTTGGCTCGATGGACCGGTTGTGAAGGTGAAGGGCAAGTCGAGGCTTCGAAGCGAATGACCATGCGATGGTGAAGCTTGAGCAAGACTTGGCCCCGATAGACCGATGCAACGGTGAAGAGCAAGTGAAGTCAAGGTCGATGGATCGAGACGGTCATGTGATGATATGAAGTGGATCATATCTTTTGGAAAAATAAAATGGGCTCAAGGCAAAGGTATAACCATAGGGTCATTTTGTTTTGCACTCAAGACACCATAGAGGGTGTGAGTGGTTTAGGATCAATAGCCGAATTATTAAGAGGGGAAGTCTTATCGGTTATTCGATGCACGAGTGCCACTAGGTGAATTCATGAAGTGCATTGCATGTAGGGCCTAGTGAGCTAACTGGAAAACCTTCAAAAATGATTATAAAATTGCTAACACACATGCATAAGGTGGTGATCACTTGTTGGTGTTGGCACATTTGCGAAGGCGTTGGAGTTTGAGCGGTAGAGAGGGTTTGTGTCTCTCTCTCCCTCCCGCCGAGCTTGCGAGCGCGGGATTCAGCCGTTTTCGAGGAGTTGAAATGCCTATTTTCCACTACGCCAAAAATCGGAAAAGAAATGGAGGCGAATGGAGATCACAGAGGTGACCGGACGCAGCACCGGACGCGGTCACGGTATGACCGGACGCGTCCGGTCAGTACAGCGCAGCAGTCAGGCGCGCGGGTGTTAGAGTTTGCAACCGGCGCGTCCGGTCACTCGCGGGACCAGCGCGTCCGGTCAGTCGCCCAGAGGGAACTACAGTTCGCAAGGACGATCGGACGCGCGACGCGTCCAGTCACACACGATCGGACGTGTCCGGTCGTTGAGGGAGCGTACTGGACTCAAACCGGACGCTGGCACTGTCGCGTCCGGTCGTTGTCTGGGGCGCGTCCGGTCGTTTGAGCGGTACAGTGCGATCGGCGCGTCGGGTCGTTTGAGCGGCGCGTCCGGTCGTTTGACGGGCGCGTCCGGTCGTTGCTTCACGGGCGCGCGGTACAGTGCGATCGACGCGTCCGGTCGTTTGAGCGGCGCGTCCGATCGTTTGACAAGCGCGTCCGGTCATTGCCTAGGCGCGTCCGGTCGTTGGTTTGACCGTTGGGGGTCAGTGACCGTTGGAGGATCGGACGCGGTTGAGCGTGTCCGGTCAGTTTCGACCGGTGCGTCCGGTCATCCCGAAAAGGACCCAGTGAAGGGGTACAACAGCTCTATTTGTTTGGGATGCTTATAAATACTTGTTGGCTAGCCCTTGGGGAGGCAACTCGTGATTTCTAACATTCTTGTACATCCTTTGAGCTAGAGCATCTCCTCCCACTCATCTCTCTTGCTTGATTGCAAATCATAAGTGAGATTGAGTGATCCCAAAGTGCATTGCATAACTTGAGGGCATCTAGTGGCACTTGTGGGTGGTTTAGCCAGTGGATTTCTTATTACTCTTGGAGAGTACCGCTCCTAGCCGGCTTGGAGATTGTTGGAGACGTTGGCAAGAGAAGGTGATTGTTCTTGGCCACCTCCGGTTGATTGTAAGAGGTTCTTGTGCTTTCCTCGGCGGGACGCCAAAAGCAACTCTATTACATTGCGCGTGTCATTGAGTTACCTCACTTGAGAGTGGTGTCTTGCGGTGCCTTACGGGGCGTGCCTTGAGGGGTAAGTGACTTGAGGGTCACACCGAGGAACCATCTAAGTGTTGGTCGACACAACCGGTGACGTAGCTTGTCGGTGCACAAGTGAACACCGGGTGAACAAAAATATTGTGTCTCTTGTCTCCCGGTGATTGGTCTTCATATTATGTTGTTGTCAATATTAATTGATTGTATATCATCTTGGTGATTGGCAACATCCTCACTCCATCGTCGGTATAAGATTCACAATCCTCTCTCGCATTTACTTTTACTAGTTATCTTGTGTAGCTCTAGTGTTAGCCTTTGCTAGTAGTTGTTAGCTTGCTCACTAGTGTAAGTTTAGTGACATAGCCCTTGTGTGAACTAGAGATCATAATCTACTAGACTTGTGGATAGAAGGCTTGCATCACAACCGTAGGCTAAGAAAAACTCGCTTTACGCCGTTTGTTATTCTAACAAGTTTGCTTAGTTATTCTTATAGAATTTTTATAGGCTATTCACCCCCCTCTAGCCATCTAGGACCTTACAGCGCTATCTGGCAGAGGGAGACACAAACACCAAATATTTTCACCTGCTTGCGAGGGGGTGGCGTAGGCAGAACACGGTCACCAGGCTCAAAGTCCACGGCGCGTTCACCTCGGACCACGCGGCCATGGAACAGGCCATCCACGACCACTTCCTCGGCGTCTTTGGCACTGCAGGCTAGGTGGAGGGAACGGTCGACTTTCAAGCTCTAGGAATCCAACAGCGCGACCTCGCGCTACTGGAGCAACCAATCAATGAAGATGAAGTCTGGGACGCCATCAGCGCGCTTCCGCCTGACAGAGCGCCCGGCATGGATGGGTTCACCGGCGCGTTTTACAAAAGCTCCTGGGCGGTGATCAAACCGGATGTCCTAGCTGCCATAAACGCCACGCTCTTCGGCGACTGTCGAGCGTTCTGGCGACTCAACGGAGCGCTCATCGTCTTGCTGCACAAGACGACGGATCGGCGCCGGAGACATGGTCTTCAAGCCCACGACGCATGCTTCTTCTGTGACCAGCAGAACGAATCGATTGATCACATCATCATCGAGTGCCCCTTCGCCCGACAGCTATGGTTCGAGGTAGCGGCCGCGCTCGGAGGGCAGATTCAACAACATCCGGAGGGCACCTTGACCGACTGGTGGGAGAGTTGGCGAGCGCTGTGGCCACATGCCTACGTGAAAGGAGCCGATTCCTTGTTCGCCCTCATTCCCTGGGAATTATGGAAGGAACAGAACGCGCGATGCTTCCGCGGGGCGGCCACTCAGCTCAACACTGTCAAAGATCAGATCAAGCGGCAGGCCAAGCTATGGATCATGGCCGGCAACAAACACCTGGGGAGTCTGGTTCAGCGAGTAGTAGGTTAATCGTTCTGTTCATTGGGGAAGCGCGTAATTCAAACATGTAAAACACCCCACTTTGTACTCAAACTCTTTTCTCTTAATGAAAACACACGCAAATCTTTTGCGTGATTGAGAAAAATGAGATTTAAAAAAGAGACCCAGATTATATACCTTCAGTGAGTGCCATCATGAACTACTGAAATGTCGAAACCCGAACATTTTTTTTGCTTCGAAAATCACACCACATTCTGCCCTTTTTGTACAATTTTGTAGGTTCCTTTTGTATTTCTCACCTGACCTAGGTGTTGCACCTATGATCTATGGTACATGTTGTACCTCAAAATGTCACGTAAAATTATATATCTTATATTTTATTGCAGAATTCAAGTTTGAGCAGGACATGGAACGGGCATTAGGCGGCTCGCCGTGGATGGTGGGACGTCACACCCTGCTGCTACAACCCTATGATGAAAACCTCAAGCCTTCGGAAATTAGGTTTGATCGGATGGATATTTGGGTTCGACTCTTGAACCTTCCGCTAGGCTGGATGAACCGGCCCCGTGGTGAACGTGCCATGGGCTTGGTTGGCATGGTGAAGAAGATGGACGTGGATAAAGACGGCAAAGCCAGTGGCGCCTACCTGCGTGCCCGAGTGGCGATTGAGGTGGCAAAACCCCTGAGACGCGGTGTGCTGTTGAAAATGAAAAAAGATGTTGAGCCGGAATGGTTTGATCTTCAGTATGAAAAGCTGCCATTCTACTGCCTATCTTGTGGCATCATGGGCCATTCGGAGCTGGAATGTGACAAACCAGTGGTCTGCAATGCTTCAGGAAAATTGCCCTATGACATCAAGCTTAGGGCACTGGAGATGAGAAAAAAGAAGACGCAAAGCTTCTAGGAAGCTGCTGCTGAGTCTTTTGGTAGTGGTTCATCAACCGGGTCGAAACATTCAAAAGGCTCAGTGTCAAAATCTAATGAGCAGGGCTCGAAGAACCCTATCCATGAAAATGAAAGGGAGGAAGAAGAGGAGGTTCTTTCACCTCTGAAGAACCATGCCTCTAAATCAGATAGTGACACCAGGAAGGCTACGGATGCAAGCCGTCAACTTTTCCATAGAAAAAAAGATGAGTCTCAAATTATCCTGAGGAAGAGGAAAGCAAAAGGCTCAGGAGGTAGCTCTTCATTAACACCGGACCTCAATCTTCCGGTGATTGATACGTCAGCCCTAGTTCCAGCCGGTCTGGTATCAGAGAGAGTGATTCAACTGGGTAAAACTGGTGGAGAGGTGGGAGCAAATGTTTCGGAGGTATCACCAAAGAAGCAAAAGAGGTCGAAATCTCAAACTCATGCACTATCGGCGGCGACTACGGGCGGCAGTCCCCGCCGGGCATAATGAAAATATTAAGTTTGAACTGCCGGGGCTTGGGGCGGCCCGAGTGTAAGGTCCTAGATGGCTAGAGGGGGGGTGAATAGCCTATAAAAATTTCTACGAGAAACACTAAGCAAACTAGTTAGAACAACAAACGGCGCAAAGCGAGTTTAGCTTAGCCTACGGTTGTGATGCAAGCCTCCTATCCACAAGTCTAGTAGATTATGATCTCTAGTTCACACAAGGGCTATGTCACTAAACTTACACTAGTGAGCAAGCTAACAACACTAGCAAAGGCTACCACTAGAGCTTACACAAGATAATCTAGTAAAAGTAAATGCAAGAGATAGGATTGTGAATCTTATACCGACGGTGGAGTGAAGATGTTGCCAATCACCAAGATGATATACAATCAATCAATATTGACAACAACACAATATGAAGACCAATCACCGGGAGACAAGAGACACAATATTTTTGTTCACCCGGTGTTCACTTGTGCACCGACAAGCTACGTCACCGGTTGTGTCGACCAACACTTAGATGGTTTCTCGGTGTGACCCCCAAGTCACTTGCCCCTCAAGGCACGCCCCGCAAGGCACCGCAAGACACCACTCTCAAGTGAGGTAACTCAATGACACGCGCAATGTAATAGAGTTGCTTTTGGCGTCCCGCCGAGGAAAGCACAAAAACCTCTTACAATCAACCGGAGGTGGCCAAGAACAATCACCTTCTCTTGCCAACGCCTCCAACAATCTCCAAGCCGGCTAGGAGCGGTACTCTCCAAGAGTAACAAGAAATCCACCGGCTAAACCACCCATAAGTGCCACTAGATGCCCTCAAGCTATGCAATGCACTTTGGGATCACTCAATCTCACTTTTGATTTGCAATCAAGCAAGAGAGATGAGTGGGAGGAGTAGCTCTAGCTCAAAGGATGCACAAGAGTGTTAGAAATGCCAAGAGACCTCCCCAAGGGCCGGCCAACGAGTATTTATAAGCACCCCAAACAAATAGAGCCGTTGCCACTCCACTGACCGTTTTTTCGGGACGACCGGACGCGCCGGTCGAAACTGACCGGACGCGCTCAACCGCGTCCGGTCGCCCTGCGACGTCCACGTGTCCCTCAAATTTCAAATGCGACCGTTAGATCCTCCAACGGTCACTGCGCGCCAACGGTCAAACGCTATGACCGGACGCGCTGCTCAACCGACCGGACGCGCCGGTCGCACAGCACCGCGCGCGCGAAGCAACGACCAGACGCGCTCCTCGCAACGACCGGACGCGCTCCTCGCAACGACCGGACGCGACAGTGCCAGCGTCCGGTCGGAGTCCAGTAAGCTCCCTCGACGACCGGACGCGTCCGATCGCGTGTGACCGGACGCGCCCCGCGTCCGATCGTCCTTGCGAACCGCAGTTCCTTCTGGGCACTTGACCGGACGCGCCGGTCCCGCGAGTGACCGGACGCGCCGGTTGCAAACCCTAGCCCGCGCGCCCGACTCCTGCGCTGTACTGACCGGACGCGTCCGGTCACACCGTGACCGCGTCCGGTGCAGCGTCCGGTCACCTCAGTGACCCCGTTCGCCTCCGTTTCTTTTTCGACTTTCGGCGTAGTGGAAAATAGGCATTTCATTTCCCTGAAATCGCCTGAATCCCGCGCTCGCACGCTCGACGGGAGGGAGAGAGGAACCCAAACCCCTCTCTACCCACAAACCACAGCGCGACCAACGCCACCTTTGCAAATGTGCCAACACCATCAAGTGTATATCTCCATGTGCTTGTGTGTTAGCTTTTTCTCAATCATTTTCAAAGGTTTTCCAATTAGCTCACTAGGCCCTACATGCAATGCACTTCATGAATTCACCTAGTGGCACCCGTGCATCGAATAACCGATAAGACTTCCCCTCTTAATAGTTCGGCTATCGATCCTAAACCACTCACACCCTCTATGGTGTCTTGAGTGTAAAACAAAATGGCCCTATGGTTATACCTTTGCCTTGAGCCCATTTTGTTTCTCCAAATGATATGATCCACTTCATATCATCACATGACCGTCTCGATCCATCGACCTTGACTTCACTTGCTCTTCACCGTTGCATCGGTCCGTCGCCGCTAGGTCTTGCTCAAGCTTCACCATCGCATGGTCCTTCGCTTCGAAGCCTCGACTTGCCCTTCACCTTCACAACCGGTCCATCGAGCCAAGCCTCATCTTGGTCTTCACCATCTTGGTCATATGAGTCAATGTCATGTCTCATATTCAATGACCACCTTTATCTAAATCATCCACTTAGATACAAAGGTTAGTCCTAGGTTTTATCAATTAGCCAAAACCAAACTAGGGACTTTCACCGAGGCAGTTCAAGAAGTTCGTAGCTTAGTACAACTACATCGCCCAGGGGTGGTTTTTCTCTTAGAGACTCGACGCTTCTCCAACGATGTGCAAGGTTTGCGGAGTAGCTTGGGTTTCCCAAATGGTGTGGGGGTTGGAACATATGGCCGTGGTGGGGGTCTAGCTCTACTATGGACACACGAGGTCTGTGTGAAGTTGCAGATGTATGACAAGCTTCATATAGACGTGATGGTGGTGGGTCCAGTCTCAGGTGTGGATAAGTGGCGTTTTACTGGTTTCTATGGGGAACCCAGGAAGGAAAACCGGCATCAAAGTTGGGAACTCATGCACTTTCTAAGTGTCCAAAGTGATGCTCCTTGGCTCTGTGCCGGGGATTTTAATGAGATATTAGAAGCTAGTGAGCAGTTTGGTGGGGTGCAGCGGCCAGAAAGACAGATGGATGGCTTCCGTGACGCTGTGTCCACGTGTGGTTTCTTTGACTTGGGTTTTTCCGGGTTGCCGTACACTTGGGATAACCGTCAGGAAAAAAACCATAACATCAAAGGTAGACTTGACAGAGCTTTCGCTAATGCAACTTTCGCGGATCTGTTCAGGCAAATAAAGGTACACCATGAGCAAACAACAGAGTCTGACCATTGTTGCTTAGTGATTGAGTGCAATGGATCCAAGCGGGGTAGAGGCAGAAGGAGGAGGATTTTCAAATATGAGAATATGTGGAAGAGAGAACCTTCTTACCTAAAGCTGGTGAAAGATACCTGGGGGGCTGCAAATCACGTCCAGGATCTAGATGAGCTGCAAGCCTCGCTGGGGAGGATGCGATTGGCTTTTCAGGAATGGGATCACTCGGTCTTTGGCTCGGTCAGAAAGGAGTTGAGCAATCTACGTCGTGAGCTGGAGATTGAGAGGAGTTATTCCATTTACTCTGGCCCGTCTAGACGGGAAAGACATATAATGACTCGTATGTCTGAACTTCTAGCAAGGGAGGAAATAATGGAGAAGCAACGTTCACGCTCGACATGGCTGAAAGAAGGTGACAGGAACACCAAAATTTTTCAAGCGAAGGAACGGGCTAAGACCAACCACATTTCGGCCTTGAGGGCAGCAAATGGTGATCTGGTCACTAAGCAGACTGAGCTGGAATCTATGGCTGCGGTTTTTTATGGGGACCTATTCACAGCCCAACCAGTCTTGATGCCGGATGAGATACTGGCACATGTGCCGCAGCGAGTGACTGAGGCGATGAATGAATCGCTGGAGAGGCCATTTTCAGAACAGGAGGTGGAACAGGCGCTATCTATGATGGGCGCTCATAAAGCCCCCGGTCCTGACGGATTTACAGCTGGATTCTACCAAACACACTGGGATACGGTGGGTCCGAGTGTGACTAGAGCAGTACTGAATTTTCTGAATGGTGGTCACCTTCCGGAGACCATCAACCAGACAACGATTGTGTTGATCCCAAAGGTAAAGCATCCTCAGGATTTAAAGAATTTTCGCCCAATATCTTTATGCAATGTGATTTATAAGTTGTGTTCCAAAGTGCTCGCCAACAGACTGCGAGTGTTTTTAGATGAAATTATTTCTACAGAACAGAGTGCATTTGTGCCAGGCCGCCTAATCACGGACAACGTACTTGTAGCCTATGAATGCACTCATTATCTCAAGCGGAAGAAGGGGAAATTGGGGGCATGTGCTGTTAAACTCGATATGGCGAAGGCCTATGATCGAGTAGAGTGGAATTACCTCTGAGGTATGATGCTGAAACTAGGATTTGCAGAAAGTTTTGTGCATATTGTCATAAGATGCGTCACCTCGGTATCTTTCTCAGTACGGGTGAATGGGATTTTATCAGCTCCTTTTAAGCCGTCAAGAGGGATTCGCCAAGGAGATCCCATCTCCCCATATCTCTTTCTACTGTGCTCTGAAGGACTTTCTTGCCTGCTGCGAGCAGTTGGACCGGTGCACCTGTCCAGGGGAGTGCGAGTGGGCATCCATGCTCCATGGGTCACATCTTCTATTTGCAGATGACTGCATTGTTTTCTCGGAAGCCTCCCAAAGAGGGGCTCAACGACTGCAGGACATTCTGGATGTATATAGCAGAGGGTCGGGACAACTGGTTAATAGAGACAAGTCAGCGGTCTTTTTTAGCGCTAATTGTGATGATGCTTGCAAGCAAGAGGTGAGGGAAGTTCTACATATTGAAACTGAAGCACTGGCAGAGAAGTACCTGGGCCTTCCGACTGCCCTGGGACGTGCAACAAAAGACAACTTTGAATTTATGCCCACTAGGATCAGGAATATAGTTGGAACGTGGAGTGGTCGAGAAGCAAGCTGTGCAGGCAGGGAGGTGCTGCTCAAGTCTGTTGCCCAAGCTGTACCTACCTATCCTATGAGTTGCTTCTTGGTCCCGAAGGACACCTGCCGGAAAATGAAATCGGTAATTTCAAACTACTGGTGGGGGAGCTCGGCTGACAGCAGGCACATACACTGACAGCGGTGGGAACTTCTAACAAAACCCAAAGTTGCTGGTGGTATGGGCTTTCGAGATTTGAGATTGTTTAACCTGGGCATGCTGGGTAAACAAGGTTGGAGATTGATCCAAAACCCTGACTCGCTGTGTGCTCGCGTGTTGAAGGGTAGGTACTTTCATGATTCAGAGTTTCTGCAGGCCACCCGAAAGAAACACTCAAGCCATACTTGGCGGGCTATATTGGCGGGCAGAGAAGTTTTGTCCAAGGGGCTTGTGCGCCGGATCGGTGATGGTAATACAACAAGAATTTGGCAGGATCGTTGGCTACCTAGCCATTTTAATGGGAAGCCTATCACAACACCAGTTCAGCCGCAGGTTGATTTGGTGTCAGACCTCTTGACTCCGAGTGGGAGATGAAATGCGGAGCTTATTAAACAAATCTTCTTTGATGTTGATGCCCAGGCTATCCTAAGCATGCCGGTGAGGGGTATGGGCGATGACTCCTGGGCGTGGGAACTAGAAAGGCATGGCATGTACTCTGTCCTGTCAGCATACCGTTGCTTGTTCGAAGAGCAGTGGCAACAGCAGGATACTGCTCAAGCATCCTCTTCAGGTGACATTACGTGGTCCCGAATTTGGAAATTATGTGTGCCGCCAAAAGTTCGTGTCTTCTGGTGGCGGGTGGTAAATGATTTCCTCCCGGCCAAGGACGTTATAAACCGCAGACACATAGAGCCCATTGCAAACTGTGATGTCTGTGGAGATGACAAGGAGTCGGTGAAGCACGTCCTGCTAGAGTGCACGATGGCTAAGTATTTCTGGAACCAAACGAAGAGCATGTCTGGTGTCAAGGATTCCGCCTCTGCACCCGCTCACCTGGGCTCGTGATTTGGTTGATCCAGGCTGTGTTCCACCGAAAGATGCAGCGGTGATCTTTATGTGGAATGTGGGCATTATGGATGGCGCGGAACAGCAGGCGGCATGGAGAGGTGCCGTGTCCAGTGAAAGTAGCAGCACAGTGGGCTATAGACACTGCCTTCGATCTTTGGCAGCTGCTTCATCCGGAGAAAGAAAGACAATGCACAAGTAAGTCGAAGTCCTGGGAACGGCCGGCTAATGGCTGGGTAAAATGCAATGTTGATGCTGCATTCTACAATGGCAACCGGTCGGCGGCGTCTGGTGCGATCCTTCGTGACGAAGATGGTAGAACGTGTGGTGGCACAGCTAAATGGTATGAGTATTGCCTAAATGCGTTGGCTGCTGAAGCCTTGGCGTGCTGCGACGGAATGATTCTTGCTCGGGACAGGGGTGTGCGACGTCTGATTCTTGAGACCGACTGCCAGGTGCTTACTAGGTTGTGGGAGAATTGATCGCACCAGCGTTCTGAGATCTCAGCCCTCCTTACACAAATGGAGGAAATTAGCCGGAGTTTTGAGGAGTTTCATTTCCGTTTTATTAGCAGAAATTGTAATATGTTAGCACATGCTTGTACTCGATTGGTATCCCGTGATTCTCAGGTGGCGGAGTGGTCTATAACCCCACCTGGACTCATGGATACCATAAACCGAGATTGTAATCCTGACATTGATTAATGAAGCTCCGGTTTCCCTCAAAAAAAAATATATAGGTCTCCGTCAGGTATCCATATAGAGCAATTTGCTGATTAATGGTGCCACTTTTCCTTCGGTGGTCTAGAGATTCCTTGACTAATTGACATTCACATCTGAGAAAAAGGTACCAATAGACATCAGAGGAAGATTGGATTATGGCGAGCAGAGATATCAATTTATACACGGCCACATATATTTTACGAGCATAAATTGTGTCAGTAGTATTATTGCCTTCCATAAAAGAGGCAGCACAAAGTAAAGAACATTTGTATTGGACCCACATACATGGGTCCATATGTAGTATGGATGTTGAAATCACACATACAGCCATCGGCATTTATTTATTTGTTCACAAACATAAGTAGAGCAACAATAACATTGATCACTCAGCTCCACACACAACTGAAAGGTCAACACGCCACACAGCAGTGCAGCACACACCAAACCAAAGTCCACAAACACACCAGACGTGCACAGCAATTGGCAGTAGCACGCATGAGGGCATGTCTCATGCTGCTGTTCCACAAGCTGAAGGGAATTCAGCTATTGGATCCAATTCTTCATGGCTCTTATTTTGTTGCACTACTGCTCCAGATAGAGCACATAGGCCGGTCCGCCTGCATCACACCATCTTTCCAACAAGAGTACATAGGCACCAGTGATGGATGGATGGTTGGATACTGACCAAACAAACCAAAGCAAAGCAAACTGATGCAAACGAGACAAACCACAGGACGCAAGCCAAAGCATATATGCATCCATGTTGTCATTTGCGCGAGCACACACACACACACACACACACACACACACACACACACACACACACACACACACACACACACACACACACACACACACACACACACACACACACACACACACGAACCAACCAAGCGGATGCAAGCAGAAGTAGAATTGTGAGCAGCAAATGGAAGGTGAGAAAGTGTCTAGCAGGACAGCCACCTCACCTGCAGGAGTTGGAGAGGAGAGCATCAGAGAGAAACAATAATATCCATCAATTCAGGTGAGCAAATCAACAATGTGAAGTGTCTGTGTCTGGCATGGCAATCGCCCTTGGTGCACAAATATAAAGGAATGTATAATTCATCACTAACGACTAAGCCATAGGTCAGGATCATAAATACTACTGTAGTTGTCTTATACTATGTTAAGCATAGGTAAAAACTTTGGAGTTAGAAGGCAGAGATGGAGGCAAGGGAGTTCAATTGGTTGCTAAATATACTTGGGAGACAGAATTACATATGTTCTCCAGCCGCATGATGGGAAAGAGTGAGGAACTACCTGAGCACACTGCCCCTGAGCAGGGTCTTCTTGTAATACCGTGGGTGGATGGGTTTGTAGTTGTCCGCTTGTGAGCGGTCATCCCACTCCAGCCTGTCCCACCATTCCTTCTCGCAGTCGCACTTCACTACCTTGTTGCTGCTGCCAATGTCAGGAAGGCGCGTGAGGCTCCAACAGGCCCTGATCTTGATGATCTCAAGATTAGGCGCAGACATTCTGACCCCACAAATGTGCTGTAGTGAAGGGAGCTCATGCAGGTGGATACGCTTCAGCCTGGGGAAGTCTTTGGAATTTGGTTTGATGCCACTTTGGAAAGGAAATATCTCCCTGAGATCACCGCACCATGCAATCTCAAGGGTCTCCAGGAGGTGCAAGCTGTCCTCATCCATACTAATCCAGTTCCAGGTCAAAGGGAGTACATGTACAAGCCTAGGGCAGAAGTCCAGGTGTAGCAACGTCAGGTGGGGAAATGAACGCAATCCATTTGAGGTTGAGATATAGCGTGACTTTAGGAGTTGGGATGCCCAGAATATTCTCAGCTGATAAGTAAAGACATAGTCTGTAACATTATTGAAGACAAAGTCCAATTTGGGGCACCTCTCGATTGTGCACCACTCTAGGTAAGGCCATTCGAAACCATAATAATCGTCTGAAGTGATACTAGTGATGGACAGGCTATCGTGCACATGCAGGATCTTAGCACACTCAGTTAAAAACCTTGGGACAGTAATAGTACTAGTGTCTTCACCACCTCGAGATAATTTTGTCTTTATTTGGTCTTGTATGTGTATGTAGCACCTCTTTTCAGAAAGATCAGGAACATCCGGACAAGGCCACATCCACATGATCCCTAGAGTATCAGCACCACCTTCACTAGCTTGTTGTAGGTGGTCCATGGAGATATCTGTGTATACTGCAGGCGTAGGCCGCCGCTGCAAGTTTACCACCAATTGCTGCTCACGACTGCTTGCGCTCTTGAGTATTCCTTCATCTTTGCTACCACCAACAACAACGGTAGGATGAGGAGGAGAGGAGATCTCCACATATGCCTTGCGGGAATCAGAATAGACAGGTTTTAGGGACCCAAGGAGCCTTGCATCCCGTACAGAAATGTACCAATCAAATTCACTGCTCGGCCGATTGCCATGTGGTGTAGCTGTAGGTGCTACTGATGTTCCTGTAGTAGCAGTACTAGTACCCCTCTTGGCCTTTTCTTCTCTAGATTGGGCGATGGGTGCTGACTGCGTGGTGTCAATGCACAGCTTACCCAAGCCTTCTTGTTTCATTTTGTTGTTTGGTGACCACAGGATTGCACAAAGCTTCTCGCAGTCAAGTAGATAGAGCTCATCAAGGTGCTGGATGTATGTTGTACTGAGATCTAGTGTTTTCACTGCCGTGCCTGAGATGTCCAGGGTGTGGAGACTCGGCATCCATCCTCCCAAGTGCAGATTCTTCAGTCCAGTACATCCGTTGAAGGAGATCTGTTGCAACTGATCCCATCCATCAATGACTACAGTCTCAAGGCACCGAACGTTGCTGCTGCTTACCCCAGGCCCAAATAAGCTCATCCTGGGATGGGATGAGTTTCTTGAGAAGTCAAGATGCTCCATCTGGTTCATCTCCGAGAACAGATCATTTTGTGGGCAACTGCACCTGACATCACAATTTTTCACTCGGAGCTTGCGGATGTTAGGCAATCGTCCCTGTAGCTGGCCCATGTCCCATCCCTTGGCTCCGATCACATTTAGCTCCCTGAGCTGGGTCATGAGAGCCAACATCTGTGCAGACAATATCTGATCACAGTCTGTGTAGCGCACGTCGAGCACCCACAGCCTCTGAAAGCACTGGCGGATGTCCTCCTCCTTCCCTGCTACATCTGTGCTTGTCCTGGTGCCTTGGCAATGGTCAAGCCACAGAAACCTGAGGCTGTGGCAGCAGAGGAATGGAGGTGACTGAAAATCAAAGGTGCATCGTGAGAGCTTGAGAACACTAAGTTTGTCAGCACCGTGTTGGAACATGTCTTCGTTAGGCATAGCTCTGGCTGGAATCAGAATTAATCCGTAAGTTGGCGAAGTCCAATATGGCTTGGTCCGGATTTGCCACGGCCCTAGCAACTGAGAGGCGGGCACATATTGATGGGAGTCCATATCCAATCGAATCTCACGATGCAGAGCTTCAGCTGCTCTCCACAAACCATCTCCCTGCTGTCGATGTCGTATGATGTCATCACAGACCCAGTAGTTGGCACCGTGGGTGTCCAAATCATAATCAATCAACTGACCACCACTGCAACACAGGTCCCACATGTACAGGAAGCACTCGGTCACTTGTTCGGGCTGATTGATGACGCCGCGAGACCCGGTATTGACCTTGCATGCTGCAGCTACTTCCGCAGTCTCTTGGAGTACAAGGTAGGGCCAGAGCTCCTCTCGCATTTTCATGTCTGGGTGTGCCAAGAGAAAAACATCAGTTGTTCCTGCGGTCTGCATGGCCGCGTCAACTTTTGTCCGTGGTTTGAGCCGGAATCTCCCTTGGAATGTCCACAGTACCTTGCTGGTCGAGTACCCGGTCAGAGGGAAGCCACACAAACTGGCTAGATCAATCTCTTCATTGCTCCCATTGTGGAAAATCACCAAGAATCTGCGGTTCTGTATGTGCTGAAACATCTCCCTGTCGACTCGTAGCTCAGCGCGGGAGCCCTGGGCCACACCATGAAAATCATCCTCTTCGTCCTCCGTGTCAAACATGTCCATCACTTCAGCAGGGAGATCCAGCTGCTCCGCGACTGCTCTCTCAAGTGCCCTCCTGCTCTCCCACTTTGAGCAGTCGATGTGGATGACCTTCTCAAACTCCAGTTCGGCTGGCGGTGAAGTTGTGGTGGTGGTGAAGCGCCGGGCAACAGCTCGGAGGACGGCAGATGCCCCGAGCCCATCCCAGCCATCCAAGTAGAAGACATTGTCTCTGCTTCGGACGCTTCTCTTCAGCTCTCCGAGAACTTTTTCAGCAGCGTCCTCTATCGTGTCGGCATAAATAACCTGCATGCATACATATGCACATATGTGTCAGGCCATCGGAGTACAAGGTGCTCATCACTTGAATGAAATTAAGGTGGAACAAAAATAATACAGCAAGAGCGATGTTGCTAACTGGCCGTGTGGTTTATTTTACCTCAGTACGCATGATGGATTGGTTGGGCTTGAGTAACCAGCCGGCGACGGCGATCAGTTCGACTTGGTGGACGTCTGCTGTGTCGCTCCTATATCTTCATGACCAATTATTAATGGAGCTCCTAACTTTCAGCAGACTGACGATTCCATCTCGGTAGAAATATTGAACCTAACCCATCGTCGCTCTATTCTATCCACGGATCTGATCAACACACAAAGCATCAAACTACCTAAGATCAGGCATATATATTCATCCAGTTATGCACGATCTCAAGCATTGTCATTTTTGTGCCGTGACGAGCATGACACATATACAGTACATACAGATGAACTTGAGTTTGCAATGGAAGGGGTCGAGTAATTAAATCACATACCTCAGTTATGTTGATTCTAGCAGGAGATGTATATATTTTTTTTTCTCTCAAAGACGCAGCATGCGGAAGATATATTGAAGCCAAACAGATGAAACCGACGATTCTCAGTATTTTGCTTGTGTGCGTTTGTGAGAGAGGAGGAGTGGGTGACAGAGTCCACATAAACTTTGCTTTTAGGCACATGTCCGTGTAAACTTTTCTTTTGTGTGTCCGTTACAGATGATTCTTGCTTACTCCCGAGGAAAAGAAAAAGAAACAAGGGGTCCCAAAAAATAAAGACGATTCTTTGCTTAGAACCAGCTAACCGCTGCAGAATTCTGAAAAGATACGCTCTTTATTGTTTAGGTGTGCTGAGAGAAAAACATCAGTTGTTCCTGCAGTCTTCATGGCCGTGTCAACTTTTGTCCGTGGTTTGAGCCGGAATCGCCCTTGGAATGTCCACAACACCTTGTTGGTTGAGTACCCGGACAGAGGGAAGGGAACCCACACAAACTGGCTAGATCAATCTCCTCACTGCTTCCATTGTGGAAAACCAACAAGAATCTGTGGTTCTGTATGTACTGATACATCTCCCTGACAAGTTGTAGCTCAGCACGGGAGCCTTGGGCCACCCCACGGAAATCGTCATCCTCGTCTTGCCTGTCGAACAATTTCATCACTTTACCGGGGAGATTCAGCTGCTCCGCAACCATCCTCTGTAGTGCTCTCCCACATCAAGCAGTCAATGTGGATGACATGATCAACCCCCAGTTCGGCCAGGGCTCCCTTCAGCACTAGGAGAATTCGTTCAGCGGCCTTGTCTACCGTGTCAGCATAAATATCCTGCATACATGCACATATGCGTCAGGCCATTGCGGAGCAAGGTCTAATCATTACTCCAAATTAAGGTGGAACAAAAACCAGGCCGTCCCAGCCATCGAAGTAGAAGACAATGTCTCTGCTACCGACGGTTCTGGTAGTATTAGTCTTTTCCTTCAGCAAATTGAGAATTTCTTCAGCAGCCTTGCCTATCGTGTCAGCCCAAATTTCCTGCATACATGCACATATGCGTTAGGCCGTTGCGGAGCAAGGTCTAATCATCACTCGAAATTAAGTAGGAACAAAAACCAGAGGAGAGATCTTGCTTGCTAACTGGGTGGATTACCTGAGTACGCATGATGGAATGGTTTGAAGTAATTAACCGGCCACGCCGGCCAGTTCGCCTTGGTGGATTATTTGTGCGTTCGATGTACCAGTACTTCTTCTTCTCCTTTATCACACTTCAAACGGCCATGTTCTATGAACAAGAAAAAGAAAAAAAATACGATCTAGATGAAAGGTATTTTTTTTGGAATTGCAATGGGTTTGCTGACCCCAAAAAATATAGATTCTTATATGACCTAACAAAAGAAAGGAACCTAGATTTTATTGCCTTATCAGAGACGGGTAGAGCCAATTTTCCGCAAATGACTTTGAATAATATTTGCGTTGGCAGAGATTTTCTTTGGCATTGCATGGCTCCAAGGGGACGGTCTGGTGGCATGATCCTAGGTATAAACTTGTTAACTTTTGACATTGGCGAGATTGAAGAAGGGGATTTTTTTATTCGTTTTAAAGTTTGTCATAAGGAAGATGACTTTAAGTTCAATCTGATTTCAGTATATGGGCCGGCTCAGGAAGATCAAAAATCATATTTCTTATCAGAAATGGTGCGAGTATGCTCAAAAGAAGCTCTACCTATTATGATAGGTGGCGATTTTAACATTATTCGTAGACCTGATGAGAAAAGTAATGAAAACTATAACGACAGATGGCCTTTCATGTTTAATGCAGTGATTGACACTTCAAATCTTAGAGAATTAGAATTGTCGAGAAGAAAATTTACTTGGGCTAATCACTTGCAGAACCAAACCTTTGAAAAGTTGGATAGGATTCTAGTCTGTACGGATTTTGAATCCAAATATCCACATACCACTGTAAATGCACTGTCTAGAGATATTTCTGACCACACTCCGTTGTTGTGTTGCACAAACAATGCATCCTCATCTTATCAACCCCAATTTAAATTTGAATTGGGTTGGTTGATTAGAGATGGTTTATGTGACATAGTAAGAGATGTGTGGCAAAGCATACGTGTTGAAGGCACCCCTTTAGAGAGGTGGCAGGCTAAGGCTAGAAGGCTACACCAATATCTCAGAGGATGGGCTAAAAATGTGAGTGGTACTTATAAGAAAGAAAAAATGACAATTTTAAATAAGCTATACGAACTGGACAAGAAGGCAGAGAGCTCACTGCTCAATGAAGTAGAGCTGAACCTAAAACATGTGTTAAATGAAAGGTTAGCGGAACTACTCCGTGAAGAGGAACTAAAATGGTATCAAAGGGCTAAGGTGAAACATCTATTAGAGGGTGATGCAAACACAAAATACTATCATCTGTTGGCAAGTGGTCGGCATAAGAAAACTCGTATTTTCCAGTTGGAAGAAGGGAATGATATAATAAGTGGTGATGCTCAACTTAAAAAGCATATTACCAAATATTACAAAACACTTTTTGGCCCTTCGGATAACTCTACCATCACTTTGGATGAGTTACAAACCGAGGACATTCCTCAAGTTTCAACACTGGAAAATGAGTTTTTAACAGCTGATTTTACAGAAGATCATAATAAGGCACCAGGACCGGATGGTTTTCCTCCAGAGTTTTATCAGGTCTTCTGGTCTTTAGTTAAAGAAGATATGATGGCCTTGTTTACGGATTTCCATCAGGGATCCTTGCCACTAAATAGTCTTAACTTTGGATCAATAATCTTGATACCTAAACAGACAGATGTGAAAGTGATTCAACAATACAGACCAATATGTTTGTTGAATGTCTCTTTTAAAATCTTCACCAAGGTGGCAACTAATAGATTATCTACCATAACCCATAAGATTATTAAACCAACTCAAACAACCTTTCTTCCTAGAAGAAATATCATGGAGGGTGCGGTAATACTACATGAGACGATACATGAACTTCACTCGAAGAAGCAGGATGGGGTTATTTTCAAAATTGATTTTGAAAAGGCATACGACAAGGTAAAATGGAGTTTTTTTACAACAAACATTAAGGATGAAAGGGTTCTCACAAACATGGTGTAAATGGGTGGAGAAGTTCACGCAAGGAGGAAATGTTAATATTATGGTTAATGACCAATTTGGTCCTTACTTCCAAACAAGAAAAGGCTTAAGGCAGGGTGACCCAATGTCGCCAATACTATTTAATATAGTGGCTGACATGCTGGCCGTACTAATTGCTAGAGCCAAGGAAGCAGGACGAGTTGAAGGGGTTATTCCTCATCTTATCCAAGATGGATTATCTATTCTTCGGTATGCGGATGACACGGTCATTTTTATGAGTCATGATGTTGAAAAAGCAGTAAATATGAAATTAATTCTTATCACTTTTGAACAACTATCAGGGCTCAAAATAAACTTTCATAAAAGTGAGATCTTCTGCTTTGGGAAAGCAAAAGAACACGAAGAATACTATTCACAGTCGTTTGGATGTAAAGTGGGGAAGTACCCCTTCTGCTATCTTGGTCTACCAATGCATATTAGGAAACTGAATAATAAAGATTGGCAAATGATTGAAAACAGAATCGAAAAGAGGCTTAGCGGGTGGAAAGGTAAAATGCTCTCAGTTGGGGGTCGTTTGGTCTTAATAAACTCGGTGCTCTCTAGTTTACCAATGTTTATGCTTTCTCTTTTCGAGATCCCAAGAGGAGTGTTAGAAAAAATCGATTGTTTTAGATCAAGATTCTATTGGCAAAACGACCAACACAAGAGAAAATATAGATTAGCCAGATGGGAAATGTTGTGCCAACCAAAAATTCAAGGTGGTTTAGGCATACAAAATTTGGACATTCAGAACAAATGTTTGTTGAGTAAATGGCTATTTAAATTGTTAAATGAGGACGACATGTGGCAGGAAATTTTGAGGAATAAATACATAAAAGATAAGACGTTAGGGAGCTGCGTTAAAAAGCCAACAGATTCTCATTTTTGGAAAAGCTTGATGAATGTAAAAGACACCTTCTTGGGTTTTGGTTCCTTCAAAGTGAAAGACAGGTCACAAACACGATTCTGGTTTGACACTTGGTTGGGAAACAAACCACTAAAAGATAGATTTCCTTCGTTGTTCAATATCGTGAGAAGAAAACAAGATTCTGTGGCACAAGTTCTTAGTTCATCCCCACTAAATATTTCATTCCGTCGTAATTTAGTGGGCGCAAACATAAGGGATTGGCACAGAATTGTTTCCTCTTTACAAGATGTGAACTTAGCTGAAGAAAGGGATATTTTTGTATGGGCGTTACATTCATCAGGGATTTTCTCTGTTAAATCCATGTATGCTGCATTAATTAACAATGGAGTGAGAGTGTCACAGGATATTTGGCAAATTAAGGTACCTACAAAAATAAAAATATTTTTGTGGTACCTTAAGAAGGGGGTGACTCTAACTAAGGATAACCTAGTTAGGCGTAATTGGAACGGCGACACGAAGTGCTGCTTCTGTCATTGTCCAGAAACTATCCGACATCTTTTTCTTGATTGTATGTATGCCAAGTTTCTGTGGCGAGCAGTACATTTACTGTTTGGATTAACACCTCCACATAATATAGATGACCTTTTTAATGGGTGGTCAAAGAAGGGTAATAAAAAAGAAAACACATTGTTATTGACTGCAGCATCGACACTTTGTTGGGCAGTTTGGATAATAAGAAACGAGTTGGTTTTTGACAAATGTAGACCAAAATCTTTTTTGCAGGTACTATTCAGGGGAACTCACTGGCTCCAACAGTGGGCAAAGTTACAGCGGCATGATGATCTACGGGACCAGTTGGTCTCAGCTGGCCAACATCTAGAGTCTTTAGCTTTGCATTTGTTCGGTTCCAATGGATGGTTTTCAACAAGATTTATTGGTCTCTCTTAGTCAAAACTCTATTCGTTTGTTTTATACTTGTGTCTCGATGTAAACTCGGAACCTTTTACAGCTCGTGTGCTACCCTTTAGATTACCTTTTGTAATAATCGGTCTGATTCTATCTATTGATAGATGATGCCGGATATATACTATCCTTTATTAAAAAAAGTACTATATCTTCAACGATTAATAATGCTGCTGCAACCTCCGCTTCATTTTGGAAGGGAATGGTCCATGTGCACCGATGCCGACGTCCAGCAGACCGATTCCATTTGGATTATAATGTGGAATCTAACCCATCGATTATTCCATCTGCTGACCTGATTAACACACAACCATGAAACTACTCACTCAATCCTGAAATATAAGAGATTTTCAGTTTTTTCTATGTCAAATTATCTTAAGTTCGATCAAGTTTGTAGAGTAAAATATTAATTTCTATCACATCGAAGAGGTACGAAAATACATTTCGTAAGTGTCTAAAAAATCTAATTTGATGTCATCATAAATATTATTTTTCGTTTTCTTGGAAATTCCATCAAACTTATGACAAATTGACTCAGGACACAACTAAAAAGATATTCTATATTTCAGTACAGAAGAGGCACTTAAGAACATGGATCGTAATTTTTGTGCCATATATGATATATCCAGTTTTCCAAATTAGTTGATTTCCATGATGGGCATGCTACTCGCAGCACAAACAATGAACTTGAACTTGAGATGGAAGGGATCTAGTAATTAAATTACATACCTCGGCTATGTTGAATTGGCAATGCAGTAGCAGGAGATAGAAGCCAAACAGATGGAAGCGACGATTGAGCGAGTGTTGTGCTTGTGTGCGTGTGAGGGAGAATCTGGAGAGAAGCAAAGTAGCTGGTGGTAGTCCCACAGAAACTTTGCTTTTCAGGCAAATGTTCAGATAAACTTTTCTTTTGTGTGTCTGTATGCTCATCAGAGATGATTCTTTGCTTACTGGTATGACAAGAAAAAGAAAAAAAGATGATTCTTTGCTTGGAACCAGCTAGCCGGCCTCTGCAGAATTTTCAAAAGATAAAGATTAATAAAGACATGCTAGTAATAAGTAGCAAGGGCTCCTCTGTTCCTCGTTATCTGCCTGATCTGGTCCAACAGTAGAGTAGAGTGCAATTGAGTACACTACACTATCCTTTTGTTTTGCTGCCATGTGAGGGGATCAAAGTGAGCAAAGATAGGGAATCCAATGTACTCCCTCCATCCAAAAAACTTGGTATTCTAGAATTTAAAAATGTCTTAGAAAACTTGATGTTTTAGCTTTCGGATAACAGATTAGGTTCATATTAACTTAAGATTGTGATATGCATGTTTCCATATATTTCTTTTAATGAGAGGTTTTTTTTTTCTTAATTAGCGTGGTTCACCTTCAATAAATAGGGATATATGGGTAATTTCTGTTGAGTATTAATCTATCATAAAAATCCTAAAACATTAAGTTTTTTGGTGGAAGGGAGTACTAGCTAGATGTAGAATCCGAGCTGCTGCCGTCGTCTTGTTGTGTTTAACACTGATCTATTACTAATTAGAGAATGTTTTGGAGGCTCCATGCTAAATCTCACAAAATACAACAACACCAAAGCCTTTTAGCCAAGCAAGTTGGGTAGGCTAGAGTTGAAACACAACAAGAGCCCTAGTCACGGTTCAGGTCTAGAAACTACCATATTATCATTTGGCCAACAAAATAAGATTTCATATTAAATCTCAAGGTCTAGAAACTATTACGAGTTTAATCAAAGAAAGTAAAATAAAAATATCCATTATGACCACTATAGCTTCACACTTCTGCTCCTAATTCATTTGGTTATTTATTAGTTTGCGCCCATCTCTTCCTATTCTACTTCATATATGTCTGCATGAAAAGTATATTAACCCTTTTCAGTTTGTGATATATAGACATTAATTACAATGTATGTATGCATAATAAATCATATCTATTTTCTATTTTCTATATAGGGGCTTAAGCGTTTATGCCCCCATTTTATAGGGAATTGATGATTTTGCCCTCGTTTTTTTAACTTTGTGATTTTACCCTTGCATTTTCAAAACGAATAAAGAGTTTGCCCCCATTATGTGAAGTCCTCTTAACGGTGTTAAGTTTTGGACAAAAGGATAAGTTTGCCCATGTGATTTTGCTTCTATTTTATTTTGTTATTACCCCTATTTTCATATCAACAGTTTGGCAATTTTCATATGGATTAGACGATTCAATCAGGGTAAAATCAGTCAAATTTTAGAAAAAATTAGATAGCATTTCACTAAACACTAAACTGATTTCCATATATTTCAAATCTGTACATTGCTACAAGAAATGTACTCTGTACAAAGCATTCGTGCAAGAACTCTAGCAAAGTTTAACGGTGGCAGCTACCAGCTAACTCACAAGGTTTCTTCCTGCTCTGTCGTTGATTCTATGCATCCTGCAAGCAATATAAAGTAGTGGGATTGGATTCAAATGCACACACAAGGGTACTCCCAATGCATTAAACTATTCGCAGTTTCTATAGCATAGGACATCGTACCAAGAAACTATCCTTTCCCGTGCAAGACTTTCTATAGTACAGGACATAAGTAGTGATAGAAAGCTTATTTGCTCTCCCAATAGGCTACGAGTAGTTTCTTGTCTATTGATAACCCTGAAGACCCAGTTTCTTAGTTAGACCTGGTTTTTTTGGATTTTTCCACTCTCTTCATTAAATCACTTGTTATGTCGGCAAATTGCCTACGTGGCAGTGCAGTTAATATATATAGAAACTACCATAATTTCTACATTGTAAGTGCCCTAAAGCAAACCTTGCAGCCAATTCCTCGAATGCCTCCTGGGCGTCATCACCAGAAGCTAACGGGACACGCACCAGAAGCTATTCCCCGGGAGAGCACGAGCTGCCCCCTGCCCGCCCGGACCCCTGCTGCGTCCGCCCGGCCACCTGCCATGCACGCCAGCCCGTCTGCCCACTTGCTGCGCTGCGCGCGACCTCCGCTCGCCGTGCTCGCATCCGAAGCGAGCCCCTGCACGCTCTCCATGCTCGCATTCCACGTGAGCTCGCCCGGCTACCCATAAGCAATCCCGCGCACTGCCTCGCACCGGCCGCGAGCCTCCCGCGGACCGACAGGCTCCGTCTGCGCGCCGGTGTTCGTCCCGTCGGGCCAAGCTTGCGCTGGTTCTTCCTATACTTAACTTCCATATGTTTGTTTTAGTTCTCTTAATAAATTACCAGTAGGGGGCTAGGGGCTCAAGCCCCTCCTGTTCTCTCTAAAAAAAAGCTTGTGCTGGTTGAAGAGAGAACTGGTGGGGGAAGCTAGGAGAAAAGGTTAAGGGAAGGGCAATTTTGTCTTTTTGCACAAATATCTTTTTGTTTTCTATTTTTTTGGCCATTTAATCCACTCAGATTTAACCGTGTCATAACGAGGGGTAAACAGACGCTTCATTTCAAAATTAGGAAGGCAAAATAACAAAGTTTAAAATGTAGGGAGAAAATCACCATTATAGTTTAGGATAGGTGCAGAAACACCGAATTCCCTTCTATATATCTATATCTATATCTACATAGATATACTCTAATAAAACTAATCCCAACTAGACGTTCTATCTCTTGAGGTAAAGTGTCAACATCTCCCCACTAATGTCCCACTAACTTGCAATTCTTTAATGCAAGCTATCCATATCATCCCTTATTAATTACAAAAATTATCCATATCATCTCTATTATATGTAATACTTTTAATCTTTAATCTATTAATGTACAAGCTATCTACGTATGCTATTTGTTTTGTACATCATCCTATCCTTCCATGATGTGATCTAATATTCTATTAGCTTTTCTTTCATTAGCTTACCAATTTTTACAAGATCCGATGCAATAAAATAACATACAAGTTAGGCTCATATACACACACAATATCTAGGGCACCATATAGTAGTGCCATACACATAACAAGTTTATTTTAAAATAGTCTCATGCAATAAAAAAAGTCTCATGGCAACGCACCATATAGTAGTGTCATACACACACAATATCTAGGGCACGCAGGGAGATCGACGCCATTTGCCGATGATTCCTTTGGACCGGCAAAGATGATTCCATTCGCGGGAAATGCATGGTGGCGTGGCCCACAGTTTGCCGGCCCAAAGACCTGGGAGGTCTTGGAGTGCCTGACCTCAAGCTCACCGGCATAGCTCTTCAGACAAGGTGGTTATGGCTGCAGCAAACTGACAGCCAGCGTGCATGGTCCGAGCTGCCCATCTCCGTATCCAACGAGGTGCAGGCGTTCTTCAATGCGTCTACTTACACCGTGATCGGCAATGGCAGGAACACACAGTTCTGGACCGGGCAATGGCTGCACGGCCGTTCCATACAAAGCAGTGCACCTACACTGATGAAATTCGTCAGCCCAAGGAACCACCGCCGGAAACCAGCTCTTTGCCGAGTGCTACATGGTTTGTCAAGTGTAATTTTTCGGGCACTCGGCAAAGAAACTCTTTGCCAAGTGCAAAAAAATTTCACTCGGCAAAAAAAAAAAATCGGCAAAGAAGCTCTACCTCTCTCATATAGTTTTATGAAAATTAGAAGAGAGATTTCTAAGTTTTGTAAACAATATTACTACCACTATATCGGATGAATAAATGACCAAAATAAAAGTTATAGATCTTGAGAAGTTATACAACTTTGTAGTTGAACATATTTTAATTTGAATTAATTTTGCCAATGAAAAGTACGTCTAAATTTCTCAAATTTGAAATTTTCAAACGACCTCGGATGGAGAAACAAGCAAAATGAAAGTTATAGATCTCGAAAAGTTATGAAACTTTGTAGTTGATAATTTTTTAATTTAAAATCATCTTGTCAACGAAAACTACATTTGAATTTCTCAAATTTGAAATTCAAATTTTGTAAACGACCTCGGAGGGAGAAACTATCAAAATAAAATGAAAGTTGTAGATTTTGAAAAGTTATGAAACTTTGTAGTTGGCAACTTTTTAATTTGAATTCGTTTAGGGCCTCAAACAAGTAATTTACACTCGGTTTAGTACAATATGTGGGAAACCAAGTGGAATCTAGACACAAGTGACAGTGTGGTGCAGTGGTAGAGGAGGGCTACGCACGAAGGAGAGGTCGCGGGTTCGAATCCTGCCGGCCGCGTAGCACGTGAATTTTGTGCGAAAAATACCGTGACTTGTGACTACGACGGAGACGGCCGGGGTGCTGGCCGGTGGGACCTCCCCAGTCACCCTGTTCATTGGTTCGTAAAAACCGGAGACCGGCCCGCACCACACCCAGAGGAAACCGTCGTACGACACTTACGCGGGTTGGAGTGGTCTGCGGGTTTATCCGAAAAACCCGCTGACAGAAAGGAACAACTAAAAAAGAGAACATCGCTGGTCGCGGCACTACGTCGTCGCCTCCACCGCGCTGGCGCCGGTCCTCCTCGCCTTCACCTGGACCTCGCAGCGCCACAACCTGATGTCGTCGCGGTCCTTGTGGGTGGCACGCTCCTGGGCCTCCTGCTCGTGGCGCTCGCCGCGGCCACCACGGACACGCACTCCTCATGGGCGGCGGCTCGTCGAGGACCTTGTTGATTAGCACCACGGTGGGCACCCTGCTGCTTGCTCCGGCTGCCTGGGAGATGAGGCGGAGCGCTTCTCGCGCGACGCCCAGCAGCGCGGCGTCCACGAAGACGACCTTGGCCTCCGAGTGCTGCAGCAGCACGGACGCCATGTCGGCGTCGAGGGGCGAGTTGAGCGCGCAGATGACGGCGCCGGCCATGGGAATGCCGAAGTGGAGCTCCCAAAAGGCTGGAATGTTCTACGCGAACACCGCAACCTGCACGGGGCAGCAACGGCAGCTGCGATTGAGAATCAGCCAATTTGATTCGATTGCTGAACCTACTACTAGCAGTAGCTTCTTACTGATGAAACGATATTGGCTCCGAGCACAATTCGCAAGCAAATTCAGGTGGTCGAATAATTGATGAATTCGGGCAAGAACAACACTTCTATCTACTCGCATCGAGAGAGAAAAAGAGCCTTTTTTTCAACCAAGAACAGCAACAGCAGTAAAAGTGAATGCTTGGACGGCGTCAGGTAAATAATGGCCGAATAAATCTACCGCTCCAGGCACCAACGGCTTGAGAGAAGAGACTCACCACGTCGCGGAACGCGGCGGCGAGGCGGAGGCTATGGTCCCGGATCTCCCGCCAGGTGCGGGGCGGCGGCGTGGCCGTGCCCTTCGGCGGCGACGACGGCAGGGCGGTCAGGTTAGACGAGCGCGGTGCGCTCGAGGAAACTGATGGGCGTGGTTGGCCGCGCACAGCACGGTGCCTTCCATCGCTCGCCGCGCCGCCTCCTTTGCGGGCCGACCTGGGGTGGGGGCTCGTAGCAAGCAATTTGCGAAACAGAGCAGGCTACCCAGCGAAAACCGAGAGACCAACCCGAAACCAACCCAGACAAGTAAACGAGAATGCGGCTTGGGTTACAAACCCGACCAAAACCGCAAACCCGGACCATGAACAGGGTGACTCCCCGGTAAAAAAATTTTTTGCTATTTTTTGGGGGTCTTTTCGGTTCATTCTTTGCCGAGTGTTTTTTAGCACTCGACAAAGGCTTTGCCGAGTGCCCGAGATAAAACACTCGGCAAAGTCTTCTTTGCCGACCAAAATTTTACCGTGTGAGATATGCCGAGTGTGGCACTCAACAAAAGCTTTGCCGAGTGCTTTATGGCCTTTGCCGTCGTGAGTCCGGTAGTGAATACAAATATACTTCCTCTCCGTTCTAAAATATAAGACATTTTGGATTTTCTACTTACATTAATTTACAATGAATGTAGGCATAGTGTATATCTAAGTGAATAGCAAAAACTATAAATCTAAAAAAGTAAAAACATCTTATAATTTGAAATGGAGGGAGTATCATGCCATGTTTGGATCCCTGTAGATATTACTTATCTACTAATAATTATCTCTTTTGGATTTAAACATGTATAGATAATAGACTAGCTTATTATTAGCTGGACCTCTGTATAACAACTATCTTACTAATTGGAGCAAATTAGATAATAGCAGCTAATATATGGCTAATTATTAGCTAGCTAATATTATATTAGATATAAACTATTAGCTAACTAACTATTATCAGATAACGAATTCAAACAGAACCATATATTCCGTACTGCTAATTGCCTATGGAGGTGAAGTATTTTTCTCGAGATATATATTGGCCCAAGCTCCAGGAGTTGCTATAACCCAGTGTCACGGACGCGGTGGACTGGTCTTCCTTGTGGCCGCCCTCTGTTCAACTCAACTCCTTGCGTCCGTGTTCGCTGCAGGGTCCCAGCGCGCGCGATGAAGGCCGTCGTGGCATTGTCCTGGTTGGCCGTGCTGCTCGCCTCTGCATCCTTCGCCGCCTCCGACGACGCAGGTGCTACTTCCGACACCGCCGTGACGAAACCGTGGAGGTACCTGCTATATAATCTCCTCTGTGCAAGAACGTGCACGTCATCCCAGAGCCGGCAACGCCGTCACCATGGACTACGACCCCTGGCGAGTCAGGATCTTCGTCGACTCCAACGACAAGGTTGCCGAAGTTAAGATCGGCTAGCTAGGGGGAGGGTGCCAACGACCCTGCAAAGAATTTCTAGTTCTTTTATGAACAATAAAATTAAAGGTTGGTGCATGTGATATTTAATTGAGACAGTGAACAAGTATGTACGTGTGTGAGTGAGGTTGAATCGATTTACCGAAGTGATAGCAACCTCATGATGAGCTATCTCCGTTTCGTGTAGAAAAATGCTCCCTAAACAAGCAGTCCCTTACGGCTTTGGTTTACTAAAGCGTATACACAAAATGAAAAACAAACACACAAATAGATAGGGAACTCTTCATTATATTAACCTTTCACAGAATTACAGAGTACAAGTCTCCTTGGGATTTTACATCATATTGCAGAGTACAAAGTCTCCTTGGGATTTTGTTTTACATCATATTAAACCTGATCAATACATTTAATGACCAAAATCGGTGATTATGTAGGTACTAGTTCCTGGGGTCTTGTAAGACGATTTGGTTAGTTACACCCCATAGATTAACTTCTATGGAAAACCTTCGATTAAGCCACGATGATGGTCGTGTCTTCGGGTCTTTGAGTATTGTGATCTCCAAGTGTACATGAATGATAACACAATGACAATGACATTGCTACAGCCTCATCGGTTGCAGAGTTTAAAGCGAAGCCTACGAAAATGTTCGGCCTCGTTGGTCACAAACAAATGAATGTCCCGCCTCATCTAAGCGTCTCTGACCTCGTCGCTCATAGAGCCAAATAGTAATGATACTTTCCTACCCTCGTTGGTCCAGAAGTCTAATCATAACTTCACCACAAACGCACCAACATGTCTGCCAATTTCTAATTTGATTGTGCATACATAATAGGAGACTACAGCAGCTCAGTCATCATGCTACACATCTTAATCACATTGACAAGTTCCAGCCATGGACCACTGGAACTGGAGTGCATATAGACAAACACCAATTTGCTAACTGTTCTAAGGGTAGTCAAAGGCCGGCGCGAGGCAGTCCGGCAGAGAAGGTTTGGAGGTTGGAGACGCATCATCATGGCTAATCTGGAAAATTTAATACAGTACTCTACAAACATCTTTCCGAAAAGGTTGGAACAAAAAGGTATCTCTGTTAGAAACCTCTTTAGACGGACAATGCCTTCTCTCTGAAATGTTGGTATGAAAAGTCTCTCTTTCGGAAACCTCTTTAGACGGACCATGCCTTCTCGGGAGCACGGTTAGGGCCTGTTTGGACGCCAAATTTTTTCCCTATAAAATTAAACTGATGTCTGTAAATTTCTTGTAATTTTTTTCTCGAATACGCAAAAGGTTTGCGTATCTTTTGTATTAAAGTCGAGAAGTTTCGAATTTTACAACGACGCGTCGCATTGCCCACGCACTAGGGGGACATGATATATGTAAATTTCCTGTAATATTTTTGTGAATTTTTGTAAAACAAGCCTATTGTGAGGTTTAGTCCTACATCGGTAATTGATGGTAGGGGAGCACAACATATAAGGCAGGGACAGTCATCACCTATCAGGTTAGTCTTTTGGGTTGAGTTAGGCTTAAAGCCTTGGTATGTTGTGGGCTTCGGTGAACCTTGGGGCTGAGGGGTGCTGGCTCATGGGTTTAGCAGGCTAGGCCGAATTTGCTACGTACTCTACCAAGTGGTGTCGGAGCTCAGGTCGGAAAAACCTAAAAAATCTCCGGGGTCACATAGTGACGGGTGAGTCACAAGTGGTTCTCCGTACCCTTAGAACATCATCGTGATAGGAGGCGCTAGCAATGGCGGACGCCGACTGGGTGCAGCACTGCGCCTTCGACGACGACCAAGGCGCGCTGCCGGAGTACCTTGCGCGCCTTCGAGGCATTGATTGAAAAGGAAATAAAATTAGAAAGTAAGCAAATAATAAATTAGACAAAACTATTTTTTAAGATAATGGGAATTGGTGTTCGTCATCGCGTACATCAGTTCACGGTTCAGCTTTTGCGGCCAATTCCACGCTTGTTAATTAAGAGCAAAAAAATCCATCACACACACATCTACACCCGTACTATTTTATTACGTAAATATAAATCGTAAAACTGAAATCATGAGCAATTTGTTATCAAATCTAATATAAACTGAAATTGTACATGTATATTAGTGCAATTTTCGACATGAGTCTTACTCAAGACGTGTGCTAATAAAAATTAAAATAAATCGTGTCTAGGAGCAATGGCGCAGAGTCTGACTCCCAGATGTATCGTTTCCGTTGTAACACTAGTGGCAGGCGCGCGCCTTCGCGCGCTAATGCGGGCACAAATTCAAAGACATACAAACGTATACTGGACATTGCATGGCATGCAAAATCTAGGATAACACAGTAATGTGTTCAACCTTAACTGTACAGATATTATACATGGAGGTAATTATTCAGTGTTCGGTAGGAGTTTAGCGGCACATGTTTTTAGGCCTTCTTGTATACAGAGAAAGACATGTGGTTTGCTAAACCACGATATGCAGTAGGCATATGAAAGCATTACAGTTTTTTGGGTCAAAATATAGTAAAAATCACGCGCCGTTGCGTGCGAACAAAGTATGGTTGGTATATAGAAAAAATATACATATAATGTTTGGTTCATTGTCAAAAAAATGAGATAAAAGCGGTATCCAAATACATAGATACATAAAGATTCAGTATAGTACATAATAGACGGTGTGTTAACATATGGATAGAATTATGTGGCATAGAATTGGTTAGTCGCAGACATAATATACAAACACTGAATAGTTTTTTTGGTTTAATTTTCACAAAGGGTGCTATTTTCTCTAAGGAGTCGTTATATGTACCATCCTGAGATTGCGAGGCGACGATCAAGGTTTCTGACATAGCAAATCTAACCCTTTCCATTTGCTTCATCCACCATAGTTGTGGGGCACCGGGATGAGGTATGTACTGCACAACAGATAAATAGGCATACTTTGACCTGGTAAAACTTCATAGCATCTAAATTAGAAACTATCAAATCAAATAAATAACCAAGAGAATGTGAGATTATATCATTGACCTTATAATTGTGGAATTGTTGGTTTGATTTTTGTAGACAAAGTGGCAAATTGAAGGCAATAATGGGGTATGTGCAGGGAAATATAGCAATGTCAATTTCAGTTTAAGATCTGCTAAAACTAAACATATATGTGATTTTAGATCCCTAAGGCAATATTTGAAATGGTAGGAAATATATGGCATGCAAATTTGAGGCAATGCTTTTGTTTCTTATCTTTGATGCCAAAGATGAAATCACAATAGTAACGGAATATCATGTAGAGAATGATTCATTTTTTGTTTACCTCCCATTGCTTGATGACAACCAGTCTGAGATGTGCAGCCATCTCCCCAGTCTGAGATCTGCAGCCATTTAACCGGGCGGGAGTTCCTTATGAGTCCATCATCATTAGCATTCTGGTCTCAGGACTGGAGAAATAAAATAGAGCATGCAACATATCCTGTACTAAATTTCAATTAGATCATTGGACCATTCCTTATTAAATTCATATGAAAGTTTCTCGTTTTATCTCATACATGGCAGAATGCAAGAAAAAGCAAAATGGTGACATTAGCAGCTATCTAATTTGCTCCGAACCAAAGGAAGGGTAGGTCTTAGTTCAAGGCAGTTGTAATCATCGCACGCGAGGGCAAAGCTTTATGATCAGAAGACCTAGTCATTCTAACCAATAGGCCAACATTCTAAAAAAGAAGGCATGTAACCTGAAATAGCACACACAAAAGTAAAAAATAAGCATAAGACGAGGCATGAATGGACTAACCAAATGTTGGAGGACTCAGGTGCAAAGGACCCACCCAGACCTCAATCTCAGATGTTTAAGACTTGCATACAGCTTAGGAAAAAATAGCTAATTGGGCATCAAAAAAAGAATGAGCACTGGCAGCAGATTACGGCAAAGAGGAAGGCTATGATGATAGCTATGTTGTATATGGGCATATGGAAATGTAATAGCTATTGATTCATGCAGCAACGGGATGTTACTCAGAAATAGAGATATCTATGAATCCTAGCAGTAATTGATTCAGGTAGCAACCGGATGGTACTCAGTAATGGTAATAGTTGTCAATCCTATTGGGTCCCCTACTGGTTTGGGGGGGAGGAAAATGACCTGACCATAATCAATCAATGCAGTGCTTTCATCCATTCTGTAAGGCATTGTCTTAGAGAATATCTTCGTTGCAGATATCTTCTTGGTGCGAGTCTACAAACAGTTGGAATTATGGGGAAATATGAACCATAAATATCCATGCCTTTTTATAGACCACATATTTATATATTGTATTACTTGAAATATACAGTACACAGAAAATAAGAAAAGAAAGTAAATTTGGATAAATCAAAGGTACTGAATGTATAGCAAGCAATGAATTAACGACAGTGCATGATCCAAACGTAGAAGAACCATATGTTACCTTCCGGGGATGCACCATGAGTGGTTCCTGGAGGACCTGCACATTTAGATTTTCCATTTGCTGATGTTGAGGTGGTGGAGACATAGTGTTCTGAAGAATGGTACCTGTACACTTACTTATTACTGCAAAAGGAGTAACACCCCCTAAGGGCACCTGGATATATAATAAGAGAGTAAAACAAATTAGCAAGTATTTCAAGAAAAAGGAACTCCTCATTTAGATTCGTAATAAAACCAGCATGCACATAAGCTCAAGTAGTCTCTTCACCGAAAAGAAAAGAAAAGAAAAGAAAAGAAAAGAAAAGAAAAGGAAAGGGAAATAGACAAAGTAACTTCTGTCTGTGCGTTCAAGCAAATAAACAGTAGTAAGAAACTGAGTCATCTGGAAAAGGCTTCAGTAGAAATAGTTCGTTTTAAGTCTGAAGTTAAACCTGGAACGACTGAATGAATAGCATTGGTAAAGATGGAGATCTGTACATAAAAACATAGGAGTTGTTGACCTAACTAAAGACAGGGGGAAGATGATTATTATATTCTGACAATCCAAATATTAAAGTTGATGTTCTCATAATCTAACGAAGCTGATGTTCATTACAGAAATGGAACATGGTGCGATCATATTCTCCTGGATAATTGGTTTATGTAAGATCAATGTAGAATAAATCGTTACTATAAAAGCCTAGGGTTTTTGGTTTTAACCATACAATCAATTGAAATTGTTCTATGTCAAAAAAATAAACCTCCATGGACTGAGATGAATTAGAACGTGTGCCTGCTCCTGGATTTTCCTTGTGCCGTTCCCCAAAATATCATGCCCCTATAGGTGGCTTTTATCTGAGGAGGGAAGGGAGGGGGATGGAAGGGAGAGCAGCAGTTGCAGCATGGGTCACCAGGATGGAAAATTGTCAAAAATGAAATTAGACAAGAGAAAATAAAATGCGCGAAAAAAGGGAGGAAGGAAGAAACTAAATGGATCATCCATCAACCTAGTAAAAGAAAGGAATTTTTTTTTATGTTTGGCTCTATGCATATCCTTTTATTAAATATAAATTACGAAAAGCATAGACCGCTTTCAGTCTCTTACAACACAAGGGTCAAGCAGTGTATTCAGAAAGCAAGAGTCTTGATAGTTGATACATACTTCCATAGGCGGGCAGGCCGGTGACAACAATAAAAAAACCTCGGTAGGCTTGGTGATGCAGCTTTCCATACAACGGGTGAAGAACCGGAGAGCGCTACAGAGAACCAACATTCAGACAGAAACAATTTACAGTTCACTAATATAAATATGTAGATAACATTTTACTGTCCCATAAATTAGCAGAAGCATTTTCCAAATATTGAGGTCTCGATAGCATTGTAAGTCCATTTGCAAGCGTATATATTTTTTAAAATACATTTACCTTTATATGAGAATGTGTGTGTTGGAAAGAGTAGTGGAGGTCTGCTATGATGCTGTGAACTCCGAAGCTTAAATGCTTTAGCCTTGTTACAATGCATACAGCTCAAGGTTTTCTTCCTGGAGGTTTACAGAAAACGATAACCAGAAGAACTACTGTGAAGTGTCGATAGCAAACTATCAGTATGGTCTTTGGAGTCATAAAGTGGCATGCGAAAAAGTTAGCTTTGTACTGTGATCCGCAAGTGTATGACGAAGACACAAAAAGAAACTGAATCGCATAAAGTGCCATTTGCCTCATTTTATATAAGGATCAGATGACCTGGCGAGCAGGGAAAAATTGTAGATGGCAAGGCTGCATGTATAGAACAATATTTTTGTAAATATTTAGCAATTTGAAAGGTGATATGAAGCATTAGTTGTGACTATTTTTCCTATTAGGGATTAAAGAGTAAGGCTAAACATTGAAGCACTTCTTTGTAGCACACATGATGAGGATGCTCTGGGACTTGGACCAAGGAACTGAAATGTCTAGGATTTTGAGAACAAATCAGAGTGCCTGTAGGAAGCTTTTCAAATTTGACAATGAGCATGAAACGTTAAATGATAAGCAACTCATTTTTGCTATGGAAAACACGATGCATAACACAAGGGTAAATTAACATTATATTAAAGAGAAATTTTACTCTGTCTATCCTCCATTTACAGGCAACAAAATTATGGCAAGAATTATTTGGGGCCATTTAATTTGGGAAGAATACCATGCAACTGTTCATAGTTTGCTAAATATATTTTTAACATAGCTGGCAGGTGCCTGCCTTTTCAGAACATCTACACTCTGATGATGGCATTCCAAATGCCTGCTCTCGCTGTCCTCCATTTGCAGGCAACAAAATTGTAGCAACAATTATTTTGGGACATTTAATTTAGTAGGACTTCTATTCAGGTGTTCGTAGCTTGCTGAAAATATTTTTAGCACAGCTGGCAGGTGTCTGCCTTTTGAGAACATGTACTCTCTCAGAATTAGGCACACCCCACAATTTCTTCCAGCAAAGCAATGAGACCAAACGAATAAGACCAAATACACATGACTATCTAAAAATTTATTGGGCCGAGTCAGATATAATTGAAATTAGAGCAAAGAATAGAGGGAGAAAGTATGTAACAAGATTGCGACCCTGTGGATCCAAACAACATTGATCTATTTTCATCAGCTAACTAAAGATATCACAGAGGTTTAAGCATGACCATAATTTTCCCGTTAACCTGTAAAAAGAAGCATTTCTTTGGCAACTCTAGACCAGGGAAGAGGAATAATCCATTTCACACAGACTTACCAATGTTTCTTGCTTTTGGGGAAGTAAACTATTTGATTTCTGAAGTGTGTAGACCATTGAACTCTAGACCTGATAAATACAATAAAGTATGAGTCTCAGGTTTTATTATCATATAAATCTACCTTACTGGAATCTAGCAAAGGTACACATTGCTTTGTTTCTGTTAGCAGCACAGTAATGTATTGAGGGCAAAGATATTTCCAAAAAAAATCTGTAGGGCAAAGGAGGCATCACAAATGATTAAAGAAAATACAGTCGCGCTCATTGAGCATGTGCCTTTATTTAGTTTTGGATCATAAACAGTGTGTAATCTTTTTTAAAAATGAGGAAAGCATAAATTGGGAAGTACAGAGAAGAAAGAATGGAATCTACATGCAGATGTACTCCACGCAACCATAGCCATAGATGTGCTTGAAAGGACTAAGTGTGATGCTTCCCCAATATGCATTGACTCCATAGTCCCTGCAAAATGGCCTTCATCAGTCTGCCAAAACAACGCTGGAGAGAGGGCAAGCTACAGAAACATGTGGTTGAGCTGCAGTGGTAGCACCTGTGTGTTATGCACCATAAAAGAATCATCCACGCAGCCTTTTTTGTACAGTAATCGGGCTCCGATACTGCGAATGTCAATTTGTACAGAGGAACCTAGCCTGATTTAAGTTTGCACCTTGCACAACAAAAGGAAATTGAGAAGTGTAGCTAGGAATAGTACAACATGAACATGAGGGGAAAAAACCAAATCCAATGATAAAATCAGAAAGGCAAAGGTCAGACCTCACGTTCATCCTCCTGCAGGCAGAGTAAATCTGGGAAATCGTATGGGAGTAGGATTTTGAAACGAAGCAAAACCAAAAATTAGGATAAGGACATGGTACTCCAAATCTGATTTGAAATGAAGCAAAACAAAAAATGAAGATAAGGACATGGTGCTCCACATCTCAAGTCTTAAATGGCTACATAGACTAGATCCGTGAATACGAATCCCAAATGAAATGTAGGAACCCAAAATCAAAGTGAAGCAGAACAACCTATATATCAATCAATGAACCCTATGCTAGAAATATGAAATGAGGCAGCCCACACCAATCGACGACAATCACAAAACAGATGATATAACTGTTCTCTTTCCCTCGAATTTGGGCCTGCATCTGCGCGCGATGGAAAGTGAGAGCAGCCTTAGGATGCAACAAAATGGTAAGGTTATTGTAAGGGTAGGAGAACAAAAAAAATAGGAAGAATCTAAGGAATAAGAGTAGCTTCAGGGAAAAAAAGATGGCACTACTTGGTCTGTCGTAGTAAGGCACAATGGCATGCACCGAGAAATACCGTTGTTTGCAATAATCCAAGATTATGCCACATACAAAAAACAATCAATGTAAAGAGGAGCTGGGCGTAGTGATACGGTAAATTAATAAATGCCAATACATGTATATACATGAGGATGCCCTGGGCCTTTCAACATCATCAGCCTATATTCTGGAGTTAAATGAGAGTTCCTCTTCATCACAAGCTATGTAGTAAAAAAATATATATCCATCACGTGCACTGGGCATCAGGGATTAAACAGTAGTCTAGTCACATTCATGTATGGTAGCAACTACTCGTGAAGCTATTGGTGAAGCAGCGGAAACAAGGAGGCTAAATCGAAATAAAGCTTAGTAGGAAAACAAGAGGGTGAGGGAGAACCAAAATGGAACGCAAAGAAAACATGCGATGACAGAAGAACAAATAAAAGCAAAGATAACAGGTACCAAAAATGATAGAACTGTTTTCAGCATAACGACGACCCAAAAAATTAGTTCTCAAAAAGTTGAAGAAGTAGTGGCGATTTCATAACTGTTCTTGAAAGTGGCTCATCATCGCATACGCCAAAGTGGCTCAATTCATTAAGAATAACAAAAACGACAATATACATGTAATGACCCGTGTGAATCCATATGCCAAATGGCTCAGCTCAATGATATATCACTACAATTTGCCACTGTCACCGAGAATACTAAAAACTGCAGAAAAGGAACCAGGGGACTGAAAGCAGGGGACTGGTTACATCACAAGGTACCAGAAACAAGGTTTTTTTTAGGACAAGAACATAGCATAACAAAGTTGAAGAAAAACATAAAGCCCGGGCAACAGTTTTTTTTTCAGTTACCAATCAAGTGCAGGAAATAAGATTGGATTGTAGGCTCAGAAAAGTAGGTCATCATTGCATATGCCAAGCGCCTCAGTTTACTAAGAATAACATAAAGGACAATATATATAATGGTTTGTGTCACTCCATATGCCAAATGCATCAATTCAATAAACTTGGAATAGAAATATCATAAAAGACCGAGTATTAGTCATAACATATACTGAGGCCTCACCTCAAATGCAAATCAGACGAGAATGAAACGATGGTAAAAGAGCGATAATCATGCCTGTTCTCATATACCATAGTTGGGGAAAAAAGACACTTGTTTGCAGCATGATTGGCACGGAAATATAGTCAGGAAAAATTACAAAACAACGATGGCATGGAAATATGCTCAGATTTATTGGATGCACCTCGTAGGCACTATCATATAGTAAAATTGAAATGGCTACTTCATCAACAATAGCATATTCTGTGGATAAAATAAATCAATCAGCACCATAGGAATTGTACCTCACAGGCATTGGCATATGGTAAAATTGGAATGGCTACATCATCGGCAATGACATATGCTCAGGATTAAAATAAATAAATCAGCAGCATTGGCCTATGGTTATATATGTTGAGAAGATCACAACAGTAGCATAACGCATACAAACATGGTCAGACTGTATTGGCTGATGAACAGGAGCATCTTGAGTAAGGCAAATCAACCCATACACACAGAAAATGAAATCAAGGGGCAAAGGTTAAAGGAGAATTTTTAGGTGACCGTACAAACACCAAGGAAGTTCAAGTAGGAAGAAATCGAGCGGAGCACAGAATCTGCCATGGAGACATGGCCTACACAGGAACAGGAAGATTTGAGAAAGAGAAGCAAGTAATTGGCTGCAGGCTCATAGTCCGCCCCGGGCCTAATCTGTACAAAGGACCGGCTCCGAGGAAGCAGCACCTGGAAATCCCGCATCCACCGGCACAGATGACAGAGGAGGGCAAGGAGGCGAGGCGCGTGCACTCAGCAGAGACGACGACCCATATCCGTGGCCTTCGCAGAGTCCCACGAGGAGAGCCGGCATGGGAGGGATAGGGTTTAAACGCCATACCTTGAGGTGGCTGCCATCCACGGAGCCGGCGGGGTGTAACGACCTGGTGGCCGGCTCTCATGTCCCCGGCGAGCGCCTCCACGCGTGACAGGGCACTGCTGCCGGGGGAGGGTCGGCGCTAGGTCGCCGTGAGCAGCTGCCTGCGCGTCTAGGGTGGCCGGTCGGGCACCAGGGGCAGGCCACGCAGAGGGCCATGCCCGCGCCGGCTGCACGCTCACCAGCGGTTAGCGACCAGCAAGGGCTACGACGACGGCCGACGTGAAACCGGACAGCAAGCCAGCTGGCCGGCCAACAGGGGCCATGCCACGCGGGGCCTGTGCCCCCGTGCGCTCATCGGATTGGCCTCGCCGGGGCGTGGCGCCGTGGGGGCCACCACACCGCCGCACCGCCGGTGGGCTCAGCGGGCCGCGTCTGCGCCACCACAGGGAGAGGGGCCACCGCACCGCCGTGCCTGCGGGTCGTGCTGCGGCCACGAGGAGAGGGAGAGTGAGGGAGGTAGGAAAGAGCAGATCTAGGGTTTGGAACAGAGTCGGGAGGAGGTAGCATCGAGGGGGAGGCACGGCGGGGGGCGGCAGTGGCCCCTGGTCGCGGCTCTCCGTGGAGGGGATGGGCACCGTAGGGGCGCACGTGCGGCCTGCCAAGGGCGCCGCCGCCATCACCGCCGCCGGCGTCGGGGGAGACAGGGAGAGCGAGAGCGGGCGGCGAAGAGAGAGGAAGAAAGGAAAGAATCCAGGAGGGGAATCTGAAGCTGTTGTATATATCTAGTGGGCCGGCTCCGAAAGAGAAGCTAAAACTGGAACAGAAGCATGGGAAGAACAAGAAGCAGGGCCAGAATCCGCTCCGGCTTCGAAGGAGGACCTGTAAATTCACGAGAGAAGCACGGGAAAACCAAGAATTAGATCCAGAACCTGCTCCGGGGAGAATCCGATTCGGGACATCATGGCCATCCGATGGAAGATCAGACGGTCAGGAAGATTTAGGGCGACGTGGACACCGGTTCTCCTTTAGGAGCCCGCGACGTTTGTAGATCTTAATACGGGTACGACTCTAGATAAAAAAACATATTATGGATTTCTTTAAACCGTAGCAATACACGGGCAAATTTACTAGTAACTATTAAAAAAAGGTAATGCCCTCATGAGGATGTCCGGATGGATGGACGCGGCTTCCCACTCAGCGCCACTTCCCACTGGCCCACACGGGTCAACGTTCGTACACGCGCGTGCCTCACCAGCGGCCAACAGCACCTTCTGGTCCACGTGAAAGAACGGCGTGGGAACCACGCATATGCGTGCCAAGTTGCGCGGCCCCACGCTGACCAGCCATCAGTCGGCCCCACGTGTGATAGCGCGTACAACTGTTTTGCTCGCCCCTGCACAGTGCGTGCTTGCCCTGCCTGTAGGGTCCACGCGTAGGCCCACGTTGCGCTAGCCGCAGGTGCTCAAACTTGCCCTCCTGCTCTGCTGCTCACCAGGGGTGCTCGCGGCCTCCCGCATGTGCTCCCTAGGCCGTCGAGTAGGTGCTCACCCAGGGGTGCTGCGGCCTCACCGCTAGTCCGCTGAGCAGGTGCTCGCCACTCGGCAAGCGCACGTGCGAGTTGCATGCACCGTCGCCGACCTGCACCGGCGAGCTCCACGACAACTTGCCTTCATTCGTTCAAGCATCAAGGTGATATTGCGTTGAAAGCGCATGTTGCAAGCGTATATTTCAAGTGTTTCAGATGTTTCACCTAGATATTGCATGTGTTTCATCTTGATGTTACAAAAGTAGATCGAAATGTTGCACATGTTACAATGGTTATACACGTGTGTGCGCGCGCGTGTGGTGTGAGCGTGGAGTATGTGAGTTGTATGTGTCCAAGTTGTATCGGATAAAAAAACGTCAAAATTCGCTCAAATTTCAATCTGCTAACCTGACGATTCTATCGATGTTCATTAATTTTTTTTTCCTCTCTGGCAGCCCAAGTGGAGTAGCAGGCTTTTGGAAGCCTTCAAGATCAACTACATCGGCACGGACCCGTACGTGACCTGCACGCCGTCGCTGTGCCACCACCGCATCGGCTCGCAAGTTCTCCGACGGTCTCTACCAGTACTTTACCATCCGTGTGTCCTAAATATTTGAGTTATTTCTCATAAGTATGTTATAAGTATGTGTTCTAAATATTTTATCTAAATGTTACATGTGTTTTATCTAGATGTTATATATGGTGCAGTGACTATACACGTATATTGCAAGTGTGTGTTCCACATGTTTCACCTATTTTCAGACATATGTTGCAGTGGCTATACACATATGTTGTAAGTGTATGTTGCAAGTGTATGTTTGCAATGCTTCACCTTGTTTCAGACGTATGCTGCAGCAAGTGAGGCTCCCCATGCGCTCTGACTCGTGGGCACATACGCGCTGCACGCACCCAACCAACGTTGCCTATCTAGCAGGCTAGCTCCAATAGTTGAACATACACGCAACGGGCGGCCAGTGCCCAAACGGTCGAGCACTCCTTGGTCAAAGTGCATGCGCGCATGCAGATTGCAGAGCGCCAGAGCAGGCCAGCACCAAATGGACGTAGAACCAGGCGCCCCTGCACCACCGGGCGTGGCTTCCCACGATGTAGCATGCAGCTAGGTCAACACAAGGGTACACATGGACGGCACAACAGCAGCAGGCGTGGGGCGTAGCAGCAGCAGCACGTGGGTGTGCGGGCGTCAAACGCGCGCGTTCGTCCAGACGTCTGTGCACTAGCATGTCCCATTAAAAACATATATAGCATATTAATAAAATATGTTATACCCCAATAATAATGATACATGTAAACATAGTAGGTAGGACAAATGCATACCTCCTGTTGACTCCAACTATAGTCAAATCCCATAAACAAACCATTTTCTCCCTTGCCCTCCCTTTCCCAAAATACAAAGCCCAAGAAAACAAAATGGGCGATGGCATCACCAAGAACCCAGGCTTCTCTGGCGACCCGTACGCCGCCGCTATCACGTCGGACCCACTCCCGGACGACAGCCATGGTCACTCCTTCACCTACGTGCCATCGGGCACCGCCTTCGACCAGCCCCCGACGGCAGCCACGACATCATCGGAGTCGCCATTCTTCTCTCTGTCCGACGCCGCCATTAGCGCCAATCCAGCGACATTGGCTTCGGTACCATCGTTCCGAATTTTCAATGAGATGGCATGGCCGCCGTCGACTGCGTGCACCTTTGAGAGCTCGCGGTCCTTCACCATAGTTCCTCTCCAGGCGGCACCGCCTATACTCTCCATGTCCGGGAAGGTCCAATTCACGCCTGACCGGTTCTCCGAGACATCTGGCTCCGCATCCACCACCTCACACTCGCCATTCATGTCAGGTCCACTTGACCGCTCCTCATCCATGTCCTCGTCTGTGGTCGTGGGGCTCCAACTGAGCGTTTCTCAGCTCATTGATGAGCATCGTGCCGCGTGCTCCCGCCTCCGTGACGAGTAATCCCTGCTACGGTTCTTCGTCAGGACCGCCTCCAAACTCTAGCTCGGGTCGCCGTGCTATGGCCGCCGGCCACAGGAACCTGCTGAGCCGATAAAGGTCTCCTTCAGCGATGGGGACTACCGCTCGCCGCCAAACGGCAATATGGAGTGGGCTCAGGGCATGGCCGACGAGGACCGGTTCCACGTCGCAGTGTCCGAGGAGTGCGGCTAGGTGTTCGTCGGAATCTATGACGGGTTCAATGGCCCCGACACGACCGATTACCTCTTCGTCAACCTCTACGTCGCCGTGCACAGCGAGCTCAAAGGCGTGCTCTGGGACAACATCCAAGCCGGCGACGGTGCCAGGTGCGGTCAGCAAGAAGCGACCGCAGGCAATGCCGAACGCCTCTGACAGCGCAGAGTCTAAGCGCAGACGGACGGAAGTGCCCATGCCAGGCAATAACGCCACGCCAGTGCACCGCGACGTCCTGAGGGCGCTAGCGCGGGCATTGAAGAAAGACGGAGGAGGCGTTCTTTGCTGCGGAGTATGATGTGGTATTTACACAATTTACATTTATAACACGAGGAGGGGCACTTCACACATCAAGTATGATGTGGTATTTACACAATTTACATTTATAACACGAGGATGGGCACTTCACACATCAAGTATGATGTGGTATTTACACAATTTACATTTTCTTATTAGTTGTGATATTCCTCATAAGTTGATACATATGCTATATAATGATGACACTTGTAGATGTATGTAGGCGTAATTACATATCTTATATTAACCACTGCGCCTCAGCATAAGTGTTCGCCTCACCTTCCCCAAGCACGGGTTTCCTTTACTAAAGTTGTTCTCTCTATGCGAACCCTCTCTCTTTCTCATAAGAATGAGATATAGGTAGGGCTAAAAAAAGAGTCAAATCGCATCATCTCTATAATAACTAAATGCCCTTTTTTTCCGTATGTTGTCAGAATTATTTGCAATAAAGTATTGGCTAAAATCGAGGAGGTCTTATCAATGAAATTTCCATTTATACGGGATCTAGCATAACTCCCAACCCATGCTATATAGAATTCTTTTCATCACCGGTCATCATCATATCTTCAAGATCAAAAAAATTAATAGCTCTCAGAAATCCAAATGTAAAGATTTGTTGAGTGGGCTCGTTACTTCCGCCTCTTGAAAATCTTACATTAATGCAACTCCATATGTGTGCCATGCACTGTTCATGTGAGAAGAATCATTAAATTTATGGGGACTGTTACATGCCAAATTCGCATTGCATGCAATATGACCAAAGCAAGCCTCAATAACAACGTCAAATTTAAGTAGTAGTAGTTAACTAAAACCCGAGCATTATTATTGCTAGAGTACCTATGAGCATATCGGGATAGAAATTAAAGCCACTGAACCATCATGTTTTATCTCACCCACCTCATTGCAAGCAACACATACAGATCAATGTATTGCTCAACATTGCATATAAACGCTACATGAAAAAGATATAGCATATTAAATTATAACATATCATGTAATAGTCATGACACCATTAAATGTAGGTTGGCCAAATGGCATATCTCCTACCGATCTAACATATGAGTTATCGTCGTACCTACCAAACTTTGACGTGTACTAAGTTCCTAAAAGTTGAATCGTCGTGCCTGCACTTAGATATAAGTGTGCCACTCGTCATCATATCCCTAAGATATGCTTCAATCTTATGTTGTAATAAATTTAACATATCCTTTCTTTGGACATGATTACACTAATAGTGTGAATTATCCGTTATTCACATGTATGAACAAAATGAGAATCATATCTATAACAGACAAAATCATGGAAGTTTAAAACCGGGTCAAGTAGGTAAGATAACACTAACAAGAACAGAAAAACCAATATTTTCCACAAGAATAATTGCATAGACTGAACCCAACCCTAGTTTTAGGTTGTTAGTGGGGTTTAGAAATAAAAAAAATAAACCAAATGATAGCAATTCTAGATGCTTAATACCGAAATAATAAGCCTAAATGCTATTACTTCAAGCTATGGCTACATGCATACAGAGTTTAGTTAACAGAGCCAGGTACGGTTCTTCATCAGGACCGCCTCTAAACTCCGGCTCGGGTCGCCGCGCTATGCCCGCCAGCCACAGGAACCTGCTGAGTCGATAAAGGTCTCCTTCAGCGATGGGGACTACCGCTCGCCGCCAAACGGCAATGTGGAGTGGGCTCAGGGCATGGCCGGCGAGGACCGGTTCCATGTCGCGGTGTATGAGGAGCACGACTGGGTGTTCGTCGGAATCTATGACGGGTTCAACGGCCCCGACGCGACCGATTACCTCTTCGCCAATCTCTACGTCGCCGTGCACAGCGAGCTCAAAGGCGTGCTCTGGGCCGACATCCAAGCCGGCGACGGCGCCAGGTGCGGTCAGCAAGAAGCGGCTGCAGGCAATGCCGAACGCCTCCGTCTTGCTGAGCGCGACGGTGACAGCGCGGAGACTAAGCGTAGACGGACGGAAGTGCCCATGCCAGGCAACAACGCCACGCCAGTGCACCGCGACGTCCTGAGGGCGCTGGCGCGGGCACTGAAGAAGACAGAGGAGGCGTTCTTCGCGGCGGCGGAGGAACACGCGGCCGAGAGCCCAGAGCTAGGGCTGATGGGCTCTTGCGTGCTCGTCATGGTGATGAAGGGCAAGGCGTTTATGTCATGAATGTCGGGGATAGCCGCGCCGTGCTGGCGCGGAGGCCGGAGCCTGACCTGAAGAACGTCCTCGGCAAGGCATCGCAGGACCTGCAGCAGTTCAAGGCCGAGATCATGCAGGAGCTAGAGGCGCACGACACTGATGGCCTGCAGGCCGTGCAGCTCACCGCAGAGCACAGCACCACGGTCCAGGAGGTACACTATGTCTTTCCCTCCTCTGCTCCTCTCCTCTCCTATTCTAGTGTTTCGTTTTCATTGAGCATGCTCTAGTACATTTCTGTTGTCGGTCTGGCTTCTGCAGTTTGTTCTGCAAAATACTGTAGCATTTAAGATGTGCAGTTCTTGTAAACATGCTCTGTGCATTGTTCCGTCACAGTCTAGGACTAGAGCTGCGAGTAACCAATCATGTAGTTGTAGGCCCTATGCTCCAAATCATGGCTGATTAGTGGCCGTCCAACAGTGGTTTGGTGGAGTAGGACTGTAGGAGTAACCAATCATGTTGTTGTAGGCCGTACTGTGTCTCATGGTCCCAAAGCGTCAAAATTCGCTCAAATTTCAATCTGCAAACCTGACGATTCTATCGATGTTCGTTAATTTTTTTTCTCTCTGGCAGCCCAAGTGGAACAGCAGGCTTCTGGAAGCCTACAAGATCAACTACGTCGGCACGGACCCGTACGTGACCTGCGCGCCGTCGCTGTGCCACCACCGCATCGGCTCGCAGGACAAGTTCCTGGTGTTGTCCTCCGACGGGTTCTACCAGTACATCACCAACAAGGAGGTGGTGGACCAGGTTGAGGTGTTCACCGCTACGGAGCCCGACGGCGACCCCGCGCAGCACCTCGTCGGGGAGCTCGTGCACTGTGCCGCGAGGAAGGCCGGTGAGTAACCAGACCGTCCATTGGACCCCCACAATCAGACGGGTCTCTTTGACGAATTCGTTCCCTTTGGGTTGTGTTGCAGGCATGGAGTCGCGCCAGCTTCTGGACATCCCGCTCGGCGAGAGGAGGCACTACCACGACGATGTCTCCATCGTCGTGATCTCGTTCGAGGGACGGATCTGGAGGTCATCTGTGTAGGCGTGTCTGAGTCTGACGAGGTTTCAGAGGTCCAAGGCGTCCTCCTAGTTCAGATGAGAAGAGATGGATGAGGTGGTGTTCGACGGTCTCAAGGGCGAGGGCACAACACTGCCATGAGCTGCCTTCGGTGTTCAGCTATCGGTTTTTTTTACCTTATATATCAGTAGAACCGTGTTCGTTCTTGCCAAAAATGTTGTACATAGTTCCGCAAGACGAACTCTAGCTAGGCTTATGTAATCCGCAAAGAAAACAACAAGAAGAAGAAAGAAGAAAGAAAAGGAAAGGAAATGTAGTAGTAGTAGTAGTAGTATGTAATTAGGGGCTTCGCATGATTGCATCGAAAGAAGAAGGGGTAATATAGTATATATTCAATAGTAAGTAATAACTGTTGTGTCAGCAGAAACATGGAATCGACAGGTTCTAGCACATCTGGGGCAACAATAGGCTGCAACATTCATATTGCCAGCATCAGTCATTCGAACGATGGATCCTAGTTTGGTTAGTCGCTTCGAGTCTTCTTAATGAAGGGGGGAAAAAATGTGACCAAGCATCGTTGTCTGATGACCTACACGTCACACAGGCTACAGCGCTGTCACAGGTTTCTTCAGTGAAAAAGACAGATCTGTCTGTGGCTTTGGCAAGATAGATTAAATTATCCCCCAATGATTCAATAACATGAATGCAAAAGAACAACCGAGTGTTTTACCTGGATTTCACACGCGATTTTTCCTACATCCGGTTTGCGCGGGGGTATGCGGCGGAGGTCGTCCAATTCGCGCCTGTGCTCACCATCTTCTTCCTCGCCCACGGCCGCCGTCTTCTTCCCCAGCTCCGGCACGGCAGCTAGGGTTCCGGCGAGCCTCTGCCCCTCTTTCTTCTCCAACTCCGGTGGGTATAGAAGGGGCCAGGCGGGGGGAGGTAGGCAGGCCAGGCGGTGGGGATGGTGGTCGGGTGGTTTAGGGGCTCTGGCGGCGGTGGAGGCGGCCGGGCCAGAGAGGGGTCGGTGCGTCGCTGGCGACGATGGCCATGGCGGAGTTCCAACGAGGGGGGAAGGGAAGAAGGCGGCCGCCACGTGCGCGCTAGGGTTCGCCAAAGCTCCAGCGAACCCTAGCGCGCGGTGGTGGGCGGTGGCGGGGGTGAGGAGGGGCGCCACAGAGCTCCGAGGCCGGGCGCGCGAGGACGAGGAGGTGGCGGGGGCGAGGATGAGGAGGGGGCGTGATGAAGAAGATGGACAGCGCGCCGGGGAGGAGGAAGAAGGAAAATCGAGTAATCGGGGCAGCTCTGAACACTCAGTTACGGGATAGACATCCCCTTCATTAACGATTCAACGTTCAATTCGACCGTGTCAAATACTGTCGTCCCAATCATAAACACTAGAGAAATCACTTGTTTAGTGACTGACAAGCGAATCCAGTCCCCTCTTTCCCCAAATTTTGCTAGTGTTACAAGGAAATTAAATTCTTTAACTAGTAGTACCTTTCTTCACTTCTTTTTAAAACTTTTTTTTAGAATATTAGTATAGTTGGACACATGATTGTAAATATTTTTCTGTGACCGTGATCCAGGTGTAATAGTGTACACTGACTAGTCTATCAATACGGCATTCATACGGGTAAGAATAATGAGAAGGATTAAGTATGAGTTGCTTCGTACCTATTGACTAATAAAAATTCTGTGCTCGTGCATTACCACGGGAGCCCAAAAATTTCAAGAGAAATCAAAATGTTTAAGATCACCTAACGTTACAATATACCTAATCTTAATAACATGTTTTCAGTGACATTGAGATACACAAGCTAGCATCAAGTTTACATGACAATAACGTGAAAGCAAACATGTTAAACACTAATGTGAGAACATTTTTTTTCCATAAAGCATACCCAATGGAGATAGGCAATTGAGAACCTTCCAATAAAACATAGGCAATGCCCCCCTTCCCCCCTCTGTATTTTTCTTGATTGAGATCCTTACTTAGTGGAGATCTTCTGTCACGTGCGTTGCAATGGGCACCAAAATATTAAATGCACGATGCACTATATCTATATTTCTACAAACGTTTGTTTATGGGCGGTTGCAAAAACCACTCAATAAAATCAGTTTTTCCAATCTCTAGAAATAGTTTATGCAGTTGCTAATAAGCGACTTATCCACTTGTACTACGTTAGTGCACGCACACACATTTGTCCTGGTGATGTTTTCTCTTTTTCCCCTTTGTTGAGCAGCTTCAGTTCCTTCATGAATTTTTGGGGTTCCTTTTTCTGTTTACATAGTGCACTATGTCCTTGTAGAGTTGAAGCAGTATAGAAAGAAATTTTTTATGGATTAGCAAAGACATTGTGAGATTGCAAATTTAAGTACTACTGAATGCCATGAAAGCCACGCACAAATAACATCCAATGTATATACAGTAAACCAGTGCTGGAAATGAATGTTGTTGAATAGAGTTCAGTACTTTTATTGCTTTTGGTTTTTTTCGATCAAGTACTTTTATTGCCTTTGTCATCCGATATATGCAATAATACACGTAAAAACAGACAGTTACTACTGTGAATGAGTAGAAGTAGAACCATGAATCCATGACTGAGAGAAATTAAGCAGCAAATCAGAATAAGAAGCAACCTGAATTCTGAAATTAGTATCTACTGAGAGAAATTAAGCAGCAAATCAGAATAAGAAGCAACCTGAATTCTGAAATTAGTAGCTACAGGAAAGGTGGAAAAGAAGAGCTTGACTGCATGATCGAGGTGGAACACTTGGTCCAGCCACCAACCTGACAAAGGGATTAAAAGCTTCCATGGTTGGCCCAATGGCTTAGGCCACGTTTAGTTCCCAAAAATTTTCAAGATTCTCCGTCACATCGAATGTTTGACACATGCATGGAGCATTAAATGTAGACGAAAAAAACTAATTACACAGTTTGGTAGAAAACCACGAGATGAATCTTTTGAGCCTAATTAGTCCATGATTGGACACTAATTAACAAATACAAACGAAAATACTACAGTAGACGAAGCCAAAAAAATTTCACGAACTAAACACACTAGGGTTCAAAATTTCGGCAAAATTTCGGCCGAATTTCGCGAAATTCGGTAATTTCGGTGGTGGCCGAAAGAAAACTCCGAAAATTTGTAATACTCTAATACATGTGATGTATAACTCTAGACTTATATTTTTCTATTGATTATATTGTATATTTTTCTATTCAATAGATGTGTAGTCATAAATTATACTAATATTTATTTAGATTTAAACCTTCTTAGAAACAACATACTTCATGTCTTAATCTCTAAAATAATTTCGGCCGAATTTCGTGAAATTCGGTAATTTCGGTGGTGACCGAATTTTTTGCGATAACGAAATTAAAATCCTTGAAACACACCCTTAGTCTGGGGCAGCAGATCGATCTCACGCCGGTGGCTGCAGACGGCAGGACGTGCAAACTAATCACTTGCAGATGGGCGAACAGCCAACCGTCTGTGATGATCGCGGCGAACGGGCCAATGTTCGGGCGTGCGACTGAATACTGATGATAGCTGCAGACGGGCTAACGACCCATGCATGGGACGGATGGACGTGTGACTCATCGCGGCGGCGGCGGTGGACCGCGAGGCGCGACGTCGACTGGAACGCACGGCGAAGACATATCGAGCGACCTGTGCGTGCGTTGACTGACGGCGAGGCGGGATGAGAACGGCACACTTTGATCCCTGGCTCTCCGCGATGGAATCCTGACGACCAGTAAAACGACGGGTAGGGAACGTTGCTTTGTTTTTTTTTACGGGAGCATTAGCACTCGGACGCCCACGGCTGCTCCGCCCCATCCACTCGGATTCGCGCACCGCCCGCGGCAGCTCCGTTTCCTGCGCTGGCATCCGAACCGCTCGCTTCAGATCCGCTGCCCATGTTACTCAGATGACTCACCCCCGCCTCTTCCACACCGACGTGGTGTCCATCTCTTCCAGGCCACCCAGAAGACTTACCCCCGCCTCTTCCACAACAGCACCGCGCGGCTGTGCTCCTCCCCACACCGCCGGCGGTGGCCAGAGCCTCCTCCACGCGTCGATGGTCGTGGCTTGGCCCTACCCGCCCTCCTGGACACCAATGCCGGTGGTCTACACTTGCAACATGAAACACTCAAATGCAACATACATTTGAAACAGATAAAACATTTGGGACATACGCTTGCAACATGTGTGTGAAACATATGCAACATCTAGATAAATCAATTGAAACATGAAAAAACACTTATCGCAACATATAACTGAAACAGCTGATACATTTGGAACATAATGTTGCAACATATGTGTGAAAACATATGCAACATCCAGATAAAAAACGATTGTAACATATGTTTGGAAACATATGAAATATTTTGAACAAAGGCTTGCAACATGCTTCTGAAACACTCGCAACATGTGCAATATCCCCCGATCTACTTTTGCAACATCCATAAAGAAACAACTGCAACATACCTTTGAAACGACTGAAACACCTGAAACATACATTTGCAACATAGGGGAAAGAAAAACCTAGGTCGGCTTATTCCAGTCGTCGGGGTCGGTGCCGGCGGCGAGCGGCGACGCACGAGCACCGCCGCCACCAGTACCGGGCATGGCTCGGCGATGACGGTGGGGGATGAGAGACGAGGAGCGTCATGGCTATCGGGGTGGGGGGAGCTCGGTCGCCGGGGTGAGAGAGGGCGCCGCCGAGGATGTGGAGGGCATCGCGCCAGGGTGGAGGAGAGCCGCCACTCCCCGGTATCACCGTTGTGCCACCTCCATGGATCTCGCCTGAGCGAGTGGATCTCGCTCTCGCTCCATGGATCTCGCCAGGGTGAGGGAGAGGACCGCCGGATCTACAAGCATTGGGGGATCCCGGTCAGGGAGATCGCCGGGCGCGCTGCGGCAGGGGATGATGAGCGCGGAAGGGTAAGGACGGGAGCGTACCGAGGCGTGTGGGAGTTGATTTTGTTATTTAGACGAGCGGCGCATGCGGTAGTGAGTGGAACGAGGCGTCCGACCTTCCGGACGTCTTAATAGTAGCATTACCATTTTTTATGCTGTAGAAAAGTTTATTATAATCGTCATCTTCCTTACCACTAGTACAATTAAATGAAAATACTCATAGGCTGGATGAGTGGGTATTTCTTAAGTTGAAGTCTAATAATGGTAGAAGTGCATAATTTAGATGAAAATTAATAGATTGCTTAGATTATGTATCGTAATGAAAGCATGTGCAATTTGAATGTAAAATTCTATGGTTACTTTGGATTATGTTGTAACAGCAGAGGTCGAGATGTAGATTTATAGGAGGTTACTTCGTATTAATTTCATAATAAAAAGGTGAGTGGTTTTTATCAATCAAGGTAAAGAGTCTCAAATTTAAGAAATAGAATAGATCAAAATTGATGATAACACCTTTTTATTTTTGTGAGAGTTTTAGAATTTTATCTTTTCTTTTTAGTGAGGATTATCATGGAGGGTGTATTTTAGTTTAATTCAATAATAACAAAGGTGAGTAATTTAGATGCAAATACAAGGAGTTACATTGTATTATGTTTCATAAAGATAAAGTTTATTAATTTAGACGCAAATATAGCAGTTACTTTATGTTATTTTTCATTATGATAGGCGTGAGTGTTTTTTTAAGAAAAACAGAATAGATCCAATTACTACTCTTATCAATGCTGATTAAAGCCTACTAGAAATTATTAGAGGTCAAATTTACTTTTAGAAGCCACGTCTAAGCCCCTTCTTGGATCACTTAGGGTTATTATACTCTAGATTGTGAATTAGGACTATAGTAACATGGACTATATATAGACTGTAATATTGTGATTTGTTTGAAACCTTGGATTTTGTATGTGGTAGATTATTGTTGGGTGAACGGATTATAAGATTATTATAATTGATTCCATAATTTAGGGTGTTTGATCACAAGAGATTATTTTTATCAGATTACTGCAATAAAAATGATCAAACAGGACCTAAGTCAAGTAATCGGGCCTTATAGGGCGTTTATACAATAACTAACTGAGAAATGCTCCGGTAGACCCTTTTTCTAAAATTACACGCATCTCAAAGCGGCCCATCCAATTAATTAATTAATCATTTTCTTAATATGTATGCATCTGCATGGACCCGGCCCTCACAAGCCCAACCTGCCCAGCCCAAATCGCCGATCCCCTTTGTTCGGACGTTTTTTGTGCGGGTGCGGCGGCGAGGAACAGAGCTCGTCGACGGCTCATCCACAGAGCCACTTGCATCCACCTCCGAATCGTTCTAGTGCCGTCCCATTTCGCATGAGGTCCTCTGCCTCTTCCTGATGGACGTCTGCTGTTTTGTCGGAGACTTTGGAGGTCTCCACGAGGACGGCCACCGCGATGGCTGCGTCATGATGTTTGCAATCTTTCCACTAGTGACACATTGGATCTTGGCTTTGTGCAAACTATACGACAGAAGCACTTAACTTGCCGACATGCTATTAGTTTGTTGGAATTTGCATCATTTGCCTCTGTTGTCCAGGAGTGGAATCGCCATGAGTGAAGCTTTCTTGTCTTGGAGTTGGAGCTATGCGTCGTGGACTCTCTAGGCCGTCCGCTGGCTCCACCTTGGCCGCCCGGCGCCAGGGAATATAGAACATCCGTGAGAATGTGCTGCCTCGGCCGGCGTCCACGGTGCATCCATTGCTATGGCCGTCCTCGCCTACCGCGACATGGGCATTAGTCGGCTGCAGATGCCCATCACGAAAAGGCTGTTTCGAAAAGGGAGACGCACTTGGGTTTGGGCTTGGGCTGGGTCTTTTTTTGGTCTTAGAAGTGCCGGGCCCGTAAATAATAATATTTGAGAAAATGGTTAATTAGGTGGGTCGCTTTGAGATGAGTGCAATTTTAGAAAAGAGGACTACCGGAGCAGTTCTCTAACTATAAAGACCAAATAATAACACAAGTAACACGGTGAATAATAGAATAAGAGACATCAAATCGAGTAATCGACGGATTCCCAGCTACATGCCTAGAAAACTTGCAATAATTCAATATAGGAGTTGTGTATATACTCCATAAGACAGAGATATGAAAAGAACTGCGTTGATTTATCTGGTTTGAATTCGTCAGTCCAAGTACCTAGGGAGGACCAAAAGCCTGCCTGTCTGACTTGTATAGCCGGCTTAGCTGGGTTTGCCCTGAGCAGATAAAAAATTCCTCGAGTTTTGCCCAAGGAATGATAGGTATCACACTTATGTGGTGAATAACAACAACAAAGGTTTATGAGCAAACCAGCAAAGGATAATCAATTGTGCTTAGGCTAGTTTCCGGACAAACTAGCAAATAAAGGAACACTTGATAGATGGGCATCAAGGGCACTGAGGACGTCGCAAAAATTAATTGAGGGGCTTAGGGAAGAAGAGGATGCAGAGCTCCTAGAGGAGCATCCACACTGGGAAAGGACGCATGGTTGAATTCTGAACAATAACAAGCTTGCCCATCTATGAAACTAGGGCTAAATTCTACAAACAAGAACCGGATCATGTGGTCTATGTCCTTGGTGTTGTAGGAGAAAGTGGAACCTAGAATGTCGAGCTCTAACTAGCAAAAACTGGTCCAGCAACTCTACCTCAGGGCATGGATGGCAGAGCTGTGCTTCTCCAATGAGTATAGCGGTATAGCCTTCGATGCTGACAAACAATATTCAGCAGCATAATGCATGCGGCTTGGTTCATCATATCACCCCCCAGTATATGTCGAGTACAATAAATCATATTACTACTTATATAGAATAATGAAGATGATAAAAAGTATTTTGTTGTAGCAGAAACTCATATGAAGCGCTTATTATTTAATGGTGATTTTAGTGATTTCTCCTTGTGATTTGCCAATGGATAAGAAAGACCTTAGGTTGAAATCGATATTCATTCAAATTAACAAAAGGCATATGGTTTTAATTGGGTTCCATATTCTCCCTAATTGCAATCCTTCCAATGACAACCAGATGGGAAATAGCAATGGGCATCTCATGAGCTCTTCTCTATTTAAAACAAAATATAGCACCGAATCGTTTGATAAATTATAGTATTCTGGAAAGAGATAACAAATACCAACACAATGCAAAGTGACCATACATTGATGGATACTCGTCCCACCTCAAAACCAAATGTATCTCAATGGTGAAACTAGAGTACTAAAGAAGCATTTGGAAAGGATCGGTCATTGATAGATCATGTACTTGTTCAGCATGCAGAACATCAAGTGAGCCCATCAATATTTTAGGGGAGACAAAATTGAACCGTGCGCCCCTTGAAACCCTCTTTTTGATATTGTGCAGCCTACGTTGTCTTGCAATCCAGGATTTGCTAATGTTTCCATCTCCTGACTCTAGCCTCATTGACTCCAACACTCTCGCATTTGATACAAAGAATTTGACAAAGTTAATATGTGACGTGTTGCCTTCATAGTTTGCCAGCACAATTTTCCTCAGATGGATATCTAGGGTGCCAATAAGTTTCTGGTATTTATGATACCTTGCATTTTCCACACAGTCACTTGTTGCCTGAAAAAGCAAAGTGGAGATAGCTAGAGATGATTTCAATTATCAACCTAGATTTTGAACAAATAATCGATATAATACTGTACTAGTAAGCAACCAAATAAAAGATGCAGATGCACTCTCTTGCATAGAGAATCACCTTGATGTATAATTTCTCCATGTGGGGAAAGCACTTCAGTAAGTCAATAACCGCATCCAAGGAAAGTTTGATATCAGATAAAGCTATAACCTTCACACTGTGTACCACAGTTGTCATGCTAACAACAGTTGATCCCTGAGTTTAGCATAGAATTAACACACCATGATCAAGTAAAGAGACTTGATGGTCCCTAGCTGATGAAGGCTGGTGAACCTAAAGTAAAAAAATGATGCATGTACCTGAAAAACCGTGGTGCTAAACTGAAGTTTGGGAAAGTTGTCAAAGAGTTTTCCCAAAGTATCCAGTCTTGGCGCAGAGATTACCGAGATGTCGATCTTCGTTCTTCCAAAAAAAACAGCAGCCTCTGCAGACATGGCGCGTCCATGACAAGGAGCTGGCATAGCTTGAGACCTTTCCGACCAGAACGCACACCGATTCTTCTAAGGCTACGGGACACTATCCGCAGTCTAGGGAAGCCATAGCTGTCAAGCAAGAGCAAGCTCTGCAGCAGAGAACAGCCGGCGAGCATGGCATGCAGAGAACCCGCCGAGATGGTGACATCTAAAAGGGTCAGCTGCTCCAGAAGCGGCAGGTGGAGCGCTTTGGCATTGGTTCCATCCGGGAAGTCGAAGCCACAGAAGGAGGCAACGCGAAGGGTGGACGAGAAGCGGTGCACTGATGCTGGCGGCGGCGGCTGCCATGTCGACCAGGGCAGAAGGCAGTTCAAGTTTAAGTCGAGCTCCTAGAGATTCTCCAGCGCTGGGGACTGGAGCCAGCGATCCAGGCGATTGTCGGGGGGGTTGAGATAGTCCTTGGGGATTGAGAAGCGGTGCGCGGAGAGCACGCGTGGGATCTCGGCGACATGGATGATCCGTTCAGGGTCATGGAGATGGAGGTCGATGTTGAGAGGAGCAAAGCGCCACATGTGGCGCTAGCGGGACGAGAGCACCTGCGTGCGGGCGCCGGCTTTGGTTGGGAGGAGGGAGACAATGTCGCCGAGGACGCCGTCGGGGAGGCTGGCGCTCTTCCTCTTCCATTCTCCTCTTCTTGGCTCGGGTGATTACCCCCATGGCGTGGGAGAGGGACGGCGCGCGGCCGCCGGTGGAGTAGAGGAGACCATGGGAATACGAGGCTGGATGTCGAACGGCCAGGTAGGTTGTTTTCCATATACTCCCTCTATGTCAGTAAAAGAAGTCGTTTTGGACAAGGTTTGGGTTAGATATTAGGAATATAAATCATGAATAACTTTTAAGTCGTTGAGTTCGGAAATGTGAAAAACAATATGAATAGATTTGTCTTGAAATATATACTTTCATAAAAGTATACATATATCACTTTTAAATAAATATTTTTATAGAAAAATGAAGTCAAAGTTATGTTTTGGAGACCGTGTCGTTTCTAAAACGACTTCTTTTATCAACCTGGAGGGAGTACATATTATTACATATAGGGCATTCATTCAAGGTTGGGCCCATAGGAATCTGATCTCTCACAAAGTCACAATGCAATCTTCAGTCCATTCAGTTTCATCAGAAGAATACATTCTCACCCGCAACAATTCGCCAGTGCGGCCCTTTCTCTTCTTGTGTTCTTGCTCTTCTTTTCTTGTCAGACCATTGCAGTTCTTGACAACGCTTGCATAACTCTGCATCCCAATTCTTGTTTACTTTCTTGTTCTTCAGAAGCTAAAGAGTCTCTATCTTTTAGTTACTGTAGTCATCGATGCCTTGACTTACATCAAGAACAAGTGAAGTGACTGTTCTGTACTTAAATCCTTCAGCTGTCTATTTTAGTTCATTCAGGAAACAATTCCGCTCTCTGCTCTTCACTTCTCGCAGTTTCTTTTTCTTGTCAGACCACTCTGGTTCTTGACAGCTCCCTGCATCCCAATTCTTGTAAGCTTCTTATACGTAAAGGAAGGCCAAATCCCTACTCATTTTGACATGTAAATCAACCAAATTCTTTGATCTTTGACGCGCAGGCAGCAAGAATTGAAGGAATACCGGAAACAAATCTGTCACCAAGAACAGATTCAGATGCACTGCCACCGAGAAGTGCAGGAAGGCTGGAAGTGGAAGCAAGTCAATCGCCAGGACCAAATTCATCACAACTTTTAGTATCACGTAAGAATTATTGAATCACAAATGGTTTTCTGCCGATCTCGGGCAACAGCTGCGTTGTGTTATGTATGTGCAAACAGGAAGAGTATAATACAACAATAAGCTATGCCCATCTATGAACCCAGGGCTGCAAATGTTTGGAGAAACGAATGCTACACCATTTACAGTGCAAAATAAATGTTTTTCATTAGTTGAAAATGCTATTCATTATTTTAACTGAAAGACTCCATGGTCCATGAATACCTGGCCCAATTAACACAGCATCCCTCTGTGGCAGGGTCATCGTCCTTCCACACTGACAAACAAGATTCAGCAGTACACTTCATATGTCGCTTGGTTCTAGATCGCCTGCCACCCAGTATATGTTGAGTAGAATAAATTATACTACTACTTATATATAGCTGAAAATCAAGATGAATAGTTGACGAATATGTTTTGTTGTACCAGAAACTCATATAGTCATATGGACTGCTATTCTTTGATGGGTGTGCTAGTGATTTTCTCCATGTGGTTTGCTTCTGTTGTGGTCTTCTGGATAAGAAATACATCCGGATGAATGCTGAAGACATCCAATGATCTTCTCCCCCAATGCATTGTTCATTAAAGATTGAAAAATGTACAAGCTATGATTTTTATTTGGATGTTTAAAAGATTGTGATTGTCGACGTTGATCAGCCACGAAATCTGTCGTTGCAGCCAAAAGGACAATATGGTTATCTGGTCTTTTCTTCCATTTGTTACGAGGAGTCGCTTCACAGCAATAGTAGGACCTGAAGAATTGTCTGGTTACGCCTTATTATGTTTTCTTCTTTTTTTTGCGAGACTCAGTTACATACGTAGATGCTCACATACACATGTTTATTTTGGCTGAGCTTATAGCTTTTTCAAAAGCACTTTTTTCTATGATTTTTGTCGTCTCAGGATCTGTCAATCCCAAATGGAAAAAGAACACCACTATACAAATTAAATATCTTGGCGTGCTTCATAGTAAATGGCTTACTTGTTTTAGCTATCTCAATAACTGCCTTTTGGCTTTTGACTATGAAGAGATAGCTTTTCAAAAGCTCGTAAAAAGTTGTAACCTTTTTGTTTTTGGACATGCTCTAAACTGTATAGGCAAACATTATTCTGAATCCCCCGTTATTAGTGATTTTATTTGTTTCAAGAAACTCTTTTTATATTTACCGCCCATATTTGGAGGGTGTATAGTGTGAATCTAAGTCTTGATTACTGGGATGTCATAAATAGTTGATGTTCCCTCCTTTCTAAATTATTTGTCATTCTATATGTATCATATGTCATTCTATATGTATCATATGTCAAATATTCCCTTCTTTCTAAATTAACAACAAGTGAGTTATATATATATATATATATATATATATATATATATATATATATATATATATATATATATATATATATATATATATATATATAGGGAGAATATACTCTATAGCTAGCTACAAAATAAGTTATTTTGTAGCCACCTCTATGTACGATAATTTTATATACTAATTTACAATAATGTCAGTATATATTTACGATAGTTGAAATACTATAACACATGGGGATATTTACCATAATGTTATAGTAAATCACATAGTACGAAATTACTATAATCTCGTAAATTAGCATAGCAATTATCGTAACTCAAAGTGGCTACAGAAGCCAGCGGTAGGGTAGTAGTTCTATATATGTGATTTACTATAACATTATGGTAAATATCCCCACGTGTTATAGTAATTCAACTATTGTAAATATATACTGATATTGTCGTAAATTAGTATATAAAATTATTAGAAATAGAGGTAGCTACAAAATAACTTATTTTGTAGATAGCTATATATATATATAAAGCTTTGTTAGTATCAACTTTCATATTTTCGTTTAAGGCAGTGTTTAGATCCCTCAAACTTCCAAAAATTTTACAAGATTCCCTGTCACATCGAATCTTTAGACGCATGCATGGAGTATTAAATGTAGGTAAAAAAAATAACTAATTGCACAGTTTGTCTGTAAATGTCGAGACGAATCTTTTGAGCCTAGTTTGTCCATGATTGGATAAATTTTACCAAATAACAACGAAAAGTGCTACAGGAACTTTACACCAACTTTTACACCATCTAAACACTACCTAATTGGCACTTGCTATTCTCATGGCAGCATGTTTGTAGCTGTCACTTTTGTCGTCAGCTAAATTAGCAAATGATTGTGTTCTGATAAAGCTGGCACCAATCGAACACATGTGCAACACGTCTACCGAAGCAAAGTGTACCGGACCACGTCTAAAACATGCATCGACAAAATAGTGTAAATAGAGCTCAGCCCACTTTTCTTGTATATTGAAACAGAGGAACTCGGCCAGGGCCTTCCGCCGCCGGCTCGAAGCGAACTGCACAATCGGTCTCCGCCTGCGCCTGGCCTTACCGCCGCCGCCGTCAAGCACTCAAGACCTTCTGTCCCTGATAAACAGCAGTAACCAAGTTCTTTGTCCACTGCAGTCTAACCATGCCCGCCGTTCTCTACAGATATGTCTCCCAATCCTGCAGTCAACATTTGAGCTCTGATAGTGTCTATGATTTCCACGGTATCTACAAATAATGGTCATTAGGTCTCGCAAAAAAACACTAATGGTCATTAGATACATAGAAAATGGCATCTGACATTGATAGTATTACAAGCATTTAAAAGAAATTATCCGATTTCATACATCACACAACACTAAACAAGGGGGGAAATAGAAGAATACAGTCAGCCTTAACTGAAATCTTTGGCATAAAGGTTGTTAATTTATACTACACTTTCTTCATAAATTATTTTTACCCAATTGATGATAGAAACATTGGCCAAGCCATTCAGCGGTGGCACTGAACTAGGTGGTGTTTCTTTATGTATTTTACCGTAGTGTTAGAACAGGCACACTACTTGTGAGAGATAAGAAGACGTTTTACAGCTATTTAAGGAAGGCACTGAGCTAGGTTGTGTTTTTTTTTTTTTTTTGTATTTTACCATACTGTTAGCATTGGCGCACTACTAAGTAGAGCTGGAACAAACAGAACCAAAATATGTTTGTGCTACAAATCACGCGATAGGCAACTGAGGCTCACAACGTTCAGAGGTTGCTGGTTGCCAACAACAAAGTTTACAATGTTAAACCTGATCAAGATATTCAAGGGGCGCCAAATAAATTGACATTGTCACATTTAAATCCAATCAATCCACTCGCGGCACACCACCCGAATCGCCTTCAGGATTTCAGAAATAAACAACCCAATATCAAGGAAACAACGAAGAACATAGCATCACAACTTAGATACGATTTAACTCACATACTTCCAACCAAACAGCATAATTGTGCAATGCTTAGCTTTGACTTCTAGGTCTGGAACAGAACAAAATGTCTTGGGTATGTAACTTGTTCAAACAAGTAGCAAAGCTGAAAGGACAATGCCACTGGGACCCTTGGGACGCTACAGATCTGGGTAACAACTCATTTCAGAGGGATAAACCGCGAGGAGTGGGTGGCACCGATACCGGGCCTACCGTGCTTGACCGGCTTGTAGGAGATGGAGAACTCTGCAAGATAGTGGCCAATCATCTCAGGCTTGATCTCAACCTGGTTGAAGGTCTTGCCATTGTAGACACCAACAATGCTTCCGATCATCTCAGGGACAATGATCATGTTGCGGAGATGGGTCTTCACTGGCTCTGGCTTCTCACCAGCAGGAGCATCCTTTTTCTGTTCACGGCAGTGAGAGATAACTAGTGAGGAAATTGTGTATCAGGTATAAGTAAAAAAATAAACTTCCACACATGCCACCGGATCAATCAACACAGAATCTTGCACTGACAGCGTACTACTGGCACAGAACAGAACTGCAGCAAAAATACTGTATGTTCAGGTTAGAAAATTTGATCTATCATCATCCCAATAGTCTTCAACAGACACAACCAAGGTTCAAAAAAACGTAGTTAAACGTCGTTTAATCTCGATTAAGCGCTAAACGTTGGCCCAACATGCGTTTAGGTCCAGTGCGGCCAATTAAACGCTAGGCGCGCCTTGTTGCTGCGCCTACGCGAGGCGCCGTCTAAGCTGCGCAGAAGCGTCGAAAAGTGGCCCTGGACGGCGCTGGCGCACGGGCTTTTGCGCGCGGCGGGCGGGAAGGCACCTCGGGCGCGTGCGCACTCAGGAAGAAAGAGCACGCAGACGGAAAAAAGAGCTCGCAGGGGAAGAGCAAAAACAGAGCAAGCACACAGCAGAGAGCGGACAGGGATAGGGGCACGGGAGCAGATGGGGATGGGAGCGGAAGCTGCTGCGCCTGTGTCCGAGACCTGAGAACCGGTGGCGGCTGGTGAGAACCAGCTGGCTGTTAGGGCACCGGTAGCACATATGATAGCTTATATGGGCTGTGGGCTTTCCTAAGACAATGGGCTGAGTGGGCTTTATTGACATCACTCTTTATTTCTCATTTATTCGTTCATATATGCAGTTGCATCTCCGTATAAATAGATATTATGCTACTAAAACATAAACGTTTAATTGTTACTAGCGCCTAGCGTTTTTTTTGAACATTGGACACAACAATACTATAATTGGGGCAAGGCAGTTTGTAAGACAGCAGGCTATATAACGAAAAAAATTACTATGCCCCATACAGTAAGCAATTCAAAAGTTAGTTACTTGCAACTTTTTAATCAAAAAGCTTATTTGTCTATAATCCCAGTTAAAAACCAACAGAACAAATGACATAAGAGCTCTAAAAAAATACAGTAATTAACCCTGCTAGACATAATAAGATTCACAATTCATAATCGCAGCACTCAGTGCTAGCAACCTTATTTGCTACACCTTAAAGCTACAGGATAAGTCATCAGAAAACCCAGGGGCACATGAGTTTATCAGATTTTCGAGTAATCATGAGTTTTCTTTATAATACAGTGTTATTTGATACATGCCCCCCCCCCCCCCCCCCCCCCCCCCCCCCCCAAACACTTTTAGCCCAAGCTCCAGCACTGAGAAAACCAGCCTTATCCTTCCAAGTGCAAATTTACAGTAAACGCAACACTACAACCATAGCCACTGGAATTTGCCCAAAGTACAACTTGTGAAACCAAGTTGACAAAAAGAAAGCATGCTACACCACAATCATACAGATCGAAAATTCAGAGAACACGCATCTAACTCATTCGAGCAGACACATTTCTACTTTCTCGAATACTTCTAGCTAAAAATACGAAAAACACAAGCATGCAAAAAAAACGAGAATAATCCAATAAGCATCTTCTAAACATGAAGGCATAAAAGATCCACGAAATTATCGAGATTGGACCACACTAAAACACTAAAAAAAAGAGGTAATGAAAATTAAGCGGTCGCAAACTGACCGCCTTGCGCAGCTTCTTGATGAGCGCCATCGGCTTCCTCTTCAAACCCCTCTGGAACCTACGAAAACAAACACATCACATCAGATCTCTGCAAACCAAATAAACCCACGGAAACAAACGGATCGTGGCACGAAAGGTACCTTCTCCTGGCGCGCGCGGGGAAGAGCTGGACGAGGTCGTCCGTGGACATGTCGAGCAGCGCATCGAGGTCGACGCCGCGGTAGCTGTACTTGCGGAACGTCCTCTTCTTGGGAGCGCCGGCGGCGACCTCCGGCTCCACATCGACGTCCGCCTGCGCAACACGGATTAGTCCTTGGGCGAGTCATAGGGACGCGCTGGATCTTGGAGCTGGATACAGTTTTGGCGGGGAACTCACCATGGTTGAAGCTGAAGCTGGTCGGTGAGGTCGCGGGGCGCGGCGGCGGCGGGCGATGCGCGGAGGCGGAGCGGCGGCGGAGGCGGGTAGGGTTTAGAGAGAGGTGCGTGTGGGAATGGGAGCTTATATATAGCTGCGCACGGTGGTTGAGGCCGTGAAGAGCATTCGTCCAGTTTAGTGGCCTGGCCTGGATGGATGTTGGGCCGGATGGTATTCATGAGTGGGCTGAAAATAAATTTGTTGTTGGGAAAAGTCAATGTTACTTCCCTCAATTTTCACGAAAATCCGTTTTTTCTTTCTCCAGAACCGAACAAAACAGGGGCTGTTACGATCCGACCATTCGAACGGAAGGCGGCCGCCGATAAAATATTTCGCACGCTCCCGCCCACTCGCATCCCAGCAACTTCGCGCGCTCTCGCCCACTCGCGTCTTGGCCACTTTCGCATGGCCCACCTCATCCGCGTTAGTTCATGCATGTCTAGCGTTGCTCTCATCGTTTGCATGCAGTGAATTTCTACGAACTAAAAAAGTCATAACTGACCAAACATCCAAATTGAATTTCGATTATACCATCGTGTTTCTTGCAATAAATCCTTCAAAACAACATCCCACATAGATATATTTGAATAAAATTTTATTAACGAACATTTATCATATGAAGATAGAATATTTTTCTTTTATATTGAGCATAGACAATGTTTTAAGTTCAGAGAACAATGTTCCGTCTTCATAGGAACAATGTTCTTGATTTTGAAGAACAATATTCTAGTTATAGGTTCATGGTACTATAATATCCATGCAAAAATTAAAAAACTATAAATATATAGAAACAGTAAATATAAATACCATAACATAAATAAAAATAATAAAATTTAGAGCAAAGCAAAAGAAAAAAAATAAAATACTATAACTATTTTGGTACATGATGTAACCTGGACAAAAGTATCACATGGAAAAAAAATAACATAACAAAAGCATAGAACAAGTCACAACGGAAAAAGAAAAATCCACGTAATAGAGGTAAGTTAAAAAGATAATCACATGGATATTACTTAAGCAATTTAAAATATACCATAGATCATCTCATGAGAACTCAAAGATAATCGTGGAACATGCATTTATAATATATGAACATCCTAAAATACGTGGAGCATCCCATGTATAGTATGTGAACATCATAAAAAGTATATAGAATATCATATGTATACTACATGAACATCACATGCATACTACATAAACATCGCAAAAATACATCAAAGAACATCACTTATTATATCATAGAACATCGTATGTATACTATGTGAACACCACATGTATATTACGTGGACATCACAAAAATATATCATAGAACATCACATGTATACCATTTGAATATTACAAAAAAACATAATATAACAAATACATCATAGAACATCACGTGTATACCACGTGAACATCAAAAAATGTATCATAAAATACCATATGTATACTACATGAACATCATAGAATATATCATAAAACATCACGTGCGTACTTCGTAAACATTACATGTATGTTATGTGAACATCACATATATCTCATAAACTATAAAAAAAACTTAAAATAATCAAAATAAAAAAAATAAGAAAATAAATCAAAATGAAAATAAGAGAATCCAAGAAAACTTAAAAGAGATTGAAAGGAAAAGAAATAGAAAAAGAAAACATAAAAATATATAAAGAAAATAATGAATTATATAAAATAAAATAATGAAAGAAAAATAAAAATATAAAAGAATAAAAAACTATAGAAAAAATAAAATAAATAGAAAAAGTAAATAGAAGAATGAAAGGAAACAAAGAAAGAAAAGAATAAGAAAAAATAAAGAAAAGAAAAAAGAAAAAAGAAAAGAAAAGAAAAATAAGTAAAAAGAAAAGAAAAGGAAAAACAAAATAAAAGTAAGCTAAAAAAAGAAAAGAAAAGAATACAAAATAAAAGAAAAGAATAAAAAAGAAAAAGAAAGGAAAAGAAAAAAGAAAACAGACCCCAACTCACGGGACGACGCGCCAACAAGCTAGCAGCGGAAAAGAAAAGCCGAAACATCTTCAAAGGCCCAAATAGCAGCCCAATTAAAAAAATTACACAGAGATAGCTCATCAAAATAACCAGCTAGCGGAGCGCTCACGGTCTTGGCGCGCTGCGCGCTTCCCGCGCTCGTCCTTCGGCGCGCGGTCCCGTCCGAACGTTTGGACGGGTTGATTTCAGGATAAAAACACCTCCCTCAAATTTTAAAACCGTTCATCTTACCTCTCTGGTCTGTTATAAGCGATTTTAAAGATAATTTATTTTTTTTCTTTATTTCAGTTAAATCTTTAAAATATCATAGTAAATTACAGAAAAATCATAAAATAGGAAATCTAATTTTGTTGGACTCCACATGAGTAGATCTATATAGTGAACATATAATATGGTATGCTTTAGTACAAAGTTTTTTTTTATAATTTTAGATCTATGCTTTTCTGTAAAGTTTTTTTTTTGTAATTTTAGATCTATGCTTTTCTGTAATTAAATAGAATAATTCATAGCTGCAGTTTCTATGGTCCAATTGTGGTCAAATTTTTATGGTGGGCTAATTATTGTATGCTTAAACGGTAGTAAAAATTTCATACTCATTGGATCATATATAACTTAGTTATATATTTTATTTAGGTTTATGCTTGTTAAATATAATAAATCTATAACTAAGCTATACATGATCCATTGAGTATGAAATTTTTACTACATTTCAATAATACAATAATTGGCCCACTATAAAAATTTCATGACAATTGGACCATAAAAATTGCAACTATGATTTATTCCAATTAATTAGAGAAAAACATAGATCTAAAGGCACAGTAAAAACTTTGTATTAAAGCATACCATATTATATGTTCACTGTGTAGATCTACTCATGTGGAGTCTAACAAAATTGGATTTTCTATTTTATTATTTTTCTGTGATTTACTATGATTTTTTAAAGATTCAGCCGAAATAAATAAAAAAAGACAAAAACCACTTTCAAAACCGCTTATAACAGGGTCAGGGAAGTAAGATGAACGGTTTTAAAAGTTGAGAGAGGTGTTTTGCCTGGTTTTAGAGTTCAAGGAGAAAAAACTAACTTTTGTGAAAGTTGAGGGAAGTAACGTGACTTTTTCCTTTCTTGTTTAGTCTAACTCTACTGGGTTCCTTATCGTTATCTGGGCTACCATCCTGTTGCCTGTCGCATTCTGTAGGCCTAGCCTGTTTTTATAATAGTATAGCAAATAGGGATTACTGGATTAGGGCTGATTATTCTAACTTATATATATTAGTATATGTATAAACTGAAAATCCAGATCAAGAACAAGATATGAAGCTCTATGAAGACATTATGGGAAGTAAAAATATGGTTGAGAAAATGTGTTCGTGACTTCAATATTATATTAGCGATAGAATCTCGTAAAAATATGAGTTGGACCTACATGTTCATGGATCGGTTCAGGTCAAAATTGAGCAAGGTAATGGAAGAATCCAATAAAAGATAATCGAATATTAGATTGGACTAACAAATATGCTCGTACGTTGCAACTGGAGAAAAAAAGTACCAAACATTTAAGAAAAACAAGAATCAAAATAATACATATCTCTTTATATTTTAGTCTTTGTATAAAATTTCGTCTAGTATTGTGCTTGAAAAGATCTTTGTTAGACTAAACTGAAGAACTAACTTCAGATTTAAGTCTATAGTTTGATTGATTGAATCATATCGGCTGAGCAAGGTTGTAAGAATAAGATACGTTGTATTTCTGATTAGAACTATACCAAGAGTTTGGTGATGAAAAAATATATTTCTTAAAGAAGAGGTCAAGGGTTTAATAATATTATTATGACTAAATTAGAATAGAAAGTTAAAAACTGACATTTGAACCGGATGCTTAGGCCTTCCACAGTTTCTCTAAGTGATGCTTGAATAGGAGATAGAAGAAATTAGCATCACTCTTCACACTGACTGGCTATACCTATTCTAGCCGATGCCCAAAAACGGAGAGCGGTGCATAAACTTGCATCAGTGCCTATTCAATAAAGAAACATTTCTTGCTCGTTCAATCTCAACAGCTGACTTCAGTGGTGTCGGATCGAGTATGGGAAAAGGCATATTTTATTTCCAAGTGGGTCTAGTCTTCATAGATAGCTGCGGTGCCCATTCTTGTGTACACTGCAGCCAAAAAGACCGATGCTTGTTGTCTGATCATGGGGGGCCGTTTTTTTCTGGCATTGCTCGGGGTGTGTTCACTTCGCGAAAAGTAGTTGAAAAGTTACTGTAGCATCTTTCGTTGTTATTTGGCAAAATTTGTCCAATTATGGACTAACTAGGCTCAAAAGATTCGTCCCGACATTTACAGACAAACTATACAATTAGTTATCTTTTTTACCTACATTTAATGCTCCATGCATACGTCGAAAGATTTGATGTGATGGGTGTAAGAGGAAATATTTTGGGTTGGGATGGGGAAGTGAACAAGGCCTTGGTCACTGCAGAAGGCCTTATAAAGCTTGGAAAAATAATGGACGAAACCAGTTCGAACATGGACGCGTGAAACAAAAGAGCGTACCTAGTCTGGACGAGCCTTCGATTTCATCGTTGTTTTTGTTGAACAATATATGTATGGTTCGGGCAGCGCTCGCGACGGCTACAGTGAGCTCGGGACATTCAATGCTAGCGCACCAATGGCTTCTTACTAGGGCTGTAGCCGCTGAAAAGCACTTTACTTACAATATTTTTGTATCTCAACCTGGCAACATCAGCTCAAATGGTTTGCTTTAAGATAAGCCAAACATGTCATTATTTTTCTTTCGAGTAACCGACGTTATTCTAACTCGTTGAACATGCATGCTCACGGCCGGCATGCCTAGCACAAGAACCAACACAGGTGCTAGCGCTGCCTCTCTCTTCTTAGCCCTGCAGTTTGCTTGCCTCTCCTTTTCCTTTTTAGTGTGATGTGATTTGGATTGTTTTGCTTATTATGATTGATTCTAAGCTAATGCACCTAGAGGAGGATTCAGTCTCTTGCTGGGCATCAACGCCAACGCATCGTGGTAGGACTGGTCTCTTTGCCGAGCACAAACTTCGGATTGCGGACATCAATGTAATATGGTGGACATATTATATTATGGGAAGTAAAAAGCCGGGTTGAAAGAGACCATTTGCTACATAGGAAGTAAAATAAGATTTTTATCTAATTTATTTTGTATTTGAATTAGGATTTCTATTCCTATTCAGTTTATTCGGGCTCAGAGAGATCTATTTGTCATAACTATCTAGGGTTATATAAGTCTAGACAGAAGAAACTCTCAACTACAGGTAGTTATGGGGAGGTGGATGAAAAAAATGGATAGACAAAAAAATAGCTGAAAATTTTGCCTCTTTATTATTAAGTATAAATATAGATTACAACATGCTGGAATGACAAAACAAACAGCACGATGTGCAAGAATTGTCTTTGTGTAGATTGAAAATAGGGTAATCACACTTAGTGGATGATGATGTGTATAATTTTTACACTGATGTGGACAATTTCAGCATTTAGTAGGGATGACATAGATAGCTTGTATTAAAAGATTGGAAGTTAGTAAGGGATGATGTGGATAGCTTGTAGTTGAGATTGAAAGCTAGTGGGTGGATGATGTGGCAATTAGTGGGGAATGACGTTGATAGTTTGCATTATAGGATTGAAATCTAGTGGGGTTTGTTTTTTATAAGATGCTAGAAGGGTACCCCATGCGTTCCTACGGGGATAGATAGTTTGGAATGTGAAAGGTCTTGATGGCTAGAGGGGGGTGAATAACCTTTTTAAAAAATTCTACAAAGACAAGCTAAACAAGTTTATCAATATAACAAATAGCGAGATGCGAGTTTTACTTAGCCTACGGGGTGTTTGCAAGCCACCTATCCAATTCATAATTCTAGTATATTTGCACTCAACCGCACAAGTCAAACCGAGAAGGAAACTACAACTACAATTAGCAAGCTACACAAAAGAGCTACTCTAGTAAAGCTAACTAGCTAGCAAAGGTAACTAAGAAGGTAATGCGGAGTTGAGTTATGAGAGTTTCACTGAGGGTGAAGTATTGATCCAACCAATATGATCAACAATGAATACCAAGACAATCAAACACCGGGATCAATCAATCACAATATGAAAGTGATGACACGAAGATTTATCCCGAGGTTCACGTGCTTGCCGGCACGCTAGTCCCCGTTGTGTCCCTCTTCACCACGTGGTTCGGTGGCTAATCGGTCTCACACCGAGCCTCTCAAAAGGCGCCACAAGAACCTACCAAATGGCAAAAGGTTGCAAATGACATGAGCAATCCACTAACGTTGCCTTGGCGCTTCGCCGAGGTAGGCACAAACCCCTCACAATCACCGAAGGTGGCCAAGAACAATCACCAACTCTTGCCAACGCCTCCAAGCTGCTCCAAGCCGTCTAGGTGGCGGCAACCACCAAGTGCCAACTAGATGCAATCTCACAATGCAAATGCACTTAGATCACTCAATCTCACTTCGAATATGCAAAGAAGGAAGAGAGATGAGTGGGAGGGGAGTTGCTTAGCTTAAAGTGCTCACAAGTATGTCAAAGAGTGCAAGAGAGTGAGCCTTGAGCCGGCCAACGAATATTTATAGACGTACCCCTCCGAATAGAGCCGTTAGGCACACAAAACAGCTACAGTCACGCTGACCAGACGGGCTGGTCGCGCGGACCGGACGCGCATGTGCGTTCATCACCCATGCGCGAAGCACGACCGGACGCGCTAGTCCCGTAACTCCAGATGAAAACGGATCAGATACAGACGGATATCACTGATATTGTATTTGTTTTCATATTTATGTCTGGATTCGGATTCGAATACGGATAGTATAAAAAATCCAGAATAGGATATGATTGGATATCGACATCATAAATATGTGATTTAAATATTCAGATACGAATACGGTATCGGATGTTAAATATCTGGACTCAGATACAGACAGATTAAAACCCCTCTAAACGGATTCGGTCTCGAATACGGTCGGAAAATATCCATACCGTTTTCATCCCTGCCCGTAATTGACCGGACGCACTGGTCAAGCCGAGCAACGTTCCAGTGAAAATAGCGACCGGACGCGCTGCTAGTCGCACCGGACGCCACAGTGCCCGCGTCCGGTTGGAGTCCAGTAAGCTCCCTCAACGACCGGACGCGCTACGCGTCCGATCAAAAAGCTAAGAAATACGCAGACACTGAACACTGACTGGACGTGTCCGGTCAAACAGAGACCGCGTCCGGTCCAGCGACCGGTCATCTCTGTGACCGCCGTTCACCTCCGTTTGATTCGCCCTTTCACATAAGAGCTAGACCAAGTATGTGTGACACTTTAGCGCAAGTTTTAGCTCATGAAACAACATGTGACAACGCCTCCAAATCTCGACACTTGCATAAAGGAAAAAGTCGTTTCAACTCCTCGAAAATGCATGAATCCCGCCTCGCAAGCTCGGCAGGAGGGAGAGAGGACCCCAAACCCTCTCTACCGGTCAAACTCCAACGCCATTGCAAATGTGCCAACACCACCAAGTGATCACGTCATGTGCGAGTGTGTTAGCATTTTCACAATCATTTTTTGAGGCGTTATTAGTTCTATCCAAATGCATATGATTATGAAATGCACACCTAGAGGCACTTAGGAGTTCAATAGTCGCGTTATTCCCCTCTTTATAGTACGGCTATCTATCCTATAATGTAACCACACCTACTAGGTGTCTTGGTTACTAAAACATGAACCCTAGCATATACCTTTGCCTTGATCACGTAGGGTTGCGTCCAAATCCAAGTGTGGCCATCATGATCACCATGTCCATCTTGCCACCAACCTTGGAATGTACTAATCCTCATATGCTATATACAACTTAGGCATAGGATTAGTACTTAGGCATTGTCACTAATTACCAACACCAAACATAGAGCTTTCAATCTCTCCTTGTTGGTAATTGGTGACAACCCTTTTACAAAGATATTATGATAAAATTTTAATTGAACCCATGTCACATTGTCCAAGTATATTACCATGTGTAAGAATTACGGACAAGTAATCATGAATTCAAATTGATAGCAATGGCTCCCCCTACATGTATGCTATATGTTTGGATTTAGGAAGCATACATGCTTAGATAGAAAAATATAGGAGCATTGACTACCAATAGGTGCTAAGTGTTTTAGATTATAGACCTTTAAAGCGTGATACCATCGGAGTAGCGATAAACACCATCTTAGCACCATGTGTAGTTAGATACCACTTGGAAAAGCACAAACATAACTAGAAACCTCGTGAGATCAACATTATAAGCAAGGCTCTAGTACCACTTTGAAAAACATGAAGCAAGAAAAATCTAACTACTTCCTATTTATGCTAGTACCTCAATATACCATTCAAATTATACTAGCAAGTCACCACACAAGCAATGTATCGGAGAAAAAGAAATGCATAACTATGCATCATACATATGAAGTGCACATGGAAATGCAATATTCATGTTTAAGAGCTTGCTCCCCCTATTTGTGTGCTCAAAATTTTAGTTGATCCCCTTCTTTTATCAATTTTTTTTCCTTTAGGTTTTCTCCTCCTTTAGAATCTATCTTTGTGAACGACATTTTCTCCCCCTTTGGCACCAATGACCACAAGAGACCAATTTTAGATAGAATATCATGTCATGTTATGGGGTGAGGATCAAGTTTGTGATTCAACCTAGATTGCTTGTATGAATAAAATGCTTCGGTTTGATCCAAGGGCAAGCTTCTTCACACCTCACTAGAAGGGTTATCATGCACCATGTTGAAGCAAATATTTAGACAAGTGATCTAGATTAAACACTTAGGATCACAAGATACTTAAACAAGTTATATGCTACCACTAGATCATACATAGCAAAGAAACAATAGTGGCACCATATAACCCTCAAATTTATTTGATTTTCATGAATGAGCCTAGAACATAAGAAATCATGACTAGATGCACTAAACATGTCCTTAGCATAGAATGTATGATATGTCAACCAATTGTACCTTGGGGCTTCAAGGAGAGGCATGTCATATCATGGAGGTGCATCAACTCATGTTGGAGAAATCAAGTATGTTCAACTCATTCTTTAGCTTGTGAAATCTCTTCTCATCAAGTGGCTTGGTGAATAGATCGGCTAATTGATCTTTGGTGCCCACACTCTCAATAGCAATGTCACCCTTTTGTTGATGACCTCTAATGAAGTGATGGCAAACATCAATATGCTTTGTTCTTTGATGTTAAACCGGATTATTGGTTAGCTTCACGGCACTTTCATTATCACATAGCAATGGTACATTCTTGAAATTGATTCCAAAATCTTTCAATGTTACCTTCATCCATAAGATTTGTGCACAACAACTACCTGCGGCGATGTATTCGGCTTTGGCGGTAGATAGTGCAATACTATTTTGCTTCTTGGATGACCATGAGATTAGTGATCTTCCCAACAATTGACAAGTCTTGGAGGTGCTCTTTCTCTCAACTTTGTCACCGGCATAGTTGGAATCCGAATATCCAGCTAGCTCAAAGCTTGCACCTTTAGGATACCACAATCCAACATCTTGTGTATGCTTCAAATACCTCAATATTCTCTTTGTTGCCTTCAAATGACTTTCTCTTGGTGAGACTTGAAATCTTGCACACATGCATACACTAAACATCACGTCGGGCCTTGATGCCGTCACATAGAGTAGGCTACCAATCATTGATCTATATAGCTTTTGATCCACCATGTTGCCACTCTTGTCACTATCCAAGCTTCCATTAGTGCTGATTGGAGTAGTGATTCCTTTTGCATCTACCATACCAAACTTCTTTAGCATATCCTTTATGTATTTGGTTTGACTCACAAATGTTTCTTCCTTCATTTGTTTGATTTGAAGTTCAAGAAAGAAACTAAGTTCACCGATCATTGACATTTCAAACTCTTTGGCCATCATGCTTCCAAACTTATCACAAAAATCTTTGTTGGTTGAACCAAAGATGATATCATCAACATAGATTTGCAACACAAACAAGTCTTTTTCAATCTTCTTGGTGAATAGAGTAGTATCCACTTTGCCCATGACAAATCCTTTGGATAGCAAGAAATCTCGTAATCTTTCATACCATGCTCTAGGTGCTTGCTTCAATCCATACAAAGCTTTTCTCAACTTGTAGACATGATTGAGTTTCTTGTCATCTTCAAAACCGGGAGGTTGCTCCACATACACCTCTTCTTGAATGTACCCATTGAGAAATGCACTCTTCACATCCATTTTATATAGCTTAATACTGTGAGCACAAGCATAGGCAAGTAGAATCCTAATTGCTTCCAATCTTGCAACTGGGGCATAAGTTTCACCAAAGTCAAGACCCTCTATTTGTGTGTACCCTTGAGCCACTAGTTTTGCTTTGTTCCTTACTACTATCCCATCTTGATTTTGCTTGTTGCGAAAGACCCATTTTGTTCCAATGACATTATGATCACTAGGTCTCTCAACTAATTACCATACTTTATTTTTCTTGAAGTTATTGAGCTCTTCATGCATTGCATTTACCCAATCCGAATCTCTCAATGCTTTGTTAATATCCTTGGGTTCTTCCATTGACACAAAAGAAGAGTGAGCACAAAATGATACCAATCTTGACCTAGTTTGAACTCCCCTTTGTATGTCACCAATGATGGAATTCAATGGATGGTCTCTAGCAATGTTGGTTGGTTGAAGCGTTTGAACTTGATTGCTTGGATGTTGATGTTGATCATGAGTTGGAGATGATGAACTAGCCATTTGTTGATCTTGTTGCACTTGAGATGATGTACTAGCTTGATTTTGCATTAGAGAACCACTAGCTTGTGTAATTGGACTTTGGAGCACTTGGTCTTTGTCATCATCCACATTAATTACTTGCTTTGGTCTAATGTCACCAATGTCCATCTCTTTCATAACATTACTCAATTGAGTTCCTCTCACATCATCCAAGTTTTCTTCTTCATCTTGAGAGCCATTTGTTTCATCAAACTCAACATTATGTACTTCTTCAAGTTGTCCACTAGCCAAATTCCAAACTCTATAAGCTTTGCTTGAAGTTGAGTAACCAAGTAGGAAGCCTTCATCACATTTCTTTTCAAACTTGCTCAATCTAGTGCCTTTCTTCAAGATATAGAATTTGCAACCAAAAACCCAAAAGTATGCAATGTTGGGCTTTCTTCCATTCAAGATCTCATATGGTGTCTTCTCTAGGAATTTATGGCAATAGAGATGGTTGCTATAGAAGCAAGCCATGTTGATTGCTTCAGCCCAAAAAGAATAACTCACATTATACTCATTCAATATTGATCTTGCCATATCAATCAAGGTTCTATTCTTTCTCTCAACTAGGCCATTAGATTGAGGTGTATACTTGGCCAAAAATTGATGCATGATTCCAAGCTCATCACATAGCTCATTAACTCTTGTGTTTCTAAACTCACTTCCATTGTCACTTCTCACTTTCTTGATTGTGGTTTCAAACTCATTTTGCACTCTCTTGATGAACTTCTTGAATATGTCAAATACATCACTCTTGTCCCCAAGAAAGAATACCCATGTATATCTAGTGAAATCATCCACAATCATAAAGCTATACTTGTTGCCACCAATGCTTGTGTATGTAGTTGGCCCAAATAGATCCATGTGCAACAACTCAAATGTCTTGGAAGTACTCATAATGCTCTTCAATGGATGAGTGTTGCCCACATGCTTTCTAGCTTGACATGCACTACATAGCTTATCTTTCTCAAATGTGACATCCTTCAAGCCTCTAACTAAGTCATGCTTCACTAACTTATTCAATTGCTTCATGCCAACATGACCAAGTCTTCTATGCCATAGCCAACCCATACTTGATTTGGTGAGCAAGCATGTTTAAAGTTGAGTGTCACTAGCATTGAAATCAACCAAGTATAGATTCTCATATCTAAAGCCCTTGAAGATCAAATTAGAGCCATCAACACTAACTATCTCCACATCATCAACACCAAATATGCACTTGAAACTAAGATCATACAATTGAGCAACCGAGAGAAGATTGAAGTTCAACTTTTCAACTAGGAGCACATTTGAGATGCTATGATCATTAGAGATTGCAATCCTTCCAAGCGCCTTCACATCACCCTTGCTATTGTCACCAAATGTGATGCTATCAATGCCACTGTCATTTGATTTGAGAGAGTTAAACATTCTTGAATCACCGGTTATATGTTGAGAGCACCCACTATCAAGCATCCAATGCCTTCCTCCGGCCTTGTAATTTACCTACAAAACAAATTAATGTCTTTTAGGTACCCATACTTGCTTGGGTCCTTGGAGGTTAGTAACTAAGCTCTTTGGTATCCAAATGGTCTTCTTCTTTGGACCTACAATTGGTGTTCCAACAAACTTAGCTTGCACACCCTTCTCACCCTTGGTAAGAACATAATAAGAATCAAAAGGAAAGTAATCCATTTTAGCATAAAACTTGTTGTTATTCTTATTCATTTTATTACAATTAATCTCTAGATGCCTAACTTGCTTGTATCTATTGCAATAACGACCATTGCTCTTCATAAAGCGAGACTTTAGAGTAGCAAAGGCCGCCTTGCTCTTCTTGGGAGTATAACCCAAACCCTCTTTGTTAAGAGAGAACCTTTGGCTATCCAAGCATTTTAGCAAGCGGGCATCCCCACCATAGGCATTGCCTAATACACAGGTGAGATCATCCACCTCTTTCTTGAGAGTCTCATTCTCAACCACAAGTGATGAATCACTAGTAGTAGAGATAGAGTTGGTTGTGGTGGATGATGATGAGTTACATGAAGCATTAGTAGGACCAACACATAGAGAATCATCAATAATATCACATGTTAGTCCAATATCACAAGTGACAATCACTTGCTCCTCCTTAGCTTCCTTTACAAACTTCTCCAACTTGAGGTCCTTTTCCTTGATGAGCTCAAGTAGAGTGGAGTGGGCTTCCTTAAGCCTAGTGTGAGCAACTTCAAGGTCCTCGTGGTCTTCCTTTAGACACTCACGAGAAGCCTCTAGCTCATCAAAGGATTTCCTAAGAGCTTTGAGCTCTTGTTCAATTCCTTTGCATTCCTTACTCTTTTTGAGAGCAACAAACTCCTCCATCAAGGCATCATTTTCATTTCTCTTGGCAATGAGCTCTTGCTCCAAGATTTTGCACTTCTTGGTTGTCCTCTTGTAGCCCTTGCTCATTTGATCTATTATACCTAATAGATCATCCTTGGAGTAGTCCTCATCCTCCTCATCATCACTCCTACAACCATCACTAGCACAAGAATCATCATCACTATCATCATATTTTACCTTGGTAGGCTTGGTCATAAGGCATGTCGATGTAGTGTTGAAGATGGATGGCTTGTTGGAGAGGGCGATGCTTGCAATGGCTCGCCGAGTGGTCCTCTCATCATCACTAAAGCTTGCATCATCATCACTATCGGAGTTATCACTATCCCAAGTGACCACATAACCATCACCCTTCTTCTTCTTGTTGATAGTGAAGCTCTTCTTCTCTTTCTTCTCCTTCTTATCCTTCTTGTTCTTCTTCAACTTCAACTCCCCATCATGATATCTTTTGTCTTCATAGGGGCACTTCACCACTACATGATTGGGGCTATTGCAATTGTAGCAAAGCACCTCCTTTGCCTTCATAAAGTCTCCTCTCTTTCTTGCACCATAGCCTCTCTTCTTCATGAACCGACCCATCTTTTGCACTAGAAGGGCCATGGTCTCATCATCAAATGGATCATCATTATCACTATCAATCTTGCTCTTGCCCTTTGAGGATGAAGCTTTGAATGCGGTGGTCTTCTCTTGCTTGACCTTGATCTTCTTTTTCTCATCTTCATCTTCATCATCATCATATTGAGCATCGGTCAAGACATCTCCAAGCACTTAGTTTGGAGTCACCTTATCCAAACCCTCTCTTTGGATCATCTCCCTCAAGATAGCAAACTTCTTAGGTAAGTTCATCAAGAACTTGTGTGAGAAGTCCTTGTCCTTGACATCTTCTCCTAGGCTCTTGAGATCATTGACAATAACTTATAGCCTATAGAACATCTCCGGTATAGACTCATCATCCTTCATCTTGAAGCTTGCAAACTTGTCCTTGAGCATATAGAGCTTGGCACTCTTTACCGTTGAAGTGCCCTCATATGTTTTCTCTAATCTTGTCCACACTTCACTTGCCATCTCAAGATCCTTGATTTGCTCAAAGACCTTTGCATCAATCCCATTGTAGAGGGTGTTGAGAGCCATAGTATTGCATTGGTTGTTGATGCGGTCATTGTTTGTGAGGTTATCAGGATCAATGATAGCATAATCATGATGTGTCACCTCCCAAACCTTCTCATTAATAGATCCAAGATATTACTTCATCTTTCTTTTCCAATGATCAAAAGATGAGACACCATCAAAGAATGGAGGCTTGCCCCCGACATGGTTGAACACAACTTGAGCCATCTTACACCGAGGTTGTTAAGCCTTGCAAATGGTGACCACGGCTCCGATACCACTTGAAAGGTCTTGATGGCTAGAAGGGGGGTGAATAGCCTTTTTAAAAAATTCTACAAAGACAAGCTAAACAAGTTTATCAATATAACAAATAGCGAGATGCGAGTTTTGCTTAGCATACGGGGTGTTTGCAAGCCACCTATCCAATTCACAATTCTAGTATATTTACACTCAACCGTACAAGTCAAACCGAGAAGGAAACTACAACTACAACTAGCAAGCTACACAGAAGAGCTACTCTAGCAAAGCTAACTAGCTAGCAAAGGTAACTAAGAAGGTAATGCGGAGTTGAGTTAGGAGAGTTTCACCGAGGGGTAAAGTATTGATCCAACCAATATGATCAACAATGAATACCAAGACAATCAAACACCGGGATCAATCAATCACAATATGAAAGTGATGACATGAAGATTTATCCCGAGGTTCACGTGCTTGCTGGCACGCTAGTCCCCGTTGTGTCCCTCTTCACCACGTGGTTTGGTGGCTAATTGGTCTCACACCGAGCCTCTCAAAAGGCACCACAAGAACCTACCAAATGGCAAAAGGTTGCAAATGACACGAGCAATCCACTAACGTTGCCTTGGCGCTTCGCCGATGTAGGCACAAACCCCTCACAATCACCGGAGGTGGCCAAGAACAATCACCAACTCTTGCCAACGCCTCCAAGCTGCTCCAAGCCATCTAGGTGGCGGCAACCACCAAGAGAAACAAGAATCCCGCAGCAAATCAACCACCAAGTGCCAACTAGATGCAATCTCACAATGCAAATGCACTTAGATCACTCAATCTCACTTCGAATATGCAAAGAGGCAAGAGAGATGAGTGGGAGGGGAGTTGCTTAGCTCAAAGTGCTCACAAGTATGTCAAAGAGTGCAAGAGAGTGAGCCTTGAGCCAGCTAACGAGTATTTATAGACGTACCCCTTCGAATAGAGCCGTTAGGCACACGAAACAGCTGTAGTCACGCTGACCGGACGCGCTGGTCACGCGGACCGGACGCGCAGGTGCGTTCATCACCCATGCGCGAAGCACAACTGGACGTGCTGGCTGAAGTTGACCGGATGCGCGATGCTCGACTAGACACGCTGGTCCCGTAACTGACCGGACGCGCTGGTCAAGCCGAGCAACGTTCTAGTGAAAACAACGACCGGACGTGCTGCTAGTCGCACCGGACGCCACAGTGCCCGCGTCCGGTTGGAGTCTAGTAAGCTCCCTCAACGACCGGACGCGTCTGGTCGGTCATGACCGGATGCGCTGCACATCCGATCAAAAAGCTGAGAAACGTGCAGACGCTGAACACTGACCGGACGCGTCCGGTCAAACAGAGACCACGTCCGGTCCAGCGTCCGGTCACCTCTGTGACCGCCGTTCACCTCCGTTTGATTCACCCTTTCACATAAGAGCTAGACCAAGTATGTGTGACACTTTAGCACAAGTTTTAGCTCGTGAAACAACATGTGACAACACCTCCAAATCTCAACATTTGCATAAAGGAAAAAGTCGTTTCAACTCACCCAAACGCTCTCTACCGCTCAAATTCCAACACCATCACAAATGTGCCAACACCACCAAGTGATCATGTCATGTGCGAGTGTGTTAGCATTTTCACAATCATTTTTTGAGGCATTATTAGTTCTATCCAAATGCATATGATTATGAAATGCACACCTAGAGGCACTTAGGAGTTCAATAGCCATGTCATTCCCCTCTTTATAGTACGGCTATCTATCCTATAATGTAACCACACCCACTAGGTGTCTTGGTTACTAAAACATGAACCCTAGCATATACCTTTGCCTTGATCACGTAGGGTTGCGTCCAAATCCAAGTGTGGCCATCATGATCACCATGTACATCTTGCCACCAACCTTGGAATGTACTAATCCTCATATGTTATATACAACTTAGGCATAGGATTAGTACTTAGGCATTGTCACTAATTACCAACACCAAACATAGAGCTTTCAGAATGGAACTTGGACAGCCAATGGCTATTGGCTTATGTGTGATTCATTAGTGTGGATAGTGTCCATGAAGTGGTAGACTACTATAAATGAATGTTAGTGTATGATATGCTCATCGATGTAGGCATTGTGACCGGCTGAAGTAGATAGCTTTTATGAAGATATAGTTATCATAATTGTATGCTAGTGGGCTGCTAACATGGATACCTTGAATGAAGAGATAGATAGATAGATAGATATATAGTGGTGCTTGCTTTTATAAGATACTAGAAGAATAACCCACGTGTTGTAGCAAGACATTCTTAGATCTATTTTTAAGGAAAGATTTTCCTAGAGCTATTGTATGTATGAGCTAGACCTACATGTTGTTGCATCGATTTCGGACCTCTGATCAAAACTGCACAAGTTAATGAACAATCTAATAAAAATAATAGGATATTAAGTTAGTTTAGGTGGGAGTTCCATTTGGGTTTCATCTACATTTATTAGGTTGTCACACAAGTGTTTTCATGGCATGGCAACATTTTTAAGAATAGAGAGAAGAACTAAATTTCATGTAGATGAAACTCTCTCAGTTTGGTTTGTGTCTCTATATGGGTAATAAAATTCAATGTTTATGAAACAATAGAACGAAGCTATGCATTGAGAGTAGTTGTTTCATCCATGTTTCATTGCATTCTATATGACGTGACATTCTTCAAAACAATGATATGAAACTCTTCGCTAAGAATGACCTTAGATCAAAGAATAAGATTGATGAGGACATCGCCAAGATGGAGTCAAGGACGAATCCAATTCAAGAAGGGGAGGATGATGAGGACATCGCCACGCTAGACACACCGACGTTATGGTCTTTCCCAAGTTGCAATTCGTCCCCAACTCAGCTGCCACATCACCCTCGGATTCAGCAGACACGTCGTCACTGTTTTGGTCATAACTCTCTCATACGACATCAAAACGGGACGTTCTTGGATGCGTTGGAAAGGGGACGATGACGCCGTCGTTTTAGATCTGGTCCCAGTTCTAGAAGATCCGTGGATCATTCTGTGTGACCACGTCAAGGTGCTGCATCACCTATTTAGGCCAACTTGGCCATGTATCGTGTCGGGCCTTAAGCCCAAGTTGTGGGTGCCCAACCCCTGGTCGTTCCCAACCCTAGGTCGAGTCTTAGACTATAAACACAGTCACCGCCGCCGCTGTTAGACAATTGGGTTTTGTTTAGAGTTTAGTTTTCCATCGAAAAACTGAATCGTTCATTGTAACTGTGGTGACAAATCTTTTTACAGTGATCCAGGGCCCCTGTTCTTTATCTCCTCCACTATGTCGATTAGTCCTTTGGAACCGAGTTCTTGAACCCTCTATTGATATTCGCATCATTCATATTTTCAATTTCAGATTGCGTGTTTTTACCTTCTTGCTTGTGCTCTTCGATTCGCTTATAGGAAAAGCCTTCTTGGTGAGGTCAATCAAGTTGTGCTTAGTTGATAACCAACAGAGCAGTGGTGTAATGGTTGCAGGGTTCGAATCGTGTCTGATTTGAAGCCAGATCGCCAACGTCGAGATCTCCACAAATCGAACTTACCGGTTACCTCTCGGAAGATCAGGCCAGTACTCATCAATTGGTATCAGATATTTTAGGTTTACCGCGAGGTATAATCTCGTTTGCCTTAGATTCATATTTGTTCATTACCTAGAGTCCACAAAAAGCCTAATAATATTTCAATTTCCGCTGTCCTATCACCTTTGTGCCTTTGCAATTTCGTTTTAGATTCGCGTTGTTGAGTTTGTGTCCGTGGTCGAGTCTTGTTGCTGGTTTAGGATTGTGTTCGTCGTCGTAGTTCAATCGCCCATTGCTGTGATTTTTGTTTTCCGCTGCTATCCCATCCATCGTTTCCACACAACAAGTCGAAGCCACCACATTACTCGACTTGCCCCGCTAGCCGCCTTGTGTAACTTCTCGCCACCGCACAAACCCTAGATAGGTTGCCAATGATGAGGACATCCTCCACTATTACCCGTTGGCAAAGACGCAATAAAAATGCCAAGTGGCCTAATTGTAGTCGGGCGGCGTCCGTGTGAGCCTCTGAATAATCTCACCTTGCTTAGCTTGGGAGGAGGAAGCCACTTTAAAAGAGAGAGCCACCCTTTCCCTATTAGACTAGTCTTTTATGGACATTGGGCCTTTCTCCGAGTGGGTGTGCATAAGAACTATTGGGGTCCGGGCAACCTTAATTTATTGGGCCTCGGCCAACCCCACCTGGGCCGGATGTATCATTTGGTATCAGAGCTGGGCCCTTTTTTAAGAAGATGGGAATGATGAGGACATCCTCCACTTTTACCCGCTGGCAAAGACGCAACAAAAAAAGGCCAAGTGGCCTAGTTGTAGTCGGGCGGCGACCGTGTGAGCCTCTGAATAATCTCACCTTGCTTAGCTTGGGAGGAGGAAGTCACCTTAAAAGAGAGAGCCACCCTTTCCCTATCAGACTAATCTTTTATGAACATTGGGCCTTTCCCCGAGTGGGTGTGCATAAGAACTGTTGGGGTCCGGGCAACCTTAATTTATTGGGCCTCGGCCAACCCCACCTGGGCCGGATGTATCAAAGATGATGGGACAACAAACAAATTTCATGGTGTGGATGACTTGTATTTTGATAGAGTGAAAATTGAAATTACAATTAGGATGTTGTGGAAAGGTTTTGCACTTGGTGGGGTATGGATAATTCTAGCATTTAGTAGGGGATCATGTGGATTACTTGCATGAAGACATTGAAAGTCGGTGGGAGATGGTGTGGCATCTAGTGAGGAAAGTCATGGATAGTTACATGTTGAGATCAGCCGATAGTAGTGAGGTTTACTTTTATAAGATACTGGCTAGAATCATACCCTACGCATTGTTGTGGGACTTTCTTATAAATAAATAAAATTATTGTATGTATGAGTCAAACTTACATATTCTTATATTCACTCTTATCAAAATTGGGAAAGGAAATGACAGAATCCAGTAATAAAAAACTAATAGAATTAGATTGAAATATAAGATGATGGAACAGTAAAACAAATAGCAATATATGGATGCCTTATATATTTCTTATATATTGAAAGTAGTAAATGCGCTTAGTAGAGTTGGCGTGGATAGCTTGTGTTAAGATGTTGTAAGTTAGTGGGATAATATGCTATTAGTGAGAGATGACGTGGATAGTTAGTGGGGGATGATTTAAGCTTACATGTTCTTATATTACTCTTATCAAAATTGGGCAAGGCAATGAAAAATCCAATAAAAAACTAATAGAATTAGATTACACTATGAGATGATGGAACAATAAAACAAATAGCAATATATGAATGCCTTATATATTTCTTATATACTAAAAGTAGTAGTTGCGCTCAGTAGTTGACGCGGATAGCTTGTATTAAGATGTTGTAAGTTATTGTGATGACATGGCTATTAGTGGGAGATGACATGGATGACTTGCTATTGAGATAGAATTTGTAGTGGGGATGAAAGTAGTAGCTATGCTTAGTAGTTTGACGTGGATAGCTTGTATTAAGATGTTGTAAGTTATTGGGATGACTGGCTATGGGAGATGGTGTGAATAGTTAGCGAGAGATGACATGGATGACTTGCTATTGAGATAGAATTTGTAGTGGGGATTAGCTTTTTAGAGAGAGATATAGATACAGATTTGGAGCATGTACGAATTGGACCTCCATGTTATTTCATCAACTTTGGACGACTTTCATGTTCAAAATTACGCAAGCTAATGTAATAGTTAAAAACTATTGGAATATTAGATCAAGATAAGGTGTCGTTTGGTTCATATCTATTTGCCCGTAATTAGTTTACAACACGAACAGATTCCTTGGTTGGTGTTTGGTTGGATAGAGCCACAGTCGATCACATTGTGAATCGATACGAGGTCATGCAACTTTGTTACTGCTACCCACCAGGCGCTATCTAATGTTGTCGCTCCCCTTGCCTAGATTATGTGTTCATCTCCCCAATGAACACACTCCCATATGCAATAACAACCAACCAAACAAATCTCGCTTTCTGTTGCATGGTAACATATCTCCCCATTTACTCATAGAATTACCATTATTATTCTCACTACCAAAGCAAACAACACCTAAGATGTTGGGACAACCAAGCAAATTACATGATGTGTATGAAGATAATAATTGCACTAGTAGGGATAACGTGGAAAGCTTTTGCACTTATTAGTTTGTTGATGTGGACAGTTCTAGCATTTAATAGAAGATGAGTGGATTACTTGTGTAAAGAGATTCAAAGTGAGCGGGACATGTGTGACATTTAGTGATGAATGACGTGGATAACTTGCATGTTGAGATTGAAACTTAATGTGGGTTGTCTTTTATAATATAGATATAGAGATAGGTGTAGATGTAGATGTAGATGTAGATGTAGATCATATAGATATAGATATAGACAAAATTAGTTCATACTTAAAAACTCCATTAGTTTGGTAAGAGTGAATATGTAGATATAGATATAGATATAGATATAGATATAGATATAGATATAGATATAGATATAGATATAGATATAGATATAGATATAGACAAAATTAGTTCATACTTAAAAACTCCATTAGTTTGGTAAGAGTGAATATAAGAACATGTGCCGCCAATTTTTCCTGAGTATGTGGGTCATTCCCCCGTGTGGTAGGATTCTTGGATAGCTAGGCTAATTTCTTAGGATAGGAAACTAAAAGTGCATCTAGATTGTGCTAAGTGGTTTTGGTGGATTTAGTAACAATGTGATTAAGGGACTATCAAGTTTGATAATATCATATATATGTAGGTGTTTAGTCCTAGGTTGATTATATAATTGGGCTTTAACGAAGGAAATGACATTCAAATGAGAATTGAATCCAAGGTCGATCTGTGAAATAGAGAAATAACAAGCATATGTTGGAAATGATAAAATACGCATGGATTGATGCATATAAGTTGGCCTTTCACATGAAGCTTGTTCATATTGAGGATACTAAAACTAAGAGTTCATGATTTATCTAAAGCCAAGCACATTTGAATCAATTAGAATGAGACACGAATAAGTGCATATGAGTTGGTCTCACAAGAAGGTCTTGCCAAATCAATTCAAGAATATTGATTTTAAATTTCATATTTATCAAAAGAAATGGAAAGAAAATAGGGAAGTTTGATTGATCTCAAAATTGATGCAAAAGGAAAGTTCAAGCAATGATCATGTCATTGAAGAAATGGATTTTAGTGGATGCTTAAGGTTGAACAATACATGGTATGACATGAGGATGTCTAGATGAAGTGAAAGTAGCAAGGAAAGGGATTCGAGGGATTAATCCAAGGTTAAGGGCAAGCAATAGCATGGAAACTGAGGTACCATGACTAAGGTAAACAAGCAAGCACTTTCATTGATCTGATGTACTAATCAAGCTATGAGGAGTCATACTGTGTGAATCATCAAATTATTGTTGAATCGTATGAAGAAGTGACTTATGCATGAAAGTTGTAGTCTTGATAACATGGTTGAAAGATCCTAAGTCACATGCTCAAGGAGGACATACTCACTGCAATGCCATGTTGAAGGCCCTGAAATGACAAAGATTGTAGCGATGACTTAAATTCAAGAAAAGAGAAGCTCAAAAGTGCAATTTAAATGTATATATTTGATCTTGAGTATAGGTAATGATGTCTATCAAGAGTGACGCAACATTGGTTACTAGATAGAACCTAAAAGTTCTCAAAACAGCCAATAAAGAGAACCCAGTGTTTAACTCAAAACTAGATCAAAGTGGGCAAAAGTAAAAGAAATGGCAAGACCAATTTTGCCTAGTACCTTTAGCTTCTCTCTCAAACCTTTTCAAATGACCAACTTTGATAGGGCTTTGTTTTTGACTAACATGAAGTGATTATAGAAGTGAATTGGGAAGGTTATTAGGATAGATAGTTGTACTATAAAGAGAGAAAATTAGTTGCTAATGAAGTTATCTAGTGCCACTTGGTGAGATCTAACAATACATATGCATTAAAATTGAGTAGCATGGTGAGAAGCAAGTGAAACAACTGAAAAATATTTAAAAAATGCTAACTCGGTGCTAAAGGTGATGTTCATACCATGGGAGACCTATTAAAGCTAGCCATTTGAAAAGGTTTGAGAGAAGGAGCTCAGAGGAGTGATTTTGCACTAACCAAAGCTCTCTGGTGTGCACCGGAGCTTAGTAATAGTGCTCCAACCAAGGCAGTGAAGTGTTGAAAAATGCACACACCTTATCTTCCAATGCCATAGGAGTTGTGAGCATTGGAGCTTTGGTATAGCAACTATCAGAAGTGAGTGAGATTCAAATAAAGGAATTGGAGCCCTTCGGTGTGGCACTAGAGTTGCGCACTAGAGGGTCGGTCTAGTAAGCAACCTTTGGGTTCCATCACACACCGAAGCTCTCTAGTGGTGCACCAAAGAGCACCCCTAAGAGAAAATAGCTAGCTGACTAAAAGCCCTAGCTTAGTTTTGATAATTATGTGCCAACCATGTGGACTAATGCTTTCAATGAGTTTGATAAGTTAGGGTCCACTTTGTAAGGCAAATGGACCCTTGGCCCATTTAGTTTAGATTTTGGTGTTTGATGATCAACACAACCAAATTGGACTAATATGGTTGCAAGTGTTTTTTTGCAGTCCAAAAGGTTACATGGTGGACTTGGACCAAAATTAGAACATGAAGAAATTGTTGAACGCTCAAAGGAAGACATAGAGGAGGTGTTGACAACCCAAAAGTGAAGCTAAGCTAGGAGTCCAAGATGTGAAGATGAAAAAGCCCGGATGATGACACGGAAGGAAGTCCTGCTGCCCTGGTAGCACCGGACTGTCCGGTAGGGGCACCGGATCGTCAGAGGCAATGCATTGGACACAGTGTCTGGTGACCAACACTGTTCTAACGGTAGGCAACGGGAGCAAAGGCTAGCTCCCAACGGCTAGCCATGTGGCAGTGTAACAGAACCACCCAATTATACGAGATTAAGTAGGAAAATCATCCAACGGAAGGACAATTTAACAAACTTAAGCCCGTATAACCCGGTAGTCCGTGAAATCTCGACGGATTTCAAACCATTTCACATAACAGCCAAGATCGTACTAAGTTTAGCGGTCACCATCATAAGTTACATAAAAGTTCGCAGCATAAAATACATCAAAGTTTAAACATAGTTATTACAAACCAGGTTCGAATAAAAGTAGCGGAAGCGGTAATTCAAATCACGCACACACACACACAACATTTTGAAATAAAGTGCCAGCTTGTGACCATCTCCAGAAAAAGCATCAGACGAGAAGTAGCGAATGACCATTGCCCATGGTCCTAAGCTTCGCCCATCGCAGGATAGAGGCAGTTGATACAATAGCCGTAATACATCTGCCCATCTGCAACAAGTGGGAACAAAGCCCTGAGTACGAGAAGGTACTCAGCTAGACTTACCTGTCATAAACCAAAATAAAATGACACCAAGGATCATGATAGGCTTTCTGGTGGGATAGCTGACTCATTTGTAAGAAAAGCATTTTTAACTTAACAATTCCTTTCCAAAAGCATGCAGTAATTAACTCTTTATTACCCTGTCAACTATGTTTGCACTGGTGCTAGAGTAACATGTAATTAAGCAAGTAAGGATTACCATTGATCATTAACAATAGTTATCATGTCATCTTCCACATAACTATCCAAGTGATTCATCAAGATTACTACGATGAAGTAGCTCAAGTCAAGTGTTCACTATCTAGTGAACGATGGCGATTCGAATCGATTATTAACCAGCTGGTAAGTTATTCCTCACACAAACCTCACTCACCCGCTAAAGTGAGGTGTTGGTCACCGAGTCAACCATTCAGGTAAAGTCGCGAGCTTGCCAGGAACCACTTGTACCTGGGGCCGCCCGACTGCTCTTTGGCCTTATCATCGCGCCCCCGTATCCTGCCACTACTGCTCCGGTACAGTGCGTTGCGGGCAATCCACTCGGCCCGAATAATCTCCTAGTTTCGCGGTCGGAAGGTACTTTATCCGGCCAGCTAAATGTGAGGCATGCGTTCAACATGACCCGAGGGACAACAACGGACGGTCCTTAATCGACACAGATGGAAAACACTACAGTCCGAAACCCTGCAAGTTTCCATTCGGTCTCAAATTCATTTCACACTTAGTTATACCATGACTTCATAGTCATCCAAGCAGATCTAGGTAACCACCTATAGCTCGCAGGTGATAGGAGATCACCCGACTTCTACCGGTCTAAGCAAGCTAAGCATTGACTCGACTGCGGATACCAGGTAACAAGGATATAGTATAACAAAGGTAAGCAAGGTATAATGCAGCAACGTTTGCAAACAACTCCTAAACGTAATGCATCAAATTAAGTAAAGTTAATAATAAATTATTTGCAAACCGGGAGAGAAATGCTCCAGGGCTTGCCTCTCTCAAAAGAGCTCGGACGGTGGTCGGGGCACTCTGGGAGATCTTCACCGACCTCCTCTTCGGCTTCTGTCACCTCCTGCTGCTGCACCTCGAGCTGCTCCTCTGGCTCCTCGGGTAAGATGATTGGGTTCTCGGTTTGCGATCCTGTATGATGCAATGCGCGTAAGTGATTATGCAAACGTGCATCGAAGGAGATGAATGCAATGGATATGTTGAAATACAAGGTAGTCAACATCATCCAAGAAACTATATACTACAAGCACATGTCATCTACTGCATTCTCTTCTACTACTATTATGTTAAGTTAACATATCTTATGAAATGCTTCAAAGATACACCAAAGTTTTACTAATTTCTTAATCACACTTAAAGCAACACTTGCTTAAACTCTAAATAATAATAGGTTTGAATAGCAACATATATTTCTGATGCTCCTAAAAATCTAAGAAAATTACAGTAGCATAATACTACCCTAAACCGACTACCATAAAAATTTCATGGCATTTGGATAAGTAAACTATCCTATACAAAAATGACAAGCTATAGCATAAAAATGAGCATGAAATTACATTGTACTATGAAAAGTGTCAAACAATAGAATTAATATTTTTCCTAGGTTCTTCATAGCATATAATGACTGTACAAAAATTATCACATGCATGTTTTATACAAAGTTTGCTCTCTAGCAAAAATAACAAAATTCATCCATTAAAGGTACTTGAACTACTCCTCCAAAGTTTTCCATAGCACATGCATGAAACATATTTTTCCTAGGAAGTACATGATATAAGAAGATTAACAAACTTGAAACCATATTTTTCTAAAGCCTATAGATTTTTCTACACATTTTTCAAGTTATCAGCAATATACATGATTAATTAAAATCCTACAGAAAAGTATCCCAAAAATGACATGCAATATTTTTATATTGTAGATCTGGTTCCAATGAGTCCATAGAAATTTATTTCACAATTTTTGGAGCTCAAATGAATACAAAAACATTTTCCACAATATTTTTCATCATGAATAATAAAAGAAAACAGAAAACGATTTTCATTATTGAAACTGGGCCGGCCCGTGGAAGTAAACCGGCCCGTGGCCGTTCTCGGCCTGGTTCACGCGCGTGGGGAAAGAGGGAGCAGGCCCGGCTCGGGCTTCGGCCCACGGCCGCTCGCGCGAGGAGGCCGGGGGGAGAAGCCGGAGGCGCCGGTGACCGCAATGTCACGGCCGCGCGACGACCGGTCGGTGGCCATTGCCGACCACGCCCAGGTGCGGAAAAGCGAGCAACAGGTGCGCGGGGAGGAGGCGGACCCGTTTTCGGTGATAGAGAAGCAAGAGGGGTAGCGGGGAATCACTCCCGCGGGAGGCCGCGCGCGCGGTGGCGCCATGGCCGGCGGCGGCGGATGCACGGAATCCGCACCTGCTTGGCTTGGGTGACGGCAACGAGGTGCGCACGAGGTGCCAGAGAAGGAGGCAAAGTTGGGTGCGCGAGAAGGCGAGCTATGGCGGCTCACGGTCGGCCAATTTGGCCGGCGGGTGCGGCGGTGGCGGTGCTTGCGCGGTGCGGTGCTCGTGTGGCACGGAGCGGAGGAAGGACGAGGCGGGGAAATTCGGAGAGGGAGGGTGGATGCGGAGCGCAGGCGACTTAGAAGAGCGAGGTGCGCGCTGGCGGGGGCCACCGACGGCCAGCTGTCGACGGCGAGCGGCGCATGCCGGCCACGGGCGCGCGGTGCCTGCGCGGGCGCGTGCGTGTCGCGGCGAGCGCGGGCGAGCGGGCACGACGCACGGGCGGGCGGGCGAGCACGCGGTCAGCTGGGCCGGGCCGCTTCACGGGCGGGCCGAGAAGGGAAGCGGCGGCCTGCTTAGGTTAGTTTTGATTTTTTTTTTCAATTTTCTAAATTCAAACCAATTTGAAATATAGTTTTCAAACCCCATTTTGAACAAGAAAAAGACTTTTTCTGGAAATGACCCAAAAATAAAAGTTGCTTAGAATTTAATTCTCTACAACTTTGATTAAGGGGCCACCTAAAAATTCTCAACAGATTTTGATTTTTAGAATAAAAGCTAATTTAGGGAGGATTTTTGAATATTTTCAAATAATATTTTTAAAACAATTCTTTGACAAAACTTTGAGTGATTTAGTGGCTCCAAAAATTTTCCTTATAATTCTAAGTGATATGAAATTTATAGTTGCACAAATTTGATGAATGTCATTAGCACATTATCACAACATGTTATGCAATACTAGTTTCCACACTTTTATTTTACTAAAGGTACACCCTAAGCACATATGATTATGAATGATATGAAATGTCATGCTTATGATTGCAATGCAAATGCTTGCGTAACACCGAAGTGTTACAGCCCTCCCCCCTTATAAAAATCTCGTCCCGAGATTTAGGTTACGAATCATTTATTATAAAAATCTTCGTATGCTTTTTGTAGGTATTCACCCGTTTCCCAAGATGCATCTCCTTCATCATGATGACTCCATTGTATCTTATACGTTTTCACCACACTGTTTCGAGTAGCCCTTTCTTTGGAATCCAAAACTCGAATTGGCTGCTCATGATACACCAAAACTGACTTAAGTTTTATGCCTCGAGGTTCAATTATTTCCTCTGGAACGCGCAAACATTTCTTGAGATGTGATACATGAAAAACTGGGAATATAGCACCCATTGATTCTGGTAATTCCAATTTGTAAGCCACTGGACCCTTTCTTTCTAAGATTTTGTAGGGTCCTACAAATCTGGCGGCAAGCTTTCTGCGTATTTCAAACCGCTTCTTCTTCATTGGCGTGACTTTTAGATAAACATAGTCACCGACTTCGAACACAAGTGGTCTCCTTCTCTTATCCGCATAACTTTTCTGACGTGACTGAGCTGCTCTCATATTTTGCTGAATGATATGAACTTTCTTTTCGGCTTCTTTCATGAAGTCAATACCATAATACCTTCTTTTCCCTGGCTCAATCCAGTTTAAAGGTGTTCTACACTTTCGGCCATACAGAGCCTCAAAAGGTGCCATCTTGATACTTTCTTGATAGCTATTATTATACGCGAATTCTGCTAAAGGTAACCACGACTCCCATGAACCTCTGGAAGACAACACACAAGCTCTTAACATATCTTCTAAAACAGCATTAACTCTTTCAGTCTGACCATCTGTTTGAGGATGATAGGCAGTGCTACGAATCAGACTAGTCCCCAAACCTTTGTGCAAATGCTCCCAAAAGTGAGCAGTGAACTGTGACCCTCTGTCAGACACGATAGTCTTCGGTATGCCATGCAATCTCACAATCTCCGCAATATACTTCTCGACATATTGAGGTGGTCTATAAACTGTCTTGACAGGCAAAAAGTGGGCTGTCTTGGTAAGACGATCCACGATTACCCAAATCGAATCATGGCCTTTCTGAGTAGTGGGCAAACCTGTGATGAAATCCATACTTATATCATCCCACTTCCAACTAGGTACTGACAAAGGTTACAACAATCCGGCAGGTTTCATGTGAATAGCTTTCACTCGACAACATGTGTCACATATGGCTACATAAGCTGCAATTTCCTTCTTCATCTTTGTCCACCAATAACGAGGTCTTAGTTCTTGATACATTTTACTACTGCCAGGATGAATGGACAACTTAGAGTGATGAGCTTCATCCATAATTTTATTCTTAAGCTCTCTATCTTTCGGAACAACAAGACGGTTGTCGAACCACAACACGTCCTGCTCGTCCACTCTGAAGTGTTTTGAGGGTTCTTCTTTAATTTTCTTTTTGATGTGGAATATCCCTTTGTCTGCTTTCTGACCTTCTATTATCTTACTCTCCAGGTGCAACTGATCTGAATACTATGTAACACGGCAGGGTGCATTAGATTAAAACCATCTTCGAGTAAGGGTTGCAGATTCAGACAATGCGACTTTCGACTCAAAGCATCAGCTACCACATTGGCTTTCCCAGGGTGATACTGTACATTCAAGTTGTAATCTTTAATTAGTTCTAACCATCTTTGCTGTCTCATGTTCAAATCTGGTTGGGTGAAAATGTACTTGAGACTCTTGTGATCGGTGAAAATATTGCACACATTACCAAGTAAATAGTGTCTCCAAATCTTTAAGGCATGCACCACGGCGGCAAGCTCAAGATCATGTGTCGGATAATTGATTTCATGTTTTCTCAACTGACGGGAGGCATAAGCAATGACTCTTCCTTCTTGCATCAGAACACAGCCTAATCCTGTTTTTGATGCGTCATAGAACACATCAAAAGGTTTCTCGATGTCTGGCTGTGCAAGAACTAGAGCAGTGGTCAACAGTTTCTGTAAGGTGTGGAAAGCTGTCTCACACTCCTCTGTCCACACAAACTTGTGATCTTTCTGTAACAAACTTGTCATCGGCTTGGTAATCTTCGAGAAGTCTGAGATAAAGCGGCGATAGTAACCAGCTAACCCTAGGAAACTCCTGACTTCTGGCACTGTGGTTGGAGTTTTCCAATCCATAACCTCTTGCACTTTGCTCGGATCTACCGAAACTCCATTCTCAGATAGAATATGACCAAGGAAAGGAACTTTCTTCAACCAAAATTCACATTTGCTGAACTTAGCATACAACTTATGATCTCTCAGTCTGGTCAAGACAATTCTCAGATGCTCTTCATGATCTTTCTCATTCTCAGAGTATACTAGAATGTCATCAATGAAGACAACTACAAACTTGTCCAACTCCGGCATGAAAACCGTATTCATCAGATACATAAAATATGCAGGAGCATTTGTTAAGCCAAAAGACATAACAAGATACTCGTACAACCCGTATCTGGTAGAAAAAGTGGTTTTCGGGACATCTTGCGCCCTAATTTTTATCTGATGATACCCAGATCTTAGGTCTATCTTGGAGAACACTCTAGCTTTAGCCAACTGATCAAACAAAACATCAATATGAGGCAAAGGATATTTATTCTTGATAGTTACAGCATTAAGAGGTCGATAATCCACACACATTCTCAGAGTACCCTCTTTCTTTTTCTTCACGAACAAGGTAGGACATCCCCATTTAGACTTACTCGGTCGGATAAACCCCTTCTTTAATAGTTCTTCCAGTTGCTTCTTCAGCTCAGCTAACTCATCCAGAGGCATTCGATAGGGTCTCCTCAAAATAGGAGCTGTCCCGGGGATCAACTCGATTCCAAACTCAACATCTCTATCAGGAGGAAGGCCAGGTAACTCGTCTGGAAACACATCCGGGAACTCACACACTACCGGGATCTGGTGGATAGGAACAACTTCCATGGCACAGGTCACACTCACAAGGTCTGTTCTTTTGGGCAATGGTACCTGAAAAGTACCCTCTCCCTGGGGATCCTTAAGGGTAAGCAACCGACTGCTTGTATCTATGACTGCCCCCTAGTTCTTCATCTAGTTCATTCCTATTATTACATCCAAAACTAGTCTAGGCATAACTATCAGGTTCACTCGAAACTTCCGACTACCTAACTCAAGGGTTGCCCCTCTAACCATCTTATTAGTTAACACATCAGCCCCAGCTGAACTTATACGATAACCATAACTCAATTCTGTGCATAGTTGTTCATGCTTCCGTGCAAATGTTTGACTCATAAAAGAATGCGAGGAACCATAATCAAATAGAACAACTGCAGGGTGATGGTTAACAAGAAACTTACCAGCAGTTACAAGCTCTCCCTCAGGAATCTCATCAACGGTGGTATGGTGTACACGGGCAGTGTAAGTCTGTTGCTTCTTTTTAGGCGGATAAGGGCAGAACTTTGAAAAGTGGCCTGGCTGACCACAATTGTAGCAGGGCTCCTTCACTATACCAGCAGATCCTATAGCTCCCTTGGAGTTGCTCTGTTCTGCAGCTGCGGTGATCTTTGCTGGCGGCACGGCCATCTTGTACGGCTTCTGTGGTCCCCTGTAGTTCTGGGTTTTATGCTATGGCGGTCTGAACCTTGCACCAGGTGTGGACGGATGATAAGAAAGATGATTTGCAGTGACAACTCTGGACTGGGATGGTCCTGACTCAAACACCCTCTTACGATTCTTGGATGCAGTGTAGGCGTTGTTGTTCTTTTCTTGTTTCAAACAATCACTGACAAAGTCATTGAACCTGGCGCGGGTATTGGTACCCACATGCTTCATCATCTTTAGACTTAACCCTCTCTTGAAACTAGCAATTCTCTTTGCATCTGTGTCGACCATGTCTGGAGCATAGCGGCACAAGCTATTAAAGGCATGCAGATACTGTGTTACAGTCTTGGTACCCTGATTTAAGGCCAAGAACTCTCCGAGCTTCATCTCAACCAACCCTGGGGGAATATAAACTCCCCTAAATGCTTCAGTGAATTCTCTCTAAGTAATATGGGCATTGGGAGGAAAGGTGGTGTGGTGATGCTTCCACCACATCCCTGCCGGTCCCTGTAGCTGATGTGCAGCATATTCTGTCTTCAGAACTTCTGTCAGCCTCAACACACGGAACTTATCTTCCATAGTATTGATCCATTCTTCAGCGTCGAGTGGCTCTGCTGCTTCCTTGAAAACTGGTGGCCTGGTGTCCATGAAATCCTTGAAATTGCTATACTGGTTCACCCCATGGCCACCACCTTGATTATTTCCTCTCTGAATATTTCCAGCGATGGTACACAGAAAATCTTCCATATTCCTCTGTGACTGCTCGGCGTTGCGCTGGCTTCCAAGGAACTGTGCGAAGAAAACCTCTGCAGTGAGCGGTGGAGGAGGGGGCAATTGTGGCTCTGGCTGTGGCTCCTGGCGATTGACGTTGTTTGCACCACCCCCACCAGCCCCTGCACCGTTGCCACCAGTTTCAGCGGCCTCATATGTGGCACGGCGAGTGTTTGCCATCTGCATATTTCAGCAACAAGTAATAATTGAGCGAAGTGGTAGTAATTGTATTCGAATGAACAATCAGGCCATACTGAATTTATTGGAGAGAACAAGTCATGCAATAAAACAGAGGCACAATAATCACATTCCAATTAAAACAACATCACTAATCAAATTACTTCGAATGCAACATCGCGTTCCATACAACCACGTTGCCAGCATACATACACTAGACTTTTATATGTTCGAGCATCGCATACACAACCAAGATCCAAAAGATCGCCAGTCTCAAGATCGAACAGGATACAACACGATACATGGAAACCAAAAGAAGGCCATCACGACAGAGCCTATCACTAACGCAAGGCAACTAGCCTACTCCTTGGGGCCGTCGTCGAGGTCGGAGGCGTCACCATCGCTACCATCAGTAGCGTCGTCGTCGTCGACGTCCATCTGGGCGGTGTCCGGAGGAGCATACGGGCCCATCCCGTTGTAGAGGGCATGAAACTCTTCATGCAAGTTGTCATTATACCCTTCTAGCTCCTCGACCCTCTGCCTCAGAAGGTCCCTCTCGTTCTAGGCTTCATTCCTTTCCTGCACTAGCTGTCCCATCATACGGTCTGCATTTCTGTTAGCCTGAGTCAACGTCTGTACCCACTGCATAGCACTCTCACCTCTCTCGAGAGCCCGGTCTCGCTGCAAGCTCATGTCGGCCAACTGCTCATGCAAGCTAGCTATAGCACGTGCTTGCTTCTTCTTCTGCTTCCTTGCTTCAAGCCGGTCATCACCACGTAGACCAGTCAAGGTCCAATAGGTACTCTTAAGACCCTAGTATGCTCTGATGGCTGCATACATGGCACTCATTGTGTGGTTGTCGCTAGCCCGTCCTTCACTTGGGCCTCTAACCAGGGCACTTCCTTGCGGCTGCACCCAAATGGCATCACGAGGATCATCTCTCGGGAAAGTACCGGCCAAAGCTGCTGCTAACTCATTAGGAAACCTGCTCATTATGTCTCGGATGACGTGAAAGGCTGCACCCTCTGCACTCTCAACTGGAGTGCGTCCTTCAAACTCCAAATGCCAACCATCCCATTCTAGCGCATCACCAAGGGCAGGGACGGTGATTTCCACTACCGCAAGTCCATCCTCAGCTAACTGGCTCTCACTCCAGGAGTACACCGGCTCTTGACCCTCTGGGTACCCCACATCATGGAGCACTCTCCAAAGCAAGGTGGGCATGCCAAACTCACTTAGAAAACTGTCCGTGTTGCGGCGCTCCCGCAGGGCCATCTGGTGACGGGGTGCTCTTCCGCCAGTGGACTTACGGGCAGTCTGCTTCGTGCGGGCCATCTGTAGCACAAGTTTTAAATTACCCGGTGAGAACATAGTTTAAGTTGATGTCACTTTTATTAAACTGGGATAATCCTTTTATAAGGGGAGGAATGCATGTTATGAATGAAATGCACAGGCAATATGATGCATGCGCGAGTCTTACGTTCTCACAAACTTAGAAAATAAAGACATCTAACGATGAATTCGGTGTCATACAAACGATCTCTCATATACGTAACTAATTCGATCTACACGATAAAACGCTGTTATGTACCTGCAGAAAATTCATTTCAGCCCATTCCCCATGAATGCATGAAAGCAGTAAATCTACCTACACGCTTTACACGAATCCCCAGACGCGTGTACAACGGTAGTAACTACCCAAACACATCGTCCTATTGATGGCATCACCTCAACGGACGGAACACCCACACATGCGATACTTTCATAAAAACATGTGTAAAACATGTAATTGTTCTAGTATCATATAAGCACTCTCCCTAGATCGGCGGTGTATCCGATCATGCTCTCACAGCTCACACTTACCAAAGCGTAGAGGTAACTGATCCATACATTACCACTCAATTAAGTGGCACTCATACAATAGCACGCCGTATGAGCAACGAAAGAGAAATATGGTGCAAGAACCCCAAGTTAGTACTTAAATAGCCACCTAGAGTCCTTAACTGGGCATACAGGATATGACCACTGGCACACTTTTAGTTTTAAAATCACACTTTTTTAAACAGAATTTTATTTTAAATACACTTATGAACAGTAATCACGCTAAACCATGCTCCGATGCCAGCTGTAACAGAACCGCCTAATTATACGAGATTAAGTAGGAAAATCATCCAACGGAAGGACAATTTAACAAACTTAAGCCCGTATAACCCGGTAGTCCGTGAAATTTCGACGGATTTCAAACCATTTCACATAACAGCCAAGATCATACTAAGTTTAGCGGTCACCATCATAAGTTACATAAAAGTTCGCGGCATAAAATACATCAAAGTTTAAACATAGTTATTACAAACCAGGTTCGAATAAAAGTAGCGGAAGCGGTAATTCAAATCACGCACACACACACAACATTTTGAAATAAAGTGCCAGCTTGTGACCATCTCCAGAAAAAGCATCAGACGAGAAGTAGCGAATGACCATTGCCCATGGTCCTAAGCTTCACCCATCGTAGGATAGAGGCAGTTGATACAATAGCCGTAATACATCTGCCCATCTGCAACAAGTGGGAACAAAGCCCTGAGTACGAGAAGGTACTCAGCTAGACTTACCCGTCATAAACCAAAATAAAATGACACCAAGGATCATGATAGGCTTTCTGGTGGGATAGCTGACTCATTTGCAAGAAAAGCATTTTTAACTTAACAATTCCTTTCCAAAAGCATGCAGTAATTAACTCTTTATTACCATGTCAACTATGTTTGCACTGGTGCTAGAGTAACATGTAATTAAGCAAGTAAGGATTACCATTGATCATTAACAATAGTTATCATGTCATCTTCCACATAACTATCCAAGTGACTCATCAAGATTACTATGATGAAGTAGCTCAAGTCAAGTGTTCACTATCCAGACGGTACTTTATTCGGCCAGCTAAATGTGAGGTATGCGTTCAACATGACCCGAGGGACAACAACGGACGGTCCTTAATCGACACAGACGAAAAACACTACAGCCGAAACCCTGCAAGTTTCCGCCCGGTCTCAAATTCATTTCACACTTAGTTATACCATGACTTCATAGTCATCCAAGCAGATCCAGGTAACCACCTATAGCTCGCAAGTGATAGGAAATCACCCGACTTCTACCGGTCTAAGCAAGCTAAGCATTGACTCGACTGCGGATACCAGGTAACAAGGATATAGTATAACAAAGGTAAGCAAGGTATAATGCAACAACGTTTGCAAACAACTCCTAAACGTAATGCATCAAATTAAGTAAAGTTAATAATAAATTATTTGCAAACCGGGAGAGAAATGCTCCGAGGCTTGCCTCTCTCAAAAGAGCTCGGACGGTGGTCGGGGCACTCTGGGAGATCTTCACCGACCTCCTCTTCGGCTTCTGTCACCTCCTGCTGCTGCACCTCGAGCTGCTCCTCTGGCTCCTCGGGTAAGACGACTGGGTTCTCGGTTTGCGATCCTGTATGATGGAATGCGCGTAAGTGATTATGCAAACGTGCATCGAAGGAGATGAATGCAATGGATATGTTGAAATACAAGGTAGTCAACATCATCCAAGAAACTATATACTACAAGCACATGTCATCTACTGCATTCTCTTCTACTACTATTATGTTAAGTTAACATATCTTATGAAATGCTTCAAAGATACACCAAAGCTTTACTAATTTCTTAATCACACTTAAAGCAACACTTGCTTAAACTCTAAATAATAATAGGTTTGAATAGCAACATATATTTCTGATGCTCCTAAAAATCTAAGAAAATTACAGTAGCATAATACTACCCTAAACCGACTACCATAAAAATTTCATGGCATTTGGATAAGTAAACTATCCTATACAAAAATGACAAGCTATAGCATAAAAATGAGCATGAAATTACTTTGTACTATGAAAAGTGTCAAACAACAGAATTAATATTTTTCCTAGGTTCTTCATAGCATATAATGACTGTACAAAAATTATCACATGCATGTTTTATACAAAGTTTGCTCTCTAGCAAAAATAACAAAATTCATCCATTAAAGGTACTTGAACTACTCCTCCAAAGTTTTCCACAGCACATGAATGAAACATATTTTTCCTAGGAAGTACATGATATAAGAAGATTAACAAACTTGAAACCATATTTTTCTAAAGCCTATATATTTTTCTACACATTTTTCAAGTTATCAGCAATATACATGATTAATTAAAATCCTACAGAAAAGTATCCCAAAAATAACATGCAATATTTTTATATTGTAGATCTGGTTCCAATGAGTCCATAGAAATTTATTTCACAATTTTTGGAGCTCAAATGAATACAAAAACATTTTCCACAATATTTTTCATCATGAATAATAAAAGAAAACAGAAAACGATTTTCATTATTGAAACTGGGCCGGCCCGTGGAAGTAAACTGGACCGTGGTCGTTCTCGGCCTGGTTCACGCGCGTAGGGGAAAGAGGGAGTAGGCCTGGCTCGGGCTTCGGCCCACGGCCGCTCGCGTGAGGAGGCCGGGGGGAGAAGCCGGAGGCGCCGGTGACCGCAATGTCGCGGCCGCGCGACGACCGGCCGGTGGCCATTGCCGACCACGCCCGGGTGCGGAAAAGCGAGCAACAGGTGCGCGGGGAGGAGGCGGACCCGTTTTCGGTGATAGAGGAGCAAGAGGGGTAGCGGGGAATCACTCCCGCGGGAGGCCGCGCGCGCGGTGGCGCCATGGCCGCCGGCGGCGGATGCACGGAATCCGCACCTGCTTGGCTCGGGTGACGGCAACGAGGTGCGCACGGGGTGCCAGAGAAGGAGGCGAAGTTGGGTGCACGAGAAGGCGAGCTATGGCGGCTCACGGTCGGCCAATTTGGCCGGCGGGTGCGGCGGTGGCGGTGCTTGCGCGGTGCGGTGCTCGTGTGGCACGGAGCGGAGGAAGGCCGAGGCGGGGAAATTCGGAGAGGGAGGGTGGATGCGGAGCGCAGGCGACTTAGAAGAGCGAGGCGCGCGCTGGCGGGGGCCACCGATGGCTAGCTGTCGACGGCGAGCGGCGCATGCCGGCCACGGGCGCGCGGTGCCTGCGCGGGCGCGTGCGTGTCGCGGCGAGCGCGGGCGAGCGTGCACGACGCGCGGGCGGGCGGGCGAGCGCGCGGTCAGCTGGGCCGGGCCGCTTCGCGGGCGGGCCGAGAAGGGAAGCGGCGGCCTGCTTAGGTTAGTTTTGATTTTTTTCAATTTTCTAAATTCAAACCAATTTCAAATACAGTTTTCAAACCACATTTTGAAAAAGAAAAAGACTTTTTCTGGAAATGACCCAAAAATAAAAGTTGATTAGAATTTAATTCTCTACAACTTTGATTAAGGGGCCAACTAAAAATTCTCAACAGATTTTGATTTTTAGAATAAAAGCTAATTTAGGGAGGATTTTTGAATATTTTCAAATAACATTTTTAAAACAATTCTTTGACAAAACTTTGAGTGATTTAGTGGCTCCAAAAATTTTCCTTATAATTCTAAGTGATATGAAATTTATAGTTGCACAAATTTGATGAATGTCATTAGCACATTATCACAACATGTTATGCAATACTAGTTTCCACACTTTTATTTTACTAAAGGCACACCCTAAGCACATATGATTATGAATGATATGAAATGTCATGCTTATGATTGCAATGCAAATGCTTGCGTAACACCGGAGTGTTACAGGCAGCCAACGGACTGTCTAGTGGGGGCACCATACTATCTGGTAACCATGCAGAAGTGGTCGTGGTTGCCCAATGGCTAGTTTTGTGATGGTGGCTATATATACCACCCCCAACCAACCATTTGAGAGGTGAGGGGGCTGAGGGAAGGTTGTAGTGTGCTTGTGCATCCCTTTGGAGCTCTCCACTTGCATAGGGCATAAAGATCACAAGGTGATTGTAACACCCTGGGTGTTAAGCATCGCATTAGCATCTCAAATCATGAGCATTAGCATTAAATGCATTTCATAATCGCATGCAATGTAAGTTTAAAACTGACTTGAAACATTTGAAACATCATTTTGAAATATGCATGTTGCATATGCTTGTTAGTGTACTTTTGCCCTAATTATGCTTGCTAGGTTAGTAACACATGTTTGGCTATAATTTCAAATCATCTAGAATTATTTAGCATGATTTTTAGAGCAACTTTTGTATTCAAAATTTCCCTAAATTTTGCTTTTAAAAATATTCTAGAAAATGGGTTTTAATTGAAAAATGGGCTTTGAATCCTTAATTCAAAATCTATTTGGAATTTCAAAATGTGTCCAAAAGCAAAGTTGTAGAGAATTAAATTTTAAACAACTTTTATTTTGGGGTCAAATCTTGAAAATGCCTTTTTCATCTTCAAAATTTGAAATTGAACTAGTTTAGAAATTCTGGAATTTAAAATTTGAAAAGAAATAGGAATTTCCGGCTTAACGGGCCGCCGCCCCGCTTCTCGGCCCACGGCCGAAGCCGGCCCAGCCTGTTCCCGCATCCCGCATGCGCTCCCCGCGCCCACGCTCGACTGGAAGCAGAGCTTCCTCGCCGCGTGGCCGTACGCCGGCGACGCCCTCCGCCGGGTGGCGTCCGGTGGCCCCCGCGCGGGTGCCTACCTTCAAGCCGGCCGCTGCACCCCCTCCTCCTCCCTCTCCATTCGCTCTCTCTCTCGCATTTCGAAGCCGAGCGACTCCTCCCTCTCACTACCGCACGCCGCAGCCCCGCCGGAGCAGTACGCCGCCGGTGGTCCACCTCCGACCGTCCGCACGCGTAGCCCGCCTTTGCCTCGTGCCACGTTCGCTTTGGCACTGCTCGCGCTGCCCTCTTCTGCCTGGGTAAGGCCCCATTGGGCATTCCTTCCCCACCTCCGGTAGGAGCGCCACCGCGGCCACGTGATTCACCTCGCCACCGGCTTGCCTTCTTCCTCTCTCTCACTTCTCTTGCGCGCATCATCTCCGCCTCGGCTCTGTGGACCTCTTACGCACCTCTCCACCTCTCGCCATGGCTGGAATCGGCATACCGCCGATGAGCCGAGCAACCGCGCCATCATGCACGCGAGCGGAGCTCACCGCCGTGCTTTTCCACGCCGCTTAGCCTACCCTTAGGTCCGCCTTGCCGTGGGGAAGCTGCTGGGGGGCGACCACACCGCCGGCGAGCTCACCGGCGGCGAGAGCCGGGTGGTCAGCGCCGCCCGTTGCTCGGGATGGCTGACCGATGTGTCCATTTTGACCCCTGGGCCTGCCTATCTGTCTCGGTGCACTGATCCGGTGTGTAGTAGTGGGGTGCGCGTAGCAGTTGAGCTGGGTGGATTTTCGGATTAAAGCAAATGGATTTCCAGAATTTGTGAAAAAGCTTCCAAAAATCAAATCTCAAGAAATATAGCTCCAAAAATTGTGAAACAAATTTCATAGTGATCCTCCTGAGTAGATCTATAGTATAAAAATATTGCATGATGTTTTTGTGATACTTTTCTGTGGAGATTTATTTAATCCTTGTAATTGCTGATATCTTGGAAAATGTGTAATAAATCAAAGAAAACTCAGAAAAATATGGTTCTAGTTTCATTAGTCTTCTTGTGTACTGTAGTTTCTAAGAAAAATATATGTCATGTATGTTCTGTGAGAAATTATGGATGTCTAGTTCAAGTGCTAATTTAGGGCTGATTTTTGTTATTTTGCTAGAGGGCAAAAGTTGTATAAAACAAGCTTATGATAATTTTTGTACAGTGATTGTTTGCTGTGTAGAGCATAGGAAAAATAGTAAATATGTTGTTTGATACTTTTTATAGTACAAAGTATTTTCATGCTCATTTTCATGCTAGAGCTTGTCATTTTTGTGTAGGCTATGTTACTTATCCAAATTCCATGAAATTTTTGTGGTGTGCTATTTGGAGTAAAACTATGCTACTGTAATTTTTGTAGATTTTTCTATGTATCAGAAACAGGTGTTGATGTTTAACCCTAGTTTAAATAGGAATTTAAAATGTCATTCTTTATGAATAATTAGAGTATTAAGGAGTGTTTGGTGTATCTTTGAAGCACCCAACCACCTTGCTGGTGTCACTTGAAAAGTTAGTGAAGTGGTGTTGATAAAGTGTAGTAGCACTCTTGTTAGGGTTATATGGTAGCTTTAAAATAAAGAAGATGACATGCTTTATTAATGATTAGTCTTGAATGATGTGGACTACCTTGTAGAAAGCCTTTTGCCTTTAATCCATTCTATAAGTTTCAATGTGCTCATCTGCATATCATGTCATCATGATCTTGGCATTCCACCGCATCCGTTGCATCGTTTACATGTTTACTTATGTAATTGCATCATACAGGATCGCAGGAGGAGTCGCCAGTAGCAGTGCCGGAAGAGCAGACCGAGGTAGATCCGCAAGAACTCCAGGCATAGGAGGTGCCCGAGGAAGAGGAGCAAGGAGAGGACTTGCCCGAGTGCGTAGATCACCAGCCTAGTTCGTTTGAAAGAGGCAAGCCCCGGAGCATCCTAAAATCCCTACTTTATTCAAGCAATTCTTTATCTATGAGTTATATATTGTTGCATTAGGTTATAGGAGTTGAGTGGAACCATTGTTGCATTATTTACTATCCTTGCCCACCCGATTACCTGTTACCCTGTTAGGTCAAGATCGAATAATTGCTTAGCCTTGCTTAGACCAGTAGCGGTCGGTGATTTCCGGTCACCTACATTGATAGGTGGTTACTGAAAGAATTTAGCCATGAAAAGTGTGATATCCTAGAATTAACCATGTGTTGATGGATAATTGGAGACCGGGCGGAAAAGTTGGAAGCAACCAAACAGGGTTCTGGGGTGCGGTTAGTTTTCCGTCTGTGTCGATTAAGGACCGATCGTTGCTCGTCCCTCTTGTCATGTTGAACGCATGCCTCACATTTAGCTGGCCGAATAAAGTACCTTTCGACCGCGAAGCTAGTGACAGGATTCGGGCCGGGACCTACACGGGTGCGCGTACTGGTGCTGAAGGGAATAGGACATGGACACGAAGAGTGAGCCCAAGGTGCGTCCTGGAAGTCGGGCGGTCCCTGGGTATTGCGGCCCTAGTTTATCCCATGACATTTACCAGAATCTTGTCATTGGTGATCTGTAGCTCACTTGATCGGTGAGTGTGATTTGTCTAAGGAATAAATCACCAGCTGGTTAGGAATCGATTTGAATCGCCATCGCTCCTAGATAGTGAGCACTTGACTTGAGTTACGGCATCGTAGTAATGATGATGGAACACTGATGGTTATTAGATGGTATTGGAAATGCTAAATCTAACTTGATAACTGGATGCATTGGTTAATCAAGTGATTGCTATAGTCTAGGTGCTTACCTAGTTGAATAGGTCATAGTAAAGATGATGCAAAGTACTTAAATTAGTTTCTTCATTGTAGCTTATGCTTTTCGCAAATGAGTCAGCCAGTCCACTAAAAGAAAGCCTTGCATAATCCTTGGTGTCACTTTATTTTGGTTTAAGACGGGTAAGTCTAGCTGAGTACCTTCTCATACTCAGGGCGTTGTTCCCATTGTTGTTGCAGATGGTCAGATGTACTACGGCTATTGCGTCAACTGTCTGTATCCGATGATGGGTAACAACTAGGACCAAGGGCAATGGTCACTCCGTATGTCTTATCTCATGCTTTTGTTGAGGATGGCTACCTACTAGCACTATATTTGAATTAAGAGCGTGTGTGTGTGTCTTATGAAACTATTTGCTTCCACTACTTTATTTTGAACTTGGTTTGTAATAACTTTCTGTTCTAAACTCCGATGTATTCAACTGTCGTTGCGAACTTTGTGTAATATGTGACTGTGACTGCTAAACTTGTACGATCTTGGTTTGTATGTTGGTTGGTTTGAAATCCTTCGTGGTTTCACGGACTACCGGGTTATACAGGCTTAAGTTTGTCAAATTATCTGCCTCGGCGGGTGATTTTCTTACTTAATTTCGTATAATTGGTCGGTTCTGTTACAGCGATTAGCGTAGGTGCTTTGTGAAGTGCTTAGGTTAGTTAGACCGCGCTCATTGCGCTTGCTCGAGACTTAGGTCTAATTGCTAGTGAGGTTTCAATACCTCTTGATCAAAGGTGCTTGCACGCACCGTGCTTTTACTCGGCATGCCTTGTAAGTCTTGCGAGATCGCACCAACTGTGTTTATGGTGTGGCCGCCATCATTTACTAGAGGGCAAGGCCCACAGCGTTTTGGCCAGAAGCTTGATAGTGAAGATGGCAAAGAGAGATCCGGGGAGAGGCTTGCCGGAAGGCACACCGAAGACCCACTTGCGCGTGGGGAAGACCTAGGGCTATCCACGGAGTTATCCGACTAGGAGCTTGGCCCTTGTGAGGGGATCTAACGAGAACTAGGAGGAAGCTTGTGTGCTTCTCGATACCTCGGTAAAAAATACCTGAGTCGTCGATGGGAGTTTGCATCTCTATCTCATATTTAGCTTCCGCATTTATATTGCAATCTTGGTTGTGTGCTCTATCTTTCCTAGCTTAGTTGATATAGTTGATAGGATTGGAACCTAGGTTGCATAACTCTTTTGCGGTAGAGATAGCAACACACTAGCAAAATCGTAGTTGCACAATTAGATAGTTTATTTATTTGCATAGGTTTTGCTAAGGTAAAACTTAGAGGCCATAGTTAGAAGTAGAATTTTAAGTTACCTAATTCATCCCCCCTCTTAGGCATCATGGTCCTTACACACTTGATGGTGATGAGCAAGGCTCGGGAGGTGGTGGAGATTGAAGTTCATGACCATATCAAGCTAAGTGCTCAACCATGGAGAGATGGAGTTGGAAAGCACGCCCAAAGGAGAAGGTATAATGTGAGGGCTTTGTTTTTGCTGGCCAATGTGCAATAGAGTGCACAATCAGGTTTAGGATAGATAGTCGTACTGTAAAGAGGGGGAGCTCTAAAGTGATAAGAGTTATCTAGTGACACTAGGTGTGACTAACATTGCATGTGCATGAAGACCTAGTGACATGATGGGAATGCAAGTGAAAAGCTTTACAAAATGTTTGGAACATGCTAACTCATGTGCTTGACATGTTGCATCACTTAGTGGAAGTTATTGATGCATTTGAAAAAGCTTTGAGAAAGGAGTTTGATGGGTTGTTTGGTGCCTCACTAGATTTATCTAGTGGCCTAAGGGCAGTGGGCACTAGAGTAAAGGTCGTGGTGTTGATTGTGTAGTCGTGGGTTATGCTAGGCCGCACTGGCAGGCCCTGGCTGTCTGATCGCCAGCCCTCGCTGGTCAGATCATGGCCTATCCAGGTGCGTCATGGGTTTTTTTACATCTTGGCAGACACTTGTTCTAGTGCTTAGGCTTAGTTGCCCACCAAAGGAAGCTTGCCTCGTGCATGGCCTTGAGCCTACTTGTCAGTAGCGCATGGTCTAACCGCAAAAAGGAGGCTAGTCAAATCATCACGACCTGGGACGTGTGCATGGGACTGCTGCTTTTCATATTTGGTGCAACATTTCTTTTGGTTGATAGGATTTATGTGGCTAGATGAGGTGAATAGCCTATGAATTTTTTCTATAAAACACAGCACTAGAGCAAAGGTGATTAGTACAACAAAAGATCCTAATAGGCACTACTTGCTCTAGCTCTTAAAACACCCAAGCAAGCTCCTACTCAATTCTAGTAGCAAGATATTTCTAGCTTAGATCACAACACCATGCAAAGCTACTAGCAAGGCTAAACAACTCTAGCTAGCTAAACTAGTGAGCAACTAAGAACTAGGTACTCTACTACCAAAGCTACACTAACTAGAGGCTACTCTACCTTGCAACTACCACACAAGCAATAGATAAGAAAGTAAATGCAAGTGAGATTGGTAGCAAACCAACGAGGGCAAGTGATCAACACAAAGATTTATCCTCATTGTTCAGTTGCTTGTTAGCAACCTACGTCCACGTTGTGGTGAGTCCCCAAGTGATAGTTTATGTGCTAACTAGTGTGACAAGTTAGACCCACAACTTGGGTTCTATAAGAATAAATCAAATTGGGCACTCTAAGTAGCCACGAGCAATCCACTAGAGTATCCCTTTGCCACTCCACGAGGTGGGATCAATACATCTCACAAATCATCGGTTGGAGGCGAAGAACAATCACCAACACTCCCCTCAATGACCATCACTGCTCCCAGCATCTAGGTGGTGGCAACCACCAAGATTAACAAGAAATCCATAGCCCAATCAAAGAACTAGTGCCACTAGATGCAAATCAACAAAGCAAATGCTCTAGATCTCTTCCAATACCATTTTGGATCAAGCACGAGTCAAGAGATGAGTGGGAGGTGTTCTTGGATGCTCACAAGTGTATTAGATTGCTTAGAATGGCAAGAGAGAGAGCTCAAAGAGCTAGCCAACACCTATTTAAAGAGTCCCCAAAAAACTAGCCATTAGATTGTCCTAGTGGGCTGTCTGCGTAGTCACCAGGCCATATGGTTACCACCGGGCACACCACTAGACAAAAGTGTTATGTGGGTGCTCCTTGATTAGCATTGTTGGACTAATCTAGTGGCTTCACACGTCCGAGACCTAGAAACTAGCCATTGGACTCCCTAATAGTCGAGTTGTAGCGCATTGTACAGTGGTCACCTCTGGCCAAAACACAGGACTAATCTGATGCAGTCTAGAAAGTGACTAGAGAAGTTTTTGGGCCACCAGATTGGTTTGGTGCCTAGCACCGCCAGTCTGATGACCTCCCTTGAAACTCCCATGCATGAGACGAGTTAGCGCTTTGTTTGTTGGTCTCCAGAGTTAGTCACCAGACTAATTTAGTGGCTAACCCTAGCCTCTGTTAGCATAGTCTGGACACCCCTACACGTGGTGCTTTGTCTGGTGCCCTATGTAGGACACCATCATACCAACTCGGTGCCTTTAGAGGCACCCCAAACATCTCCTTTTTGCCCCCTTTTTTCAAATTTGCTAACTCCACAAGTGTCCACCATATGTGAGTTAGCATTTTTCAAACATTGGGTTTTCCTTGCATATTACCATGTAACTAGCTAGGTCTAAAGCATATGCAATATCATTTCACACCTAGTGGCATTTAGATAACCAATTTGACTTTAGAGTTCCCCTCTTAATACTATGGTATTATCCTAAACCCAATCACACTCTATTGCGTCTTAACCAGCAAAACAATATCTATAGCTTATACCTTTACCTTCACTCCATTGGGTTTTATTTCTCTCTTTCTTCTTTTTAAAATGTGAGCTTGCTCCAATTGGATTGAACACCCCTCATCCATCTTCATGCCTTACTCACCACCTTGGTGTGGACCTAACCTAGCTTAATCACACACTTAGCAAAAAGTTAGTCCACTAGTTGTATCAATTATCAAAACCAAACATTGGGTTTTTCAGCCTCTGCCCTTGTTGGTTTGCTCTCTATTACACTTGCAATTACATTCATTACTTGTGCTTATGTGATAGTTAGTGTGGTGGTTGGTCTCTAGTGAGTGGAGTAGTTTTAGTAGCTTAATTTATATAGCTTACTAGTTGTAGTTCTTGCCTCTAATAGCTTGTGTGCTTTACTTGTTCTAATTAATCTTGCTACTAGTATTGTGTAGAAAGGCTTGCTTTGAAGTGAATAGGCTAGGCAAGTAGTGGATATTACGATTATCTTTTATTCTAATCAACTTGCCTACTATTATTATTATTGTAGAGAAATTTAATAGGCTATTCACCCTCTCTAGCCATCCATAGATCCTTTCACTGACACACAACACTGCATAGTGGATGTTAACCATTAGAGATGAATCAGCTACAGGGCATCATGCACCTTATGAGCTTCTAGGCATCATTGAGGTTATTGATGGGGCCTATTTTCATATTGACTTTGACCTTCTTCAGGTTGGCCTTCTGAAAGTCTCTAGTTTGGTTTTGGACAATTGATGAAACCCTAGTACTAACCTCTATGGTGAGTGTATGGATTAGATGACGTTGGTACTTGTCAAGTGGTGGAGCCTAGAGAAGGATCATGGTGATGATGCTGTTGACCACAAGATGATCAAGGGCTCAACTTGAAAAAGAAGAAAGAGAAAACAAAAACAAGTTGATCAAGACAAAGGTATCAATAGGTTTTTGTTTTGCACTTAAGACACCATAGAGGTGTGAGTGACTTAGGATCGATAGCCGTACTATGAAGAGGAGAGTCTCACGGTTAAAATGGTTATCAAGTGCGACTAGATGAATTCATATGAGCATATGCATTAGGACCTAGTGTGAGCTAACATGTGACCCTTGTAAAATACTTTGGAAAATGCTAACACACGTGCACATAAGTTCTACACTTTGTGGTTAGCAATTGGGAAACAAGGGTGAAGCGGTCATGGAATTAGAAAAAGAAAAGGAGGAGACATACCGCGATCGGATGCTGGTGTCGGCATGACCGGACGCTGACGTCAACGTCCGATCAGTTGTTTTCCATGGCCCGTGCAGGGCCGAGGGAAAGGACTTCACACCAGGCGTTGCCTGGTCTCTGACCGGTGTGTTTAGTCACTTTTACCATGACACGGACGCTGTGAATCTGACGCGTTGGACCCGTGTCCGACGATCGTTGACAATAGATGACGTTAGCCGCTGGCGAGCGCGTGGAAGGAACAAAGCACTGACCGGACGCCGAACGCATTAGGTCAACCCTGATCGAACGCGTTCGGTCATATTTTCGTCGCTCAGGGAGCTTACTAGACTTGACCAGACTCAGCGTGGACCTGAGTCCGGTCACTCTGAGGAGCATGTTCGGTCATTTCGTTGACTACGCGTTGAACGTTTTGCGACCGTTGAAGATCAACGAACGATATTCAAAGAGGGACACTTGGCAGCCATCCGTGGGCTTGGCGCGTAGTGACCGAACGTTGGGGTTGTGTCCGGTCATTCGGTCCGGAGCATTCGGTCACCCCGCAGGAGGCACAGTGAAGGGTCTGACGACTTTATTCTTTGGGGACGCTTATAAATAGTTGGTGGTCGGCTCTTGGGGAACTGCCTTGGCATTTTTGACACATTTGACATCCTCTTGAGCAAAGCATACTCCCTCCCACTCATGCTTGGTTGCTAATCCAAAGTGAGATTGAGTGATTCCATGTGCATTTGCTTGAGTGATAGCATCTAGTGGCACTTGGAGATCATTGTAGCTGCGGGATTCTTGTTACTCTTGGTGGTTGCCGCCACCTAGATGCCTTGGAGAAGTGGAGGAGTTGTGGAAAGAGTTGGTGATTGTTCTTGTCCACCTCCCAGTGATTGTGAGGGGTTCTTGTGCCTTCCCCGCAGAGCGCCAAAGGCAACTCTAGTGGATTGCACATGTCATTGAGCTACCTCACTTATGGATTGGTTCTTGCGGTGTCCAATATGTGGACGAGGTTCGTGCTACACCTCTTAGCCACCAAACTACCATGTGTTGGTCGACACAACGGGGACTAGTGTGCCAGCGAGCACGTGAACCTCAGGAGAAAAATCATGTGTCTCCATTGTGATTGATTTATTAGATTTCTCCCGATGATTGGTATTCATCTTATTATGATTGGTTCATTCCTCGATGTGGCGGTATAAAGATCACATTTCTCTTATTTACATTCTCGCAAACTAGTTGTAACAAGCTCTTTAGTGTAATTAGTTTTGAGAGCTTATCTTATCTTTGCTAGTGTAGTTTCTCACCTAGTTGAGCTCTTTAGTGTAGCTAGCTTTTGAGAGCTCATAGTGACTTAGCTATTGATTGACTTAGAGATTATAGCAACTAGAATTTGTGGGATAGATGGCTTGCAACCCTTGTAGAGCTAGAGCAAAATTATGTTACGCCATTTGTCATACTAATCAAATTGCTCTAGTGATCTTGTAGATTTTTAATAGGCTATTCACCCCCCTCTAGCCATATTACGACCTTTCACCTTCTCATTGTAAACAATGTGCTTTATCCATTACTACCTTCATAAATATATCTTTCAATGGATCAAAGGGAGATTGATTACATGCATCCTATACAATGTGTTGTTATATATGCTAAGAGAATAACACACAACCTCCACATCATACTATAAACATGATTGTAGAACTATACTTGTTTTGAAGTAGTCAAATATGACAATGTGACTTTGATACAACTTCCATTGAAGAAGGCATGCATGCCCTACTTGCAACACTATGTTTGTGCCTTCTTGCCAAAATTTTATGTCAGTTTTATTGATAACCAAGTAAGGACGTCCCTCCCGTCTAGCTCTGATTAAAGTGGCATATAGAAAACAATATTGGTTTTCTTGTTAGGGCGATGATGCATATAGTAGATAGATAGTGTCACAGTGCACTTGTGATATAGATGCAATCTTCTCTAGGAGTATTGGTTTGTTCTAATGCAAAGTCTATTTTTTGGACACAAATAATGTTTTAAGAAATTTAGGAACACATAACTGAGTTCTAAATTAACATATACAAAACATATAAATGAGTCAAGATAAGCATTTTTGTGCCCATTGGATATGTGGTAGGAATCCTATGCCTTTTATTTAGTAAAGACTTAATTGCGGTCGATCAGGTGTTTAGCCTTCCTCCTACATGGTAGGGACCACATCTTTACCTATTAAATCTTGACGGGGTCACCGACACGCTTCATCTCAGGTCCAAATCCTTTCTCCCTTTCTGATCTAGTGATGGTGAGGGCAAGTAACACAGACTCGATAGCAGCGGATGTGGACTACGACATATCCCTAGGTGTAAGGTCCTAGATGACTAGAGGGGGTGAATAGCCTATAAAAAATCCTACACAAGCTACTAAACAAACTTGTTAGAATAACAAATGGCGTAAAGCGAGTTTTGCTTAGCCTACGGTTGTGATGCAAGCCTCCTATCCACAAGTCTAGTAGATTATGATCTCTAGTTCACACAAGGGCTATGTCACTAAACTTACACTAGTGAGCAAGCTAACAACTACTAGCAAAGGCTACCACTAGAGCTACACAAGATAATCTAGTAAATGTAAATATGAGAGAGGGGATTGTAAATCTTATACCGACGGTGGAGTGAAGATGTTGCCAATCACCAAGATGATATGCAATCAATCAATATTGACAACAACACAATATGAAGACCAATCACCGGGAGACAAGAGACACAATATTTTTGTTCACCCGGTGTTCACTTGTGCACCGACAAGCTACGTCACCGGTTGTGTCGACCAACACTTAGATGGTTTCCCGGTGTGACCTCAAGTCACTTGCCCCCCAAGGCACACCCCACAAGTGTAACATCTCTGGGTGTTAAGCATGCATTCACATCCTAATTCATGAGCATTTGCATTTCCTACATGATCATCATCACATGTAAATTGAGTTAGAATTTATTTAAAACTGTGATAATCATGTTTGAACTCTGAATTGGTAAAAGTCCTAGGTAAAAGTGGTAAAAATTTGTGGAGCTATAACTTTAAATAACTTAGAAATAAGTAGCATGATTTTAGGAGCAAGTTTTGTATTCAAAATCTTTCCAAATTTTGCTTCTAAAAATATTTCAGAAAAATGAGTTATCATTTAAAAATTTGACTTTAAATCATCAATTCAAAATCTATTTAGAATTTTGAAAAGTGCCCTAAATGAAAGTTGTAGAGAATAAAATTTTGAACAACTTTTGTTTTGGGAGTAATTTGTGAAAATGTCTTTTTCATCTTCAAAATTTGAATTTGAATCAAATAATAAAATCTAGAATTTATTTAGAAAAGAAAAACACTTTTTCAGCCTTATCGGGCCGCCGCCCCATTTCTGGCCCAGCGACCGAAGCCGGCCCGCGCGTGACCATGGCCCGGCCCACGCCGCGCGGCCTCCTCCTCCTCCCGCTCCCACGCGCGCGCGCCTCGCTGGCGCCCGCGGCAGGCCGCGTCCGCCGTGTGTCGACCGCATGCCGGCGACGCTCAGCGCGTGGCCGCTGTGGCCCCCGCTGCCCGAGCTTACCTCCGCCAGAGCCGCCTCCTCCTTCTCCACTCGCTCAGTCTTTCCCTTCTCACCCCACAGCAGAGAGCCAGCAGCAGCCGCGGTTCCGCCTCCGCCACCGTGTGCCATCGCCGGCACTGCCGTTCCGGCCACCGCAGCGCACCAGCGACGCCTCCATCTAACCCCGAGCTCTGCCTTTCCCTCGCGCAGCTCGTGCTCGCTCCAGTTGGCCGTGGTAAGCCTCCCCTCCGCGTGAATTGCTCACCAGAGTTCCGGCTGAGTTCGCCGGAGTTTTTCTGCTCCGTGGACTACTCTCTTTCGCCCCACCTTTTTCCCTTCTAGCACGCGCATCTTGCTCGCCATGGCTCACCGTTGCTCGAGCACCTTTCTAGTGACCGTGGCATGGTCGGGGATGGCTGGCCAGTGACCACTCGCGTCGCCGCTCTACCATTGGCGACGGCGAGCCTATTCCCGAGCTCCTCCGGTCATGCCGTTTGCACCAACGTGACCGCCTTGGCACGGGGATCACGATGGTGGTGACCTCACCGCCGGCGAGCTCACCGGCGGCGAGAACCGCGCAGTCAGCGCCTCCCTTTTCTCTGTGTGGCTGACATGTGGGGTCACGGGCCCACCTGTCTGCCTCAGCTCGCGCTCGCGTGTGCACTGCACCGGGTGCATCCAGCATTTTCAGCGGCTGCAGTTAAATGGATTTTTGAAAATGATTTTTCAGAAATTGTTAAAAGGGTTTCTAAAATCCATAACTTGCTCATTTTAGCTCCAAAAATTGTGAAACAAAATTTGTAGTGTTCCTCTAGACTAGATCTACAGTTTAAAAATATTACATGTCAAGTTTGAAATACTTTTCTGTAGAGTTTTTATTTAATCACTAAAACTGCTGTTTTCTTGTTAAATATGTAGTAAATCACAGAGAGCTTAGAAAAATATGGTTCCCCTTGCTATAATTTTCTTTTGTGATGTACTTTCTAGGAAAAATATATGCCATGCATGTTCTGTAGAAAAATCTTGAGTTGTAGTACAAGTGTTTAATATTGCTAATAATTGTTATTTTTGCTAGAGAGCAAAATATGAATAAAACATGCATGTAATAATTTTTCTACAGTGATTATTTATTGTGTAGAATGGAGGAAAAATACTAAATCTGTTGTTTGATACTTTTCATAGTATAAAGTATTTCTATGCTCATTTTTAGGCCCTAGCTTGTTATTTTTGTGTAGGCAGTTCTAGTAATTCAAATGCAATGAAATTTTTGTGTTATGCTAGATTAGATGATAGAAAGCTACTGTAATTTTCTCAGATTTTTCTGTGCTACTAAAATAGGTGTTGCTGTTCAAACTTAGTTGCAATTAGGGTTTTATTTAACCTTGTTAATGCATGACTAGTGAATAGGATTTTGCTTTGGTATATCTTTGAAGCATTTAATAAAATGTGCTAGCTTAGCATGGTAGTAGTAGAAGAGAATGCAGTAGATGACATATGCTTGTAGTCTGTATTCTTGGATGATGTTGACTACCTTGTAGAAGAAATGTATTCCTACTTTATGAAATAAAGTGAACTTAATTATCTACATTTCATTCATCATGACCATTACATATCATTTCCGCAATGCATCTAGGCATAAGCACTTATACGATTGCATCATACAGGATCGCAGGAAGTAACGTCGGTAGCAGTTCCCGAGGAGCCGGAAGAGCAGCCCGAGGAGGAGGAAGTGCCCGAAGCCGGCGAGGAGGTCGGTGAGGATCTTCCGGAGTGCCCAGACCACCGTCCAAGCTCGTTCGAGAGAGGCAAGCCCCAGAGCATTTCTCTCCCCTGGTTTGCAAATACTTTATGAATGCTTTACGTTAACTGCTGCATTAAGTTTAGGAGTTGTTTGCAACCGTTGCTGCATTATACCTTGTTTACTACGTTCTACCCTATCCTTGTCACCTTGTCATTCGCAGTCAAGTAATTGCTTAGCTTGCTTAGACCGATAGAAGTCGAGTGATTTCCTGTCACCTGCGAGCTATAGGTGTTTACCTGGATCTGATTGAGAAAAGATGTCATCATGAAATAACTAAGTGCTAATGTGAAATTGAGACCGGACGGAAACTTGCAGGGTTTCGGACTGTAGTGTTTTCCGTCTGTGTCGATTAAGGACCGTCCGTTGTTGGGTCTCGGGTCATGTTGAACGCATGCCTCACATTTAGCTGGCCGGATAAAGTACCTTCCAACCGCGAAGCTGGGAGATTATTCGGGCCGAGTGGATTGCCCGCAACGCACTGTACCGGAGTAGTAGTGGCAGGATACGGGGCGCGATAATAAGGCCAAAGAGCAGTCGGGCAGCCCCCAGGTACATGTGGTTCCTGGCAAGCTCGCGACTTTACCTGAATGGTTGACTCGGTGACCAACACCTCACTTTAGCGGGTGAGTGAGCTTTGTGTGAGGAATAACTTACTAGCTGGTTAATAATCGATTCGAATCGCTATCGTTCACTGGATAGTGAGCACTTGACTTGAGCTACTTTATTGTAGTAATATTGATGGAACACTTGGACAGTTATATGAAATATGGCATAATGGAAGTTGTTAGTGATCATTGGTTATCATTACCTGTTTAATTACATGTTACTTTAGTACAGGTACAAATGTAGTTGACAGGTTAATAAAGATTTAACTTGATACAAAGCTTTTGTAAAGATTCTCTAAATACTAAAAATGCCTTTTTGCAAATGAGTCAGCTACCCCACTAGACAGCCTGTCATGATTCCTTGGTGTCTTTTATTTTTGGTTCTGTCGGGTAAGTCTAGCTGAGTACCTTCTCGTACTCAGGGCTTTGTTCCCACTTGTTGCAGATGGGCAGATGTATTACGGCTACTGTATCAACTGCCTGTATCCTGCAATAGGAGAAGCTTAGGACCATGGGCAATGGTCATTCACTACATCTCGTCTGATGCTTTTGATGGAAGATGATCCTGAACTGGCACTGTATTTTGAACTCTGTGTGTGTGATTTGAACAAAATGCTTCCGCTACTTTCAATTTGAAACTGGGTTGTAATAACTATGTTTAAACTCCGATGTATTTGTGCCGCGAACTTTTATGTAACTTGTGATGGTGACCGCTGAACTTATTATGATCTTGGCTGGTATGCAAGTTGGTTTGAAATCCGTCGTGATTTCACGGACTACCGGGTTATACGGGCTTAAGTTTGCTAAATCGTCTGCTCAGTGGATGATTTTCTCACTTAATCTCGTATAATTGGTCGGTTCTATTACAGCTGGCATCGGAGCATGGTTTAGCGGATTTACTGTTCACAAGTGTATTTAAAACAAAATGTGTTTGAAAAACGCGATTTACAAACTAAGAGTGTGCCGGTGGTCATATCCTTTATGCCTAGTAAGGACTCTAGGTGACTTAATTAAGTACTGACTTGGGGGTTCTTGCACCATATTTCTATTTCGTCGCTCATACGGCGTGCTATTGTATGAGTGCCACTTGCGTGGGTGGTAATGTATGGATCAGTTGCCTCTACGCCTCGGTAAGTGTGAGATGTGAGAGCATGATCGGATACACCGCCGATCTAGGGAGAGTGCTTATATGATACTGGAGTACTTACATGTTTTACGCATGTTTTTACAAAAGTGTCGCATGTGTGGTTGTTCTGTCCGTTGAGGCGATGCCGTCAATAGGACGATGTTTTGGGTGATTACTACCGTTGTACACGTATCTGGGGATTCATGTAGAGCGTGTAGATAGATTTACTGCTTTCATGCATGCATGGGGAAATGGGCTGAAATGAATCTTCTGCAGGTACATAACAACATTTCTCATGTAGAACATATTAGTTACGTATATGAGAGATCGCCGGTATGCCACTGAATTCGTCGATAGATATCATTATTTCGTAAGTTTGTGAGAACGTAAGAAACATGCATGCATCATGTTGCTTGCGCATTTCATTCATGCCATGCATTCCTCCCCTTATAAATTGATTATCCCCTTTCAATAAAAATTGTACCAACTTAAATTATGTTCTCACCAGGTAATCGAAACTTTTGGTACAGATGGCCCACATGAAGCAGACTGCCCATAAGTCCACAGGTGGAAGAGCACCCCGACGCCAGTTGGCCCCGCGGGAGCACCGCAACACGGACACCTTTCTAAGCGAGTTTGGCATGCCAACTTTGCTTTGGAGAGTGCTCCATGATGTGGGGTACCCGGAGGGTCAGGAGCCGGTGTACTCTTAGAGTGAGAACCAGTTGGCAGAGAATGGACTGGCAGTAGTGGAGATCACTGTACCTGCTCTTGGTGATGCTCCAGAATGGGATGGTTGGCACTTGGAGTTTGAGGGACGCACTCCGGTTGAGGGTGCAGAGGGAGCAGCTTTCTGTGTCATCCGGGACATAATGAGCAGATTTCCCAACGAGCTGGCAGCAGCCTTGGCTGGCACTTTTCCGAGAGATGATCCTCGCGATGCTATTTGGGTACAGCCGCAAGGAAGTGCTTTAGTCAGAGGCCCAAGCGAAGGACAGGCTAGCGACAACCACGCTATGAGTGCGATGTATGCAACTATCAGAGCATACCAGAGTCTAGAGTGCACGTATTGGACTTTGACTGGTTTGCGTAGTGATGATCGGCTCAAAGCAAGAAAACACAAGAAGAAGCAGGCACGTGCTATCGCTAGTTTGCAGGAGCAGTTGGCTGACATGAGCTTGCAGCGAGACCAGGCTCTAGAGAGAGGTGATAGTTCTATACAGCGGGTGCATGCGTTGACTTAGGCCAACAATAATGCAGACCGCATGATTGGACAGTTGGTTCAGGAAAGGAATGAAGCCTGGAACGAGAAGAACCTCCTAAGGCAGAGGGTTGAGGAGCTAGAGGAGTACAATGTCAACTTGCATGAGGAGTTTCATGCGCTCTACAACGGGATTGGCCCGTATGCTCCTCCAGAAGCCGCCGGTATGGACGTCGATGACGATGAGGACGAGCCCACAGCCGCACCTGCTGACGACGACGCTGCTACTGATGGTAGCAATGGTGACGTCTCCGACCCCGACGATGGCCCCGAGGAGTAGGCTAGTTGCTTTGCGTTAGCTGCTAGGCCCTGTCACGATGACCTTCTTTTGGCTTCATGTATCTTGATGTATCTCGTTTGAACCTTGAGACTTGGTAGAATGTTGGATCTTGGTTGTTCATGCGATACCTGAGCGCATAAAGTCCAGTGTGTGTATACTGGCAACGTGGTTGTATTGGACGTGATGTTTGCATTTGAAGTAATTTCGTTAGTGGTGTTGTTTTAATTGGAATGCGATTATTGTGCCTCTGTTTTGTTGTATGACTTTGTTCTCTCCAATGAGTTCAGTACGGCATAATTTTTCATTCACTCACAATTACTACAACTTCACTTAATCATTACTTGTTGCTGAAATATGCAGATGGCAAACACTCGACGCGCCACGTATGAGGCTGCTGAAACTAGTGGAAATGGTGTCGGGGCAGGTGGGAGTAGTGCTAACAACGTCAACCATAACGAGCCACACCCAGAACCGCATTTGCCGCCTCCTCCACCGCTCACTGCAGAGATGTTCTTTGCATAGTTTCTGGGAAGTCAGCACAATGTCGAGCAGTCATAGAAAAATATGGAAGATTTCCTGCGTACCATCGCCAACAACGTGCAACGTGGTAACAACCAAGGTGGTGGCAATGGAGTGAATCAGTACAGCAACTTCAAGGATTTCATGGACACTAGGCCGCCAATTTTCAAGGAAGCAACTGAGCCACTTGACGCTGAAGAATGGATTAACACTATGGAAGATAAGTTCCGTGTGTTGAGGCTGACAGAAGTACTGAAGACAGAGTATGCTACACATCAGCTACAAGGACCAGCAGGGATGTGGTGGAAGCATCATCGCACCACCTTCCCTCCAAATGCTTAGATCTCGTGGAGAGAGTTCACCGAAGCCTTCCATGGAGTTTATATTCCATCAGGGCTAGTTGAGATGAAATTGGGAGAGTTCTTGGCTTTAAATCAGGGCACCAAAACCGTAACACAGTATTTGCATGCCTTCAACAACTTATGTCGTTATGCTCCCGACATGGTTGACACAGATGCTAAGAAGATTGCTAGCTTCAAGAGAGGGTTAGGTCCGAAGATGATGAAGCATGTGGGTACCAATACCCGCGCCAGATTCAATGACTTCATCAGTGATTGTCTGAAACAAGAGAAGAACAACAATGCGTACACAGCATCCAAGACTCGCAAGAGAGCCTTTGAGTCAGGACCGTCATAGTCCAGAGTTATCGCTGCTAATCGTTCAACCTATCGTCCGTCTGCACCTGGTGCAAGGTTTAGGCCACCGCAGCATAAGACCCAGAACTACAAGGGACCGCAGAAGCCGTACAAGATGGCAGTGCCGCCAGCAAGAACCGCCGCAACCGCGGGACAAGGTAACTCGAAGGGAGCTATCGGGTCTGCTGGTATAGTAAAGGGACCTTGCTATAACTGTGATCAGCCAGGCCACTTTTCCAAGTTCTGCCCTTACCCACCCCGAAAGAAGCAACAGACTTATAATGCTCGAGTGCACCACACCACTGTGGAAGAGATTCCTGAGGGAGAGCCCGTAACTGCTGGTAAGTTTCCTGTTAATCAAAACCCTGTAGTTGTTCTATTTGATTCTGGATCATCGCATTCTTTCATGAGTCAAGCATTTGCACGGAAACATGAACAACTATGCACAGACTTAAGTTGTGGTTACCGTATAAGTTCAGCAGGGGCTGATGTTTTAACCAATCAGATGGTTAAAGGGGCAACCCTTGAGTTAGGTAGTCAAAAGTTTCGAGTAAACCTGATAGTCATGCCTGGACTAGTTCTGGATGTCATCATAGGGATGAATTGGATGGAAGAATGGGGAGCAGTTATAGATACAGGAAGTCGGGTACTTACCCTGAAGGATCCCCAGGGAGAGGGTACTTTTCAGGTACCATTGCCCAAAAGAACAGACCTTGTGAGTGTGACATGTGCTATGGAAGTCATTCTGATTCATCAGATTCCGGTCGTGTGTGAGTTTCCGGATGTGTTTCTAGATGAGTTACCTGGTCTTCCGCCGGATAGAGATGTGGAGTTTGGAATTGAGTTGATCCCCCCGGGACAGCTCCAATTTCCAGGAGACCTTATAGGATGCCTCCGGATGAGTTAGCTGAGTTGAAGAAGCAACTAGAGGAGTTGTTGAACAAGGGGTTTATCCGGCCAAGTAAGTCTGAATGGGGATGTCCTGCCTTGTTTGTGAAGAAAAAGAAAGAGGGTACTTTGAGGATGTGTGTGGATTATAGGCCTCTTAATGCTGTAACTATCAAGAATAAGTATCCCTTACCTCACATTGATGTTTTGTTCGATCAGTTAGCCAAAGCCAGAGTGTTCTCCAAGATAGATTTAAGATCAGGATATTATCAGATAAAGATTAGACCACAAGATATACCGAAAACTGCTTTCTCTACCAGATACGGGTTGTACGAGTATCTTGTTATGTCCTTTGGCTTAACAAATGCTCCTGCATACTTTATATATCTGATGAATACAGTTTTCATGCCAGAGTTGGACAAGTTTGTGGTTGTGTTCATTGATGATATTCTAGTATACTCTGAGAATGAGAAAGATCATGAAGAGCATCTGAGAATTGTCTTAACCAGACTGAGAGATCATAAGTTGTATGCTAAGTTTAGCAAGTGTGAATTTTGGTTGAAGAAAGTTCCTTTCCTTGGTCACATTCTATCGGAGAATGGAGTATCCGTAGACCTGAGTAAAGTGCAAGAGGTCATGGATTGGAAGACACCAATCATAGTTTCTGAAGTTAGAAGTTTCTTGGGTTTAGCTGGTTACTATCGTCGTTTTATACCAGACTTCTCGAAGATTGCCAAGCCAATGACAAGTCTGCTACAGAAAGATCATAAGTTTGTATGGACAGAGGAGTGTGAGACAGCTTTCCACACCTTGCGGAAACTGTTGACCACTGCTCCAGTTCTAGCGCAACTGGACATTGAGAAACCTTTTGATGTGTTTTGCGACGCATCAAAAACAGGATTAGGTTGTGTTCTTATGCAAGAAGGAAGAGTCATTGCTTATGCCTCCCAATAGTTGAGAAAGCATGAGATCAACTATCCGACGCATGATCTTGAACTTGCTGCCATAGTGCATGCCTTGAAAATTTGGAGACAATACTTACTTGGTAATATGTGCAATATTTTCACCGATCACAAGAGTCTCAAGTACATCTTCACCCAACCTGAATTGAACATGAGACAGCGAAGATGGTTAGAATTGATCAAAGATTACAATTTGAATGTGCAATATCATCCTGGAAAGGCCAATGTAGTGGCAGATGCTTTGAGTAGAAAGTCACATTGCCTGAATGTGCAACCTTTGCTCGAAGATGGTTTTGATCTAATGCATCCTGCAGTGTTACACAGTATTCAGATTAGTTGTTCTTTGGAGAGTAAGATAATAGAAGGCCAGAAAACCGACAAAGGGATATTCCATATCAAAGAAAAGATTAAAGAAAAACCATCCAAGCACTTTAGATTGGATGAACATGACGTGTTATGGTTTGACGACCGTCTTGTTGTTCCTAAAGATGGAGAGCTTAAGAATAAACTTATGGATGAGGCTCACCTTTCAAAGTTATCTATCCATCCCGGAAGTAGCAAAATGTACCAAGACTTAAGACCTCGTTTTTGGTGGACCAAGATTAAGAAAGAGATTGCGGCATATGTAGCCAGATGTGACACCAGCTGCAGGGTAAAGGCTATTCATATGAGACCAGCCGGATTGTTGCAACCTTTGTCTGTACCTAGTTGGAAGTGGGATGATATAAGCATGGATTTCATCACAGGTTTGCCCACTACTCAGAAAGGACATGATTCGATTTGGGTAATTGTGGATCGCCTTACAAAGACAGCTCACTTTTTACCTGTCAAGACAGAATATAGACCACCTCAATATGCTGAGAAGTATATTGCTGAGATTGTGAGATTACATGGCATACCGAAGAATATCGTGTCTGACAGAGGGTCACAATTCACTGCTCACTTTTGGGAGCACTTGCATAAAGGTTTGGGGACGAGTTTAATTCGTAGTACCGCCTATCATCCTCAAACAGATGGTCAGACCGAAAGAGTTAATGCTGTTCTGGAAGATATGTTGAGAGCCTGTGTGTTATCTTCTAGAGGTTCATGGGAGTCATGGTTACCTTTAGCAGAGTTCGCTTACAATAATAGTTATCAAGAAAGTATCAAGATGGCACCATTCGAAGCTTTGTATGGTAGAAAGTGTAGAACACCACTTAACTGGATTGAGCCAGGAGAAAGAAGATACTACGGTATTGACTTCGTAGAAGAAGCTGAGAAGAAAGTTCATATCATTCAGCAAAATATGAAAGCCGCTCAATCACATCAGAAAAGCTATGCAGATCAAAGAAGGATACCGCTGATGTTTGAGGTTGGTGACTATGTTTATCTGAAAGTCACGCCAATGAAGAAGAAACGGTTTGGAGTACGCAGAAAGCTTGCAGCCAGATTTGTGGGACCATATAAGATCTTTGAAAGAAAAGGTCCAGTCGCTTATAAGTTGGAGTTACCTGAGACAATGAGTGCTATATTCCTAGTTTTTCATGTATCGCATCTCAAGAAGTGTTTGCGTGTTCCCGAAGAAAGAATCGAACCTCGAGGTATAAAGCTCAAGTCAGATTTGGTATATCATGAGCAACCGGTTCAAGTGTTGGACTCTAAAGAAAGAGTTACTCGGAACCGTGCGGTGAAAACATATAAGATACAATGGAGTCATCATGATGAAGGAGATGCAACTTGGGAAACGGGTGAATATCTGCAAAAAGCTTATGAGGATTTTTATAACAAATGGTTTGTAACCCAAAATCTCGGGACGAGATTCTTATAAGGGGGGAAGGCTGTAACACCTCTGGGTGTTAAGCATGCATTCACATCCTAATTCATGAGCATTTGCATTTCCTACATGATCATCATCACATGTAAATTGAGTTAGAATTTATTTAAAACTGTGATAATCATGTTTGAACTCTGAATTGGTAAAAGTCCTAGGTAAAAGTGGTAAAAATTTGTGGAGCTATAACTTTAAATAACTTAGAAATAAGTAGCATGATTTTAGGAGCAAGTTTTGTATTCAAAATCTTTCCAAATTTTGCTTCTAAAAATATTTCAGAAAAATGAGTTATCATTTAAAAATTTGACTTTAAATCATCAATTCAAAATCTATTTAGAATTTTGAAAAGTGCCCTAAATGAAAGTTGTAGAGAATAAAATTTTGAACAACTTTTGTTTTGGGAGCAATTTGTGAAAATGTCTTTTTGATCTTCAAAATTTGAATTTGAATCAAATAATAAAATCTGGAATTTATTTAGAAAAGAAAATCACTTTTTCAGCCTTATCGGGCCGCCGCCCCATTTCCGGCCCAGCGACCGAAGCCGGCCCGCGCGTGACCATGGCCCGGCCCACGCCGCGCGGCCTCCTCCTCCTCCCGCTCCCACGCGCGCGCCTCGCTGGCGCCCGCGGCAGGCCGCGTCCGCCGTGTGTCGATCGCATGCCGGCGACGCTCAGCGCGTGGCCGCTGTGGCCCCCGCTGTCCGAGCTTACCTCCGCCAGAGCCGCCTCCTCCTTCTCCACTCGCTCAGTCTTTCCCTTCTCACCCCACAGCAGAGAGCCAGCAGCAGCTGCGGTTCCGCCTCCGCCACCGTGTGCCATCGCCGGCACTGCCGTTCCGGCCACCGCAGCGCACCAGCGACGCCTCCATCTAGCCCCGAGCTCTGCCTTTCCCTCGCGCAGCTCGTGCTCGCTCCAGTTGGCCGTGGTAAGCCTCCCCTCCGCGTGAATTGCTCACCAGAGTTCCGGCTGAGTTCGCCGGAGTTTTTCCGCTCCGTGGACCACTCTCTTTCGCCCCACCTTTTTCCCTTCTAGCACGCGCATCTTGCTCGCCATGGCTCACCGTTGCTCGAGCACCTTTCCAGTGACCGTGGCATGGTCGGGGATGGCTGGCCGGTGACCACTCGTGCCGCCGCTCCACCATTGGCGACGGCGAGCCTATTCCCGAGCTCCTCCGGTCATGCCGTTTGCACCAACGTGACCGCCTTGGCACGGGGATCACGATGGTGGTGACCTCACCGCCGGCGAGCTCACCGGCGGCGAGAACCGCGCAGTCAGCGCCTCCCTTTTCTCTGTGTGGCTGACATGTGGGGTCACGGGCCCACCTGTCTGCCTCAGCTCGCGCTCGCGTGTGCACTGCACCGGGTGCATCCAGCATTTTCAGCGGCTGCAGTTAAATGGATTTTTGAAAATGATTTTTCAGAAATTGTTAAAAGGGTTTCTAAAATCCATAACTTGCTCATTTTAGCTCCAAAAATTGTGAAACAAATTTTGTAGTATTCCTCTGGACTAGATCTACAGTTTAAAAATATTACATGTCAAGTTTGAAATACTTTTCTGTAGAGTTTTTATTTAATCACTAAAACTGCTGTTTTCTTGTTAAATATGTAGTAAATCACAGAGAGCTTAGAAAAATATGGTTTCCCTTGCTATAATTTTCTTTTGTGATGTACTTTCTAGGAAAAATATATGCCATGCATGTTCTGTGGAAAAATCTTGAGTTGTAGTACAAGTGTTTAATATTGCTAATAATTGTTATTTTTGCTAGAGAGCAAAATATGAATAAAACATGTATGTAATAATTTTTCTACAGTGATTATTTATTGTTTAGAATGGAGGAAAAATACTAAATCTGTTGTTTGATACTTTTCATAGTATAAAGTATTTCTATGCTCATTTTTAGGCCCTAGCTTGTTATTTTTGTGTAGGCAGTTCTAGTAATTCAAATGCAATGAAATTTTTGTGTTATGCTAGATTAGATGATAGAAAGCTACTGTAATTTTCTCAGATTTTTCTGTGCTACTAAAATAGGTGTTGCTGTTCAAACTTAGTTGCAATTAGGGTTTTATTTAACCTTGTTAATGCATGACTAGTGAATAGGATTTTGCTTTGGTATATCTTTGAAGCATTTAATAAAATGTGCTGGCTTAGCATGGTAGTAGTAGAAGAGAATGCAGTAGATGACATATGCTTGTAGTCTGTATTCTTGGATGATGTTGACTACCTTGTAGAAGAAATGTATTCCTACTTTATGAAATAAAGTGAACTTAATTATCTATATTTCATTCATCATGACCATTACATGTCATTTCCGCAATGCATCTAGGCATAAGCACTTATACGATTGCATCATACAGGATCGCAGGAAGTAACGTCGGTAGCAGTTCCCGAGGAGCCGAAAAAGCAGCCCAAGGAGCAGGAAGTGCCCGAAGCCGGCGAGGAGGTCGGTGAGGATCTTCCGGAGTGCCCAGACCACCGTCCAAGCTTGTTCGAGAGAGGCAAGCCCCGGAGCATTTCTCTCCCCTGGTTTGCAAATACTTTATGAATGCTTTACGTTAACTGCTGCATTAAGTTTAGGAGTTGTTTGCAACCGTTGCTGCATTATACCTTGTTTACTACATTCTACCCTATCCTTGTCACCTTGTCATTCGCAGTCAAGTAATTGCTTAGCTTGCTTAGACCGGTAGAAGTCAGGTGATTTCCTGTCACCTGCGAGCTATAGGTGTTTACCTGGATCTGATTGAGAAAAGATGTCATCATGAAATAACTAAGTGTTAATGTGAAATTGAGACCGGACGGAAACTTGCAGGGTTTCGGACTGTAGTGTTTTCCGTCTGTGTCGATTAAGGACCGTCCGTTGTTGGGTCTTGGGTCATGTTGAACGCATGCCTCACATTTAGCTGGCCGGATAAAGTACCTTCCGACCGCGAAGCTGGGAGATTATTCGGGCCGAGTGGATTGCCTGCAACGCACTGTACCGGAGTAGTAGTGGCAGGATACGGGGGCGCGATGATAAGGCCAAAGAGCAGTCGGGCAGCCCCTGGGTACATGTGGTTTCTGGCAAGCTCGCGACTTTACCTGAATGGTTGACTCGGTGACCAACACCTCACTTTAGCTGGTGAGTGAGGTTTGTGTGAGAAATAACTTACCATCTGGTTAATAATCGATTCGAATCGCCATCGTTCACTGGATAGTGAGCACTTGACTTGAGCTACTTCATCGTAGTAATATTGATGGAACACTTGGACAGTTATATGAAATATGGCATAATGGAAGTTGTTAGTGATCATTGGTTATCATTACCTGTTTAATTACATGTTACTTTAGTACAGGTGCAAATGTAGTTGACAGGTTAATAAAGATTTAACTTGATGCAAAGCTTTTGTAAAGATTCTCTAAATACTAAAAATGCCTTTTTGCAAATGAGTCAGCTACCCCACCAGACAGCCTGTCATGATTCCTTGGTGTCTTTTATTTTTGGTTCTGTCGGGTAAGTCTAGCTGAGTACCTTCTCGTACTCAGGGCTTTGTTCCCACTTGTTGCAGATGGGCAGATGTATTACGGCTACTGTATCAACTGCCTGTATCCTGCAATAGGAGAAGCTTAGGACCATGGGCAATGGTCATTCACTACATCTCGTCTGATGCTTTTGATGGAAGATGATCCTGAACTAGCACTGTATTTTGAACTCTGTGTGTGTGTGATTTGAACAAAATGCTTCCGCTACTTTCAATTTGAAACTGGGTTGTAATAACTATGTTTAAACTCCGATGTATTTATGCCGTGAACTTTTATGTAACTTGTGATGGTGATCGCTGAACTTATTACGATCTTGGCTGGTATGCAAGTTGGTTTGAAATCCGTCGTGATTTCACGGACTACCGGGTTATACGGGCTTAAGTTTGCTAAATCGTCTGCTCAGTGGATGATTTTCTCACTTAATCTCGTATAATTGGTCGGTTCTGTTACAGCAAGGCACCACAAGACACCACTCTCAAGTGAGGTAACTCAACAACACGCGCAATCCACTAGAGTTGCTTTTGGCGCTCTGCCGAGGAAAGCACAAGAACCTCTTACAATCAACCGGAGGTGGCCAAGAACAATCTCCTTCTCTTGCCAACGCCTCCAATAATCTACAAGCCAGCTAGGAGCGGTACTCTCCAAGAGTAACAAGAAATCCACTGGCTAAACCACCCACAAGTGTCACTAGATGCCCTCAAGCTATGCAATGCACTTTGGGATCACTCAATCTCACTTTTGATTTGCAATCAAGCAAGAGAGATGAGTGGGAGGGAGAAGCTCTAGCTCAAAGGATGCACAAGAGTATTAGAAATCACAAGAGGACCTCACCAAGGGCCGGCCAACAAGTATTTATAAGCATCCCAACCGAATAGAGCCATTGTACCCCTTCACTGGGCGCTTTTCGGGACGACCAGACGCGTCGGTCGAAACTGACCGGACACGCTCAACCGCGTCTGATCGCCCTGCACCGTCCCCGTGTTCCTCTAGATTCAAACACGGCTGCCCGATCTCAACGATCGACACAATGTTCCAACGGTCAAACAAGCGACCGGACGCGCTGCCCAACCGACCGGACACGCCGAGTGCATAGCGTCACGCGCCTGTGAAGCATCAACTGGACGTGCTCTAGACAACGACTGGACGTGACAGTGTCAGCGTCCGGTTGGAGTCCAGTAAGCTCCCTCAACGACCGGACGCGTCTGATCGCGTGTGACCGGACGCGCCACGCGTCCGATCAGCTTTACGCCACACGCTACACTTCTAGGTGCCGACCGGACGCACCGGTCCCACGAGTGACCGGACGCGCCGGTGCGAAACCCTAACACCGGTGCGACTGACTGCTGCGTTGAACTGACCGGACGCATCCGGTCAAACCGTGACCACGTCCGGTGCAGCTTCTGGTCACCTCTGTGACCTCCGTTCGCCTCTGTTTCTTTTCTGACTTCTGGTGTAGTGGAAAATAGGCAATTCAACTCCTCGAAAACGTCTCTCTACCGCTCAAACTTCATCGCCTTCGTAAATGTGCCAACACCAACAAGTAATCACCACCTTATGCACGTGTGTTAGCATTTTCATAATCATTTTTAAAGGTTTTCTAGTTAGCTCACTAGGCCCTACATGCAATGCACCTCATGAATTCACCTAGTGGCACCCGTGCGTCGAATAACTGATAAGACTTCCCCTCTTAATAGCTCGGCTATCGATCCTAAACTACTCACACCCTCTATGATGTCTTGAGTGCAAAACAAAATGACCTTATGGTTATACCTTTGCCTTGAGCCCATTTTGTTTTTCCAAAAGATATGATCCACTTCATATCATCACATGACCGTCTCGATCCATCGACCTTGACTTCACTTGCTCTTCACCGTTGCATCGGTCCGTCGACGCCAAGTCTTGCTCAAGCTTCACCATCGCATGGTCCTTTGCTTCGAAGCCTCAACTTGCCCTTCACATTCACAACCGGTCCATCGAGCCAAGCATCATCTTGGTCTTCATCATCTTAGTCACATGAGTTAATGTCATGTCTCATATTCAATGACCACCTTTATCTAAATCATCCACTTAGATACAAAGGTTAGTCCTAGGTTTCATCAATTAGCCAAAACCAAACTAGGGACTTTCACTAGGCTAACCTCTTAGATCCATTGATGCCTTAACCTGTTAACTCTTCAAAGGGTCACTGGTGTGGTTCCTCTCAGATCCAAACTCTCTCACCCTTTCAGATCTGGCAACAACAAGGGCAAGTAGCACAAACTTTGGTGGCAGCGGCTGTGGACTACGATGGATCCCAAGCAAGTCAACCTCTCAAATCTGAGGAGGCCTTAACCTATTAACTCTTCACGGGGTCATCAACACACTTCCCTCTCAGTTCCAAACTCTTTCTCCCTTTGAGATTCAGTGATGACAAGGTCAACAAGATCAAGTATCACATACTTTGGTGGTAGTGGCTGCAGACTACGACAGATACCTAGGCAAGTCAACCTTCTTTCTTCCTCCCCTTCTTTATTTCCCTATCACTCCTAGATTGGATGCATGGTGGGTTAGGGTTGAAGAAGAAGTTAGATCTTGCAATGCAAAGTTGAAGCAGGAGTTGAAGAAGAAACGAAACCCTAGATTTAGGGTTGGATGGGTTTGGGAGTTGGAGATTTATGGTCTTAGGTTTTGGAAGGACATTGATCTTAAAGAGGATGGCTGAAGTCAAGGTGGGTAGGTAGGCCAGGTGACGGCAACGCCTTGTAACTTACAATGGAGTGTTTGGCGGGGAGGGTCAACAGTGGGAACGATCAATTTCCTTGGTTAGTAGAGGGCATGTAGGAGGGTGACGATAGGAGGTGGGTGTGGTGGCTCAACATCAAACACGTTATTGGCCTATTGGAAGTGGTTGAGATCAGCGACGGGGAATGACGAGAATTGAATTACAAATTGTTCTTCTTCTTTCTCTTTCTTTTTAGTTATGTGTGGTCGACCCAAATGAGTTTTTTCTCTCTCAGAGTAATCTACATGAAAACTACTCAATTTTTATAGAACATGTCCTCATGTCACCCAAACTTGCTTAAAAAGGAGCAAAAATGTTGAACGCCTTACATGGGGCACCTACCTGAATGCCTAAAGTTTTCCTAATTGATGTCATTGCTCACTACCTTTTTGCATTGGCAAACTTTGGTATAGTGTTGACTCCTATTTTGGTGAGCACCATAGACTTTAGAACTGTCAGGCCTCTACTTCTAGGGTCCCTTGTGCATCATGTATTAGTCCCTGGATCAGTAGCTGATACGCACATCTCATCAAGATTGATATCAAAATCATACTTTTATTGCTATCAGGGAAAACATGCTACAAGGTTCGGGCTACATAACTTGGGCCACTGGCCCTATTTTGTATATCAGAGTGCTAAGACAGCAGGCTCTGATTGACCTGGCTCTATTCCTACAGGCAGCTTGGAGTCCGGACGTAACCCTAGCCTTGTTCCTTAAGCGCACTCCTATTTCCTAATTGTCGTGGTCCTAACATAGTTTTCTCGTATGGCTCCATCTTTGAGTATACTCCAGGCATCCTATCCAGGTGTGACTCCAATAGTTTCATCCGGGTATGTCCTCTTGTGGCTTCTCGCCTAAAAACGTAGAATGGAGGTGTAACACTCTAGGTGTTAAGCAAGAACTAAAACTTGTCATATCATCATAAAACATAATGATATGTTTAGTAGATCACCATGTGATGCATTCACTAAAAAATAATACATAATTATTTTATTTAGCTTGCAATGTCTTGTTATGATGTGTTGAGCTTAAACCAAAAATCTTTTGAGGTACTTTGTGGCCTTGTATATTTGGAATTTCATTAATAACTTGGAATTATGTCTTAATAAGCTTTGAGGTGTAAAGTGAGTACTTTGCACTAGTGGCAAGCATGGGACATGAATTCAAGTCCAACCAATTAAAAATTGGAGCCTCAAGACTGAAATCAGAATTGAAATCCAACACTTAGGCAAATTTGCCCAAGTCCTGGAATTTAGTTTTGAATTCAATTTTGGGAGATTTATTAAAATGAATTTCATAAATAAACTTGCTCCAATCTTTGTATCATTGTTTAGAACAAGTTGTGTACTAAGCAGTGGTAGCTTAGGTTGGGATGTTTGTCAACTAATTAATCACCAATTAATTCCCTAAGAAGCTAAGTTATTACTTTGGAAACCCTAAACCTTGTTTCATGTTTCAAGTAGTGAAACATGATGTTTCATTCATTCTATAACCTAACCCCTCTACTATCTCCCAATCGGTTGAGTTTCACTTCTCCGTGTCTATAGCAAAGTTGGAGTTCTTGAGATAAGGAGCAACTTTCCTTTTTGGAGCTTGACCTAATTCTACTTGCATTTTGATCAAATTAAGGAGGGGAGCTACTGTTCTTGATCTGCAACATGTGCAACATGTTGCAATGTTTCATTGTCCTATTCCCTTGTTTCCTCTTTGCTCACCGACGTCGCCACCTCCTGCTTGCCGTTCACCGCCCCCGACTCCACCGCTCGCTCGCGCGTGGACACGCACCAGCTTCGCCGGCCGTGTCATAAGCAGCTGCTGGCGCTCCAGTAGTTGCTCGCCCTCGCCTTCATGTACCCAAGCCGATCATCCCCTTCCTTCTCCCCTGTTCGCCATCACCACCACTGCCGGAGCTCGAAGCTCTAATTCGCCCCTCTCGTTGTTCCACCCACCAATTCCTCTTGTCACCCCGTCCGCCACCACCTTGCACTCCATTTAAGCCCACTAGCATCACCCCGCATCGCTCGAGCTGGCCACACGAGGTCTTCTTCTTCCTCGGAGTTCCACAGCGCCGTCGTGAGCGCCCTCCCGTGGCTAGGCCGCCACGGCACTCCTTCGCACCATCTCTCTTATGTTTTCTATTCTCTATACCATCTCGATTCTTATGGTCGCCCTAGTTTCTGCATCGGAGGACTGGACACGCCAGAACGGAGCTTTGCCACCGAAGCACATCGCCGGAGCCACTGATCCTGACGACCACCATGATCTACCGCCCTTCAAAGTCGATTAGCCATCGTTTCCAAGTCTCGGTGAGTGTTTGAGTGAGCTAGACATGTTAGTTTTATCGCTAACGAGCTCTAGTGCTCGGAACGCGGCCATGTCGGTGAGCGATCGCTTGCCGAGCTGCCATGAATGAGGAGAAGCAAGCTCCGCACTCGAATTTGCCCGATTAACCCCTTGGATGGATACGCAGAGTAGTGAGGAACATGTTGACGCTTGTAGCTGCACTGGAGGCATCACCGTGGGTGGTACCGAGCTCACCGGAGATAGCGGGCCGCCAGAGGCGTGGTCATACTCGCCGCTGGCCATCGGGGTTGAGGAGGAGTGCGCCATCGAACGCGGGAGAACGAGGAGCGTCGGTAGGAGTTGATTCCGTCACCGCTGAGCTCACCGGCGGTGAGCTGCACTCGACCGGAGCACCGCCGTGCCGGAGACAGCACGGGTAGAGAGAGGGAGCGAGCGGGTGGGCCACCTGTCTCCTGGGCTTTCGGGTCTACGTGCTGGGCTGGCTTGGGCCAGGCAGGAGAGAAAGAGAGAGAGAAGAAAGGGGGCCGCTTGCTTCTGTTGGGCTGAACCGAGTGAATGAGAGAAAGAGAGAGTTTCTTCTTTTCTATTTTCTAAAAATATATTCAAAGATGAACTTTGTAAAAATTTGTAACTAAATAATTAATGCTTAATCTGGGAAAAATGTAAAACTGAGAAAAATAGTAAGTTTGCTATGTTAAAAAATTCTAGGTTTTAATTAAGAAATACAACTTACATGATTTTTGTAGCTTAAAATATAACTCCCAAATTCATGAAATTTTATGAGTATGTTTAACTTGCTGTTAGGAATCTACACAAAAAGTTTGGCACAGTTTGGAAATAAAATGAACTGATCACTTAAATAGACTTGATTTCATGAATTAATAAAATATGAAAGCATTTTTTGGAAATCCTTTAAATGGCTAAATTATGCATTTGGGATTGATTGTAGACCTTCGAACATTTTACCCTTACTGTTCCAAGGAATTATTATTGAATGGTTAATTCATATCCTTTCACCCTGTTAATCTATACTACTTAAATGTAATAAACAACTTTTAATCATGAGATGTTAAAGGTTGTTTTGTGAAGTAATTAACTTGTAATTAGAGAAGAAAAGTTGTACTCAAGTAGATAATTTGATAAATCACTATAATACATGTGTTTATTCCATGTAAGCCTCATCATTGAAGCATGCATATTTATTTAACGTATAGTGAACGAGTGTGGAGAACCGCTAGCTGAGCCGACCTCTGAGGCGGGTTATCACTCAGAGGTAGTTGGGTTAGAGAGTGGAGCTGAGTTGGATACATCTGACAACCCCGACATTGCAGGCAAGCCCCGAAGCATAAACCATTCCTTGTGTTTTATAAAATGTTTATCACATAAGTCTTAGGAATGTTGCATTTAAGTATTAGGAGTTGTATGATAAACTTTGCTGCATGACTACCTTGTTTATCCTTACTCACCCATGGTACCTATGTTTAAGCAATATTTGTTAAAATGCTTAGCCCTGCTTAGATGTAAATGCTAGAGGTAGGTTTTTTTCTAAAGTTAAAGATGAACCTGAAGTATGAGGATGATCATGACTTTTAAATCTAGACCGGGCAGAATCTTGGCTTACGCCCAATTTGAAGCTGGACGTAGTGACCCCGTCTGTGTCGGTTAAGGACCATTCGTTGTACGGCTTGCTTGTGATCATGACTTGTAGTACTAGCCACATCTGGGCTATTACTTTATGGGAAACGATAACCGTGCACTGGGAGTGGAGAGATGGCGAGAGTACCGTGTTACACACTCCTGTGAATCTGTCAGGGATGAACGACGCAGTAGAGTGGGTACTGTGCTCTCGGGTAGCACTGGACCGATTCCTGTCTTAGAGGATCCGAGTGAGGGTTGATATATGCAGGTGTGGGTCCGGGCCTAACCCTGCATATGTCGTGTGGTAAGAAAACCCCAGCTAGGCCAAACCGATTTGAATCACCGCGGCTTCTCGGTAAAGGAGACTTGATCAACCATCCTGCATCGTAGTTAATCTACTGGAACTTTAGCTATGTGATCATGTTGTGATGAGAATAATGAAGTGCTTAGGATTAGAATAGGTGCTAAAAGAGATTTCTTTAATATTAAATTAAAGCATAAAACTTTGAAAGTAAGGATCGACATTAGTGCAGCGGTTCAGCAAAAGTATTCTTGATCTTGCTACACACTCACCTTAATTCCCCTTACCTTGCATATCATTGGAGTCTTTCCTTTTCGTCGGTTAAGTCTTGTTGAGTATCCTCAGTACTTAGGGTTTGCTAAACCCTTGTTGCAGGTGAACAACATGAGCAGGCTAGCACTAGCCTCTGCTATATGTTGGTTCCTGAGGAAGAGTCCTAGCAGTGAGAGTGTTGAAGTGCACCCTAGGGTAGGGTGAAGTTCTTTTGGTGATGTAATTTATGGGACGTACCCTCCTTTTGCTACCTCACTGCCTGTATGGTAAAACTATGATTTATAATAATGATGGTTTGTAAGAACTTAATACTGGTTTGTAAACTTATGTTATTGTAAGACTTTCATTGTACTCTGATGTAATAAATTTGTATATTTTGTATAACTATTGTAATCCTGCAATGCTACTTAATTGATCCTGCTCGAAAGACGAAACGTGGATGATTCGGGTTTTCCGAGGACACCCGACAGACTATCGAGTTATAAGGCACTCATGTGCTACTACCAGAGGTCTGAAAGACAATGGTAAATATATGTGGGTCATATGATTCAGATGGTTCTGCCACAGGAGGGGGTTGAGTACATAAAGTACTCAGCAAGCCCTGAACTTTAGGTGGAGGAATGTGGGAGGAAGGCTATATGTGAAGGTGGTTATGAAGGTGGGGGTGAAAGTGGTAGGGAGTACGTGCGGTACACGGCAAAGCAAGCCGTGCAAGCTGTATCGTGACAGCCGCACACACGAGAATCACCGTCCAGACTAGCAATCACTTGATTGACTATTTCTCGTCCGATTCGAAAGATAATTTCGGGATCCATGTCCGTATAAAATTTGGGCCTTGTTTAGTTTCTAATTCCTCCTTTAAATTTCACTATGCAAAAAGGAGATTCCCCATCATATCAAAATATCGGTAAATGCATAGAGTATTAAATGTAGATAAAATCAAAAACTAATTGCACAGATTTGTTGTACTTTACGAGACGAACATTTTGAGTCTAATTAATCAATTTTTAGATAATTTTTTACACTAAAAAACAAAACGCGCTACAGTGTTCCGACAGGAACACTGTATCTCGCAGTGCCGACTCCGGCGTCCCAAATCGGGAACTGAACAAGGCTTTGTTCGAAACAATCGATCCTGCCAGGAGAACTCGTGCCCCAAAGTCGGAAGAGAAGCACACTTGCACGGAGATTCCCCCAAACAGACCTATCCGCGCCGAACTCCCAATTTCTCCCAGAATTCTCAACCAAATTAGACAAAACAACTTGCATTTGAAAGACAATTTAATCGCCTACAAACACACTGAGTTTCATCAGAGACGATGGATCGCGTCGCGAGAGAGGAACTCAGGGATTCGGGAGAGAAGCACAAATGCAACAGGTCCGTGTCCGCTTGTCAACCCAGCGGGGCAAAATTCGAGCCACCGAGCGGCGAGCGTCCCCACCCGTTGGATCCAGGCGGATCCGACGGCCGCGGGGAGTTGCAGCCACGGCGGGGAGCGATCCGCATGTGAACCCGCTCGGCCAATCACGGCTCGGCTGCGTCCCCGAGCGTTTCCACTCGCCACTGCTATTTAAGCGGCCTCGTCCTTACCTCCGCTCTCATCACCTACATGAATGCATGAAGTTTTCCTAATATGATGTCACTGCCCGCTACCTTTCAACATTGGCAAACTTTGGTACAGTGTTGACTCCTACTGCTGGAGTATTTTGGTGAGCACTGTAGGCTTAGGACCAACGTGCTTGTATAGCAACTTAAATGACCTTTCGACATTCTATATCTAGCATCGATAAGCCTAGTTAATCACTCGAGCATTCCATCAGAAATGAATATGGATGTTTTTCTTTTTTTACATTTGAACATTCTATACTTTGATATGTTCACTTATTTCCTCTCGCGTTATCAAACTTGTATGCCGATGCCACATCCATCGTTGCTAACTAGTCGAAAATCTTGTCTTTGGCAGGAGTAAGCAGGATTCAACTATGGTGGTTACACGAAGACATCCGATCAAGAGCAGGAGGTGCCAGCTTTGCCATGGAAATCCGCTGTCTTCATCGAGCATGCCCAAAGTAAGAAACTCCGATACACATCTTTTAAAAACAAGTTCTTGATTGATAGATCTCCATTTTACATTCTACTAGTACTCTCTTGTTTGATTTTGATACATACGTGATGGGCCTTGATTTTTTTTGGCTGCATGTAATGCACCTGCACTCTAGGTGCGGTACACGGCAAAGTGAGCCCGTGCACGCTGTATCGTGACACACGCATGAGAATCACCGTCCAGACCAGCCATCACTTGATTGACTATTTCTCGTCCGATTCTCAATCAAATTGTTCGAGACCACTTCCATTCGAAAGATAATTTTGTGATCCATGTCCGTATAAAATTTGGTTCGAAACGATCTATCCTGCCGGGAGAATTCGTGCCCCAAAGTCGGAAGAGAAACACACTTGCACGGAGATTCCCCCAAACAGACCTGTCCTCACCGAATCCCCAATTTCTCCCTGAATTCTCCACCAAATTAGACGAACCCACTCGCATTTGAAAGATAATTTAGTACCCTACAAACAAACTGAGTTTCAAGAGAAACGATGGATCACGTCGCGAGAGGTGAGCTCGGGAATTCGGGAGAGAAGCACAGATTGAACAGGCTCTTGTCCGCTGGAGTCCGAGCCATGCGGCGGCGAGCGTCCCCACCCGTTGGATCCGGGCGCATCCGACGGCCCGCGGGGAGCTGCAGACACGGCGGGGTAGCGATCCGCGTGTGAACCCGCTCGGCCAATCCCGGCGCGGCGCTACGTCCCTGAGCCTTTACACTCGCCTCCGCTATTTAAGCTGCCTCGTCCTCGCCTCTGGTCTCATCAGTCATCACCCACCGCCGCCACCGCCGACGCAGCGAGCGAACGCACCAGCGCACGCGCAGTTCCGGAGAGGGTTGGGAGAGCAGTAGTAGTGTTAGTAGTCGAGATGTCGACGGAGGAGGCTGTTGTTGCGGAGGTTCCGGTGACCGAGGTGGAGGCTGAGGCACCGGCGGCCCAGGAGGCGGAGAAGGACAAGGCGAAGAAGGCACCCAAGGAGAAGAAGGCACCCAAGGAGAAGAAGGCGCCGAAGGAGAAGAAGGACAAGGGGAAGAAGCCGGCGGCGCACCCTCCCTACGCCGAGGTGAGCGCGTTGCGATCGAGCCGATTCGTTGTTCCGTTGGATTGGTTTTTTCGATTGCTTGTTTTTGATGAGGAATCTGTTGGATCGGTCTTGGCGCTGGCCTTTGTTATGATCGCGAATTCGATCTTGAATCTGAGATGCAATTTTTTTTTGGTCTGGTTGCAGATGATTTCAGAGGCCATCGCTGCCCTGAAGGAGAGGACCGGGTCGAGCTCGGTGGCCATAGGCAAGTACGTGGAGGAGAAGCACGGCGGCAAGCTCCCCACCAACTTCCGGAAGCAGCTGACCACGCAGCTGAAGAAGCTCGCCGCCGCCGGCAAGCTGACGAGGGTGAAGAACTCCTTCAAGCTGCCGGTCGCCGCCCGCCCTGCCACCGACGCCAAGCCCAAGGCTGGCGCCAAGCCCAAGGCACCCAAGGCGGCCGCCAAGACCGCGGCCAAGCCGAAGGCCTCGCCGAAGGCGAAGGCCAAGACGGCGGCGAAGCCCAAGGCGGCGGCGTCGCCCAAGCCCAAGGCGAAGGCCAAGCCCGCCGCCGCGTCGCCGCCCAAGCCCCGCGGGCGCCCTCCCAAGGTCGCCAAGACCTCCGCCAAGGCAGCAGCCAAGAAGGCTGCTGCTCCTGCTGCTACTGCCAAGAAGAAGGCAGTGGCTTCGCCCAAGAAGAAGGCGGCGACCCCAAAGAAGGCCGCCGCCGCTGCTGCTCCGGCTAGGAAGGGCGCGGCCAGGAAGGCTAAGAAGTAGGCTGCCTGCCTTGGCGCCGGCGAGATCTCCCTCCCTCCCTCCCTTCATTCCGCCTATAGTATAGATTTCCCCCTCCTTCCTATCTGGATTTTGATCCATTCAGAGTCTTGTCAGTAGCTCCTAGATTCGCCAGTAGCTCCGGCATGGGCCTCAGAGCCTTCAAGAAGGTAGTAGTCTGTCGTCTGTAAAAACATGGATGGTTGATCGTGTGTGATCAGTCCTCATGCTCCTGCCTGCCTGTATGATGAAATCAAGTTAAGCTATGATATTATTATGCTATTTCATGATTCCGGGACTGTTGCCGTAATGCTGTCAGATCGTTTTTGGTAGGATCGTGTTTGGATTTCTGGTTGCTGCTGTTCAATTCCTGCATTGGTTGATTTTGTTGGATTTGGATTTTAGAGAAGGATCCTAGCATTGCATCATGTTTGGTTCTGGTTTCTGCATATTTGACTGCAATTGTAATCGTGTTCTTCGTTCAATTGTTGGATTAGTTGATTTTGTTGGATGTAGAGGAGGTTCGTAGCATCATCATATACGGAGAAAAAGGCTGGGGATTTGTTCGAAAATGACGCTGGAATCTTGGCGAAATCTCTAGAATCATGCTTTGCTTACATATAAATACTTCCCAAAAAACCAAAAGGATTCTGGTTTGCGTGATTGGGATTTCGGAATGCAGAGCGGCGCCGTTTGTTTCCAAAACCAAAAGATATTCCTGGTTTGCGTGATTGGGATTTCAGAATAGGGATTGCGCGACTGGGATTTGGCAGGCGGCAGGCCGCGTGGTGCGCGTGGACGGGGGAGGCCGGAGGCGCGCTCGCCGAAATGAGAAGCAGGCGTGATGTGCTGGAGCGGATCGCCGTTTCGTTGCGCGGTGGCGGCCGGCGGATGAGGAGGCAGGCGCGCTCGTTGCGGATGTTTGGGTGTGGAGGGGAAGGGCATCCCGCATCCACACCATTGAAGGGCGGGAGATTTTCATCTGGGGAGCCGTGCCCGTGCGTGTTTGCCGTTGCCTCTCTGGGCGTTCGAATTTTCGGGGATGGGGACAGGTGGGCACGTACGGACGGATGAGAAGATGGGCAGCATGTGGCTGGCTTTTGTGTTTCGAGCCCATGACCTATATCCGCCGGCCGCCGTTGTATCGAAATCGGGCCCCTGGTTCCGTTGACACGGTGCGCCTCAACCCTAGCCTCAAGTGGGCTGGTGCGTTCTTCTCAAAAAAAAAAGGTGGGCCGGTGCGTTCCCTTCTCAGCTACGAGAGGTCCAGCGTGCAGGTAAAGTTTATCTTGTGTTTTTCTAAACGAGCAGGATTTTCCTCCCAGCCAAAAGATGCACATATCATTTTTCATCAGGAATAAAAATTATAATAAATATTAAAATTTGTAATATGAAATAAATATTATTATATTATAGTGTAATGTACTTTATAAATTCTAATAAATATATCTAGAGATATAAATGTTTTGAAACTGACTCCACACACATTTAATTTGATCGGTAGCACTAGACTACAATAATTAACTAAAGTTTTCACAAAATTAAAACTTATAAAATTCTATAAAATAATAAGTGTTTCCCTCTTCGTACCTACCGGATAAAAGAGACTTGCCACTGAAAAAATTAGAAAAAAAACAAATTAAAAATCGTGGAAAAATATGTCGTTGGAAAAAATAGAAGATATAAAAGAATAAAAAACAACTGTGAAGTCACAGAGAATAGTTTCGTTAAAAAAGATTGGAAAACAAAAAAGGATGGAAACCACCGTGGATTAGTTGACTGCGCAGGTGGAAGAAAAAACAGAAAACTAATTAGAAACTACAGTTGATTAGCGGACAACGATAAGGCCTCGTTTGATGTTATAGTATTAAGAAACCATAGTATCATGAAACTGTAGTTTTAGAAATATTGATATGTAAAACCGTGGTTTAGAAAAAAGAGGTCTGGAGTGGAGTTTTAAAACTCCAAAAGACTACAGTTTCATCAATACCATAGTATTCAGAACCATAAAGTTTGTTGCACCCAAACACTTTATGGCACTCTAAAGGGTTGTTTGGTTCGGAGCCAGCTTTTACCACGCCAACTGTGGTGGCGCCACAACCGTGGCGGCCAAATCGATCGCCACAGAGTGTGGCGAGAATCGTGAGGGCCGGTGCGGTGGCTGCCAGACTCAATACCTGAACCAAACACTGCCCAATTAAAAATGATGGCGGGCCACAGCGTGGCGTGGCGGAGCGTGGCTCCCAACCAAACATCCTTTAAACCAACGTATTTCACAAAACCATGGTATTTTTCTAAAACTCTAAAAAATACTTTATATCCAAACATGGCTAAGATTGTATCGAACTACCATTTTCGTCCACACAAGTAGCTAGAGAGATGGACCAAAAAAATTGCGATGAAATCTTGACTCTTTAATATTATATAAGTAGCAAACATGCCTGTGCGTTGCAACGGAATCCAATACGTATAGTAATGGAGCTCCGTATCATTGTTAGATGCGAGTTATTAGCTAACTCGTTCTGATTCCTCATTTATGAGCGAGGATGAAGCCGTATGTTTATTCTATTTATCTAAAAAAAGCTAACTCTATGAACACGGGTCATGAGTCAAGATCATATACGAGATACGTAGGGCATAACCCAATACATATTTGAATTGGACTCCGTATTTATCATCGCTAGACACAAGTTATTCGAACTCGTATAAGTACAAGTCATGAGTTTAGGTCACATACGAGACACAGAGAGGTACCCGGTAACTAGGAAGAGGTGGACGAAAAAAATGGTGAAGATAAATTTTACCTCTTTAATATTAGGTATAGATAGTATAGATATAGATTAATATTAGATATAGATATATAGATATGGACATATAGTATCTATATAGATGGTGGAGAGGCAGAGCTCGCAGAGGCTAGAGGGTGGCGAATTATTTTTGGACGCGATGCGTTATGTCGACATGCATGCGCCTGAGCGAGCTACGAGGAAGCAGTCTGCCTGGATTAGCAAGCTACGAGCAAGCATGTCTGCTTGGATTATTAGTCTGTGACTTGATGACTCAGCCTGTGACGACTGATGGATTTTTGATGCTGGACCACGCCTTGAACCAATTTATTGGAAATGTGTGACTGGTCTATAAAAAATTAATATGGGTATAAGAGAGGTTTGGACCACGCCTTGAACAAATTTATTGGAAAGGTTGTGCGTGAGGTGCAGCAGATCTCTATAGGTGCATTTGCTGCTGAAAATGCCGGTTATCTGTGATTGCAGGTGCCAAAAAATCTTGGGTGTTTGACCAATCTTGGCCGCATTTAGCTTAACACTTGCAATCGTAGATGAGATCCTAATCTCAGCAAACCGCAACAAATTGGAGAAACGTTAGTTTAACTTTTTTTTTGTCTGAACACTTGTGCATGGTATATAGCTGGCCGAGTAGTTAGACAATTAGCCTAACTATGACTGTTGAAGTTTGCATCGCCGACCACTTGCTGCTTTGTCATTGGATCTAGCTGGGGCAGCACTGCAAGAACATGAAAATTTGTATGTATTGAAATTAGAAAATCTTATTATACTAAAGAGATATTTTCGGCCAGTGGAAATCAAATTCTGGAACATATCCTGTTATATCTCGTATGGCTTGTGATGTGTTATCAACAACGGGCGACGATTGTACCATCTGAAGTCAGCATTCAGCACCGGTGAGCGAGTGGTTAGTAATCTTCGGAGCAGGCTAGGCACTGATACTGTTGAAGCATTGACTTGCCTTCAAGACTGGATGTGGGCTGCCTCTCCACATAAAAGTTTTTTCTTCAAGTGGGTAGCACCACCGGTTAGGCCTGGTTTAGTTTGAAAAAGTTTTCCCAAAAAAACTACAGTAACGAATCGTACGGCACATGCATGGAGCATTAAATGTATACGAAAAAAACTAATTGCACAGTTAGGTGGAAAGTCGCGAGACGAAACTTTCGAACCAAATAGTCCGTGATTGGACATTATTTGCCAAATAAAGTCAAAACGTGCTACAATACATTTTTCACTCTTTTCACCCCAACTAAACACCCCCTTAGTATTCTGGTCTACAAATTTGTGGGTATGCATTGATACTTTCTTAATTCTCTTATTATAAAGTTTTGATCTTCTTATTTCTCTTGTGATTTTGACAAATTCTGACCTTAGGAGTGATCAGACAACATCTGACCTTGATGGGCATAACAGGTAGATTTGCATTCACACGTCTATCTTTCATGCAAAATCTGTGAGCTAAATCACAATCTAGTTTTTCAAATCCAGAATCTCTGATTTAAGAACCCAAAACTGGAACAAACAGCCGCTTTTGACCCTGGGATGATATGCGAAATTGTTAGGCAACTCTAAAGTCGCGCGTGCTAGTGTGAACGGGCTAACGCTTTTCTTCCAAATTTTCTGTACAGAGCCCAAGCAAGAAACTATAAAGAAGCTCAGCTACTAGTTGGGTTCCTGTGGAGGAATTTACGCACGTGAGGGAACGACCGGCGAGCGGCGCGCACAGCAACCAGCCCGGGCGGCCCGGGTGGTGTACCTTTGTCGATGGGCACGCGAGCAAATAGCGAGCGCCTGGGCGGCCCGAGTTTTCTTCACACTCTTACTGCTGCCTACTGGTATAACTTCGTGCGCGCACGTGTAGAATGTGGAGAGCCCTGTAGCATCATCTTGTTTTGACAAATCCTTGACCCGTGACGGGCCGTGCGGCCTTTTTTTTATGATGATGATGATGAAATGGAGGGGTTTGAACCCCTACAGAAATTTATTTAAAATATTAAGGAACCAAGTCACGGCCCGTGCGGCCTTTGATAATCGAAACTGCAGAACTGGCCGGTGCGACTGCGATGACGCAGGTATACAAGTCCCGCACGAGGCGGAGCAGCAAGTCCTGGGATCTTCCACTCATCACACACACACACAAAAAACAAAAAAAAAAACAAAATAAGAAGAAGAAGAAGGAAGATCAAGTCCTGGGATCTTTGGCACGGCATGGCAAGTATGGTACCCGGCGAAGAAGCAGCGACGCCGACGACCACGCGGCGGCGGCTCACCTCCACCGTGTGGGATGGCTACACAATCAACTACCCCGCCGACGGCGGAGCGCCCACGGCGACGTGCTTAGAGTGCCGCCTGACGCTGTGCGCTGGCAGCAACAACGGCACGTCGCACCTGCGCCGGCATACCAAGAGCAAGAAGTGCCAGCAGCTCGCCGCGGAGAGGGAGCTCGACCGCCGGCAACCGACCTCGCCGCCCACCACAGCCGCTGAGCCTTCTCCTGGCAACGACAACGACGATTACTGCTCGCCGTCACCGCCGCCGCCGGTCGTCGTTGAGGACGAGGAGAAGAACTATCTTTTTACCATGGATGGCATTTACATCCCCGAGCTGTACGACAAGCTGATCGCCGAGGGCCTGCACAACATCGAGCAATCAAGTGAGTCGGCTGAGCATCTCTCTGCTGCTAGCAACTGTGCGTGCGCAGTGCTCTTGCTTGCCCATCTTTGCTTGTGTTGGAGGAATTGGACCTCTTGTTCAAAGTTTATTTATTTCCAAGCGTACGTTGCTACTACTAATCTCCATAATATTTGGCTGTCTTGTGCAGACGTACCTGCTGTGCCCCAAGCAGCGAGCTCTTCAACCAGGTGGTTCATTAATAAAACCAAGGAAAGGCAAGTGTATGTATATATATTCTCTGCTAGTTAATTAATTTCAGATTTGGATGGTAAGCCGCGGCCATGGCAGATTTTGAGAGATTGCACTGTTGATTTGTTCAGGAGAAAGGCAGAAAACAAGAAGCGATGCGCACCCGATGATGAATCCGGCCTCCATGTCATGTCTCTGCACAGCCAGACTTCAACTTGAGAAGAGGAAAGAGGACGTGAGTCTAGGTAGGTAGCTACTTCAGGCTGTGTACTTTCTTTCTTTCTCCCTAGTATCTTATTTAGAGCCTGTTTGGTTGGTAAAATTTTTAGCGAAACGCTACTGTAGCAGTTTCGTTGTTATTTGGTAAATATTATCCAATCATAGTCTAATTAGGCTTAAAAGATTTGTCTCGTCCATTTCGTCTAAACTGTGTAATTAGTTTTATTTTTTATCTATATTTAATGCTTCATACATGCGTTCAAAGATTCGATGTGACGGGAAATCTGAAAATTTTGGCAAAATTTTTGGCATCTAAACGGTGCCTTAGTCTCCACACCATTACTAGTATGGGTTTGTTGCTCCATGATCAACACAAACTTAAGATAATTGCATTATTAATGTAACTAGATCATGTGCATGCAACAGGCTGCCCAATTTGGCTCCGCGTCGGAGATGGCACGCGGCTGGCGCGACTGCGACAATCCAAGACCAAGACTATTCTCAATTTCTCATCACGTACGCAAGCAACAAACAATAGATCGAGACCAACAAATACAACCCCCCCCCCCCCCCCCCCCCCCCCCCCCCCCCCCCCCCCCCCCACAGGAACGTTCGGATTCCGGTGTATGCCTTTGAATAGTTTCGATGATATTGTTCATTCATTTATTAACTTTTCGATGATAGTGTATGCCTTTGAATAGTTCGGATTCCGGTGCGGCCATTTTGCCTCATATGACATGTACGTAAGTCCGGTCAAAGGATTGTATATTTGCATACATGTGATTGATAATATTTTTTTTGTCACAGTTTGCAAAATACACTAAAAAAATGGGTCATTATCTGAAAAAGTAGATAAAAAACAAACGACATGGAAACTAGGGATAAGAATTAAAATAACAAAGCATCTTAATTTCTCATAAAAATAATCTTAACACACAATAATTAGCCTTCAGATCCCTAGATATCATATCTCTACTCCATTTTGTCCGAAACTCATGGGGTTTGGAAAAATAAGAAACAAAGATTAAACTATAAAACAATTTAATACACAATCTATATATATTTTAATTAGCTACCACAGCATATGAACCGTGAGTGGCCAAAAAGGAAGGGACATTGGGGGTGTGCGGCAGCCTGCACATGAAGCTAGCGACGCGGGGGTGTTTGGTTGGAGGGACTAAAGTTTATTTGGTGTCACATCAAATGTTACATGGGATGTTTGGATACTAATAAAAAACAAATTACAGATTTCGCCAGTAAACCGCGAGACAAATGTATTAAGCCTAATTAATTCGTCATTAGCACATGTTTACTGTAGCACCACAGTGTCAAATCATGGACTAATTAAGCTTAAAAAATTCGTCTCATAAATTAGTCGTAATATGTGCAATTAGTTATTTTTTAATCTATATTTAATACTCTATGCATGTTTCAAACATCTGATGTGATAAGGACTAAACTTTAGTTGGGGAAACCAAATAAATACCGCGCGGCGCAAGCCGATGCGGGAGGACGGAAGGGGAAGGGGAAGGGGAAGGAAGCACGCAAGGAAGGAGGAAGAGGAACACGAGTCCGGAATGGCAGTTGCTGTTCGGAAGTGCGCGCGCGTGCGTGGGGGCGAAACGAAAGGAATCGGTGGTTTTGGACGGTTCATCCCCCGCCCGGGCCTCGGGATCCTCCGTTTGTACCGCGCGCCGGCCGGGGTGCCGGGGTGTCTCCGCTCCGCACGCCACCACCCACCCCGGTCGTGCGGTCAAACGGCCAAGGCGTGGCGGTCCGTCCGACTGCGATCGGCGTCGACGGGGGCCGCGCGGTCGGGGTGATTTGGCCACTGTTTCGGCCGTTTCTGGGCTTTTTCGGTGCCGTGGCGAGCGCGGCCAGGTCAGCTGCGTCGTTGGGGGCCGGCCGGTGCAGCGTACCGACTACCGAGCCCGACTACCGAGCCGGCGCGAGATTGTTGACGTCGGCACATGTGTCATCCTCCTCTGCCAGCGACGTAGTCGGGCTCGGTAGCTCGCCCTCGATTGACCGTGCTGTGCAAACGGACGGAAGGAAACGACCGCGGCCGCGCCGTAACAGCGAGAGGGCGGGCGGGTTACGTATGTACGTGCCGAAACGAGCACCGTCTCCCGTTTGGCCTCGTGAGCAGCCTGTTGTTAACCATGCATCCTGCGTGGTGCCTACAAGTTACAGCAATCAGCTCGCTTCCTGCTGGAGTGCTGGCCACCACATCGGCTTCGAGAATACCACGATCGTCCCACATCCCTTGGAACGATTGCGGTGCAGAGCAGAACAAGTCAGGGGACGATGGTACGTGCTGCTCTTACACTCTTACTCTCCCCTCACCCTCAACCACAAGGAGGCCACAACAAGTGACAAATATTGCTACTGCATCTTCTAGTTCTTTTTTGCGAAAAGGAGAGACGAACCAGTCAGGGTGTACTAGTACTAGTAGACAAGGACCAGCTGTGTGTACACCAAACCGTGAAACGAACAAGATAGAAGCGGCATCATCGGCAGATCCACACCTCCTTCCTCCCTTCTCCCTGTTCTTGCCAGCACTCGTCGGTGGATCCCGCCTGCTGTGAAGCTGCCACGCGAGAGAAGCTGTCGCGCGAAGGGCCCTGCTCGTGCTTCGGTGACACCCGCCGGGACCCTGTTCCGGAACCGGTGGCATCTGCGCTGTCGCCGCTCGCCCCCGCAACGAGCCAATCCGTCCTCCTTCATCCTCGCTGCTCTTGATCACCCCACCTTCACAGCGCTTCAAGTTCCTGGCCTCCCTCAGCTTCCTTTCGGGTAGCTTCGTGTCGGTGGCTGTCTTCAGTCTGGCATCCTGTCACGGTTCGCACCCTGAAGCTATCCAAGAGGAAGAAGAGGCCCAATACCAAATATGCCGGCCCAGACTGGAGCAAGTGACTTAGCCCGCTGCGTCGGGTTCCTATGCGGGTTGTGAGCCACTGCTGTAACGGTATCGCTTAAAAGGGAGATGTCGTAGTAAACTTGTCTTCGTCTTGGTTGTTGGCCGGAGTTGTTGGCGGCGAGCTGCGGCTCGAGTTGGCCGGCGGCAACCATTACCACCGCTACCTGTTATTTGCCACTATTCGTGCTCTAAATAGAATCCTGTCGTTCGTAGTATCATCCTGTAATCCTCTGTTGTTACATCTGGTATCAGTAGTTCCAGTTCGATCCACCCACGCCTCCCACCCCGATCTGCCCTGTTCTTCTCGATCCTCCGATTCCTTGCCTTGATCGCGATTGTAATCCCCGTCGGCAGAACTCCGTGGTCCACTTCAGTGTCGACTGCGCGAGATTCATTGGTCCGAGCCGAGGTTTTTCGGGTCGGCAATCGAATCCTGGATTGACGAACTGGCGCACGAGCACCGCACGCGTCTCCAAGTCACGATGAAGGTTGAGGATCAATTGGCGTTGATTCTCACCAAGCTGGACGAGCAATCGAAGGGGATCTCCGAGACAAATCGTCGCCTCCACGATGTCCACGACTCGGTGGCGGAGCTCACCGCGGCCAAAGCTGATTTCGAGCGCTGGCGTCCTCAAGTCGATGCCCAGGTCAAGGATCTCCGCCTCACCGTCGATTCTCTACGCCAACAGCTCGACGAGCTCAAGATTTCCTCGCTCGAGCCGGGATCTGCTCCACCAAAGGTGTCGGGATCCGCCCATCTGGATCCGTCCTGTTCTAAGGCGACACCTAGGCCGTTAGGCCACGGCGATGCAACCCACCACCGGAGCGATGGTTCGGGGGGTCGTGTACACGACGACCCACGAACCACCTCCGGTCATAGGTACGGAGCATGATTCTCGTCACCATTCCTGTGGCTTTGAATTTTGTCATGCTGCTTGTACTGCTCATTCGCATTTGGGTCCTGCTATGCCTCAGCTCGATTTTCCCAAATTCAATGGCACAAATCCTAAATACTGGGTTCAGCAATGTGTTTACATACTTTGTGATCTCTATGATATTCCTCCTGAGAATTGGGTTAAGTTAGCCACAATCAATTTCTCTGGTACAGCTGCATTTTGGATGCAGACTGTCGAGCTCAACCTTAAGAAATGTTCATGGGATCACTTATGCCAGTTAGTTGTTGATCGTTTTGACAGAGACCAGTTTAACCATTTTATTCGCCAATTCTTCCATGCTAAACAAACTGGCTCTGTCACCGAATATGTCACCCTTTTTGATGAGCTCATGCACCAACTCCTAGCCCACGATCCCCTCATCAATCCTGCCATCCTAACTGGCAGATTCATTGATGGATTGAAAAGTGATATTAGAGCTGCAGTATTGTTACATCGCCCAAAAGATTTAGATACTGCGAGCTCTCTTGCCATTTTGCAGGAGGATGTCTTGTTTGGTGCTTATGTCAAGGAGTACAAAAGACTGGATGCTTACAATTCATCTCGAAGCTTGTACAAGCATTCCTCGGGGTCTCCAACTACTTCACCGATTGTTGAGACCAAATCTAGTACCCCTACAGCTCCAGCTGATGAGAAGCTAGCGGCACTCATGAGATACAGAAAATCCAAAGGCCTCTGCTTCAAATGTGGAGGTAAATGAGGCCCTCAGCACAAGTGTCCATCATCGGTCCCTCTGAACATGATTGAGGAGATCTGGCATATGTCGAGTGATGGGTTTGAAGAACCTGCAGAAGCTTCTTCTGATTCTGACCCTGATGAACTCATGGCATTGTCTGATCATGCTGCTAAAGGTACTACTGCTGCTCACACCCTTCGGCTCAATGCATATATTCAGGAGAAACCATCTATTATACTAGTGGATTCAGGGAGCTCTCATAATTTCATAAGTGAACGTGTTGCTGCTAATTTGCAACCATGGACACCTCTGCAACATTCCTTGTCTGTCAGAGTGTGTCACACCCGATTTTAAGGACGAAACCAGATATGCACTATATGTGAAATAAAGGAGTCAAATCTCACATATAGTTGCAGGTAAGTGTAATACCAAGAGACAAACGCTTAATAAATAACGTACTTAGTATATAAACATAACCTCAGAGTGCAAACAACGGAAAAACAACTCCGATCTTCGGGTGTAGACTTTGCTCCACAGGAACAAACTGACTGGTTGATCACAAGTCTAAAACTCCAGAGACTATCCTGAGGTGTGGAAAATAGCAAGAGTGAGTCCATGTCGAACTCCGCAAGCATAGCAAGTATAGATCCCATAAACTCATGATCAATGTAATATAATCAATATAAAGTATAATCGATAAGTAAATGAGCATCTTAACAAAACAAGAATCATCATCTTTGATGTAGATGTCTCCAAGGCCGCTCATGTCCGTGAGCACAGCTAGTATACCAGTTTATTAAACTCTGCGCAGAGGTGTACACTTTCACTGTGAGTCGTGATTTACACTTTCGCCCGAGGTAGCTAACCTCTTGACCCACTTCCAAGGAAGGTCGACAAGGTTCACTATGAAGCCTTTCAAAGGTTCGTCTAACAAGTTAGGGCCGCTAGGTTTCCAAAGTCAGTCTGTGTGATACAACCAGTCCCAGGGATCCACAATCTGCTTTTCCCCATTTGCGCCACAAGGGTAACCTCTAACAAGCTAGAAAAGGTCCTCATACCGAGCTAAAGCCAGAGCCATATAGCCCTCACAGTTGTACTGTAAATCCTGAAGGTTCACGTACAGACAAGATCTTATGTTGCTAAAAAGTCATTTCTCAACCATGATAGCTCTTACATTAATTAAGTCACAAGATCATGGTCACAGAAAAAATACCCAAATTATACTTGCCTTAGTTTGAACACTCCTGCTAGTCCTACTAGTCTTCGAAGTACTCCTGGCTCCCAACGTACTCCTCACTGTCTGACTCGACCAACACGGCAACATACACATTTCAGGAGCATTCATACATAGCAAACAACCTATAATTAGAACAGTACACCAGCAGTATAAAAACAAGATAAAAAGTTTATGAACGTATTCTACGCCTTGCTACGGTCACGTCAACGCGAAGATCACAAAAATCGGAGCTAAAACGCAAAAGTTGCGAATTATTTAGGGTTCCAAAAGCTAGCTATTAAACTAGACTTAATCGAGAAATTCAAAAACTTTTAACAGATCTAACAGTAGCACTAATGCGTAGATTATGAAATTACGAACCTAACACAAGTTGAACGAGTCGAATCGGAGCTAAAACGACGATTTTATAAGCGTTTTACTGCAGTGGCAATTCTGTAATTAATCTGAAAGCGTATTTTTCATATATACCGAAGAAACTACGCTTTCTGAAAAAAGAACGCGCACTCCGGGAGTACGCCAAGGACGGCGGGTTCAAATAGATGAAAGCGGGGGTTTCTTTAACAAAAATGGACCCCGAAGGGGTATCAGCTAACCAGGGCCGTTCATCTCGCGATGTGCGGTCGAGATTAGATGGGGGATAGTCCAGGGGCGCGGGCCGCCGGAGTTGGGGGTGGAGGCGGCGGCGCCGCCATTGCCGCGGCGTGGAGTTCGCCGGCGTTGCGTGCACGGGTGCTACAGGGCTCTATTTTCAAAAAGGAAGGCTCCGGAATGAAGAGGAGATGATAGCGAACTCGGTGGGGCACATCTCGCGGGCGGAGGACATCCCGCACGGAGCCGCCATGGCCGGCAGCAAGGGGAGCTCGTCGGCGCAACTAGCTAAGGCCCTAGAGGCCACGAATCATCACGGGAGAGGGACAGAGAGAAAGAGGAGAGAGAGAGACGAAGCTCACCGAGCGAAGAACACGGGGTGGAGGCGGCTCAGAGGTGTCGGCCGACGCGGTGGCGGACGAGACACTCCGGCGGTTCGTCGCTGCGGCTTCGGGTGCTCAAATGAGGGGGGGATTGGTGCGGGAATGGTAGCAGGGGAGGCGGTGAAGGGTCCGGTTCCCTTTTGAAGGCCGGGCGCGGGGGGGGGGGGGGGGGAAAGGACGCTCCCACGTTCAGTGGTCGTGGGCGCGGGGGGGGAGGGGGAATGGCGGTTGCACTTGACCGAGGGAACCGGAGGAAATGGCTGGAGGTTGGAGATGAAAGCGCCGATAGGTGGGCCCGGCATGTCAGCGGCTCAAGGGAGAATGACGCAGCAACGGACGCCGGCTCGGTTGGGCTGGGCCGCGGCCCAAGAGAAGGAGCGCGGGGGAGGGAAGAGTGGGCCGGCCGGGAAGCTGGGCCACTAGGCCGAAATGGAGGGAGTGAAGGCGGGAGAGAATTGTTTTTTTCTTTTTCTGAGTTGAATTTTCAAATCACATTTCCAAAAGGTTTTTAAAATCTTTTAGCACTTGGACCAAAACCAACCATCACAATAAAATGTAATGCAGCAGCAGAGTGCATAAACAAGTTGCTAACCTTATGATTGATTTTATTTTCACAAAAATTTATTATCTCATAAATGTGAAATACACACACAATTGCATAAATAAATCATATTTAACTATTTTGGGAAAAAACAAAATTTAGGGTGTTACAATTCTACCCCCTTAAGAGGAATCTCGTCCTCGAGATTCAGATGACTGTGATCATAGAGATAATGACACTCTGTCTTTATTCGATCCTCATTTTCCAAATTACATCTTTCGTCGAGAGCCATGAGGCAGTTTCTCAGATCCCAACTGACTAATCTGCCTAAACATGATCATCTCTCCTATTGAGCTCCTCCAAAGTCGTTTGTTCCTCTACTCTAACTTCTGTAAACTCATGGTCCACTTTGCTATCCTCGGTGTACCTATCTTCTAATTGGTCATTCTCGTCTTCCTTAGGTGAGAGTCGACCACCTTGATACTCAATTTTTTCTCTGATGGTGTTGTTAAGAGCATTGTGCACCGAGTACCATGAATCACTCCTTTCTACGCACACAACCCTCCATTACCAAGAACCACGGGGATATTAAGTGACTAACACAATGAGGGTTACGGTGAAGTTTTCCTTGTTTATGACAAGACTGACGTTCGGGCATATCTGATCTGCCTGTATTTCTCCCACTGGAGTTTGAACTAGCAGAGGCCTCCTTGTTGGATACTTCACCATCTTGCACGTTTCTACCATGTCGGCGGAAATGAAAGAATGCGAAGCACTAGGGTCAAATAGAGCAAAAACTTGTACTGAGCTTACTTGAATATAACCACCCACTGCTTTGGTAGCTCCATGAATGTTATCCATATTCACGTTGCCTAGTCTTCCATTGACAAAGTTTCGCTGCGCTTTGCTTCCTTGAGCAGGCTTCTTATGGGCTTTCCTTTTTCGCTTTCGTCGTTATGGATTCTGACTCAGTTCACTCCCAACTTGCTCTTCAACAGTGTTGTTTTGATAGTGCTCAGCTTCATCATACCCATAACATCCTTCAATGACAGAAACATCAGCCTTTTTCCACATCTCAGTGCGAGACGTCATATAGGGCTCCTGAGTCATGGGATACTACACTTCCTGTTATCAAGTGACCAACATCAGCAACACGAGCAAGCATAGATGATCATAATCATGAGCTATCTAAAGGGACAACTCTCGCCTCCATGAATCCAAAATTATCAACCTTGTACACAGGACATTTTTGCTTGAGAGTGGCAACTCAATCATGGAGACTAACCAATACTTCCAAATAAAGAATTAAATCTTAATAAACCTTCTTTATATTGGCTACCCCCTTAAAATAAGGGACACCAAATAAGGTAGCTTGAACATTTTGCTAGATGAGCTAACTAGCATCCATACATTCTATTATCCTAATGATTCTTTTGTGCATAGGTAGAAACAAGAAATCTGAAGTTCCTCGCGAGCAGAAAATCAGCAACGCGGTAAAACTGCTACAACTCTCGTTTTGTAATTCCAATAAAGTTCCACCTTATACCGTTGGAAAGCTTATGAAATTTCCTGAAACTTTCTTATAGAACACTTTTCCAAATTCTGTAGATGACTTGGTCGAAAACAGCACATAATAGATTCTGTTCCAATTTTCAGACAGCACAGTTGCATCGTCTTATGATTTTTGTATCTCCCAAACCAAAATAGCTATGAGGGTGATTCTTGCGGCTAGGTAAAGATCTCAAAGCCTAATGTTGTCCAAAATTTTCTCATGATTTATGGTTGTTGAAATACAGATGTATAAGCCAAATGAGACAGACTGCTCTAAAAGGATAGGATGTAGAGAGTCAAAATAAACCAACCCATCTACCTATTCACTAATCCTTATATCTTAAGCCTATATCTAAATGAAATTATGGGATCCACAAATTTATTGCAATCATTACAAAGATCCAATACAAGCATAGACATAAAGACAATCCAACAAGGCAATATAGGAGCACAACTCAACAATAACTCCACTTGCGATGCTATCGTTTTCTTCGTATAAAGGGAAGAGATCCTAATGCTTCTCTTTTGATATCGCAAGAAAATGGTAAGATGAGGTTCTAAAAGCATACCAATTCAAGGAGTGAAGATGAGAACAAAGACTTTTAAAATAAGCAACAAGACAGGAATAATATCAAGGGCAAGGATACAGTATGGAAAAAAATACCAAGGTTTATAGAACAAGGATTGTTATAGCAGTTTCAAAACCTTAACACGACCCATTTCTAACTAGGCTTGCGTCCTACAGTCAGTATTGCTCTGATACCACTTTATCACACCCGATTTTAAGGATAAAACCAGATATGCACTATATGTGAAATAAAGGAGTCAAATCTCACATATAGTTACAGGTAAGTGTAATACCAAGAGACAAATGCTTAATAAATAACGTACTTAGTATATAAACATAACCTCAGAGTGCAAACAACGGAAAAACAACTCTGATCTTCGGGTGTAGACTTTGCTCCACAGGAACAAACTGACTGGTTGATCACAAGTCTAAAACTCCAGAGACTATCCTGAGGTGTGGGAAATAGCAAGAGTGAGTCCATGTCGAACTCCGCAAGCATAGCAAGTATAGATCCTATAAACTCATGATCAATGTAACATAATCAATATAAAGTATAATCGATAAGTAAATGAGCATCTTAACAAAACAAGAATCATCATCTTTAATGTAGATGTCTCCAAGGCCGCTCATGTCCGTGAGCACGGCTAGTATACCAGTTTATTAAACTCTGCGCAGAGGTGTACACTTTCACTGTGAGTCGTGATTTACCCTTTCGTCCGAGGTAGCTAACCTCTTGACCCACTTCCAAGGAAGGTCGGCAGGGTTCACTATGAAGCCTTTCAAAGGTTCGTCTAACAAGTTAGGGCCGCTAGGTTTCCAAAGTCAGTCTGTGTGATACAACCAGTCCTAGGGATCCACAGTCTGCTTTTCCCCATTTGCGCCACAAGAGTAACCTCTAACAAGCTAGAAAAGGTCCTCATACCGAGCTAAAGCCAGAGCCATATAGCCCTCACAGTTGTACTGTAAATCCCGAAGGTTCACGTACAGACAAGATCTTATGTTGCTAAAAAGTCATTTCTCAACCATCATAGCTCTTACATTAATTAAGTCACAAGATCGTGGTCACAGAAAGAATACCCAAACTATACTTGCCTTAGTTTGCACACTCCTGCTAGTCCTACTAGTCTTCGAAGTACTCCTGGCTCCCAACGTACTCCTCACCGTCTGACTCGACTAACACGGCAACATACACATTTCAGGAGCATTCATACATAGCAAACAACCTATAATTAGAACAGTACACCAGCCATATAAAAACAAGATAAAAAGTTTATGAACGTATTCTACGCCTTGCTACGGTCACGTCAACGCGAAGATCACAAAAATCAGAGCTAAAACGCAAAAGTTGCGAATTATTTAGGGTTCCAAAAGCTAGCTATTAAACTAGACTTAATTGAGAAATTCAAAAACTTTTAACAGATCTAACAGTATCACTAATGCGTAGATTATGAAATTACGAACCTAACACAAGTTGAATGGGTCGAATCAGAGCTAAAACGACGATTTTATAAGCGTTTTACTGCAGTGGCAATTATGTAATTAATCTGAAAGCGTATTTTTCATATATACCGAAGAAACTACGCTTTCCGAAAAAAGAACGCGCACTCCGGGAGTACGCCAAGGACGGCGGGTTCAAATAGATGAAAGCGGGGGTTTCTTTAACAAAAATGGACCCCGAAGGGGTATCAGCCAACCAGGGCCGTTCATCTCGCGATGTGCGGTCGAGATTAGATGGGGGATAGTCTAGGGGCGTGGGCCGCCGGAGTTGGGGGTGGAGGCGGCGCCGCCGCCATTGCCGCGGCGTGGAGTTCGCCGGCGTTGCGTGCACGGGTGCTACAGGGCTCTATTTTCAAAAAGGAAGGCTCCGGAGTGAAGAGGAGATGATAGCGAACTCGGTGGGGCACATCTCGGGGGCGGAGGACATCCCGCACAGAGCCGCCATGGCCGGCAGCAAGGGGAGCTCGTCGGCGCAACTAGCTAAGGCCCTAGAGGCCACCAATCATCACGGGAGAGGGACGGGGAGAAAGAGGAGAGAGAGACGAAGCTCACCGAGCGAAGAACACGGGGTGGAGGCGGCTCGGAGGTGTCGGCCGACGCGGTGGCGGACGGGACACTCCGGCGGTTCGTCGCTGTGGCTTCGGGTGCTCAAATGAGGGGGGGATTGGTGCGGGAATGGTAGCAGGGGAGGCGGTGAAGGGTCCGGTTCCCTTTTGAAGGCCGGGCGCGGGGGGAAGGACGCTCCCACGTTCAGTGGTCGTGGGCGCGGGGGGGGGGGGGATGGTGGTTGCACTTGACCGAGGGAACCGGAGGAAACGACTGGAGGTTGGAGATGAAAGCGCCGACAGGTGGGCCCGGCATGTCAGCGGCTCAAGGGAGAATGGCGCAGCAACGGACGCCGGCTCGGTTGGGCTGGGCCGCGGCCCAAGAGAAGGAGCGCGGGGGAGGGAAGAGTGGGCCGGCCGGGAAGCTGGGCCACTAGGCCAAAATGGAGGGAGTGAAGGCGGGAAAGAGAAATGGCTCAGTTTTCAGTTGCAGAACTCCACTGTTAAGCTTAGGGCATTCCTGATGATAATTCATCATCCTCCTTCATTTTTGTTGGTTCCTGTATCGTTATCCTTTTAGAGGTCCGCTATCACCTCATATCATGTTCAGACAATATTATGTTGTGCAAAAATAGACTTTTTGTGACCCCTCAGGGACCATGTTCTCACGATATGCTAAATATAAACCGTGTGATTTTACGTAGTTGCCTGTAATTTTGGATTACAGCATGATGTGTTCGGTCTTTTGGCAGGAGCAAAATTGACTAGGTTGTTCCTGCTATCGGTACCGGACAAGCTTCAGCTGATGCCATGACATGGAAGTGTACGTATGGGACATAGATGACACACTTATTTTGCTCAAGTCACTTTCTGGATGGCTCATGTACTGGGGCTTTTCACGTCCTCGAGGATTGTGAGAAAAGTACTAAAATAGGTAAGCGATGGGAGAACCTTAGTTAAACTCTATGATCAGCACTTTTTTTCCCTTTCTATATATATTTTTCGTTTCAGGTACTGTATAGTACGACACCAACTAACTGTTTATCCATGCTCTGCTCAAGATTGGAATTGCAGGGGTTTCTCAGCCTTGATACACATCGAGCATATAGCTGCCCTCAACAAAAATTTGGTTTGCAGGGGTTTGTTCAGCTAGCTGTACAGATAATTCAGATGTCGACGAGTTACTGCAGACCGGTACGTTTACAGATTGCTTGGTTCCACCAAATATTTTCCCAGTTCACTAGTTTGATGCATTTCATGCCATGCCATGTGTTTCTTCATAGGCCAGATAAATAGGCATGCTTCCCAAATAATTTGTGATTACCCTCTACTCCAATTGATCGATCCTCATGTGCCAACAATGGTAGTTACACGGTTGGCCTACCTTACATGTAGTCATGCTCTGCAGTTCCCCTTATATGCCACATTCTTCTTCGAAATTTTCCTCAGTGTAGTCAAAGTCCCTTAACTGACTTTCATTAAATTAGTATATGTCAATTTCCTGGTGGGGAGGACCAAATGGAGACGATGCGTGTGTACAGGGTGCTGCCACAGTCAAAGTGTAATCATCGAAACACGTTCCAACACGCCCAGGTAAATTTTACAGTGTCCTGCATTGACTTCTGTTTCATATAATTGAACTGCGCTGTTACCTCTCTAGAACTTGGCTCTCACAAAATGACTGCCAATAATCATGTCATTCCCTTTTGTTACAGATGGGTTCCAAAGATGTGTACCTGATTTTCATTCAGAGTCAAACCCTATTTTCTCACGTTCGATGGAGAGTGCCAACTCAGAAAAAAAGGGGATGTGTTATCACATTCAGTTTACTTCTTCAGTCTTCATTGTATGAGCCTATTTTCAATTTGAAAGGTACTCCTTGGAATCCAAAGTGTTAGTATTATGAAGGCAAAAAGTCTTACAGTGTGTTATGCAGGAGTGCTTAGTATTAGTATATAACCTTCAAAATGTTGGGATAAGAGACGAATTTAAACCTTTTTTTTTGCAAATTATTGGTCGAAATCATTCAGAGATGTTTTTAACATTTATAGACTGACTCCTGCCCCCCCCCCCCCCCCCCCCCCCCCCCCCCTTCTATGGGTTCATCCATCCTCTCTGTATGCATCCATGCAGGAGCTACAGATATGTAGCTGATCACATATTGCTGTTCTTCTAGCCATGCTAATTTATTTAGATAAGGTTGCCTGTCAAGCTCTACATTTCTTAGAACTTAAGAGATTTTTTCGCTTAAATTTTACCTTCTCAAGTCAAATAAATTCGCTTACGTTTCTGTCCAACTGTGAAACATTAGCTTTTATAAATTCCCAAATCCTCATGCTTTGCTGAGTGTATGCTTATTTATATGCCTGCTGCCATTATATTTTTCTTTTCACTTTTTTTATAAAACATGCCATTTTTGCTATGAATATGCGGTCACTTTATTCGTTGTGCTATCACAATCATTGTTCCTCTAGCCATGCTAATTTATTTAGATAAGGTTGCCTGTGAAGCTCTACACTTATTAGAACTTACGATATTTGTTTCGCATAAATTTTTACCTTTTGAAGACAGATTGATTCGCCTACATTTCTGTACAACTATGAAACATTAGCTTTTACAAATTTCCTAATCCTCATACTTTGTTGAGTATATGCTTATTTATATGCCTGCTGCCATTATATTTTTCGCTTCTCTTCTTTAATACACATGCCATTTTTGCTATGAATATGCGGTCACTTTTCGTTGTTCTTTTGCCTCAGCTAACCATCGTGACATCTATCTGCAGCATCACAAGTGCCTTCGAGAACCATAGCTGTAAAATTGTTCGCTAGGACCTTGCTGCCGGAACATACATACACTTCTGCGTTCAATGGAACTCGAATCATCCACAATTTTGCCTGGGAACTCAACTATACATACACCTCTTTGCTTAGTTTCCACCTGAAACCATTAGCTTCTGTACCACGTTTTAATGGAGTTGGGACCCTTTGTTGCGCCTGCAATATAGACTCAAACAGCAACCCAAGCTACCTGACGAAGTTCACAGTCACGTTAAATTGTTCACATTTCATCTGATTAGCACCACTTACAATTCAGCAACATAAATGTATATCTACTGTTATTTCAACCAAATTGCTGTCATCCTGTTGTAAGTGCCCTCATTCGCGACTGCACCATACAAATTGCCTTTTTTCCGATCCGCTCTGCTCTGCCCATACATGGTTGCTACTATTTAGGCCTTCTTTAGTTGCTGACTGTAATGTTTTGGGGTGTCACATCGGGTGTCACGTGGGGGTGTCGTATAAGGTATTTGGATACTAATAAAAAAATTATAGAATCCGTCAGTAAACCACGAGACGAATTTATTAAAATTAATTAATCCGTCATTAGCAAATGTAATACTGTAGTATTTTATTGTCAAATCATGGACTAATTAGACTTAAAAGATTTGTCTTGCAAATTACACACAATCTGTGTAATTAGTTATTTTTTTAGTCTATATTTAATACTCTATGCATGTGTCCAAACATCTGATGAGATAAGGTTTAAAGTTTTAGAGTGGAAACTAAATAAGGCTACATATATAATGAACAAATGCTATGCCATTTTTATCTTCCAGAACTAAATTTGTTACGATTATCCCTTTGAAAGCTACTTTCGTTTTCCCTGTACATGAAATTTTCCATGACACTGCTCCACGTCATTCATCTAGCTTACCTGCTCAGTTACTGCTTATTATTTGCTTCATTGTTCGGCATAAGTCATTTACCTGCTTAATTTTTTTGGCATGCTGCTTCTCTTTTTTATGCTGATCTCTATTTTTTTTGAACTCATCAAACTAAATATGTTCCATACTTATCTACCCTGATAAAGCTATCACTCTATGATCCAGACTAAAAATTTTTGCCGCCGCGCGCGAAAGCGCGCGCCTGCCACTAGTACTATCTATATAGATGGGTGGAGGCAGAGTTCGCAGAGGCTGGTAGTTGCGAATTATTTTTGGACGCGATGCGTTATGTCGACATGCATGCGCCTGAGCGAGCTACGAGGAAGCAGTCTGCTTGGATTAGCAAGCTACGAGGAAGCATGTCTGCTTGGATTATTAGTCTGTGACTTGATGACTCGGCCTGTGACGACTGATGGATTTTTTATGCTGGACCACGCCTTGAACCAATTTATTGGAAATGTGTGACTGGTCTATAAAAGATTAATATGGGTATAAGAGAGGTTTGGACCACGCCTTGAACAAATATATTGGAAAGGTTGTGCGTGAGGTGCAGCAGATCTCTATAGGTGCATTTGCTGCTGAAAATGCCGGTGTGATTGCAGGTGCCAAAAAACCTTGGGTGTTTAACCAATCTTGGCCGCATTTAGCTTAACACTTGCAATCGTAGATGAGATCCTAATCTCAGCAAACCGCAACAAATTGGAGAAACGTTAGTTTAACTTTTTTTTTGTCTGAACACTTGTGCATGGTACATAGCTGGCCGAGTAGGCAGACAATTACACTGATTATGACTGTTGAAGTTTGCATATGCCGACCACTTGCTGCTTTGTCATTGTGCGAACACAAGGTTGACAAGTACCCTTGTGTGTTCATTTTGTGATGAGTGATTGTCAATGTGATCCACGAAGTAGATTGAGTGGTGACTAACCCTACCTTGGCGAAAGCCTTGTGTGCGACATGTCTCTTGGCTTGTGTTGTGCATGTGTGGAGCACGGAGACGGTAGCCGACGGCGAGGTGAATGTCAAGGAGGACGTGCCGTGCCGATGGACCGGAGGGGTGAAGGACGGACGTGAGGCTTGGACCGAAGGACCCGGAGGCCGGGTGGCTAGCCGCGGTGGCTGACACTTGGGACATCGACAAGCGCGAGAAGACATGGGAGTGACCGTGTTGACCGTGGAGGTGACACGTGTTGGATGGCGGGGGACGCGTATGGAGTACGCTACTCGCGGAGCGGTTTGATGGTTTGGGCCTCAAAACCATCGGAGGCGGGTTTACGGGTTTGGGCCTCAAAACCCGGGCGGAGGTTCCGAGGAGGAACAGATGACACGTGGCGGCATCGGGGAGGTCGCGTCGAGGCGAAGCTACCGGTGAGGAGGCGCGGTGGCCGTCGGATCAAGATGAAGTCTGGGTTAGACCTTTACGCCCTTGGGCTAAATGGTTTGGCTCATTTGTATCCAGGGGCAAATCGGGGATTGTGTAATAGCCCTGTTAAATAGGATGAGGGAGCCCCCATCTCCCTCACCTCTCTCCCTTTTTTCATTTTATCCTTCTCTAGTTTCTCCTCCCCCAGTGTTCTGGCTGCTGAGAGAGGTCCACAGCACAGTTTATGGTTGTGTAAAACTGAATCTTTTGAGTTGGGAATGGAGGTCTTAACCTCCAGGTGCCCTCTGGGCGTTGATCTGTGAACTGCTTTTGTGTTCGTGGTTTTTCTGTTCTTGCTCGGTCTCGTTCCTCTTTTCTGAGCTCTTGTGAATTTCTTTGGTCTGAATTGATTTCGAGCGTTTTTGGTTGATCCATGACGAGCAAGGATGTGTGCTGATCAAATCCCCCAAGTGACTTGAACAAATTTGACACGAGCTTAGAGATCGATCCAGTTTTCGTTTTTCTGGGAAAACCCCGTTCTTGCCCCATTCTCTTGATTTCCCGGAGTTTGAGTTAATCCCGAGCAATGATTTTTGGGGACTAGATTCGTAGCTCGTTGAATTTAAGATGTGCAAAGTTTGGGACCGATTCTTGCAGGGTTGGTCAAGTTTTGGGTGATTTTTGACGTCGCCCCGTCTGCCTGTTCTTCGTGTTCTTGCGTCAAGCACTCCAGGCTGTCTCCTTCTGGGGCAGGTCACCCAGTAGCGGGGCTACCAACGCTGAGGGCTCAAGGCATCACGCGTGCTCACTGAGCAGCACTCACTCTGGATCTGGTAACCCTGTTGCCTAGTGCTCGTTAGTTCTCGTAAGCTTCTCTGATTTGCAGTTCATGCTCAGACTTATGGTTGGCACCGATTCCAAGTACCTACTACTGACTAGTATTTGGAGTTTGGTCAGAAGAGCAGCAGTTGTGCTGGGAATTTTTTTTTGCAGGTCGTTTGCATCTAGCTGCTTGTGTCCAGCGCCAGGAGTAGCACGCTCTGTTGAGATGCTAGTGCATTTGTTGTTCGTGATTTGATTTTCGATTTCTTGTGTTGCCACTTTCATCTACAGGAAGAAATCACTACATAATTATTCAGTTAACTTCAGTCATGTGCAAGTGACCGAGTGCTTCCCATATTGTCGGCTTGATGCAAATTTCATTTCTGCAAGAGCATCAGGTCTTCAGTAGTTCTGAGCTCAATTTTATTCTTTCTGATTGCAGCTTAGCTTGCTTCCTGGTGCCATGCGTTTGCCTCAGGCTACTAGTTCCTAATCATGTGTAGTCTTCTTAGTCCCGGTACTTGTGTTTGATCAATAGCAGAAGAGCAAGCCCTTCGTTGTTGTGCGGGTGATTTCTTTGTTCAGTTTTGATTTCTTGGTTTTGATTGATCAGGAGTTCTGGTGTTGCATCCGTGAATACAAGAGGCAAATGTTGGCCAATTATTGGAATATATAATTGTGCTTGAATCATATTTCCGAGCTTCTTGTTTCATCTACGGTTTTCACGTTTGGGCTCTGATTTGAGTTTCGTTTTTTGCGTTGGTCTTCTACCGTAGCATGGAACTTATCTAGGTACTCTTGTCACCAGTTGACTTGGGTATTTTAGATTTGGGAACGGTCGTTGTGTCTTGTTCTTGATGGTGAACTTGGGACAGCGGCTGAATATTTCGAAAGAAATTTGAGGCTCCCATTCACCCCCCCTCTGGTCGCCTGTTTCGGTCCTTCAATTGGTATCGGAGCCGGTTAAGGATCATTCCACCTTAATCGGTCCGTGATCCACGAAGGCGACATGGAGCGTGGTTCCGGCAAACCACCGTTCTTCGATGGAACAAATTATCCCTATTGGAAGATCCGCATGTCCGCGCATCTCCAGGGGATTGATTGGCTTGTTTGGGAGATTTGCGAGGATGCTAGTTATGTTGTGCTTGAACCCCGTGCTCGTGTCACGCAAGATCAAAGAGATCGACACAACGCTAATAGCAGAGCTCGCGCAGTTCTTTTCTCGAGTCTTTCTCTTCAGGAGTTCGAAAGAGTCTCTGATTGTACTACTGCTCGGGAGATCTGGGTGAGGCTTCAGAGCTATCACGAGGGGACCGCACAGGTCAAAACCAGACTCTACGAGACGTACAAGAGGGAGTACGAGAACTTCACCCAGCTTGATGGCGAGTCCATCGATGCCATGTTTTCTCGCTTTCAGACCATCGTCAACAAGATGCGAGCAAACGAGGCACAGTTACCTTATGATGATCATGAGAGGGCACTCAAGCTTCTGTATGCCCTAGATCAGAAGATATGGGATGTGAAGGTGACCGCCATCATTGAGTCTTCGGGGTATGAGACCCTCACTGTGGATGAGCTTTTCAGCAAGCTCAAATCCACCGAGATCGACTACCAGACCCAAGCCAAGCTGAAGAATCCCTCTGCACCGACTATGGCCTTGGTCTCAGGTAATGGCTCAAGTTCTTTGGCTAACCCTTCACATGTGTCTTTTGCCTTGTCTTCTTTGGTGTCTATCACAGAGGAGCAGATGGAGAGTCTTGGGGATGACGAGCTAGCATTGATCATCAGCCGATTCTCGCGGTTTCACAACAACCGCTTGAATCGCCGACGTGGTGGTGGTCCGAAGGAAGGATGCTACGGCTGTGGAGATCCCGACCACTTCGTCGCCCACTGCCCCAAGAAGAAGAAGCACTCCTTCAACAAGTACGACTCCAGCAAGCGCAAGGACAAGCACGAGTACACCTCCAAGCACAAGTCGAACGGAGGATTCGATAAGGAGGCGCTGAAGAAGAAGTACTTCAAGAAGGCCAAGGCTCAAGAGCGCGCCTTCCTCGCCTCCCTCAGCGACCTCGACAACGACACCGACGACGACCGGTCTTCTTCTCCCTCGAGCGATGATGAGTCCGAGAAGAGACGTGAGGACAAGTTGACCGGGCTTTGCTTTGTCGCCAAGTCCATCCACGGAGGCTACTGCACCATGGCCGTGGATGAAGGTGTGAAGCCCAACAAGGACGTGCTTCCCGGCGACGACGACTCTACCGAGGTAAAACCCTCCGTCGACGCTCTTATTGTCGAGCTTGATATCATGACCGATACTTTGATGAGTCAAGATAAGTTGCTGAAACGTGCTGCTCGTGAGAGGAAAGAGTTTAAGGACAAGCTAGAAGTTGTGTAGAAAGAGCTTGAGGAAGCTAAGAAGCTTGTTGTTCATGTGTCTGACGAGGTTGAGTGCGATGAATGTGCTGTTCATATGACTAACTTTTCTGAGTTGCAATCTAAGTATGCTGCCGTGTTAGATGAGAACGATGAGCTGAAAGCTAGGTCTAGCTTGTTGGGTGCGTGCAAGTCTTGTTCAGGCTTGCAATCTGAGCTGACAGAGAAGAATGCCAAGATCCTTGCTCTTGAGAAGGCCAGTTCTGATAGTACTGTTGTTGAGTGTGCACGTTGTGAGAGTTTGGTGTTGGAACTTGAGTCTTGCAGGCATGACAAGATGAGATCCGAAGAAGACAACACATACCTTCGGTCCATCTTGAATTGGGTGTCTTGTAGTGAACCGCAGTTGGGCATGATGATGAGCCAGTTCAGACGGGGAACTGGGACATCGAGAGTAGGCTTTGCTCTAGGTGGGAAGGGTGAAAATGTCTATGGTAAAGTTGGTGAGTTCAGTGGTTTGAGCCCAAGTGAGAAACCTTCCACTACTCCCAAATTAATCAAGATCAATCCACCTAAGCCTACCGAACCCACTGTGAAAGACGGAGTGTTTGAAGAACCTCCAAGAGCTCCACCCCAGAAACAAGTTTGGGTTCCAAAACTGAACCATCTCAGAAACCCACTTGACACTCTACCGAACATCTCTGAGGATCCCCTTCCTAAAGCCAAAAAGCTACCAAGAGTGAACCATACCCACAAGAGAGTGAGCCAACAACCACCTAAGAGAGAGGTGAGGTATCACTATGACTATTGCCATAGGGATGATCACCTTGTTGAGTTTTGCTTCAGGAGGAAGAGAGATGAGCAGCGGGAGTATGAGTTGAACAACCGGAACATGTACCGTCCACCCCATGGTGTACATGTGCCTCCTGTTCAGAGGCGCAATGCTAGGCCAAGAGGTGCAATGCCTCAAGGTGCTAGGCCTCAGGTTGCTAGACCACGCGGTGGTCATGGTGGTCGTGCCCGGCGTGGTTCAGATCATGATCAATATGACTTTGGACCTCGTGACAGTGGTTTTCAGTCCTACAGCTTTAGCGGACCACGTTTTCCCCCACGTGGTGCCCGCTTTCCTCAAATGGGACATGGCATATTTGGTGTTTTTCCTAACACTTTTCCAGGGCAAATGAGCCAACACTGGTATCCTTCACAGTTTACTAACCCCAGTGTTGTGCCATTTGCTCATCCTATGTCTTTCTATTGATGTAGGACGGAGGTCTGGAGAACACATGGCTCATTGATTCCGGATGTTCGCGCCACATGACCGGAAGTTCCAAATGGTTCTCCAGCCTCGACCCCGTGCAATGTAAGGAATACATCACATTCGGGGATAATAGCAAAGGTAAAGTGCTTTCTCATGAGACCATTCGGGTCAATGAGAGTTTTGTCTTGAAGGATGTTGCTTTGGTTTCAAACTTGCATTTCAACTTGCTTTCTGTTTCGCAACTCCTTCAAGATGGCTTTGAAGTGCGCTTTAAGACCGGCTTGTCTCGAGTTCTTGACTCTCAGGGAAATCTTGTTTGCCAGATTGTTCCTTTTGGCCGTGTCTTTCGAGCTGATTTTTCTCACTCCTTTGGCTCTTCTCGATGTTTGGTGGCCGGATCCTCCTCTGAGCTTTGGAAGTGGCATAGGAGACTTGGTCATTTGAGCTTTGACTTACTAGCTAGGTTGAGCTCACTTGATCTAATCCGAGGATTGCCCAAGTTGAAATTTGAGAAGGATTTGGTGTGTCACCCTTGTCGTCACGGGAAGATGGTTGCCGCTTCTCACTCACCTGTGAATCAAGTCATGACCAAGGAACCCGGCGAGCTACTTCACATGGACACAGTTGGTCCAGCTCGGGTTCGGTCAGAGGGTGGGAAGTGGTACGTTCTAGTGATCGTGGATGATTTTTCTCGCTACTCTTGGGTGTTTTTCATGGAGGGTAAGGATGAGGCTTTTTCACATGCTCGAGATTTGATTCTTCGGTTGCAAAATGAGTTCCCTAAGAATGCCATGAGAGCGATTCGCAGTGACAATGGCACAGAATTCAAGAATACTCACTTTGAAACCTTTTGTGCTTCTTTGGGCCTTGAGCATCAGTTTTCCTCTCCCTATGTCCCTCAGCAAAATGGTGTTGTTGAGCGCAAGAATCGGACCCTTGTTGAGATGGCCAGGACGATGCTCGATGAGCATAGGACTCCTAGGAAATATTGGGCCGAAGCGATCAACACCGCGTGTCATGTTTCTAATCGCATCTTTCTTCGAGCCTTCATAAAGAAAACTTCTTATGAGTTGCGATTCGGTCGAGTACCCAAGGTGAGCCACTTTCGAGTGTTTGGATGCAGGTGTTTCATTTTGAAACAAGGTAATTTAGATAAATTTGAGTCTCGATCCTCGGATGGTGTCTTCCTTGGTTATGCTTTACATTCTCATGCATATCGAGTACTTAATCTTGAAACTAACTGAGTCGTAGAGACTTGTGAAGTCACTTTCGACGAGACCATGCCTTGTTCTATTCCTGTCTTTGAAAGTGCAGGTGATCAGAAGATTGGTGAGAGCATCTTCGTTGAGGAGAATGAGGAAGATGCTGATTGGGGAGATGCAGAGCCGACCTCTTCGGCTTTTCTAGTCGAGTCTACGACAACTACTTCGGCTCATGGACCAGATCCATCTTCTTCCACTACATGGGGTCCGCACGAGCCACCTCCTCAGCCTACGTCGGCTGCACCTGAGGAGGCCCCAGTAGTTGTTGATGGGGAGGTGACATCTTTGAGGGAAGCTCCTCGGCACATCCAGCGTCGCCACCCGCCTCAAACCATGATCGGCGACATCAGTCAGCGTGTTACACGCTCAAGGTCATATGAAATCTCACATTTCGCTCATTCTGCTTTTGTCGCTAATTTCGAGCTACAAAATGTTGGACACGCACTTTCTGATCCTGATTGGGTCAATGCTATGCACGAGGAGTTACAGAACTTTGAGAGAAATGAAGTCTGGGTATTAGTTCCACCTCCACCTGAGTGTCACCCTATAGGTACAAAATGGGTTTTCAAGAACAAGCAAAGTGAGGATGGAGTGGTGGTGAGAAACAAGGCTAGGCTAGTGGCTCAGGGGTTTTGTCAAAAAGAGGGAGTAGATTTTGAAGAAACCTTTGCTCCTGTGGCCCGTATCGAGGCTATAAGGATGCTCTTAGCTTATGCAGTTTCGAAAGGGTTCAAGCTGTATCAAATGGATGTGAAGAGCGCCTTTTTGAACGGGTACATAGAGGAAGAGGTGTATGTGAGACAACCCCCTGGCTTTAAAAATCCCAAGTATCCCAACCATGTTTACAAACTCCACAAAGCCTTGTATGGATTGAAACAAGCCCCAAGAGCCTGGTATGAGCGTTTGAAAGCCTTCTTGCTTGCTAAGGGCTTTAAGATGGGTTCCGTAGATAAAACTTTGTTTCTCCTCAAGCAAGGCACTGACACTTTGTTGGTTCAGATTTACGTGGATGATATCATTTTTGGTGGTTCCTCTCACGCTCTTGTTGCAAAGTTTTCTGAGACTATGAGCAGGGAATTCGAGATGAGCATGATGGGCGAGTTGACATTCTTCCTCGGGCTGCAAATCAAGCAAACACGTGAAGGAACATTCGTGCACCAAGGTAAGTACACCAAGGATCTTCTGAGGAAGTTTGATATGGGCGAGGCCAAGCCTCTTTCGACGCCCATGTCGACTACGATAGCCCTGGACGAGGACAAGGAAGGAGAAGCTGTGGACCAGAAGGAGTATCGAAGCATGATCGGATCTCTGCTGCACCTGACGGCGACAAGACCAGACATCCAGTTCGTGGTCTGCTTGTGCGCGCGCTTTCAGTCTTCACCGTGTACATCGCATCGTCAAGCCGTCAAGCGGATCATGAGGTACCTTCGGTTCACACCCGAATTTGGTCTTTGGTTTTCGGCTTCCTCCTCTCTTTCTCTTTGCGATTACTCTGATGCGGATTATGCTGGCTGTCGTACTGAGAGGAAGTCCACTTCTGGGACTTGTCAGTTTCTTGGGTCTTCTCTTGTGTCTTGGTCTTCTCGCAAGCAGTCCTCTGTAGCCCAATCCACCACAGAAGCTGAGTATGTTGCTGCTGCTGCTTATTGTTCCTAGTTGCTTTGGATGGTTGCTACTTTGCGAGACTATGGCTTAGAGTTTAGGCGAGTGCCTCTGTTCTGTGATAGCACCAGTGCCATATGTGTAGCCAAAAACCCCGTTCTTCACTCCAAAACCAAGCACATAGAGGTCCATTTTCACTTCTTGCGAGACCACTATGAGAAAGGGGACATTGACCTTATTCATGTTGACACCCATAACCAGCTCGCAGATATCTTCACTAAACCCCTTGATCAAGCCCAGTTTGCTCGCTTGCGAGGAGAACTTGGAGTTTGCTTCCCTTTTTAGCTTGGGAAGTTTTGGTTCTTGTACATTAGTTTGTGGTTTTTTTTCTTTAGCTTTTGCTTTTGCTTTTGCTTTTGCTTTTGCTTTTGCTTTTGCTTTTGCTTTTGCTTTTGTTTTTGTATCATATTTGCATATCATATCATCATGTATCATATTACATCTTGAGCTTCATCCTTATAGTAGCTAGATTGATACTATGCTCTTGTTGGGGATGTTATGGATATATATGATGTGCTTTGCTTAGGCTCACTTTGATCTCTTGATATGAGCTAAAAATGCTTCTTTCATTTGTGAACATGAATAACACTTGAAGAAACTTGAAACATGTTCACCACTACTTGTAGCAACTAGCATGTATATGTGTGTTGAGAACCCTTTTTGCTTCGTATATATGCTTAATTGCTACGGCTCATACCTTGAGTTACACACTTGCTTGAGAAACTTGAATTTGTGCTAAAACCAAAAAAAGCAAGGTATGAAAAGATCGGGATGGGTCTTTGCTGTCCCATGTCAGAGTATCGAGATAACTTCTTATTGCACTTAAGGGTGAACTTGAGCTCTGTAATGGATACCGAGATCACTGTCTTAAGCTTCTGATTGCTTTTGGCATAGGCTTGACATGATCGATAAGTCAGGTTTTGATGGCATCGATAACCTCCGGCACACATTTGTTTGACAAACTTTTGTGATAAGCTGCATAACTCCGATAAAATTCAAAATTTGATCAAATCACAAGTTTGTCTCATGACATGATGTGTGAACTTTGTTTGGGGTAGTTCACTTTGCATACATGTGTAGCACAAGGTTGATCTCCTGTCTATATTTGCTATGTGCTCATTTGGTGGTGAATCCTCTTTTAAATTGCTCAGACTTGATCAAACTTGCTAAAATGCCATATTTCATCTCATTTGGTCATTTTGAGCATTTGCTAGCATTTGTATTCGTTGCTATATATACATGACAGCATCAGCTAGAGCATCTTTTCAATCTACTTGATATAATCTTGAAGCTTTTGCATTTGTGCATTTCTGCATTCATAGCATGTTTTGAGGGGGAGTTGTAATCCTTGGGCTCTAGCTTGATAAGTGCATGTGTCAACAAGGGGGAGAGATGTCACACTCACCATGTCAACAAGGGGATAAGTTGTCAACAAGGGGGAGAAGTCTCCATTTCGTGCATTCATTTGAGAGAAATTGCATTTGTTCAGGGGGAGTTGCATTTGAGTTGCCCGAGTTGCATTTGAGTTGCCCTTGCCTCTTCTGGAGGGTCTAGCAGTTTTTTTCGGCTTTTTGAGCTTTGCTAGTGGTGTTGAGCCCGTTGCCTCTTCTTGAGGGCTAGCTTTGTTTTACTTGGTTGCGTCGAGCCGTTGCCCATGTCTTTGGGGACCAAGTTTTGCTCATTTCAAATGACCCGTTTCAGCTTTTCTTTGGCTTTCGGTCATTTGGTTGAGCTCTTTATTTTCTATTCTTCTTCTTTTTCTTTTGCTCAAGCTGTTCGTGTATTGGTGTTGACAATGCACTCATCAAGGGGGAGATTGCGAACACAAGGTTGACAAGTACCCTTGTGTGTTCATTTTGTGATGAGTGATTGTCAATGTGATCCACGAAGTAGATTGAGTGGTGACTAACCCTACCTTGGCGAAAGCCTTGTGTGCGACATGTCTCTTGGCTTGTGTTGTGCATGTGTGGAGCACGGAGACGGTAGCCGACGGCGAGGTGAAGGTCAAGGAGGACGTGCCGTGCCGATGGACCGGAGGGGTGAAGGACGGACGTGAGGCTTGGACCGAGGGACCCGGAGGCCGGGTGGCTAGCCGCGGTGGCTGACACTTGGGACATCGACAAGCACGAGAAGACATGGGAGTGACCGTGTTGACCGTGGAGGTGACACGTGTTGGATGGCGGGGGACGCGTATGGAGTACGCTACTCGCGGAGCGGTTTGATGGTTTGGGCCTCAAAACCATCGGAGGCGGGTTTACGGGTTTGGGCCTCAAAACCCGGGCGGAGGTTCCGAGGAGGAACAGATGACACGTGGTGGCATCGGGGAGGTCGCGTCGAGGCGAAGCTACCGGTGAGGAGGCACGGTGGCCGTCGGATCAAGATGAAGTCTGGGTTGGACCTTTACGCCCTTGGGCTAAATGGTTTGGCTCATTTGTATCAGGGGCAAATCGGGGATTGTGTAATAGCCCTGTTAAATAGGATGAGGGAGCCCCCATCTCCCTCACCTCTCTCCCTTTTTCATTTTATCCTTCTCTAGTTTCTCCTCCCCCAGTGTTCTGGCTGCTGAGAGAGGTCCACAACACAGTTTATGGTTGTGTAAAACTGAATCTTTTGAGTTGGGAATGGAGGCCTTAACCTCCAGGTGCCCTCTGGGCGTTGATCTGTGAACTGCTTTTGTGTTCGTGGTTTTTCTGTTCTTGCTCGGTCTCGTTCCTCTTTTCTGAGCTCTTGTGAATTTCTTTGGTCTGAATTGATTTCGAGCGTTTTTGGTTGATCCATGACGAGCAAGGATGTGTGCTGATCAAATCCCCCAAGTGACTTGAACAAATTTGACACGAGCTCAGAGATCGATCCAGTTTTCGTTTTTCTGGGAAAACCCCGTTCTTGCCCCATTCTCTTGATTTCCCGGAGTTTGAGTTAATCCCGAGCAATGATTTTTGGGGACTAGATTCGTAGCTCGTTGAATTTAAGATGTGCAAAGTTTGGGACCGATTCTTGCAGGGTTGGTCAAGTTTTGGGTGATTTTTGACGTCGCCCCCGTCTGCCTGTTCTTCGTGTTCTTGCGTCAAGCACTCCAGGCTGTCTCCTTCTGGGGCAGGTCACCCAGTAGCGGGGCTAGCAACGCTGAGGGCTCAAGGCATCACGCGTGCTCACTGAGCAGCACTCACTCTGGATCCGGTAACCCTGTTGCCTAGTGCTCGTTAGTTCTCGTAAGCTTCTCTGATTTGCAGTTCATGCTCAGACTTATGGTTGGCACCGATTCCAAGTACCTACTACTGACTAGTATTTGGAGTTTGGTCAGAAGAGCAGCAGCTGTGCTGGGAATTTTTTTTTGCAGGTCGTTTGCATCTAGCTGCTTGTGTCCAGCGCCAGGAGTAGCACGCTCTGTTGAGATGCTAGTGCATTTGTTGTTCGTGATTTGATTTTCGATTTCTTGTGTTGCCACTTTCATCTACAGGAAGAAATCACTACATAATTATTCAGTTAACTTCAGTCATGTGCAAGTGACCGAGTGCTTCCCATATTGTCGGCTTGATGCAAATTTCATTTCTGCAGGAGCATCAGGTCTTCAGTAGTTCTGAGCTCAATTTTATTCTTTCTGATTGCAGCTTAGCTTGCTTCCTGGTGCCATGCGTTTGCCTCAGGCTACTAGTTCCTAATCATGTGTAGTCTTCTTAGTCCCGGTACTTGTGTTTGATCAACAGCAGAAGAGCAAGCCCTTCGTTGTTGTGCGGGTGATTTCTTTGTTCAGTTTTGATTTCTTGGTTTTGATTGATCAGGAGTTCTGGTGTTGCATCCGTGAATACAAGAGGCAAATGTTGGCCAATTATTGGAATATATAATTGTGCTTGAATCATATTTCCGAGCTTCTTGTTTCATCTATGGTTTTCACGTTTGGGCTCTGATTTGAGTTTCGTTTTTTGTGTTGGTCTTCTACCGTAGCATGGAACTTATCTAGGTACTCTTGTCACCAGTTGACTTGGGTATTTTAGATTTGGGAACGGTCGTTGTGTCTTGTTCTTGATGGTGAACTTGTGACAGCGGCTGAATATTTCGAAAGAAATTTGAGGCTCCCATTCACCCCCCTCTGGTCGCCTGTTTCGGTCCTTCACATTGGATCTAGCTGGGGCAACACTGCAAGAACATGAAAATTTGTATGTATTGAAATTAGAAAATCTTATATTATACTAAGGAGATATTTTCGGCTGGTGGAAATCAAATTCTGCACATATCCTGTCGTATCTCATATGACTTGTGATGTGTTGTCAACACCGGCGACGATTGTACCATCTGAGTCAGAATTCAGCACCGGTGCCCGAGTGGTTAGTGATCTTCGGAGCAGGCTAGGCACTGTTACTGTTGAAGCATTGACTTGCCTTCAAGACTGGATGTGGGCTGCCTCTCCAGATAAAAGCTTGTTCTTCAAGTGGTAGCACCACCGGTTAGTATTCTGGTCTGCAATTTGTGGGTATGCATTGATACTTTCTTAATTCTCTTGTTATAAAGTTTTGATCTTCTTATTTATCTTGTGATTTTGACAAATTCTGACCTTAGGAGTGATCAGACAACATATCTGACCTTACTTCATCGGCATATATAACAGGAAGATTTGCATTCACACGTATGTATGACGCGTTCGTGTACGAATAGAATCACACGTCTATCTTTAATGCAAAATCTGTGAGCTAAATCACAATCGACTTTTTCAAACCCAGAATCTCTGATTAGTCCATGATTAGACACTAATTATCAAATATAAATGAAAGTACTGCAGTAGCAAAATTAAAAAAAATTACAATCTAAACGAGGTCTTAGCTATCTTTTACGCTGTGCCGACGAGCCGCCGTCCAACACCTTTTACGCAGTGCCAGCCAAAAGAAGTGCTTGCTCAACACCTTTCTCAATATTTTAGAGGGGATGATCTGCGAAATTGTTAGGCAAGTCTAAAGTCGAGCGTGCTAGTGTAAACGGCTAAATAAACGCTTTTCTTTCATTTTTTTTTCAGTACAGGGCCCAAGAAACTACGAAGAAACTCAGCTAGTTGGGTTCCTGTCGAGAAATTTACTCACGTGAGGACATGACCGGCGAGCGGCAAGCACAGCAACCTGCCCCGGCGGCCCGGGTGGCGTACCTTTGTCAATAGCGAGAGACTGGGCGGCCCGAGTTTTCTTCACTCTTACTGCCTACTGGTATGTAACTCCGTGCGGGCACGTGTAGAATGTGGGTATAGAAAGCATCATCTTTTTTTTTTCCTGCGACTATAGAAAGGATCATCTTGTGTTGACAAATCTTCTCCTTCACCCGTGACGGGCCGTGTGGCCTTTTTTTTTAATCGGATGTCTCCGAAGAGACGTGCGGCCTTTTTTCCCGATGAAACTGGGTTTGAACCCCTAAAAAAATTGATTTAAAATTAAGGAACCAAGTGACGGGCCGTGCGGCCTTTGACACTAGCATGAAGAAACTGGAGAACTGGGCGGTGCGATTGTGACGGCGCAGTATATAAGTCACGCCCGCACGAGACGAAGAAGCACGTGTAGAATATGGGTATACACTTGGAAGCATCGGTGTTGTTTTGAAACCTTAATCTTCTCCTTGGACCCGTGACGGGCCGTGCGGCCTTTTCTTTGACACTGGACGGCTGGTGTGACCGCGCAGTATATAATTCCGGGTCCTGCACGAGACGGAGCAGCACGTCACTCCTGGGGTCAATTCCGCCGGCATGGCAAGTATGGTACCCGTCGAAGAAGCAGCGACGCCGACGATCACGCGGCGGCGGCTCACCTCCACCGTGTGGCGTGACTACACAATCAACCGCCCTGCCGACGGCGGAGCGCCCACGGCGACGTGCTTAGCGTGCGGCCTGACGCTGTGCGCTGGCAGCAACAACGGCACGTCGCACCTGCACCGGCATACCAAGAGCGACAAGTGCCAGCGGCTCGCCGCGGAGCGCGTGGAGCTCGGCCGCCGGCAACCGACATCGCCGCCCACCACAGCCGCTGAGCCTTCTTCTCCTGGCAACAACGACGATTACTACTCGCCGTCACCACCGGTCGTCACTGATGACGAGGAGGAGAAGGATCTTTTTACCGTGGATGGCATTGACATCCCCGAGCTGTACAACAAGCTGATCGCCGAGGGCCTGCACAACATCGAGCAATCAAGTGAGTCGGCTGAGCATCTCTCTGCTGCTAGCAACTGTGCGTGCGCAGTGCTCTTGCTTGCCCATCTTTGCTTGTGTAGGAATTGGACCTCTTGTTCAAAGTTTATTTATTTCCAAGCGTACGTTGCTACTACTATCCATAATATTTGGCTGTCTTGTGCAGACGTACCTGCTGTGCCCCAAGCAGCGAGCTCTTCAACCAGGTGGTTCATTAATAAAACCAAGGAAAGGCAAGTGTATGTATATATATATATATTCTCTGCTAGTTAATTAATTTCAGATTTGGATGGTAAGCCGCGGCCATGGCAGATTTTGAGAGATTGCACTGTTGATTTGTTCAGGAGAAAGGCAGAAAACAAGAAGCGATGCGCACCCGATGATGAATTCGGCCTCCATGTCTCTGCACAGCCAGACTTCAACTTGAGAAGAGGAAAGAGGACGTGAGTCTAGGTAGGTAGCTACTTTCTTTCTTTCTCTCTAGTATCTTTAGTCTCCACACCATTACTAGTATGGGTTTGTTGCTCCATGATCAACACAAACTTAAGATAATTGCATTATTAATGTAACTAGATCATGTGCATGCAACAGGCTGCCCAATTTGGCTCCGCGTCGGAGATGGCACGCGGCTGGCGCGACTGCGACAATCCAAGACCAAGACTATTCTCAATTTCTCATCACGTACGCAAGCAACAAACAATAGATCGAGACCAACAAATATACACACACCCCTTGGATTGGTGCTTATACTTCCGTCAGTGCGCGCTGGTGCAGGAGGACACCAGGAACGTTCAGATTCCAGTGTATGCCTTTCAATAGTTTCGATGATATTGTTCATTCATTTATTAACTTTTCGATGAATGATTGATTTTTTTTGGCTTTCTAGTTGATTTTTTTGGCTATCTAGCTATTAATTGGCAGGGCATATATGTGTATTTGATACATGACTAGTTTTTGGCCGACATGCATGTGTTCCAGACGTCAGCAATTTTAAGTAATTTATGTACAGTTGATTATCTTGGAGTAATTGTCAAGTTCAAAACCCCGCTCTGCAGGATGGATGTATTGGTGTTGACGTAGATTTTTTTCACCTTTCCCTACCAGCGCCAGGGGAATTTTTTTTTATTTTTAGCCCAAATTTGAAACAAATTTTAAATTTAACCCGGATTTGAATTTATTTTTAAAACTAACCCGTTTGGCCCCGCCACCATGTATGGCGGGGCAAATGCACTGAACCCCGCCATGCATAGTGGCGGGGTGCAGGTGCCACGTGGCACGCTGCAGGCCAGCGTGGAAAGGAGTACCCCGCCAAGCATCATGGCGGGGTACCCCTAACCCGCCATGTATCATGGCGGGGTACAACCCCGCCCATTTAAAAGACCGGGCCCTTCTTGTTTTTGGCCATTCATCCATTCCATTTTCCGCAGCGCCCCTCTCCGCCCCAGGACCGAGCTCCCCTCCCCTCAGCGCCCTTCTCCGGCGCCCCTCCCTCCTAGTGCCCCTCCCCGTCGGCTACCGACCCATCGTCGGACCTTGTTCCGGCCATCCCTTCTCCGCATCCATCGTTGTAATATGTTTGGTTAATGTAGATAGTAAAGTTATATTAGTTTAAATCGTATTGATATTGTACATTATTTTTGATTTGTAAGAATTATAAGTGATATGTGTTTTGTGTTGAAATCATTTCGTGTTATTAGATGGAGGACTCGTATCGTGAGTCGATTTGGAGGAAAAAGGGTCGTCCTAGAGAGATGTACCCCGACGTGTCTTGCAAGGATGCGCCCGTGCCTCCCGAGGAACCTTTCCCTAACTGTGACTGTGGTCATCCGGCGCACGTGAGCCAGTCGAGACATCCGGATACTGCGGCTCGTTGCTTCTACACATGTTATAGTTGTAGCGTATGTAATTGTGCCCTTTATTTTCTTATTGGTTTCTGATGTTGTATTCGCGATGAGATAATTGAAACTTTTTTGTAGCCCTACTTCCGGTGCTTTTTCTTCCAATGGATCGACGGTCCGGACAAGTTTGACCCAAGGATTCTCCTTTTCTACCCCGGCGTTGATCATTGCAAGCGTGAGGTGTTTACTCGCTGGGTTCCGCCCCCTCCTAACCCTCCTCCTATGATGGAGGAAGAGAAGGCCGTAGCATCGGCACGACGGCTCGAGGATCCTCCAAAGTGCCATTGCGGAGAGCAAGCCGTGATAAACCCACACAATGAACAAGAGTTCATTTGTCCTCTACGGCGTGAGGTAAGGTTTGAGTGAACCTTGAAATGTCATGTCCTATATGTGTGTTTTACTGTTTTGATTTTGCAGGATCGTGATTTTCCAAAGTGCTGTTTCAAGGAGTGGGTCTATGGTCCAAAGAGCCATTGGCCGAAGCCGGAGAAGAAGGAGGAGGTGCCAAACTGGAAGAAGAAGAGGAGGTCTATTGCGCCTCCTGTGATGTGCAAATGTGGTGTTGAAGCTAGCTACGGCCTTGTCCCTTCAGGCCTTGGGATTGGCCACTTCTGTTGCCACATGATCGATTATGACGAGGTTTCCTAGGACTGTTGACACTTAGTGCTAATGTTTTATTTTGTTTGCTTTGGTACGCTAACTTTGTATTCATCTATTTGTTGCAACAGAGCACTCAGGAATGCAAATGGGAATCATATGATGATGTGTTTAAGTTCAAGGATGAGTATAAGACAATGGTAGCACTTCGCAAGATGAGAGGATATCCTGCAAATTACGTCACTGATTTCGTTAAGAGCCATAAGAAGAAAATGCTACGACGGGTCCAAGACCTGCGTGTTCGTAACCCGGAGAGTATTGCGTGGAAGAAGTGGTACGAGAAGAAGAAGGATGTAGAGGAGTACCAGGCAAGGAAGGCTGAAGAGGATGCAAGGAAGGCTACAGAGGAGGCTGAGAGAGCAGAGATGCAAGGCTTGAACGATACTATTGATTCATTATGTGCGAGTGAGTCATTGTGTTTTTGAAAACTCAATCTTCTTTGTTTGACTGTCAATAAAGTCCTTGCAAAGATCGTGTTAATTGTTTGCATTTTGTACTTGCAAAGATTGGATGCACCGGCAACTGGCAAGCAGATGTGGCTCGTGCTAGGTACACGGAGAATAGGACACTAAAGCGGGATGCAGGAGTTGGTGGCACCGCAAGCCGTCCGATTGTGGTTGAAGAGGAGGCCGAGCCGGAGAAAGACGACGACACCGGGAGGATAGGCGAGCTCATTCGTCTAGCCGAAGAATTGGGCTACCCTCAGGACGAGGATGCCTACAACATGGGAAGGATAGCCGAGCTACTTCGTCTTGCAGAGGAGTTAGGACTGATGCCTAAGGAGGATGCTGACTTAGAGGAGGGTCAGGCAGCGTACCACAGCCATAAGACACCGCTGTTCGACGCATGGGGGCCAACAGACATGACCGAAGAAGAGGCCGAGTTGTACTCTCAGGCCACGGACGAGGCGGAGGCGGCTTACTACCGGCGTCAGGCCTCTTAGGCCAAGGCAGTCGAGGCGAGCAAGGGTAAGGAGGTTGTAGTGGAGGATTCAGAGTCCGAAGACGAGTTGCTTACGCAGTGGTGCACGCAATTTGATTGACGTACAAGTGTCGTTGTTAGTGCCTTAGTGCTGCACGTAGGAGGCTGTCAGTGCAATAGAAACTTGTCATTGTAATAATTTGCATTGTCACGTCTTCACGTCGTCGTTGTTAGTGTTTGTCATTTGTAGCGGCTTAGAAACTTTGTCTGGTGTAGTTTGTCAGTGTTGTACTTTGAAACATGTCATTGTAATAATTTTCATTATCACATCTTCATTCGTTTCATTTGTTGGTCCAGTCACTAACATTGTTGAGTCATTTACAGCAAGTTTACGTAAGCCATGGCACGAAGAATTGCGTTTACGCCAAAGATTAAACGAGTGTTACCAACTACATTAGTCCAATCGAAATAACCAAGTAGAGTAGTTTTAAGATTAAGGTACTGCTGCTACACCTACACATAATTTAATTGTTCTAGCACTACATAACTAAGATAACATGTGTCCGGCGCCTGTTAAACATGACTATTCTACTAATCGCCAGGGGTGTAGGGGTCTCACGGTCTCCGCCGCCTCCTCAGATTCATAGGGACCACGTTGCTTCTCCAGCCCACGTCTGTGCGGTCCTGTTGCCGCCTCTCGCGCTGCCGCCTATGTCCACGATCGAACTGCTGCGTCGAGGAAGTCCCCTGCAAGCAAGCACCCTGATGAGCTACTCTAAATGTTTAGCTACGAACAGTTGAATTAAAGAAAAAGCAAAGCATAGGCACCTGTTGCTCAGCCGGTGTGTAGTTCTCCTGCTGTGTGTAGTCGACCCCCTGTGTACCAATAGGAGCACCGTATAGCTGTGAGGCACCCATCTCCTCGTGACCGGTGTACTCCCACTGGGGAACGTCGTCATCGTCGTCGTCATCGTCGCCACTCGTCGTGTCATACTAAAGTTCCTCATCCACATCGTCCGCAACCGCTGGACCCTTCCCTCTGTCCTGCGGAGTACGAACAGATGAGGACGTAGCCCTGGTGTCGCTAGCAGAAGCAGCTGCGGTGGACATCGTCTGGCTCCTCAACCACGTGGGGTTGTACGGTACGTCCAACGTCGTGTCCGCATAGCTCAGCTTCTGAGCCAACTTCTTGCAGCCTTTTTTCATTCTCTACAGGTTTAGATGACAACATGCAATATTAAGCGTGAATTTTAAAGGTAATTGAGTTGTAGTAACGAATGTTGTTGTCAAAAGTACCTTGACAAAGCTGCGAAGAGGGTTGGTCTTGTCGTCCCTAGTCCGAAAAAGTTGCCTGGAAGCTTCCTCGGAGTAGTTCGACAACTGTTGTGCCTACAACATCACACAAGGTTAACTCGATCATTTTGATTGAATTTTAAAACCCTTACCTTGCTTGAGGATGTAAGTCCAAAGTACTTACCACGTATCTATTTAGAGGGGCCCTAAGAAGTTGTGTTTGCACCCTTTGCGCCTCGTCGAACGCATCGGCGATGTCATCCTCACCGACCGCATCTGCAGGCATGTTGGTGTACGGGACCATGAGATGAGTCCTCGTACTCCGCTGCAACCATTGCAGGTACTCCATCCATCTTGCCGGGTGGTGCTGTGGAAGTTCGTTGAGGTGGCGAGGATGCCTGTTATACCAATTAAGCAAATGTGGTTCGTGCGTCACCGCCCAATCCTTTTGCGTGGTCCGAAGCCTTCGATCGATCCTGCATTGCCATATTGCATTAGAAATGAGGCACTTAAGTAGAATAAACATATGAACTTCATACCCATGCAGCTGAGCGTTGGTGGAGTACAGCGGTGGAATTCCCTGCAACCTCCCGAACTGTCTGTAAACCCTAAAAGGGTAGTGCATCTCAACCACGTGGAAGAAGATAAGTGGCCCTTCGTAAAGCCACTCGTCCCCTTCCTCCTCGCAGCGCGGACTAAGGTAGTCCTCTAGCTCCCACCTAGACCACGGTGTCCATGTTACCTGCAAAGTAAAAAAACTTAATTTAGTATCAATCTCATTGATAGTGCCTTTAGTAGGAAATGTGGATTGAACTTACGTAGTTGTGTGTCAACACGTCTATCGCATCCGTGTACTGCCTGTACCTCCTATCCAGCTCGCCCCTCACTACCTTAGTGTCTTTCCGGACGAAAAGGGCGGTGGGTAGAACGTCTTCATGCTGCCAAACCTGCAATTCACACAAACACGGTGTCACAAATCTCTTTAGTCTTATGAAGATATCAAAGTAGTCAATGTACTCACAGGCAAATGTGGAGGTTTAGTAGGCCTCCCAACCGGAAACCGCTCCCAAATCCAGACTTGAAGTAAGTACGAGCAGCCACCTAGGTTGGCATTGGCCGACTGGTGACGATAGGCGGTACAAAGCTGACGGTATGTCCAAGCAAGGACCGCGGTACCCCAGCTATAGGTTGCAATGTTCTCCAGTGGCTGGATAAGGATCCTCAAGAAAATTTAGCTGATGCTATCGCCTGAGGAGTCGGGGAACAAGAAAGCGCCCAAGAAGTGCCACAACCACACCTTTGCATACACCTCGACCTCGTGATCTGGAGCACCGATCGGAGGCCCTGCACCAAAGTGTTGGGTTATCCATGACGTCGACACTCCTGAGGTCTTCCTGCAATTACAATTGAAGCATTATTCTATAAAAATAGATGTAGCTGAAATGGTTGTATTAGTGATTTCAATGGGGCACAGATATGAACTTACTTTGTGCCTTTAACTTCAGCATCTGATGGCCTCCTACCACAGAACTGCTCCACCAAGTCTACCCAATTAGACTCGTCGACGACCTCAGTCACCGGATGACCAGACAAACTGAGACACAATATCATCTTGACATCCTGCATTGTGATAGTCATTTCCCCACATGGTGTGTGTGGAAGGTGTGTGTCTCCGGTCTCCACCTGCATCATTACAAGTTTCTAGTTATAGGCAAGTTGATGGCCCAATTTTACGAAAGAAAGTCAATAAACGCAAAATACAATGTTACCTATCAACAAAGGCAGTAAGAAGTGCAGGGTCTAGTGTGGGGAGTGTACTGTTGTAGACCCGAACGATCTCAAGGAAGCCTGCCCGACGTATGTACGTCGTGTATCGCTCGTCCCAGCTATGTGTGTGGTGCGTGCGAACACGAAGCGCACGCAACGGCCTCTGCTGCTCCGACAAGGCCTGGGCCCGGTGGTCCTTGTCGTAGTCCGCCTCAATGAGGCTAAAGCGCGGATGAGGAGCCCGCGCCTCCATCTTGCAACCCTAAACCTGCCTATTTGAAAATGAAAGTAACAATATTAAAACAATTAATAACATTATAAAAAAACAAAGCCAAGTAAATTTGAAGATTAAAATAATCATAAATGCATGTTTACAATATAAACCACCTCTTGTCTCGCCCGCCTATGAAATCTAGCGTTATGACCAGGATTCTTGCAAATGGAGCAAAGGTTCTGCGCACGTTCTTCGTCAAAGTCCCCGCCACCATACATGTCGGTGTCGTAACCTTTCATATTGTCCATATCGCCTTTCAGTCGCTTCTTCTTCCTTCTTCCCTTCCCTACCTTCTTTAGGTCCGGATAAGGCGCGTAGTCCTCACCATAATATGGAGGCCACTGCGACTCGTCAAGGTATGGCTCGAAACTCTTCTCCCAAACTTTGAGGGTGTTGGCACGGAGATACAAGGGTGACATGTATGGTGCAACTGTGTGGTCAAAACCTCTAAGCCAACAAGACGTGATCATGTGTGAGCAAGGGGCATGCATGATCTGAGGGACGTTGCAACTGCATTCTACTTTATCAAGATCGACACGGTACGTTCGCCCACCAAATCATTCGCCGCCCAGGTTTGTGCCCCCTCTAGCTCGTACGCAGAAAACAAGCATGTCCCGTCCATAAGCCTCGGCAACCTATTGTTTGGCCAATTCCTCAGCCTCCTTCAAATATTCATGTGCAGCCTTCCCCCATCTTCCAATCTCCTCTTCATTCCTCAGGGCTAGGCCATACCGCTTAACAAAATACTCATTGCACTTCCTAAAAGAGAACTCAACAATACCGGACACTGGGAGAGATCTAACGCCTTTGAACACACGATTGAAAGACTCAGAGGAGTTTATTGTCATGATGTCGTACCGAAAGCCGCCCTCATCATATGCTAATGCCCACTTGGCTTTATTTTCCATCTGCTGGTCTAACCATGCCTTGCCAGCTTGGTTGAGCATCTTCTCTAGTTCCACCATAGTCTCGTTGAACTCGCGTTCCGTACGTTTATTGCAAAGCTCCTTTAACTTATCAGCCACCTCCTTCTTGTGTTGACGCCGCCAGAAATTGGCGGCAAAATGCCGCATGCACCAACGGTGCACTAGGGGCGGGTGACCATCAATGTGTTCACCGGCAGCATTAAGAATTCCAATGTGACGGTCCGAAATCAGACAAATGGTGCGAGAAGGGCCAAGCACATGAACACGGAGCAGATGCATAAACCATGACCATGAATCATTGTTTTCCCCCTCCACCAAAGCAAAAGCCATTGGCACTATCTGGTTCTCTGGGTCTACAGCAGCAGCCATCATCAATGTGCCCCTGTACTTGCCGGTGAGGAACGTGCCGTTAACAAGAACAACTGGCTGACAATACTGAAATGCATGCTTGCACTGATCGAAATACCAAAACACACGGTACAGAATATGCCTCAACGGGTTCTGAAGATACAACCCTCCTGTGTATATGAACGATCTCATGCTAGGGTTGAAGTGTTCCATCACACACAAAATGCGTGGAACCCTGTTATAGGCTTCCTCCCAACTACCCAGCGAATTGCTAGGGCAATTTGCTTTGCCCGCCAAGCCTTTCCATATGTGACCTCATACCCAACAAATGTGACTATGGTCTCCTGCAAGAAAGACACCGATACGTCGTTGTCCTTATCTACAAGACCCAATATACGACGGGCTAGGTACCGAGCCGTCAACTGGGGATGGTACCTTTTTCCCTTATTAGTCTGGCATCTGTGCGGCTGTTCCACTGAAGTTACCTTCCACTTACCATCACTCCGCCTCTTTCGTGCATTCAACTTCCACGAGCACGGGAATCCAGCCTTACATAATATGTGGAATTTTACCTCATTGTCAGAATGTCGAACCGTGTAAGGCCTATGATGATACACAGCATAGTCCTGAAGGAACAACTTCATCTCAGACATCGTATTGAAAAGCATTCCCTTCCTCAGTATTAAATTTTTATGGTTGTACAATGATTCCTTACACATCTGCAAACCCGTGTCACAAACTGTCATATGCGATATACTGACATCCTTATAATTTGGCACACCGGTAAAGGGCAAGCCAGCCTCCCTCAGCTGTGTAAGCTCTGCCGATGTATAAGAGGGTGGTGCAACGTATTGTTGTGCCTCCCTAACCCTGCTCCATCCTTCATATTCCACTCCATCATCTGGATAACCTGTGGCTAATGTGCCCTGACTCTGCATGCCATGAAGTACCTCAAGCGGTACTCCTGAGAGCATGCCACGAACTGGTGTACACATGGCAGGTGCACCTCCAGAGGGCATGGCTTCCACCGGTGCTCGCATGGCATGTGGACCTCCTTCCTCATTTCCTGAATCGTCAGAATCAATGCTAACATCATCACCAATCATTTCCTCCTCTGCCGCCTCCTCCTCCTCCTCCTGTTCGAACTCGTCTACATCAAAATCATTGCTTATATGACCAACTGGAGGAGAATGAACCCGCTCCTGCGTCCAATTACCATCCAAGTCCATACTCTCCATAGTTTGTTGTATTTGCACACCACAATCTCCTTGAGTACCACTGTCGAAGGACGGCTCCTCATTCTCAACATTCTCCAGCACCAACTCAGCCATGCCGACATTCGAACCTTGGATGACCCTATTGTATCAGGACCACTCTGCTTGGTTGCACAAGTCCATCATCACATAGTGTGCCCTATTCCTTCCAACATCAAACCTACCCTTTAGTGTGAAAGCCTCGCCAAACTTCAAACTCAAACGGTCACATAGATCGCTGAAACTAGGGGTGCCATCAAACTATTCTAATTCTTCATACATATCCTCAAACTGGCAATCCTCTCTCCTAACACTTCCTCCGTAAAAAACTCTTACACCGTAATCCATCTACAAAACGATTAGACATCCGATTATCAACTTACCAATATGTTAGTACTAATTACTACATAACTAACTAACTAACCTTACTTACCTACCACGTAACTAACTAACTTAGTAACTAAATAACTAATATTAACTAATAACATCCGAATAACTAATAATCGTTAACTAATAATCGTTAACTAATTAACAAATAACTAAATAACTAATAACATCCGATTAACTAAAAACTAATATTAACTAACTAACAAAAAAAACGTTAACTACAAATGATCGTTAACTAACTAAATAACTAATATTAATCGTTATCTAACTAAATAACTAACTAACTACAAATAATATTAACTAACTAACTAACTACAAATAATCGTGAACTAACTAAATAACTAACTAAATAATTCAATAACTAACTAAATAACTAATGTTAAATAACTAAATAATCGTTTACTACAAATAATATTAAATAACTAACTAAATAAATAATATTAACTAAGTAACAAAAAAATAAAAAAAAATTACCGTAAAATGGAGTGCGGCGGCGTGGCGAGGTTGGCCGGGCGGCGGCGTGCCGGGGCCGGGCCGGGGTGCGACGGTCGGCGGCCGGGGTGGCGGCGCGGGAACGGCGGCTGGGGACGCGGCAGGGGCGCGGCGGCCGGGGACGCGGCGGCGGGGCCGCGGCGGCCGGGGCACGGGGGAGGGTGCGGCGGCGCGGCGGGCTCGGCAGCGGCGGCGGGGGCGCGGCGGGGAGCGGCGGCGCGGCGGGGCGCGGCAAGGGCGGCGCTGGCACGGGGGAGGGGCGGCGCGCGACGGTGGCGGCGGGGCGCGGCAAGGGCGGCGCTGGCACGGGGGAGGGGCGGCGCGCGACGGTGGCGGCCGTGGCGGCGCTCGGGCGGCGGTGGCGGCGCTCAGGGCGTCGGTGGCGGCTCCGGCGGCGGTGAGGGGCGCGGCTCGGGTTCTATTTCGGCGGGGCGGGGCCTTTATTTCGGCCGTGCCCCGCCATGATGGGTGGCGGGTTTGGCATACCCCGCCACGCATCATGGCGGGGTATGCCCGGGTGTCTTTGCCACGTCTCTGCCACGTGGCCCCTCCACCCCGCCACCATGCATGGCGGGGTTCAGTGCATTTGCCCCGCCATGCATGGTGGCGGGGCCAAACGGGTTAGTTTAAAAAAATTTGAAATCCAGGTTAAATTTAAATTTTTTTTTCAAATTTAGGCTAAAAATAAAAAAAAACCGCCAGGGACACCATTAAAGAGAGATACACATGTTGTCGTCGAATGAAAAGAAACACGCTACCGTTATACTACCACACCACGGCACCAGACACACTAATGTGTACTACATAGAACGAGGCCTCGTACTACACGCGGTCTAAGTCGTCCAACGGCAGAACGTGATTAATTGATTTAATTTGTCACGTGTTTGTTTACGTGGGAACGGGCTTGCGCGGCCGCAAATGGATGAGTGTTGCTGCTAGGACGAAACTTCCTCGACGCGTCAGGGGAGTGTGCACAAAACTTCTACCCACCACGAGTGGAGAATATATCCGAGCATGCGAGTAATATATTGGGGCGGGCCGCGACGCAACTTTTCTTTCAATTCTCCTCCGTTGCATAGTGCCAAACTTGCAAAGATCTTGGAATTTTAAGATAAATTAAGAGAGAATATAAAGACGTGTGTACTCTTATTTTATTTCTATCATCAACGTGATTAATTGTGTTTGGTTGATAAATGAAAATTATTTAATGCAAAACTGGTTTTTGTCCTCTAAAATACATTATATTTGAGAATAAATTTTGAATGTTAGAATAAACTATGTTACAGGACGGAGGGAGTAGACCTCACAGTTCACTAAGCTTATGCGACATGCATGTGTTCCATACGCCAGCAATTTATAGCGTGTTTGGTTTCTTGGACGGACCCATGCAGCATGGGTTCATTCCGCACGGAGTCATCTGCTGATTTTTCAGAGAATTGGTCGGTTCCACTAACAGGCTTGCGATTGTCACCTATGGATGACGGATCGGTCGAACATATGACGCAAACCAAATACCAGTGCTAGGTTCGGATTTTGGATCGGATGATTCTGCATCCGTTCGTTCTGCAGACCAAACAGGCCGTTAATTAATTTATGTACAGTTGATTATTTTGGATCGAGTAATATAATTTGTGAAGTTAAAACCCCGATCTGCAGGATGGATGTATTGGTGTTGACGTAGATTTCTTTTTTCACCTTTACCCTAGCTAGCAGCGCCAGCGACACCATTAAAGATAGATACACATGTTGTTCATGTTGACGACTGAAAAGAACACGCTACCGTTAATCTGATTACACATGAAGGAGTTGAGCCGATAAAACAAACAAAAAAAACGTTTTCACCACTTTCTGTTTTATTTTGAAAATAAACAGAGTAAAAATGTTTTAGACATGAAAAAGCCGGGCCCAAAACTGGCCGAAACTTCGGTGGACGAGTCCTCCTACTACACGCGGTTTAAGTCCAACTGCAGAACCTAAATATTTTTCACCCCATCACATCGAATGTTTGATATATATATGGATTACTAAATATAGAAAAAAAACTAATTGCACAGTTTGGTTGGAAACCACGAGACGAATCTTTTAAACCTAATTAGTCCATGATTAACCTTAAGTGTAACACACATATGCTAATGATGGCTTAACTAGGCTTAATAAATTCGTCTCGCGATTTCCAGGCGAGTTATGTAATTAGTTTTTTATTAGTATCTGAAAACCTCTTTCGACATTCCATAAAACATCCGATGTGACAAAAAAAAATTCACTCACCAACTAAATACCCCCAGACCGATCTGTCAAAAAGAGGAGTCGGTTTTGGCCGTGGTACAGGTTGGTGTGGCTAGGCCAATTAAAAGGACACTCAAACTTTGTGTAGTGGTATGGCCTGGTTTAGTTCCCAAAAAAATTTTGGATTCACCCATCACATCGAATGTTTGACACATGTATGGAGTACTAAATGTAGACAAAAATAACTAATTGCACAGTTTGGTTGGAAATCGCGAGACGAATCTTTTAAGTCTAATTAGTCCATGATTAGCCTTAAGTGCTACAATAATCCACATGTACTAATGACGGATTAATTAGGCTTAATAAATTCGTCTCGCAGTTTCCAGGCAAGCTATGTAATTAGTTTTTTATTAGTATCTAAAAACTCTTTCCGACATCCTATAAAACATCTGACGTAACACCCAAAAATTTTCTTTTCACGACCTAAACACAGCCTAACGAACTTGCAGATGAGGATGCCAATCATATTGGAGGTGAATGGCGTACAGTGTCCAAAAAGAAAATTTCCTCACGGAAAAAGAAAGTATAGGTTTGTCATGTCACTAATTTTAAAACAAGAAGTTCAAGATGAAAGGGTTGTTCTGGAATAGCAGAGGTCTTAGGGACTTAGCTAAATATAAATTTCTTTTTGATACTTCATGTGACCACCAGCTTTGATTTCATAGCAATTTTAGAAACTTGTAGAGATGTTCTGACTTAAACCACTTTTGTGGTGGCGGAGACTTTTTTTGGCATTGGACTTCACCTAAAGGGCAATCTGGTGGAATTTGCTTGGGATTAATCTTCAAGTTCTTGATATTGGTAGATTTTCACATTAAATTCAGTGTTCAAACCAAAGAAGATGGCTTTGAATGGGTTCTCATTGCTGCTTATGGAGCAGCACAAGATGAGTTAAAAGAAGCTTTCCTGACTGAGATGGTTCAAATCAGTAGTAGTGAAGATAAATCAACCCTCTTAGGTAGAGATTTCAATATTATTAGGAGACCTTCTAAAAAAAATAATGATAGATACAATGATAGATGGCATTTTCTTTTCAATGCTTGTCTCGACAGTCTTTACTTGAGAGAATTAGATCTCTCTGGCCGACGTTTTACCTAGGCTAACTCTCTTGATACGCCGACATTTGAAAGGCTAGACAGAGTTTTAGTAAGCACAGACTGGGAACAAAAATTCCCTTTAACGGTCGTGCAAGCTTTAACTAGAGATATTTCAGATCACACACCGTTGGTTTTGGATTGTGGAACTTCTACTACTCAAGGCAACCAACGTCCTTTTCAATTTGAATTATGTTGGCTACTTACGAATGGTTTCTTTGAACAAGTAAGAGATGTGTGGAATAATGAAAATAGGGGTAGAATTCTTTACAGAGATGGCAATTCAAGATTAGGCGGACATGCCAATATCTAAGAGGGTGGGGAAGATACGTTAGAGGGAAAAATAAACAAGAAGAAGAGGATATTCAATCCATGATTGACTCTTTAGATAAGAAGGCAGAGGACTTTGATCTATCTCCAAACGAGTAAGACATGCTTCGTTGTCTAAGAGATAAAATCTCTTATTTGTTGAGAGAAGAAGAGATAGCCTGGTTTCAAAGGTCGAAAACTAAAGACATATTAGAAGCTGATAACAACACAAAATATTTCCATCTTGTTGCTAATGGTAAGTATAGAAAGAGTAAATTTTTTTAGTTGGAAGGAAACAATAATATCATAAAAGATGAGACAGAGTTAAAAGAGCACATAACCTCCTACTACCAAAATCTGTTTGGCCCTCCTGAGGAAACAATTTTACTATGACGGAGAGTAGAATTGAGGACATTCCTCAGGTATCGGATTTTGAGAATTATATCCATACTGCTGAGTTTGATGAAGTAGAGGTAAAAACAGCTATCTTTCAAATGGAACACAATAAGGCACCGGGGTCAGATGGTTTTCTTGCTGAATTTTATTAAGTTTTTTGGGAAGTCATAAAGGCTAATTTGATGGCCATGTTCCATGACTTTCATAAAGAAGATCTACCGCTTTTTTCTCTCAACTTTGGAATCATAACACTACTACCAAAATGCCAAGAGGCAATTAGGATTCAATAGTATAGACCTATTTGCCTTTTAAATGTGAGCTTCGAGATTTTCACAAAGGTAGCAACAAATAAAATAAATTTGGTGGCTCAGAATGTAATACAACCCTCACAAACAGCTTTCCTTCTGGGTCAATATATTTTTGAGGGAGTGATGATTTTACATGAAACAATCCATGAATTGCATAGAAAAAAACTAAATGGGGCAATTTTTAAAGTTGATTTCAAGAAAGCATATGACAAAGTGATATGGACTTTCCTCCAGCAAACACTAAGGATGAAAGGATTCGCGCCTTTGTGGTGCTGATGGGTCCAACAATTCGTCTCTAGTGGCAGTGTTGCTGTGAAAGTAAACAATAATGTTGGGCGTTATTTTCAAACCAGAAAAGGCCTACGGCAAGGTGATCCACTTTCACCTATTCTCTTTAATCTAGTTGCGGATATGTTAGCCATATTCATCACTAGGGCCAAAGAAGATGGTCAAATTCAAGGCCTCATTCCCCATTTGGTGGATGGTGGCCTCTTAATTTTGCAAAACGCCGATGGCACTATACTTTTCATGGAGCATGATTTAGAATAAGCAAAGAACATGAAAATTATTTTATGTGCCTTTGAGCAACTGTCTGAATTGAAAATTAACTTCCACAAGAGTGAACTTTTTTGCTATGGGGAGGCAAAGGAGCACATGGAACACTATTCAAAAATCTTTGGATGTAAAATGGGTAATCTTCCTTTTAGATACTTGGGTATACCAATGAATCACAAAATGGTTGAAGATCGCTTTCAAAAAAAAGTTGAGTAGTTGGAAGGGTAAACTTTTATCTTATGGTGGTCAGTTAGTTTTGATAAACTCAATGCTGAGTAGCTTGGCAGAAGTACTCAAAGGCATTCTTAAGAAATTAGATTTCTATAGGTCAGCTTTCACTACTACACTCAGACCTTTCACAGTCACGTCGTAACCCCCATCGCAGTCCAATTTTGGCCTCGACAGTAAGCTGTCGGCAGTGATTATCATAGCCCTCAACGTCGCTATCTGAGACCGTCCGCGGTGTACACTAACACCGCCGCATTGGCTTATGATCCATCCATGCTAAGGTCCTTACTTCTGTTGCATTGGAGCACGACCTGTCTGTGTGGGTATACACTAACACCGTTGTATGGCTTATAATCTGTCTGTGATCAGATCCTTATTCCATTGAATTGGAGCGCGACCCGCCTGTGTCGAGGCGAACATCACCGTCGCTTCAGCGTATGAACCGTCCGGTCATAGGGCATCATCACCGTCACATTGCAGTACGATCTGCTCGCGGTGATCCTTTAGTCAGTGTTGGGTTACTAAACAATTCGGCGGTGATACACTATTGACCCCTGCTGCATCAGACGAATAGAGGTGATGATGGCCGTCTACTTCGTCAGCGGTGAGTGGTACGGCGGTGATGACAAAACAATCAACATCCCTTATTACATCCGACGGTGACAGAATTACATTTAGTTTTCACAATGTATTTACTAATTTAGCTAGGCCTTAATAACTTACTGAACATACACCTTATAGATATAAAACATTACACATCATTCATCATGTCCACAACGAAGAGTACTTGTTATAATAATAATGCTCGACACTAACATAACAACTGTGTCAACTGATGAATTAACACAAGTGGTACATAGATAGTATAATAAATGTTTTGCTCCCTACAGACTTACATAACGAAAACAGGGTAGATGTGCTCTGCTCCTTCAGATTGGCACTCCTGCTTGCAAGGTAAAGTTTCCTTCAACTTGGTAGCCAGTGCACCATGGAACCCCTCTTCTTCCTCCCTTAGCCATTGTAGGAAAATCGTTCAAAAGCACTCAGACTCCACAACCTGCACAAAGCAGCAACATTAATAATATTCAACATACAAGTGCTTTAGTTACCAAGGCAAAATTGGACTGTATATAGAATCAAAACAACTCCCTACCAGAAGAAAGAACAGTATATGCAACTTTACTGCTCTCCTACTGACTCCATGAACAAAGGAACATAAGAAAGATAGTGAGGTCCCTCTGAATGTAGCCTCTAGGTTGGTTCAGGGTACCGCACGACCTGGAATGGGAGGACAAGAACTTTTCTGAGGTTCTGTCATACGCGATCAGTGTTCTATCCTCGCCAACAAGGAAAATCAAATTTCATTCTAGGAGAACTTCAATCACTCTATAGTCTGCATCACAAACATCGTAACCAAATTCAATATTATTCCATCCAAATGTCACCAATGTGGTCACTGTATGCTTCAACGTCCAGTTATCAGTACCATAGTCTTCTAGGATCCAGAATGAAAGCTGAGACTTCCTGAACATACTAGCAGTACATAAACATAACTGACCCTGAGCTTTATGGATAGAGATTGCTTCACCACGTGGCCTACAAAATTTTCTCCATGTCTTTTCCTGCATATCAACAACTATCTAGGACAACTCCATCTAGTGCATAGAATCATTAAGAAATACACTAGTGGAATATGTGTATACAACACCCCCGCCCCATTCAGATTCCTTAAACATCCATGCTGCACTCTTAGATGAGTAGATGCTCACACCTACGGACTCACCCGCCCTCTTCTTCCCATATTCAATCACATGGAAGTGCGAGGAGACTGTCGGATCGAACCCCAAGTGAGCTGAACCAAAAGAATGGTTGTTATCCGGCAGCAACCACCATTTGTTAGTCACTGGATTGCAGACAACATAGTGAAACCCAACACACCAGCAGAGAATGAGCCCGCGGTAGCAATCTGATATCACAACATCCTAAAATGGAAAAGGGCAAGAAGGTCAAGGAGGGGTATTCACCAGTGGTGCTGATGAACTTACATTTGCCTTTCCAGCTATGATAGAAGAATCCGATGATAATCTGGGGCAGCTCCTTATGGTACTCGGTTTCAGAGATGAGGCGGTTCTAGGAGCGACAGACACACTTGCAGCTGCACAAGGAGCGAGCGATGAGGCATTGGAGGATGAGGACAAAGACATGGTCTGTGAGGACAACCACTTCCTTCCTCTTGTTGGGGGCCTCCTCCTCCATCTTGAGTCCTTGACTTGGATCTGGTGGAGCGGTGGGGCCGACTGTAACACCCTAGGTGTTTATCACCAATTAAGTGGTGGGTTTGAGCTTAAACATGATAGATTAAGTGGAGATGACAATGTCAAGGTCCACCTATGGAGATGAGCCTAACCTAAAGTTGGATGTTGCACCATTGCTTTACATATAGGCCATTTTCAAAGATATATGCTTGGATGGTGTTATGGCAATATCTTCATGTGTTTCACCTTGGTACCTATCTATATTGATCCCTGAAAAAGTTTCATGAAGTTTGGAATCAAAAAGTCACATGAAATGATAAGTTCCATTCCTATTGGAATTTGCCCCATTCAGTTAATGTAACTATAGAACATCCACCAAACCTTGCAAACTGTCCAAATGACTCTAGATGAACTCTACAACACCTTAACTACACTTAGGGCACTTAATGGAACAATGTTCATGTTGATCATTTTGCCTAAATGTGCTTCTAAGTGATGGTTGACCATGTATGGACCCTAGAACTCTTTTGGTTTGACCATTTCAAAAGTGGGACTTAGGAGCTTTGCATGACTATGCACCCTTTAACAAAGTTGTAGGGAATTTAATAAGGAACAAACTTTGTTTAAGAGTCAAGTCATGAAAATGTGTGTAACATGCTCAAAAAGGGCCCACAAGTCTGAAATAGGGCTGATTTCAGCACTTAGACAATTAAAGCCCTGGTTTCAGTGTCTTCGACGTTGGCATCTCACGTTCCCCAAATTGGTTGAGCAACTCAAGTTGGTCTAAATGTAAAAGTTGGAGCTTATATGATAAGGAAGAGCATGCAAAAAGTTGGGTTTAGTTTGATCGAGTTTTGACCTCCAAAGGCGAGTTTCCGTGACCTTTGTCAATTTGTTGACATTGCCATCTTGGGGTTTGATTAGACACTAATCTATTGCTCTAATGGCATGGCACCCTAAATAAGAAATGTAGAGCATTATGCGGGCTGCAACTTTGCTTTTGGGTCCATGTCCAAATTCGGCCTGCAACCGGTCTAAAATCATGTTCCACGCTGATCGCTTCGCTGCCCGCCACGTGCTCGGTAAGATGCCTCTATGGGCGGCGCGTGTCCGTGCGCGTGGCGACCATGCCGCACCGCGCCCCCACCAAACCGTCGCGCGTCCATGCCTTCTACCCCACCCTGCTGCCCTCTCTCGCGTTCTGGAGAACCGAAGCCAGCCACAGGCCACTCGCTCGCCCCTTCCTCGCTGTTGCAGGCGTACGCGCGGGCACAGACGCCACCGCGTCCGACCATTCCTCCGCCGCTGTAACAGAACCGTCCAAATTATAAGAGCACAAGTACAAAAACAATCACCGAAATGATCAAATTCTCGCACTTGAGCCCATATAACTCCGGTAGTCCAATGAAATCGCGAGGGATTTCAAATCAACCAACATACAAGCCAAGATCGTAGTGATTCAACATGACAAGTCACATGTTACAATCATTTCACAAGTAATTCAATATACATCGGAGTTCAACAAAGTTATTACAACTTAAGTTCAAAAGTAGCGGAAGCAAAGTAATTTGAAACTAACATTATTCTTATTTCAAATACATGCCAGTACGAAGGTCGACTTCCAACAAAAGCATTAGAGAGAAGATAACTCAGAAGGATCATGCCCGTGATCACACTCCGCCTCTATGGCAGGAGCCACCCAACTCTTGCAGCCGCCATGATACATCATAACCTGCAACAAGTGGGGATAAAACCCTGAGTACGACAAAGTACTCAGCTAGACTTACCCGTCAGAAACCAAAAATAAGGTGACACCAAGGATCATGCAAGGCTGATATGAAGTGGGGCTAGCTTGACAACATTTTGCATAAAAGCTTAATATAGATGATCAATCATTAATGCTTAGGCATCAAGTTAATTATCATTAACCTATCATCTATATTAGAACCTGTACTAGAGCACTCACTTTATTAGGAGCAAACAATATTAACCATAGCAGGTATAAATTGAGGCAACCTTTCCATCGTTATCCAATTAACCATCTGTTCAATTTAATGGAATCTACGTTGCCGCTGCTCAAGTCAAGTGCTCACTAACCGGGAGCGACGGCGATTCGAATCGAATTCCTATCCAGCTGGAGGGGTATTTCTAACACTCACCGTGCAGACCCCTGCCAGGGTCGCACAGGCCACCGTTTCATATGATTCAGGAATCGCGGGTCCGAATAATGTCGCGACCCCAAGGGCGACACTCTGCCAGGTGATAGGGACTCTAACCCCCCCTTGGTCTCACGCCAATGTCCCCAAGCACATCCTTTCTCTCCTCCAAGAAGCAACCTACCATTCGATTCCCGGCCTGAATCACATTACTCGGCTTCGCGGTCGGAACGACTTATCCGGCCAACTAAGTGTTAGACTGCGTTCAACATGACTCAAGGACGTACAGCGAATCGGTCCTTAAACGACTCAGACGGGGATAGATCTACACCCAAGACCTCCATGCCTTGTTGCTTCACTATCGTCATCCCGCCCGGTCTCATTTCATTTTATTAACACATGGTTCCATTCCACGATAGCAAATATAGCCAACCGTGCCATATATGAATATCCCTATATCTCGCAGGTGACAGGAAATCACCTGACTTCTACCGCTTAAAGCAGGGCTAAGCATCTACTCGATCCTAGTCTATGTAGGATTCAAGGATTCATATATCTGGACAAGGAATGATATAATGCAGCAAGGTTTTCAACCAACTCCTACCACTTAATGCAACAATACTTATAACATATATATAATTAATTGCTTTGAAGGTAGGAGGCTTATAATGCTCCGGGGCTTGCCTGGGATCCGACTCAAGTCAGAGTTTGTCAGATGAATTCGCTTGGCGAGCATTCTCCAATCAAGCACTTGTCCGGTCCTTCTATCTTCGGGATGGATCCACCAACTCCGTCTTCGGGTTTGGCTCCACATCAGGTCCTTCACGTGCTTTAGCTAGCGTACCTAAATGAGGTGCAATAATGCATATGTATGAATGCATAGAAGTGCAATAAACAAAGTAATCATGCAAGCATACCAAAGTTCACATAAACCCTAGAGTTAATTAACTTAATCCTTATTAGGGCATACAAAGAAGATTGCAAGCACATCAATCAAGACACAAGTCTTAAAAGGTTACAGGGCATCAACCTAAGTACCATCAAAGATATGAGTCGCACTTTAACACACAAGCATGACAAAGTGAAACAAAGCACTAAAACTAAAATCTGTCACTTTCTGGACATACATGCAGTAGCTCCATAAATCAATCATAACTGGAGATCCCTAAATCCAAATGACTTGCAAGAAGACATTCTAGAAAACTTATGAAATTGTCTACATTTCATTTATAAACATCTAAACTTGATTCTAACATTTACAAGGTCGAAATACAGAAGGTACAGAATCTGTCCTGGAAGGACAGAGAGCAACATAAATCTGAACCCAACTTAAAACAGCTGTAGTTTCTAAACCATATGGCCAAATGCCACCAAAATTTAACAGCAGCTAGATCATGAAATTCACAACAACTTTGTTATAGCACACCAGACATGAAAACATCATTTGCATAGGGTAATTAACAATATTCTCAAATCTGTTCAGAAACCTCATTTGCAAGAAATAATTATTAACTTATGTTGCAAACCTATAATTGAATACAATCAACTTTACCAACATTTCATACATGACTAAAGAACACCAGAAAATATAGTGTCAATTACTAAATAAATTCTTTTAATACATTTTCTTAATTTATTTAGATAATTAGGTGGAATTATGACCACATCATAAATATGCTCAATAAATTCTACCAAAATTACAGGGGTCTACAAATACTATCACAAGTCTACTGTCCAAATTTCAAGCCATTTAGACAAGTATAACAACCTCTATGAAAAAGACAATTAGCTATTGCAATAATTCATGCAAGAGCAAATTAAACCTAAAACTCAATATTTTCTGTGAACACAAGGCCATATTATAAATCAATATGATAGAGAAACATCATACTAAGGTAATGGAACAACATTTTATATTTTATCATTTATATATTATTTGTAAGCTATTTATCAAGCTATAAACAAGTTAAATCAATAACTTGAGCATACAGAAGCAATGACCATGAAATTTATACCACAGCACATCCATAGCATGACAATCCTACCATAAAAATTTCACATAAATAGGAGCATCATAACTCAAGATATAAAATGACAAGTAATAAAATGGGATTTTCCTTATTTAACAAGGTCAAATCAAAACCCTAAGAAAACAATGAGCAACTAGGGTGTTTAATATTTTTCCTAGCAAGTACATGTCATTACAAAATTAACAAAACAAGAATCATCATTTTTGGAATTCTAAAACTCCAGATCTGGCTCTGGTCAAGTTTAAAGGCATTTATAGAGCATTTTTAAAACTTAAATAAAGACAGCAGAAAACCTCTACAAACATGTAACATTTTATGACTCTATTACATAGATCTCTTCTTAAGGTTTCCAAAAAGTCCACTCTTGCTATTTTTGGATTTTTCTAGCATGAGTTATGAAATTTAGAAGATTTACTCAAAATCTGAAATTCAAAATCGGAATAAACCAACCCTAACATAATTCGCTAGGCGTACCCGGAAACATACTCAAAACAGCCACCACTTAAACTGACGCGAGGGCCCCATGGTCAGGCCGGACCCGCCTGTCATATAAGAGAGAGCACACCCAAATTTTTCCCCTTCTCCTTCCTCTCGACGCCGAGCAGGGGGGAAGGCCGCCGGGGTCTCGCCGGCCGGCTGCCGGCGACCGACGGCGATGGAGTGGCTTGAAACCTGCACGGCGGAGAGGCACATCCGTGGCCACCCGCAGCAGGGCCGGTGGACGTCTGTGGCCTTCTGGCCACACGAGCCGGGCTCACGGCGGCGGCCTCGCCGCGGCGACCGCGCGGAGGTACCATGCGCTGGCCGAGCGGCAGCGGCGTGGCCTGCCCAGACCCGCGTGAAGCTGAGAGAGGTATCAGAGAGGAGAAAGGGACAAAGGAGGAGCAAGGGCGCTGGCGGCAGCGAGCTCCGCTCGGCTGGCCATGGCGCGGCCGTGCTCTGCGCGCGTGGGAAAACCAATGAAGGGCGCGTCGAGGGCGGTAGATGGAGGTGAAGGTGCCGCTGTACAAGGCTAGGACGGGAAGGGCATGGCGGAGTGGATTGATCGCCCGCCGTGGAGCTCAATTCGTCGGCAATGGCGGCCACGAGCTCGGCAGCGACGGTCGTCGCGACAAGCGTTTCCAGGGCAAAGCCGAATGAGGAGGCAGAGAACAAGCTCGGGAAGTGGAGGAGCGGCCGAGTGGCTCGGTGTCCATGACGCACCATTCGGGAGCAGGGCACGCGGCAAGGAGCTGGAACGCGGTGCGGGCATGAGTGCCACGTCCGGACGCGCGTCGTCCATGGAGGCATTGTGCCGAACACGTGGCGGGCAACGCGGTGGGTGAAGTGGACGCGGGTTTTGGGCATCTTACGGGCCGAATTGGATATTGGGCTCAACAGCAAAGTTGTTCATCTTAGTATGCTCTATCTTTTCTATTTAGGGGTCATAGTCATTAGAGCTTTAGATTAGAAGATAATGATGTGTCAAGATGGCATTGTCAATGTGTCGATAACCATGCCAAAAACTCCAAATTAATGGGCCAAAAGGAGTCAAAATAGTGTCATCTTCTTACATGAGCTTCTCTACTATGTGCATTCCAACTTTTACTTTTGGGTCATCTTGAGTTATTTAACGGAATTTCGAGAACGCGAGATGTCAATGTCGAAGACACTGAAATCGGGGTTTAAAATGGTTAAGTGTTGGAAACAGCCCCAATTCTGACTTGTGGGCCCTGTTTGAGCATGTTACACACATTTTCATGACTTGACTTTTAAACCAAGTTTGTTCCTTATAAAATTCTCTACAACTTTGTCAAAGGGTGCACAGTCATGCAAAGCTTCTAGGTCACACTTTTGAAATGGTCAAACCACAGGGCTCCAGGCCCCATACATGGTCAACCACCAATTAGAAGCATAATTAGGCAAAATGATCAACATGAACATTGTTCCATTAAGTGTCCTAAGTGTAGTTAAGGTGTTGTAGAGTTCATCTAGAGTCATTTGGCTAGTTTGCAAGGTTTGGTTGATGTTCTATAGTTCCATTAACTTAATGGGGCAAATTTAAATAGGAATGGAACTTATCATTTCATGTGACTTTTTGATTCCAAACTTCATGAAACTTTTCCAGGGACCAATATAGATAGGTACCAAGGTGAGACACGTGAAGATATGGCAATAACACCATCCGAACATATATCTTTGAACATGGCCTATATGTAAAGCAAAGGAGTAACATCCAAGTTTAAATTAGGCTCTTCTTCGTAGGTTGACCTTGACATTGTCATCTCCACTTAATCTATCATGTTTGAGCTCAAACCCACTGCCTAATTGGTGATAAACACCTGGGGTGTTACAGCCCTCCCCCCTTAAAAGAATCGTGTCCCGAGATTCGGAATGGAAGATCTTTTAAGGAAGAGAGACACGTTATCTAGTTCCCCACATCTGCTATAGCATTCAGCTATAAAGCTTTAACATCGGCGAACAATTTGGTCAAAGACACTTTCTGATACTTACTCTTTATGGTAAAATCTATCTGAAGAATTTCCTTCATTGACTTCCATGAAACATTGTTACTTTGGGAGGAATCCAAGATAGCACGTACTGCACTCTCAGTGTACGGAGATCATTTGGTCCATGAGTGAACCACTCACAAGGATCTGACTCTTTAGTGAACACAGCATAGTCCGTATGAACTTTACATCAAACCAAAGTCTTTAGAAGTATACTCGTTGAAATGACTCTATATCCACATGGTTTTGAAAAGCAGTTCTCTTACCAAAATGGCTTGAGTACAACCTTCCAAAAGGGTGAGATCATAGATGACAAACATTCTCTGAGGCTATAGGATACTGACTAACCAATAGACAGGGTCTAGGTTGGTCGTAAATGTTCAAACATTCCGATATCAACTAATGGAAAACTACTTGAGGTTCCATGTGTGCAGTTCTCTTTCTCTGATGACAACACTGTATTATCTGAGTCTGTCGAGGGGTCAATGAATGTGATGGCTGACTCTGTCGGCTTCGTATTCCTGCCAACAGCTACCTAATAAGATTCTTTTATCCAAGACAACAGTTATCTGGGTTGAATCAGATGCAAACTCTTGGTAAAAACATGTATAAGGTACCAAAGTATGTCATCATTGGAAAATTAGTACCAAAGCAAAATGTAGTGAGGCCTTAAGGACAACAAAAGTCGTAATATTTACTAAATCGCGGGAAGTAGTCTACCACCAAGCGATTGAGTAAAATTTTCCTTGGTGACTTAGTTGTACTGTAAGTTGAGTTGACTTGCAGCATAACAACTTTGTCAGGCCAACTTTCACCTTGAGGCTTCCTTTTTAGGATCAAACAGCAGCTCCAAGATGGGAAATCTGTTGTTTGACACTTTTCAAATTACTTTTGATTCGCGATGGCATACGTTGATTTGCAGAAACCAAGGCTGCTCGTACCTTAGGGATACGAGAAAGCAAAAGCAAATGAAAGAGTGTAAACTAGTATCTGTGAGACCTCAAAAGGGCCATCCAACAGTAGATCTCGACTATTAATTTACATATCAACCCGATGATGCACACGCTTTGAACTGGCAGATTACTCTTGCATGGCAAAACACATACTTTCTCTACCTCTTCACCTTGATAGAACACCTTGCACTATCTGTGTGATTGTCCAAGATGGAATTGACTTGATCACAATGGCTCCGAAAGATAGAGTATCACTCAAGTTGTTGGCTAGTTGATTAACTTCTTGTTGGTTATTGCTCTGTAAGACATAGCCTTCATAGCTACCAAAGAGTCGTTACCTAGCTGGAGATTAACCTTCCTATTGGTAACTAATTAGTTGTCTCTCAACACTAAAAAGTTCCAAATCTTCATTCTTGATCACAACAACTATGGTTGAAATAGAACAGATGGTTGCCATTGAAATTAGCAAATACGAAGTTATTCTAGAGATGGTTGATTTCGATTGTATGGTCATTATGCACCCAAGATTGCGACTTGGATAGCTCTGGTCATATGCACAATGCGACAATCAATTCTCATCCCACAGATAACTTATCCAACATTAAGTGTCGTGTGTCCTTCTTTTATCCAACAGAGATGAGATACTTGCTCACTAGATGATGTTCGTCAATACGGGGACAACTAAATAGAGTCACTAGTCTACCACCTATTGCAGTCTGTTAATGTTTATGTCGGTGACCTGTTCTTCAAAGGTTATCCTCTTAGTAACTTCAGGAGGAAGCTCTACTACATTGGGTCCAATATAAGGGTCTTTTGATAAGATATGGAAAGACAACAAAGGAAGGTCACGTGAAAATCACATCAGTGTTGTTATACAATGGATTACGATTAGAAACCATGATACCAGCGCGTGCCGAGCAACACAACCTTGTGTGTGCACCCACAGGAGGCTCTCGGTTTCGTCGTGGCACCATTAGTTGCTACTCATAACACCATTACTGAACATACACCCAATGAGGAATTTCAAATGGCATAGATTGGGTTGATAAGGTAGATGCATGAATTTGCAAGCACACGATTTAGAGGCCATAGCATAGATACATTGCGTCACACTAGCTAACCTTTAGGAGAGGTAACCGAAAGGTCCAACAAGGATTCAGTTAAGGGCCTTACAACTTGGCATCAAACAACTATAGCCAAAAGGAAGAGTTGAAGAGAAACTATCTTGGCTAGTAGATCAAACAAAGGTATTCACGTGCGGTTGCAGGACAATCATGGTATACATGAATATTTAATGGTCCAGACTTGGGCTCATAAGGAAAAGAACCTAATTGGGGATGACGCCAAGAGATCGTTTCGCGTAACTCGAGTATTGCTTTAAGATAAAGCTACTCGACACTCGTATACTTACCGAAGACAATCGAAGTGACAACTATGACACTAATTAACTAACAAGCATACATACAAACATCATAGTAAGCATTGGAGAGATCCAATCCAATTAGCTTAAGCAACCACTACTAAGCATCAGGCTCACCGACAACAAACATTCATCTAAAGCAAGAACTAACTACGAGTTTAGCCTAAGACAAACGCTAGCTAAGGTGGCTACTTAGCATGGGCACAGAACATGAACAGCAACATAGTAGTTAATTGTTTCGACCATAGCTGAGGTTGTAGACATCCCATAAAGGTGATCCTAGACTTTCTAGAAAGCTTAGAAAGATGGCTACACATTAGTTATTCATACCAAAAGCTAAATCATAGGTTAGCATGGTCAAACATGCTGAAGTTTCAGATCTGTACCAATATGGACAGAAAACTGACAAGAACTTCAAAATTGCATAACTGGAGTTCTAGGGACACAACAAGGCTGAACCTTAACTTTATGTAAAGCTTATTAAGTTGTCTATAACTTTCTTATTATCATATTAAGATGATTCTATAGCTAACAAGGCTAAACAAGACAAAGAAGACATCTCTGCCTAGATATGGACAGATTTTGTCGTTCCATTTTGCAAGCTCATAACTAGAGATCTATACCACCACAACTAGTGCTATAGGACATTTTGGAAAGCTTAGAAAAAGTACTACACTTCTTCTATTATCTCCCAGACATGATTCCATATGCACACAGGTCAAGTAAAGCAAACATTCAGATTTGTTCTGAACATGAGCAGATTCTGACAACAAACTTCTAAAATTTATAACTCTTAAACCATAAGACCTAGGGTCATAAAATTTTTGGACAAGGTAGATAAGTAAGTTAGCTACAACTTTGGTATTCTCCATAACTACAGAAAACACCATTATGACCACAAAATCATCACTATAACAGAAAATATTCTAGCAGCCAACGCTCACAAGCAAACAAAGCTTGCCTTTGTTCTACTTAACAAGAGAGCACACAAACACGTTATTCTAGTAGCTCTAAATTTTGTTATCTTAGACCAACACGAATTTAATTCATTCATGAGAATCCATAATTACTTAAGTGAGGTCTAAAGCATTGGCAAACGCTTGGGTGAACAACACATTCACCACATGGCTAAGCTAGAGGATATCTCTAAGTTCAAGCATGTAGCCACACTTATTTCTAGTAAGGCTAAGCACACATTTTTCTCAAGCAACATGGAACAAGGCATTTTTGTTTTACTTTACTCAAGCAAAATAGTGTAACACATTGATCACAAGTTACACACTATAGAACAAGGGTGAGAAGAGTATAGCCATGCATAATGCAACAATCATGAAGATGCATGCTTCGTCCTATTCGTCCTCACAAGATTGCCAACCTAAGGTGGCGATCACGTTCTATGTCGGTGGCATAACACGTACTCTCTCAATATATAGCTAGTCGACAGCTACATTCGACTTACGCATTCGTGGTTAGCGTACCTGCAGAAAAGTTTCATTGCAGCCCAACAATTCCCCAAATATAGCACACAATGAAATAGGAAGATAAAATTCTAAGCACTCCCATATACATATACCCCTGTATACGTACATGTAGCACCAAAACTACCCGAATCATTCGATCACCCACAATTAAGTACCTTCATATATACATGTGTGTAACATGTAGATAATCTAGTAACCAAAACTAGCTCTCCCCTAGACCGCAGTTTGTACGGTCATGCTCTCACAACTCACACTTACCTGAGCGAAGGTGCGATGTTGCATAAAAGTAAACTAGCAACATATATGGTTATTTCATATATGAAGGCTACCTCTGATCTGACACACCGGGTAGCATAGTGTGGGAGAGTCATCACACATACATACCTTGGCCTGGGCGTAGATGCATAAATGAAAAACCCCCAAGTTAGTACTTATATAAGCCACCTAATAATTCTTATATGGGCATAAGGAAATTGACCACTGGCATACTAGGTTTAGAATTCAGATTTCACAAACCTATATATAGCTATAAGTTGATAAAACTGATTTTATAAAACAAAACCTTTGTTTTAAATACACATATGACAAGTTTAATGTTGAATCTTGCTCCGATACCAGCTGTAACAGAACCGTCCAAATTATAAGAGCACAAGTACAAAAACAATCACCGAAATGATCAAATTCTCGCACTTGAGCCCATATAACTCCGGTAGTCCAATGAAATCGCGAGGGATTTCAAATCAACCAACATACAAGCCAAGATCGTAGTGATTCAACATGACAAGTCACATGTTACAATCATTTCACAAGTAATTCAATATACATCGGAGTTCAACAAAGTTATTACAACTTAAGTTCAAAAGTAGCGGAAGCAAAGTAATTTGAAACTAACATTATTCTTATTTCAAATACATGCCAGTACGAAGGTCGACTTCCAACAAAAGCATTAGAGAGAAGATAACTCAGAAGGATCATGCCCGTGATCACACTCCGCCTCTATGGCAGGAGCCACCCAACTCTTGCAGCCGCCATGATACATCATAACCTGCAACAAGTGGGGATAAAACCCTGAGTACGACAAAGTACTCAGCTAGACTTACCCGTCAGAAACCAAAAATAAGGTGACACCAAGGATCATGCAAGGCTGATATGAAGTGGGGCTAGCTTGACAACATTTTGCATAAAAGCTTAATATAGATGATCAATCATTAATGCTTAGGCATCAAGTTAATTATCATTAACCTATCATCTATATTAGAACCTGTACTAGAGCACTCACTTTATTAGGAGCAAACAATATTAACCATAGCAGGTATAAATTGAGGCAACCTTTCCATCGTTATCCAATTAACCATCTGTTCAATTTAATGGAATCTACGTTGCCGCTGCTCAAGTCAAGTGCTCACTAACCGGGAGCGACGGCGATTCGAATCGAATTCCTATCCAGCTGGAGGGGTATTTCTAACACTCACCGTGCAGACCCCTGCCAGGGTCGCACAGGCCACCGTTTCATATGATTCAGGAATCGCGGGTCCGAATAATGTCGCGACCCCAAGGGCGACACTCTGCCAGGTGATAGGGACTCTAACCCCCCCTTGGTCTCACGCCAATGTCCCCAAGCACATCCTTTCTCTCCTCCAAGAAGCAACCTACCATTCGATTCCCGGCCTGAATCACATTACTCGGCTTCGCGGTCGGAACGACTTATCCGGCCAACTAAGTGTTAGACTGCGTTCAACATGACTCAAGGACGTACAGCGAATCGGTCCTTAAACGACTCAGACGGGGATAGATCTACACCCAAGACCTCCATGCCTTGTTGCTTCACTATCGTCATCCCGCCCGGTCTCATTTCATTTTATTAACACATGGTTCCATTCCACGATAGCAAATATAGCCAACCGTGCCATATATGAATATCCCTATATCTCGCAGGTGACAGGAAATCACCTGACTTCTACCGCTTAAAGCAGGGCTAAGCATCTACTCGATCCTAGTCTATGTAGGATTCAAGGATTCATATATCTGGACAAGGAATGATATAATGCAGCAAGGTTTTCAACCAACTCCTACCACTTAATGCAACAATACTTATAACATATATATAATTAATTGCTTTGAAGGTAGGAGGCTTATAATGCTCCGGGGCTTGCCTGGGATCCGACTCAAGTCAGAGTTTGTCAGATGAATTCGCTTGGCGAGCATTCTCCAATCAAGCACTTGTCCGGTCCTTCTATCTTCGGGATGGATCCACCAACTCCGTCTTCGGGTTTGGCTCCACATCAGGTCCTTCACGTGCTTTAGCTAGCGTACCTAAATGAGGTGCAATAATGCATATGTATGAATGCATAGAAGTGCAATAAACAAAGTAATCATGCAAGCATACCAAAGTTCACATAAACCCTAGAGTTAATTAACTTAATCCTTATTAGGGCATACAAAGAAGATTGCAAGCACATCAATCAAGACACAAGTCTTAAAAGGTTACAGGGCATCAACCTAAGTACCATCAAAGATATGAGTCGCACTTTAACACACAAGCATGACAAAGTGAAACAAAGCACTAAAACTAAAATCTGTCACTTTCTGGACATACATGCAGTAGCTCCATAAATCAATCATAACTGGAGATCCCTAAATCCAAATGACTTGCAAGAAGACATTCTAGAAAACTTATGAAATTGTCTACATTTCATTTATAAACATCTAAACTTGATTCTAACATTTACAAGGTCGAAATACAGAAGGTACAGAATCTGTCCTGGAAGGACAGAGAGCAACATAAATCTGAACCCAACTTAAAACAGCTGTAGTTTCTAAACCATATGGCCAAATGCCACCAAAATTTAACAGCAGCTAGATCATGAAATTCACAACAACTTTGTTATAGCACACCAGACATGAAAACATCATTTGCATAGGGTAATTAACAATATTCTCAAATCTGTTCAGAAACCTCATTTGCAAGAAATAATTATTAACTTATGTTGCAAACCTATAATTGAATACAATCAACTTTACCAACATTTCATACATGACTAAAGAACACCAGAAAATATAGTGTCAATTACTAAATAAATTCTTTTAATACATTTTCTTAATTTATTTAGATAATTAGGTGGAATTATGACCACATCATAAATATGCTCAATAAATTCTACCAAAATTACAGGGGTCTACAAATACTATCACAAGTCTACTGTCCAAATTTCAAGCCATTTAGACAAGTATAACAACCTCTATGAAAAAGACAATTAGCTATTGCAATAATTCATGCAAGAGCAAATTAAACCTAAAACTCAATATTTTCTGTGAACACAAGGCCATATTATAAATCAATATGATAGAGAAATATCATACTAAGGTAATGGAACAACATTTTATATTTTATCATTTATATATTATTTGTAAGCTATTTATCAAGCTATAAACAAGTTAAATCAATAACTTGAGCATACAGAAGCAATGACCATGAAATTTATACCACAGCACATCCATAGCATGACAATCCTACCATAAAAATTTCACATAAATAGGAGCATCATAACTCAAGATATAAAATGACAAGTAATAAAATGGGATTTTCCTTATTTAACAAGGTCAAATCAAAACCCTAAGAAAACAATGAGCAACTAGGGTGTTTAATATTTTTCCTAGCAAGTACATGTCATTACAAAATTAACAAAACAAGAATCATCATTTTTGGAATTCTAAAACTCCAGATCTGGCTCTGGTCAAGTTTAAAGGCATTTATAGAGCATTTTTAAAACTTAAATAAAGACAGCAGAAAACCTCTACAAACATGTAACATTTTATGACTCTATTACATAGATCTCTTCTTAAGGTTTCCAAAAAGTCCACTCTTGCTATTTTTGGATTTTTCTAGCATGAGTTATGAAATTTAGAAGATTTACTCAAAATCTGAAATTCAAAATCGGAATAAACCAACCCTAACATAATTCGCTAGGCGTACCCGGAAACATACTCAAAACAGCCACCACTTAAACTGACGCGAGGGCCCCATGGTCAGGCCGGACCCGCCTGTCATATAAGAGAGAGCACACCCAAATTTTTCCCCTTCTCCTTCCTCTCGACGCCGAGCAGGGGGGAAGGCCGCCGGGGTCTCGCCGGCCGGCTGCCGGCGACCGACGGCGATGGAGTGGCTTGAAACCTGCACGGCGGAGAGGCACATCCGTGGCCACCCGCAGCAGGGCCGGTGGACGTCTGTGGCCTTCTGGCCACACGAGCCGGGCTCACGGCGGCGGCCTCGCCGCGGCGACCGCGCGGAGGTACCATGCGCTGGCCGAGCGGCAGCGGCGTGGCCTGCCCAGACCCGCGTGAAGCTGAGAGAGGTATCAGAGAGGAGAAAGGGACAAAGGAGGAGCAAGGGCGCTGGCGGCAGCGAGCTCCGCTCGGCTGGCCATGGCGCGGCCGTGCTCTGCGCGCGTGGGAAAACCAATGAAGGGCGCGTCGAGGGCGGTAGATGGAGGTGAAGGTGCCGCTGTACAAGGCTAGGACGGGAAGGGCATGGCGGAGTGGATTGATCGCCCGCCGTGGAGCTCAATTCGTCGGCAATGGCGGCCACGAGCTCGGCAGCAACGGTCGTCGCGACAAGCGTTTCCAGGGCAAAGCCGAATGAGGAGGCAGAGAACAAGCTCGGGAAGTGGAGGAGCGGCCGAGTGGCTCGGTGTCCATGACGCACCATTCGGGAGCAGGGCACGCGGCAAGGAGCTGGAACGCGGTGCGGGCATGAGTGCCACGTCCGGACGCGCGTCGTCCATGGAGGCATTGTGCCGAACACGTGGCGGGCAACGCGGTGGGTGAAGTGGACGCGGGTTTTGGGCATCTTACGGGCCGAATTGGATATTGGGCTCAACAGCAAAGTTGTTCATCTTAGTATGCTCTATCTTTTCTATTTAGGGGTCATAGTCATTAGAGCTTTAGATTAGAAGATAATGATGTGTCAAGATGGCATTGTCAATGTGTCGATAACCATGCCAAAAACTCCAAATTAATGGGCCAAAAGGAGTCAAAATAGTGTCATCTTCTTACATGAGCTTCTCTACTATGTGCATTCCAACTTTTACTTTTGGGTCATCTTGAGTTATTTAACGGAATTTCGAGAACGCGAGATGTCAATGTCGAAGACACTGAAATCGGGGTTTAAAATGGTTAAGTGTTGGAAACAGCCCCAATTCTGACTTGTGGGCCCTGTTTGAGCATGTTACACACATTTTCATGACTTGACTTTTAAACCAAGTTTGTTCCTTATAAAATTCTCTACAACTTTGTCAAAGGGTGCACAGTCATGCAAAGCTTCTAGGTCACACTTTTGAAATGGTCAAACCACAGGGCTCCAGGCCCCATACATGGTCAACCACCAATTAGAAGCATAATTAGGCAAAATGATCAACATGAACATTGTTCCATTAAGTGTCCTAAGTGTAGTTAAGGTGTTGTAGAGTTCATCTAGAGTCATTTGGCTAGTTTGCAAGGTTTGGTTGATGTTCTATAGTTCCATTAACTTAATGGGGCAAATTTAAATAGGAATGGAACTTATCATTTCATGTGACTTTTTGATTCCAAACTTCATGAAACTTTTCCAGGGACCAATATAGATAGGTACCAAGGTGAGACACGTGAAGATATGGCAATAACACCATCCGAACATATATCTTTGAACATGGCCTATATGTAAAGCAAAGGAGTAACATCCAAGTTTAAATTAGGCTCTTCTTCGTAGGTTGACCTTGACATTGTCATCTCCACTTAATCTATCATGTTTGAGCTCAAACCCACTGCCTAATTGGTGATAAACACCTGGGGTGTTACAGCCGTGGCCGAGCTTCCCGCCGCCGCCGCGTTCCCGCGGTTCCGCACCTCCTCATCATCATCTGTGCGTGGCATCACCTTCTCCACGTCACGCTACACCGCACGCACCTCTTCGCCAGTTGCAGCGGTCACCGGAGCGCGCCACCGCGCGGCCATGACTGGTGAGCCGCCGCCGGCGCGTGTGGTTAGGCCACCTCGGGTCATCTCCGTCCGAGCCGAGCAGCCCCGCTGGCACGTAGGGTCCCCAGGATGCCCTAGCACCACCTCCCGCTGCCAGGAGCGCCGGCCACGGCCACCGCCGCCGGCATGGCCATGACTGGGCTGCCCGCACGCGTGGCCGGGAGTCCACGATTCTTCTCCGACCGCGATTCGACCTTCCTCGGGTGCGGGTAGGCACGCTGGTACTCGTGCCGCCCTTCGCCATCGCCGCCGGTGACTACATCGCCGGAGACCGGCCGGTCCCCAATTTCCCCTGCTTCCGACCTACAGTGAAGCCAGGGAGGGACCTCGCGGGCATGAATTCAAGTTAACTAAGGGTCCTAAATGCAAATACGTAGACTCATTTAAATAGTGCGGGTAGGACCTATTTGCTTAGCTTATTTAAAGATTCTTTCAGGGGCCTAACCGTGAAGTATGTGACTCATTTGAACAGTTCGAGCAGAGCTCGGGTTGGTTTAGCGAAAACCCAAGGGCCTCGAGGCAAAAGTGTTTTTCTTTTTCCTTTTTCCTTTTTCTTTTATGCAGATTTTTGGCTAAATCTTTGGAAATTAATATCTCATGCTAGGAAGCTCCAAAAATAGCAAATGAGGGCTTTTTGGAATCCTTGTAAAATTATCTATACAGTGGATCTATAATATGTAATGTTTTAGTTTAAAGTTTTAGTTATAAAAATAGATCTTTGCATCTAGGTTTTCATTGCTAGTTGTATTTGTTATTTTCATAACTGCAAATTTAGAGCTCAAAATGAAGTGAAATTTTTGTATCATGCTAGTCATGTGATGTTTGATGTGTGGTAATAATTTCATGAATTTTGGGTGCTGTATGAGCGAGTTACTAGTGTATCTTGCTCTCACATGATTTATTGCAATAGCTATTTGTCTTTTTCATAGAGGTTGATATACATGTCCAAATGGCTTGAAATTTGGATAGTAGACTTTTGGGAGTATATGTAGGCCACTGCAATTTTGGTAGAATTTATTGTGCACCTTTGATATGTGTTCATAATTCCACCTAATTATTTAAATAAATTAAGAAAATGCATTAAAAGAATTATTTAGGAATGGACACTATGTTTTCTGGTGTTCATTAGTCATGTGTGACATGTTGGTAAAGTTGGTTTTGTCTAATTATATGTTTGCAACATAAGTTAATAATTATTTCTTGCAAATGAGGTTTCTGGACAGATCTGGGAACTTAGCAAAGTTCTTCATGATAATGTGCTTTGTTGTGAAACTTATTTATACAAAAGTTGTAGATAATTTATGTATCTAGCTGCTGTTAAAATTTGGTGGCATTTGGCCATGTGGTTTAGGAGTTATAGCTGTTTAAAGTTGGAGGTACAGAATTGCTTGCTCTCTGTCTTTCTAGACCAGTTTCTGTGTTTGTGTAAATTCGACATGTGAAACTTTAGAATCATGATGTGATGATTATAAATGAAATGTAGATAATTTTCTAAGCTTTCCAGAATGTCTTCTTTCAAGTCATTTGGACTTATGAAACTCCAGATATGATTGATTTATGAAGCTACTGTTTGCTAGTCCAGAAATTGGCATATTCCAGTTATCGTTGTTGCTTCACCTTGAGTTGCTTTGCATGTTGCTAAGTGTGATTCATGTCCTTGGTGAGGAAGTTAGTACACCTGAAACTTGTGAAGATTATGCTTTACTTATTATGCATGGAATGGTTGGTGTGCTTTAGTCAGTGAGTGGCTATGAGGGCTTGTATCTTGTTTAAATATTGTGCTTGTCTTATGTGATGCATTCTTATTGCCATTCATCATGTTCATACACTTGCATCTTGCATCTCATTTAGGTACGCTAGATGCACCACGTGAAGGACGTGTTGTGGAGCCAAACCCGAAGATGGAGTTGGTGGGTCTATCCCGAAGATAGAAGGACCGGACAAGTGATAGATTGGAAGATGCTCGCCAAGCGAACTCATCTGACATACTCTAACTTGAGTCAGATCCCAGGCAAGCCCCGGAGCATTATAAGCCTCCTATCTTCAAAGCAATTAATTCTATATATGTTATAAGTATTGTTGCATTAAGTTATAGGAGTTGGTTGGAAACTCTTGCTGCATTATATCATTCCTTGTCCAGATATATGAATCCTTGAATCCTACATAGACTAGGATCGAGTAGATGCTTAGCCCTGCTTTAAGCGGTAGAAGTCAGGTAATTTCCTGTCACCTACGAGATGTAGGGATATTCATATATGGCACGGTTGGCTATATTTGCTATCGTGGAATGGAACCATGTGTTAATAAAATGAAATGAGACCGGGCGGGATGACGATAGTAAAGCAACAAGGCATGGAGGTCTTAGGTGTGGATCTATCCCCGTCTGAGTCGTTTAAGGACCGATTCGCTGTACGTTCTTGAGTCATGTTGAACACAGTCTAACACTTAGTTGGCCGGATAAGTCGTTCCGACCGCGAATCCGAGTAATACAGTTCAGGCCGGGAATCGAATGGTAGGTTGCTTCTTGGAGAAGAGAAAGGATGTGCTTGGGGACATTGGCATGAGACCAAGGGGGGGTTAGAGTCCCTATCACCTGGCAGAGTGTCGCCCTTGGGGTCGTGACATCATTCGGACCCGCGGCTCCTGAACTGTACCAAAGGTGACCTGAGCAGCCCTCGCCAGGTGTGACTCGGTGAGTGTTAGAAATACCCCTCTAGCTGGATAGGAATTCGATTCGAATCGCCGTCGCTCCCAGTTAGTGAGCACTTGACTTGAGCAGCGGCAACGTAGATTCAATTAAATTGAACTGATGGTTAATTGGATCACGATAGAAATGATGCCTCAATTTATACCGGCTATGGTTAATATTGTTTGCTCCTAATAAAGTGAGTGATCTAGTACAGGTTCTAATATAGATGATAGGTTAATGATAATTAACTTGATGCTTAAGCATTAATGATTGATCATCTATATTAAGCTTTTTTGCAAAATGTTGTCAAGCTAGCCTCACTTTATATCAGCCTTGCATGATCCTTGGTGTTATCTTATTTCTGGTTTTTGACGGGTAAGTCTAGCTGAGTACCTTCTTGTACTCAGGGTTTTATCCCCACTTGTTGCAGGTCGTGATGTATCATGGCGGCTGCAAGAGTTGGTTGACTCCTGCCGTAGTGGCGGAGTGTGATCACGGGCATGATCCTTCTTATTTACCTTATCTCTAATGCTTTTGTTGGAAGTCGACCGTGGTACTGGCATGTATTTGAAATAAGAATAATGTTAGTTTCAAATTACTTTGCTTCCGCTACTTTTGAACTTAAGTTGTAATAACTATATTGAACTCCGATGTATATTGAATTACTTGTGAAATGGTTGTAACATGTGACTTGTTATGTTGAATCACTATGATCTTGGCTTGTATGTTGGTTGGTTTGAAATCCCTCGTGATTTTATTGGACTACCGGAGTTATATGGGCTCAAGTGTGAGAATTTGATCACTTCGGTGATTGTTTTTGTACTTGTGCTCTTATAATTTGGACGGTTCTGTTACACCGACGATGGAAGCGGTGGCGCTGTCGCTTGAATCAGAGAAGGAGCACCTGCGGAGATTGGATTGTGAGCTAGTAAACAGATGGAAGCTGATTCGTACTCAGATGAGTGAAGAGGGGGAAAATCCAAGAAAGTTGGAGGGAAGTTCAAAAGCATTACCATTACCTTTGGATCTTGCGGGATTGAGCTAGAGCGGCCACGGTGGTGATGAGTATCAGCCTGGTCACCGGTGGATCTGTGCGGCCTTTGTCGGTGAGGCATACCGATGTGGGGTACTAGCTTGTCGACGGTGAGTGGCGGTTTACACCCCGCTAAGTAGGGGGAGTCGTGTAGTTCCGCACTGGGGAGCAAAGAGCGGTGATGAGGAACAGAAACTATGGGCGAGGAGAAAGACTCAGGGTGGGAAGCATGTTTTAAGCAACCATTTCAGACGTAGAAATGGAAATTGTGCACAACTTTGTAAAAATGCGCGAGACTCCACACGCGGGCTTGGAAATTGATGAAAGTGTTAGTAGACCATATGCAGGCAGCGGTGAAGGCTACCAATGGTGGTGAATGGGTCCAACGAAGATGTTCCAAGAGCCACCGCACCATTGTCGCCATAGACGGCGGCGACTGTTGCCTGGTTGAGGGCGTCGAAGCGGTGGCTGTTTTCCACTGACAACTGGGCGGCGACGCGGCCATTGTCGTCAGCATCTCGGCGAAGGGGGATCGCCTCCACCGTCTACCGGGCCAGGTCATCATTGGCCCGACGCCACTCCGCTGCCTCGACCTGGGCGACGTTGAGCTGCTCCTCAATGACTGAAAAAGGTGACAAGAAAACCCTACAACTGAACCCATGATGTTGCATTGCACGAAGTGAAATAGCAAAATCATGCCCAATATGACTTACTAGTGAGCCGTGCCTGGGCCTCGGTGGCCGCAGCCTCCATCGCGGCCATTTCGTGCTCCAACGCGACAAGCACCGTCTGCACGACATCAGGCAAAGCTATAGCGGTGGGTCGTTCTGCGCATGAATTAGGGGGGGTGGTTGGCTTGCCCAGTCACATTATGGCTTAATGGCACCCACCCGCGAGTAGTCGTGCGCCGCGGAATGTGGGCGCATAAATCGAAATGGTACGGTATGGAAAAAATTGGGAATGCGTAAGGCTTACTTGGTTCGTGCCACTGCGTGGGCAACCGTCGCTCTGTCTTCCCTCTGATCACTTCACCTACCTTAGGTGTCCGTCGTAGTTATAAATACATTAGAGTGGTACGGTGAGGGAGGCATTCGCTTCAGGTCGCCTGCTCCGCCACTTCCTTGTTCTTGTTCTTGCGCGCTTGCGGCTTCTTCTCCACCAGCCGAGATGGATCGCAACAAGCGTCCTCGAGAGGAGTCACCAGAGGCCGGAGGGTCGCTGCCATGTCTTTGAGCCCACTTGCGCGGGTAAGGGTAAGTTTTCAAGCAATGTTTTGAGATTAGGATTGACCTGCGCTGATCGGTGACATTTCCAGGGTCGTTTACCACGCCGCATCCGAAGGGGCTGCTAGTGTCGCCCATGCTGCTCATCGTCGTCTTCCTCGGATGATCAGTATGAGTTCCGTGAGCTCGTTCGTCACGCTAGCGCTACTCCGACGCCACCCACGAGGCTAGAGCACTGCCTCAACACTATTGGGGTGGCACTTGCCGCCTCAGAGAGGGAGACTACCGCCGCGCAGGTGGCGGCCGTCGACGCCTAGGCTCGTATCGTGGGTTAGGGTTCTCTCCATCTTGTCATCCTATCTGACATCCATAGCTTCTAATCTTCTAGTCGTCTTGTTGCCAGTGCTGGAGGAGCAGTTGGCGGCCTCTCGCCACGAGACAGAGGAAGCCCGCCTCCGGGAGTTTCTCTTGATGGAGGACCGTGAGTAGGCTGTGGTAGCGGGAATCCGGCAAGGAGCTGGTGTCGCCCTCATGGCCATGCAGCTCTGCACTGGCCAGGACTTCCACTAGGTGGAGCTCGGGTTCCTAGACCACGCCAGGTAGGCGGAGCGGGCCGAGCTGGTCGGTGACTTTGCCACGGTCGCGGCCGCTGTCATGGCCACCATGAATGTGGAGGACATCCTCCATGGCGGTGGCCAAGGGCCTTAGGTTGTACCTAGGGCCTTTTAATAAAGAAATCTTCTTAGCTCGTGTTTCTTGATTTCTTTTCTTTTGTGCACCGCTGTCTTGTCGTGCTTGCTGATGATCTGATCGTTCGAATGCCGTAGTCGTGCGACCTTGCCTGGGGATCAACCTGCGAGGCTTAGCCTATAGCAACTCTGTTTTTGCGACCAAAGTGTCATAGGATAGATCTAGCGGCATCATGTCCTCTGTCGACCTCTTTTCTTTAGGTTGACCTGCTCAAGGGGAATGGCCTGAAGTCTAGGTATGACTCCGTAGAATGGAGCACCGGATGGTTGCATCGCCACTCGTGATAGTCCCCCAACGTAGGTCTCGGCGTAGAGGAAGTTGAGACTGCTCCCGCCATCCATGATGACATGAGATAGGTGGGTCTTGTCGATGATTGGGTCGAAGACAAGGGGATAACGTCCCGACTGTGGAAATGTGGTCGGGGTGATCCTTTCTGTCAAAAGTGATCACAGTCTCTGACCATTTTAGGAAAGTCGGGACGGCGTCGCCCAAGGTGACCGCGTTGACCTCCCTGTCCGTGAGCTTTTGCCGGCATTTGGACTCGTGCACCACCGGCCCACCAATGACCATGAGGCACCCTTTTAGGTCAGGATACGCATCCCTCTTTCCCTCATTGCCAGTGGATCCAGGCAGCGCGCCTGTGCCGGTTGCCTTGTAGTCGCCCTTGAAATAACATTTAATGAGGTCACACTTTTCAAGGGTGTGTTTGACCAGGTAGCCGTGGCGGCACGATAGCTTGACAATCTTGTCAAAACTAACATGGTTGAGCTTGCCAGTCTTCTGCTTGTGGACCCTGTCGACCGCTGCGATAAACTCGCTGTTGCGACACCTCCAGCTGTCCTTCTTGACATTCCCTCGCCGATTATGGTCCTTAGCATCGTCCGTGGTTTGCTGCGTCCGAACTCTGGACGAGTGCTTCATTGGTCATGCTGGAGATGAATGCTCTGATCACATCCGCATCCACGATGTCGTGAAGCTCATTGCACTGCTTGGAAAAAGCGGCAGATGTACTCAGCAGAGTTCCTCCCACTTTCTACTGGCAGGCTTTGAGATCCCAGGAGTGGAAAAGAGGTCATGAGAGGTGCAAGGATGAAGACAAAGCACTTCTTGGCAATAAGGAAAGATACAGTAGCTCACTAGTGTGTGGATTGAGCCCAAGAGGTGCATCCAGACCCTGGTTAAATAGGCCAACCTTGAAGATGGAGAAGTGCAAGTAATGGTGATTCAACTGTGTTGTGGGTAGTTGGAAAATAGCTCATGCTGACTTTACCACCGGAAGACCAAACAGTCGTGGAGGCCCGGCGGCCATAACACGTATCCCAGTCGGCTTGACTTTTCATACAATTGAGAAAATACTACTGCTGCATCTATTGTTAACCCATTGGTGGTAGAAGTTTCAACTGTTGGTTTCCTTCCTCAGGAGGCCTCACTATCGGTCTAACCGGCGGTGGAAGTATAACACTATCGCTACGACAGTGAAAGTGGCGACAGTGAAATATCAATCTATAATAGTGTTTTTCTAGCAAGGTGACAACCATAAGAAAAAGTACAGATTATTGAAATGGGAAATTCTTTGTTTACCAATGGATCAAGGAGTTCTTGGTATCATGAATCTTGAAATTCAGAATGTTTGCTTACTTAGCAAGACCGCTTCCTTGATCTCTCTATTTTTAACATTCACAATGGTCGTCAAACCAGGTTTTGGGAGGACAAGTGGCTTGGAAACTTCACTCTCAAAGAGCAATACCCACTTTATATAATATTACAAGGACAAAACATATATCAGTAGCCAATGCTTTTGCTTCCACACCTCTTAACATTTCTTTCAAAAGATCTCTAGTGGGGGAAAAGCTACTTAAATGGAATGAATTAGTGGCTAAAATTGCATTTGTGCAGTTGGATGATCTACAAGATTCCATTAAGTGGAGTCTTATAAGACAATGATCTTTCACAGTGCAATCAATGTATAAACACTTGATTAATCAAATTGCTATGCCTTCAAATAAGTTGTTATGGAAGCTAAAATTACCACTTAAAATCAAGATATTTGCTTGGTTCTTGATAAAAGGGGTAATTTTAACCAAAGACAATTTAAAAAAAAGAAAATGGAAAGGAGATGATAGATATTGTTTTTGTGACAATAAGGAAACTATCCAGCATTTGTTTTTTGATTGTCATGTGGCTAGATTTGTTTGGAGTCTACCAAGTGGCTTTTAATCTCAAACCTCCAAAAGACTTATTTAGGTTGTGGAATGTACAAACAGACAACACTTGAGCTCTCTTATTTGTATGGGGGCAAGTGCAATCTTGTGGTCTATTTGACTATTTAGAAATGAAGGGATTTTTGATAAAAAAATGACTATACTTTTATTTGCAGGTCATTTTCAGGACAACTTATTGGACCTATTTTTGGAATGCCCTGTAAAAGAAAATGACAAACCTTTTCTGAAGTGGGCATGTCGCATGATGGAGACTGTGGCTATGGAATTTTCTGCCAAGCATGGATGGTCGTCGCTGAAAAGACTTAGCACTTAGCGTTTAATCAAATTTTCCTTTGTTTGGTTTCACTTTTTGAGAGCTTAAAAATAGCTGGATTTGTAATAAGAATTGGCCGCTGTGTGCAAAACTCTTGTAGAGACCGGAATAAAAATTCCTTTTTCTAAAAAAACTTTGTGGCAGAATTGGAAAGTTAGAGGTGTTAATCTTGGTGGACTCAGACACTATTGGCACTTTCATGAGTGGTCAATCGGCAAAAACACTGTCTCTGGATCTATTGCCTTGTGTGACATCCCAATTTGTAGCAGTTGATGGCAGTCGTATGGTTTGCACACAGAAGCAGTGGAGTGCTCAAGGTCACATCTTCACTTCTACTATGGGTATTTTGCCTTGGGGGTGCTTTGATATGATTTTGGGGTAGGATTGGTTAGATACTTGCAGCCCCATGTGGGTTCATCGGTCCAAGAAGGTGCTGATGTTTACTTACCAGTGCATGGGCTGGAGCAAGAGGTTAACAATTGTGTTGCTATTGCACCTGCTAAGCTCAAGGAGCTACTGAAGAGACAGGCAATCACTCACTGTCTTTAATTCCACTTTGTTGTTCCTCTGTCAAAGGTTTTCTAGGATCCTATGCAAGCTTCTTTTGTAGCTATACTTCACGATGATAGTGTGCCTAAAGATGTGTAGGAGCTGATTCAACTTTATCAAGACCTCTTCCAGTCTCCAACTTCATTGCCCCCACAAAAACCTTTTGATCACATATTCAATTGCTTTCCTCGTGCCCAACCAGTTAACATCATACCTTATAGGTACTCACCTATTCAAAAGGATGAGATAGAAAAACAGTTGGCAGAGATGTTACAAAATCGTATTATCAAACCTAGTTCCAGTCCGTATGTCTCTCTTGTGCTGTTGGTCAGAAAGAAGGATGAGATTTGGCGATTTTGTGTGGACTATAGGCATTTGAATGCTCAAACAATCAAGAACAAACACCCCATGCCTATTTTAGATAAGCTCATTGATGAATTGGTAGGAGCTCAGTGGTTTACCAAGCTTGATTTCAAAGCTAGTTACCATCTGATTTGCATCAACTCTGCTGATACTTATAAAACAACATTCAAAACCCACAGTGACTTATATGAATTCTTAGGGATTCCTTTTAGATTAACAAATGCCCCGCCCGCCTTTCAAGGAATTATGAACTTCATCTTTGCCTCGCTTTCATCCTGTACAGGGGAGGGATCCTATGAATCTGAACCTAGGCCTGCACCTTACTAGGTATCGCCACTGGCACTGGAGTAGCACCGTCAAATTCCTCCAACATTAGAGCATTCTCTCGGAAAATCCAAGGTCCTTCCTCCATAATCCTCTTCTAGCCCCCAAGACAGAGTGCCTAGATCAGGAACAAGTTCTTCCCAATCGGCTGAAAGGACACCTCCAGCGACGTATTCCATGCCTCCATCATGGTCGACATCAGCGACTGCTCGCTGAACTGCTTCACCGTCAATAGTGTTGCCGCCGCCATCCACTTCACCTTCGGTAGACTACCCTGTCCTGGTGTGCCAAGACAACACCTTCCTTCTTCGCCTTGCTGAGACGACTTTTGCAGCAACTCCACCTTATGGTCACCTCGCACCATTGTCTCTTCTCCTCCGAGCACATGATCTGGTCGACGAGACCACCACCAGGGCACCCGCCAAGGCCGGGCAGTCGAGCAAGTTGACCCCTTAATCAGTCCGAGTAGGTGTATCCGGGGGTCGTCTGGATCAGTCGGAATCGCACCTCCGACAACTATCGCTGACGGAGTCTCTCAACCCTAGCCGCCTTCAATCGCGTCAGGTATAGGCCCCTTAGATAACTAGTGGGCGCCTTTGTTTAGAGGCATCACCGCCATTAGGTTTAGACGAGGCTTCTACCATTCATCCATTTTACCAGCCCATGGGTCACATCCACAGCTTTTGGCCCGTGCCGTAGGCTCAGTTGGGCTCTGTTTAGAGGCATCACCACCAAGCTTAGAGGAGGAGGCTTCTACCATTCATCCACGTTGCCAGCCCATGGGCCATATCAGCAGGTTCTGGCCCGCGCCGTAGGCTCAGTTGGGCTTCGCACCCCTCATGTTTCTTCCCCGAGAAGACAAAACAGCTCAGCGCTAGCCCCTTCCCACGTCCTCCTCCGTGATTCCGTTCCTTTGCTCTGTCTTAAACCCTAGCGAGTTTCTAGAACCTTCCAGTTCCAGAAGCCTGACCCCTCGCTCGGAAGCCGGCGCCATGGACCTGGACCCAGAGGGCATCTTCCGCGACGACAGCGATGAGGATGAAGACAACGTCCAGGTTCATACCGGCTCTTAGCTGCGTTTTCTCCCCCTCTTTTCCCCCTTTATTATTATTGGATCATCAGTGTTCTGAAAAGTGATTTGACCCTGCTGCGGCACCACATTCTTTGCGGGTGCTGGATTGCTTGCCCGGTGAATCAGGAGAGGGAGGCGAACAAGGAGATGGTTGTCTACCTTGTCGACGCCTCGCCCAAAATGTTCACCCCTGCTACCACCCAGGTGAGGCACAACTAGTCTACGCCACTTAATTTGACCACTTATCTGGCTATCATTTTTTGTCTCTTATTATCTGGGTATCAAATTTTTATGTCTCCAATGGAAATTAAGATCTAGTGTGAAGTTGGATCATTAAGTTTGTTCTGGATTTTTGCAAGTAGTTTGTCTGTTACAATCCATAGCCATATAGGATTTTAAAGAGAAGACAACTGGTGAGTAGTCACCTAACCTTTAGGTAATGCAATGCTAAATGTACTACTTTTGTTAGTTTGTCCTTTTGCCCATATCTAATTATTCAGTCTATGTGACCAAGTTTTGCCTTGACATTCTTTTAGGGGCTTACAGCATTACTAAATAACAATGTAACATTTTTTTTTCAGGACAATGAAAAGCAGGAGACACATTTCCATACCATTATTAGCTGCATCACTGAGTCTCTGAAGACGCAAATTATTGGTAGATCTTATGATGAAGTCGCAATATGTTTCTTTAACACTGTAAGCTCTTTCTCAAATCAGTAAGCATACACCTCTGCTTCTAGCAATTTTTGTAGTTTGCAGTTTTGTTTTTCCTATTTGAGTTACTTTGATTTTATCGCAAGCATCTGCGGGGCTTGAGAGTGCAAGAAGGAAAGAGCATGTTGGCAACTCTTGTTTGCATTATGTTAGAACTCTATTTGCACATCTCCAGTTTTACTCAATATATCATTACTACCACCTGTCACAAATAATTGGATATTGGAAACCAAAATGGTATCCAAAGGGCCATAAGCTCATAACAACACAAATGTGACCACTGGTTTCTATTGTAACTTCATTTATAAACCTAGAAAATATAATATTAATATAGTGTGTTGTGAGACGAATCTAAACACAGTTTTAGATTGCAATTAATTATTAACAGAAAACATCAATAGGCAAAATTTGAAAGCTTCACTGGATGTGTCTCAGTGACCCCCAACATTACTTATTATTTACTGCATAGAGCGAACTAAGGCACTAAGCTTGATGACTAGCGAGCATTAAGCCGAAAATAATACAGTTCAAGTGCTTCTGCATCCAGTAAGACACGAGAGGGTCGGAGTCAGGAATGACAGTTTCTTTAATATAGATGCAGATGGGTTGCAGTATTTTGCTTATTTTCTTAAAAGTGAAATAATGAGCTAACTATGCAACTATCCTTTTTGTATTAGTTATTAGTCATTTCTCAACAAATATTCAACTTTGCCTGCTTAGGTCCCTTGCACTATTCATGAACGTTGTGTTGATAGCATTTAAAGTAGAACCATTGCACAGATATTGCTAAGCATAGTGCCCAGTTCCTTGATCCTGTTTGCTTACAACTCGCAGAAAGAGAAGAAAAATTTACAGGACTCAGCTGGTGTTTATGTTTATAATGTTGGAGACCGAGAAGAACTTGATAGACCAACTGCAAAACTCATCAAAGATTTTTCTTCCATAGAAGGTAATACCCACTATATGAATTGTTCCTTGGTGACACATGGTCAAAGTTTGAGGGATATGCGTGCTCAACTTTTTTCAGTAGAATGTGGTTCGTGGATAATATTTTTGGCTAAAGTTATTTATCATCCAGTAGAATCCTTGATTTCGTTTGGGTGCAGTGATGTTATCTTCGTCATACAAGTGTCTTTGTTTGGGTCTCTACTGTTTTCCCATGTCACTAATATTGCTTCCAAGTTCCACCCACTTTCTTAAGTACAGAAAGTCTACTGCCATTTATGTTGTAACTTTAGTTCGTAACTCGTGAGTAAAACTTCGCATGTCTAAACATAAGACATATAAACTTAATTAAAAAAATAAATCTCAAATCTCATTATAGTTTCTCATCAGGCTGGTTTCATGTTCTCAAATTCGACACACAGTGTGTAACAGTATATACTGCCTAGATTATCATACTCATAAGATTTTCTTGTTAACTAGAAAGATACCCTGCACACTGCTGTGGGAATCGCAGATGGTTTGGAATGAAAATGGGAAGGTCTATAGTTATTGGTTTATGTGACTTATTGGTATGGAAAGCTTGCATGGAGGGGTAGATTATCATAAATGAATGTTGCTGTATGATGTGGCTCGCTGATGTGGACAACTAAATGCATGTTAATAGGTGTTGTGGCTAGCTGATGTGGGTAGATTGCATGGAGAGAGAGCTTTCATAATTGCATGCTAGCGGGCTGCAGACGTGGATAGTTTGCATGGAGAGATAGATATTGCATGGAGAGATAGATAAGTAGTGTGGACCCCTTTTATAAGATATATAGATATAAATTTCGTTTTGGCCTGGATTGATAGATATGTATAGGGGGAAAGTTAGCAATCCTGTTTTCTTTTCTGGTTATAAACCTTTTCGACTAACTGCAGATTCTTTTATGAGCACCATTGGAAGTCGATATGGAATAACATCTGGATCTCGGGAGAATACCCTGTATAATGCTCTTTGGGTTGCTCAGGCTCTGCTGCGCAAGGGGTATGACTACTTCCCTTCTTTTGGCCTTTGAGCTGTGTCATGTGATTTGCATCCAATAACAAATTGCTGTTTAGTGGGGGCTATTGCCTATTGATATGTTATGTAGCCTTTGTACATCAACCTTTCATGTAGGATCACTCAGTGAAGCTAAAATTTGTTCACATTATACAAACTAGACTGCATCAGTTTGTGTAGGTATTTGATTGATAAAGTGAATGTAGCATGCATATAGTGCTTTGTCTTCCTTCAATTGCACCACTTAATGCCTGTCTGAATCTAGTCATTCCATGTTCCTCATTTGAAACTTTTCAGATCTGTGAAGACCGTCAGTAAACGAATTCTTATATTCACCAACGAAGATGATCCTTTTGGTACTATTACAGGAGCAGTGAAAACTGATATGATTAGGACAACAGTTCAACGTGCAAAGGCAATTCTTCTATTTAAAACTGCATGCTGCCAGCACATCTCAAAATGTTTTTTTGTCCTTTGTTTACCATAACAATACTTTCTTTTCTCCAGGATGCACAAGATCTTGGCCTGTCTATTGAACTTCTTCCACTGAGCCGGCCTGATGAGCAGTTCGACATGTCCCTATTTTATGCAGTAAGTCTCCATAATTGCTTTTTTCTCTTCTCTATGTGCTAACTGCTGAACAGCTCCAATTGCCCAGGATTTAATTGGTCTGGATGGGGATGAGATAACTGAGTATTTGCCATCTGCTGGTGTTAGGTACTATATTCTTGAAACATCAATATTACTTATGTATTTTTTCGGATTTAGATGATATTTATTTAATAGTACTTTATTCTTACAATCTCCTAGCACAAATAAATCAGACATTCACACTTGAGTTATAAACGGAGATAGCAGGGCTGTTTGGATTGCGACCTGGCAGGCAGGGTGCCGGCCAGGCAGCTATCCCAGCCGCCAGGCGCTCAAAATCGACAGCCTGGGGTTGCTGCCTGGCCAAGCAACTATGCCTGGAGGCACAACCAAACAGGCCCGAGCATGTTTTATGAAATCACAGTTGCCTCTGTTTTGTTTCCATTTGGACTTGTCTTTCCTTCTTTGAACAGAGGGCAAGAGCTTTGCAATTAATTGAACACATCCACCCCTCTACACACGGGAATAAACACCAACCACACACCACTATGCACCACAGCTTCATAGCAGTATCTCATGTAGACTTGTCCTTGACCTCTATCAAAAATTCTGTCATGGAGGGCACTTTTGCACAGACTTTTGTCTCTGTGTGAGTCTTTTGTAGTGTTTTTTTTTTGGGGTGTGTGTGTGTGTATGGGCTGGTCTTCTTTCGTGGGGGCTCCTTACCCCCCCTCCCTTTTTTCTCATCTTTTCTTATTATAAAAATATGCAGCTCTCCTCCGTGTTTGAGAAAAAATCGGACAGAGTTATCCATGAATTTGATGTTATATTGTACAATATTTTGTGGGTTTCTTGTGTTACTATCCACTATCCAATAGTAGAACATGAATTACTTATTTGTGTTTAGTGCATCTATTAAAAATGATTGTTTTATACTATAGAGGTTTTGTAGACTCCAGCTATAGAGCTATGTTGGAGTATGTTAAAAATTATACCATATGTTTGTGTCTTGCTTGGTCTTTTATGCTTTGCTATGCTGCTGGTCTGTTGATCTCTAATCATTTGGGAAGTTTGTATTTTCTCTGAATGGACGTTTTAGTTTAAATTCTCTCTCTTCCACATTCTTTTATTGATGTCTTTAAAGGCTACAGGATATGACTAATCAACTGAGGAAACCACAATTTTTCATTTATGTTTTTAAAGGCTAGAGGATATGACTAATCAACTGAGAAAACGAATAATGAAGAAGCGCAGAGTCAAAACTCTTTCATTTGCGATCACAAATGATGTGTGCATAGAAGTGAATACATATGCGCTGGTCCGTCCTACTACTCCAGGCATGCTCTGACTTTGGTTTATTTCATGCTTTATTACAAACTATTGGTGTTGAAACATCTAAGTATACGCTAATTATTTTTTTAGGGACAATCACATGGCTTGATTCACTAAGCAACCTTCCATTAAAGGTGAGCATATGATTAAAATCAGTTCCATGTTGCTCTTCTTTGGTTAATCTTTGACCTGTGAACAAGTTTTGTTAGTTTTGTTTACTGTCTTTCATGAAAGAAGTTGTCGTTAATTCATACATGATACATACTCCCTCCATTCCAAATTATAAGTCGCTTTGACTTTTTTGGTACATTTATTTTGCTGTGTAAATATGTCTAGATACATAGCAAAATGGATGAATCAAAAAAGTCAAAACGACTTATAATTTGGAACAGAGGGAGTAGAAAAAGTTGTAAACCACCTCACTGGTCACAGCAACACAGACCATAATGACCATGCATACTTCTGGCCTGATACTCTTGTTGAGATTGTTGACATTATAGGATCATCGATTATACAAATATATATCAGGTTGTTCGCAAACTCATCTTATGAATGGCATTACCTTGTACCCTGAGGGGGGGGGGGGGGGGGGGGGGGGGATTTCTCTATAATGGTACCCTTGATAGGTTTTGGTCATCCTTTTTTTTTTCACCTTCAAATGTTGCATTAGTGCTTACCAAAGTATTGAACTGCATGGGTCAAAATCGCCTCAGGGGCTTTATGTTGCAGGTGGACTCTCTTATGTTAATGTCTCTATGGCTTTGAGTATATAGTGTCCCAGTCCCCCTGCTGCAAAATGGATTCGCTCTGGCTGAATCTCGAGCTCCTCACAGTTTATCGCTTATCACAGACATGGATATAGAATTGCTGAATAATCGGCCATACTTTATACATGTCGAGAAAGGAATGAAAAATACTTGTAAATTATTTTATTTATTATTATTCTACAGTATAATATACATTATCATAACTTGCAAGTGCTGGGATACTCTACAATACATTTTTTGTGATTTTTCTTAAAAAACTGTGGATCTGTGTTTCTTTCACAACCAGATAATAACATGCAAAAACCAGTAACAACCAAACTGAAAATCTACATGCACATATGTTAGTGTCCAGTTCCCTTGACTAATGGATGGGACGAGACTGCAAAGGAATAGCTAAGCCACATGAATATATGACTGTGGAGCTAAAGTTTATCAGTGATCTGATCTGATTGAATATGTAAGGCTAATTCTTGTTGAGATGAGAGGTATCGACCGCACCAAAAAGGAAATTGGCCCAGAATTCAAAGTCTTCTTTGTGAACTATTGTAGTGCCTGGAGACTTTTAACATGACACAAAAGTCTATTCATATGATTGCTTGGATGCACAACCATATACAATTGTTAAGTTGGGTTTGAGTCTTATTTAGTGACCAGTGTTACTTTTATGATTCTTCCACATATAAGATATAATAACTAGAACTAGAATGTTTATGCAGGCTGAGAGGTCTTTCATATGCAATGATACTGGGGCTCTACTTCAGGATGCACAGACACGTTTCCAGATGTACAATGAGTAAGCACACACGACACTGGCACTCTCGTGTATGATCTTTGGGTGATGGTTTACTGTTGACTTGTATGATCTTCTTGCTATCTATATCAGTGTGGTTGAAAAGGAGGATCCTTATAACTGCACTCTTGCACAAAACAATTTCATTTCAAACACCTTTTAGAACATATCATTATTAAACATTATATTGAGAAAAGCCTTGGGAGCTGGCATGTGAGCATGTTTTCAGATGGAAGAAATGAATTCCTATGGAACACTGAGAATTCGCAGACATGAATGGCTCTGAAACCACTTCGAAGTTTCAAATCGCAAACTAACCTCACTTGTGCACTGATAACACCTTTTTTATGTTTTAGAAAGTCTATTGCATATTGCAAGATCATGAAGCTTATTTTTGCATGCATGCCTTGCAAGATAGTTTTGGCTGCACTAGTATTTTGATGGATTTCATTGTGTTGGATTGCACTGTTATATATTAGTTTCACTTTTACCATCCATTCATGCATTTTTTTTTTGTGCAGCACAATTGTCAAATTTTCTGTACATGAACTCTCTGAGGTTAAAAGGGTTGCAAGCCATCATCTTCGCCTTTTAGGTTTCAAGCCATTGGATTGCTTGAAAGATTATTATAACTTAAGACCATCGACATTTATTTATCCGAGTGATCAGGTATTGTGTTCTTCTGGGATTGCTTCAGTGTCCAGTTGTAGTTTGCTGCTGTACGGCAACTATCCACTAAATGCTGAGAATGTCGTTATTTTTTCCATGTCATCTTGCTTCTGAGCTTTTGGCAGATAATATAAGTTCAAAATTTAAAGAATTTCTTCATGAATATATATTTTCATTGTAGAAGGATGAGGTGAACACAGTATCCAACTTGATGTAGTATTTATGTGCATACTAAACCAACTTTAGTAATTTTTTTCTCATATAAAATTTCATCTTTTGTTTCAACAATGAGTTAGCACTTTGTCTGCATCATGTTAGTTATTATTAATTTGAACCAAAATAATTCTTTGGCCATATAAGGACAGTAGAGGACCCTACTGAATGTTGACTAGTGTAGTAAATAAATTGTTACTCAGTTTAGGCAAACGGTGGGTTACTGCACAAGAGGGCTGCAATACCAAAACTACAAGAGTGTGCAAGGGACACAAGAACTGATTACACTATAGAACTAAGGCTATGCATCAACAAATAGTTCAAACTTAAAGCAGTTTTCTAGGTGAGGTAGAAATTTCTTTGAGGCTCTTCCGTAGGATTCTATGTGTTATTTCTTTGAGGCTCTTCCATAGAATGTGTTCTTTTCTTTTGTTGTGCATTTATCAGATAGTTGGCTCACCCTTATGCTCTGATGCAGCGTATATTTGGAAGCACTCGTGTTTTCGTTGCTTTACATAGCTCAATGTTACGTCTTGGAAGGTTAGCCACTATTATTTTCACATCAGCCTTTTTTCGCAACTGTATAAGGAAAATATTCTAAACCAAGAAAACTAAATGGAAAAAGTCTACATCACCCCCCACCTTTCATAGTTAGTCTACTTCACCCCCCAACTATGAAACCGTCTGTTTTACCCCCTCAACTTTCCAAAACCGTCTATTTTACCCCCTGGGCGGTTTTTCAGCGGCGGTCTTGCACAGTAACAGCGGTTTGCTACAGTAACGGTGGGTTGCTACAGTGCCGAGAGTTTTGAATTTTCTTTTTTTATTTATGTTCGGTGAATTTTTGAAAAATCATAGTAAATCATAGAAAAATCATAAAATAAAAATAAAAAATCTAATTTTATTGGACTCCACATGAGCAGATCTACACAATGAATATATAATACAGTATGCTTTAGTACAAATTTTTTTTTGTAGCTTTAGATTAATTGAAAAATCCAATTTTGTCTGTAGCAAACCCACTGTTACTGTAGCAATCCGCCGCTGAAAACCGCCCAGGGGGTAAAATAGACGGTTTTGGAAAGTTGAGGGGGTAAAACAGACGGTTTCATAGTTGGGGGGTGAAGTAGACTAACTATGGAAGGTGGGGGGGTGATATAGACTTTTTCCAAAACTAAATACTCTGAATGTGGATAAAGCTGGCCTGAATCATTTTTGTGCATTGTAAATTGTTATTATTCTCTTATATGACATTTTTGCAGTAGCTTTGAATTATGCAATATACGCACAGTAAACATCAGCTGTGGTTAACTGGTTGGTACCGTGACATGCAATTGCATGCCGCTGTTAGTCTGGAAGTTTGAGTCTCAGGAAGCAAGTCGTTGGCCATAATTTGTTTCCATGCCTTGCTTAACCAACCTTTGGCAGTGAGCAAGGAAATCCTTGTTAGGGAGAGTAAATTTGTCTCTCTCAAAGTCAAGAAACTCTTAGGTGGGCAAGGTAGCCAAACTTTATGCTAGGCCAGTTGAGGCAAGAGAGCCAAACATGGCGAGGTGATCTATAACAAAATGGACTTACTTAAACAATCATATATGTAAACTATAGCATGTGTATGATTTCAGGTTTGCACTTGCATTTTATGGGAATCCAACTCGACCACAGCTCGTAGCCCTTGTTGCTCAAGTGAGGGATTCTGTCCTACCATGTCTATTTAACATTTTGATATCAATATATCCTAATATGCTTTTCAAAATTAACTCTGGTCTATATTGGTCAATAAAACAGGAAGAGGTTACTTCCTCTGGTGGCCAGTTTGAACCGCCTGGCATGCAAATGATCTATCTTCCATACTCCAATGATATTAGATATCCTGAAGAAGTAAGGACTGGCGTTGTAGTTTAACTTTACCATCACCGTAAGCTAATTTTCTTACTTTGGTTTGCAGGTTCATGTGACTTATGATGATGCACCGCGTGCAACAGATGAACAAATCAAGAAAGCTTCGAATCTATTCAAACGTATTGATCTGAAAAATTTCTCTGCATACCAATTTGCTAACCCAGGTAAATAGCTATGAAGTCATTATTGACAATGCTCCTCTTAAGCTAAGTGATTGAAAAAGTCTTCTTAACCTGGGCATAAACTTCTTCAGAAATTTACCTTTAGAGTCTAGGGTCAACTATAAGCCCACAACATCTAGAATCATCTGCTTTACTTTAGGCTCCACTATGAACATGCTCCATAGCTTTGAAAAGTATTTACATTTACCAGATGATGCTCTAATGAAGATCAGGAGACCTATTGCAGGCACATTTTTTTTGGTGGATTACATAAATGCTCAATATTTGAAGAGTGCTTGTTGAACATGCGATGTTGCTTGTTGGGCTAAAATGTCATTGATGTTAACAAGCAGTTTATTCACTTGCGAATCACTTCCGTAATTACACAAAATTCAGTCACATGTACATGTTCTGATACGGCTTCTGTTGTCCAACATCAACAGCTTTGCAAAGACACTATGGGATCTTGGAGGCCTTAGCTTTAGGCGAAGATGAGATGCCTGATATAAAGGATGAGACCCTGCCTGATGAAGAAGGCTTGTCTAGGTACTTCTTTTGCTTGTCTATTTATATGCATGCTTAACTATATACTCCCTTTCTCTTTGAAATAGGCAATCTTGTTGGTGATGTCACTCTTCCCAAACAGGGCACAGAAAGATGGAAGCATAACTTATTGAATGCTTGAACAAGCTGAATTCCTGTTGGTTATATAAAAGCAATTTGCAATAGTTATCTCTTTATCTTATTTGTGCCTTGTGTGGGATGTTCCTTGCTATTCTTATCTCAGGCCAGGGGTAGTCAAAGCTATTGAGGAATTCAAGACTTCAGTCTATGGTGAAAATTATGACCAAGAGGAGGTAGAAGCAGCAGCAGGGAAAGGTTCCCGTGGTGATGCTTCAAAAAAGAGGAAGGAAATCACTGATGCAGCTGCGCAGCTAAGTGCTGCTTATGATTGGGCAGAACTTGCAGACAATGGAAAAGTGAGTAGTCAGATCCTTTTAGCAAGATCCATATCCATAAACGGGGAGGCAGTGGATTTATTCTGCAGACACTAAATGCACTCAAATTCTTCTTAACCAACAAGCTAAAGTTAATTAAAAATTTGTCTCCTGAGTATACATGCAACTAGAATTCAGCATATCACTTCTAGGTGAAATATGCCAATGAATTTAGAGCTGAAGTTTTTGCAATTGCCAATAATCATTGACATGTTATACAATATTGTTTGGTTACTATAATTGTTTTCTAAATTCCGAGGTTGTCATTTGCAGCTGAAGCAAATGACGGCGGCAGAATTGAAATCCTACCTGACCGCGCATGACCTCCCGGTTTCTGGTAAGAAAGAGGTACTTGTCAGCAGGATCTTGACTCATCTGGGCAAGTGAAGCCGCGAATCCGAACTGTTAGCTTTCTCAGACCCGGCTGTGTCATCTGTATTGCTGTCTGACGGCTAGCTTTGATACTTGTGGGCCGTAAGCCCGTAACCCTCTCCTGTGTAGGCTACGTGCCAATTTTTTGTATAGCGATATAGATAGGACCAGTTGCCAATGTAGCTTGTGTGTTAACTTTTATCGTGGTATATCATCTGCTTTTGTCAACATGGATCATCGTGTCGTTCTGAATAGTTGGAGAGCCACTAGATAGAGCATAACTGAAGAAGCTATAATGCCCTCTTTGGCATGGCTCCACACGGCTTCAGCTTCTCTGCTTGCGTGCTTCAAACGGCTTCAGCTTCACTTCAAATGAACTAATGTGAACTAGAGCTGGGGGAGGCTTTGTCCTCACTTCAAATGAAATTCGGAGTTTAGTATAAAATAGACCTTATCAAACGGCAAGTCGAGTCGAGATCAAGTTTTTGGCCTATGCCCTCTCGTTGGGCACGTCTGTTCGTGCCAGGTTAGGTTCTTTCTTGGGGTTTTCTATGTTTGGTGTTTTTTTTTTGTTTAGTCGAGTTATGGGTCGAAAACTATGGCTTGAGCTTACCTGATGGTTGGTTTTTTCGTGTAAGTTGGATCGGATAGCCCATGATCAGGTCTGGCATAAAATAGAGTGCTTTAAACATGTTTTTAATCCAAAATATTCGACCTAATATTTTTAATGCGCCCAAAGTTCTAGCTCGCTTTAGGGATTCTTGAGCTAGAGTTAGTATTTGACATCTCTCTGTTGTCTTGAAGAAAAAGAATAAAAAGAAGTATTTGTCATCTCTGTCTTTTGTCGTAAAGAAAAGGGATCAAAAGGAGAAAAAGAAAGGCTTGCTGGCCATTTGGTTTTGACGGCTTAGCTATTACCAAAGCAAAGACCAGATGATATAATTGATAAGTAATTGACTACTACTAGCATATATGTTGGATGCACGTGCAAGGAATTCAACCGCATCTCACCTTGTTTTGTCAGTTCCTCTGGTCTTTGTTTTGAGCAAGTAGACCAAAGAATCAAATTGATGTCCACCCTCACGTGTACTAGTGTATAAAAGTCAAGAGTGAAGAAGATATGGTGGTTATAGCGTACGAAAGCTCTTCTCTAGCATGAGTATATACTCCCTCTGTTTCAGTTTTGGTTTTTTTCTAGATTCATAGTTTTTCCTATGCACCTAGATATATAATATATCTAGATACATAATAAAATATATGCATCTACAAATACCAAAACGTCTTATAATTTCGAACAGAGAAAATATAATGTAGTCACGAAATGTAGCGTCACGTTCACGGTTCACACAAAAAAGAAAACAATAATCAACATTGCTATAGTATATGTATATGTACATAGGGTACTATATAAAGTTCAAAGGACTCAAATGGTCAAAATTCTGGAACGGATCTGATGTGTATATATAAAATAACTTTGACTGATAAGTGTAATGTTTTATTTTCGTTTTTCTTTTGAGAACGTGCGTGGCATGCGTTTCATTATTTGGTCCCGCCAGGTTTAAGGTGGTGGAATCAAGCAACATGCGTTAAATTCTGCGGCATATTTTGGTTTCAAATATGAATTGCTTTACTTCCAAAAGTTGGGTTAATTCCTCTGGAATTGTGGCAGTAAAGCTCCGCTGCCTAGCATGAAAGGCCGGCAGTGCCGCGTGAGATCCAGTCCCAATCAAATCTTCTGTGACGGAAGAGACCCAGAGAAAGGTGGTCCCCCAAGGCCTCAACATATGGCTACACCATGTAGTATGTTGATCTTTGGACCGAATGGTAGCTAGGGATGGCCTTTATCTTCTGGACATGCCATGGTCGTTGTACTTATCTTCTGGACATGCCACGGTCGTCGTACCTATTTTTTAGCTATACTACTAGAAGAATTAGCTTACTTACCATCCTTTCCTGAGCAATGAGAATTAGGTTATCTAATGACATGCTATCTCTGTTCTAAAAAAACAATTTTTAGAGTCACCGAAATCAAATTGCCTTAAGTTTGATCAATTTTATAGGAAATAATAGCATCGCTTATGATACTAAAGAAATACGTTATGAAAATATATTTCATGATATATCTAGTTATACTAATTTGGTGTCATAAATATTGGTGTATTTTTTCTCTATAAATTTGATTAAATTTGAAATTATTTTACTTAGGATCACTCTAAAAGTTATTTTATTTTGAGACAGAGGTAATACATTATGATTATGACTATTTTTATCTGAGCACTTGGTTTTAATCACAGGGCCATAAGTGGCTGCTGAGTTAAAAAAAAAAACTCGGCTGCCTATATTCATCTATACATGGTCCCGTACGTGCCGTGCAGCAACATCAAATCCCGGCAATGCTGCGTGAGCTATAGTCCCAATCAAATCTTCTCCACGACGAAGGGACCCAGAAAAGGTAGTCCCGGTCAATGTCATGGCTTGCAAGATGTGCTGATCTTAGAACAGGATGCAAGCTAGAGCCAGGTCCAGTCTAGCGAGTAGAACAGGATGGCAGCTAGAGCTAGGTCCAGTCTAGCGAGATCGAGATGGCCCTGATTTAACTTCTGGACATACATGGTGTGGACAAATTCTAAGCAATGAGTTGTCGTCGTCTAACTTTGTAGTTGAAAACGTATTTTTTATGAATCGGTGGTAGGCTTGTGTAATTATTTTAGTGATTTCCAGTTTAACTATGTATATGCTCTTTCTTCGAAGTACGTCGAGGGATTCTCAAAAAAATAGAATAGTATAGATTAAGAGTTTTTCTGGCAAAATAATCAGTATAAGAAAAAATATAGACTTAAAATGAGGTTTAGTGTGCCAATCTAGGGAGCAAGGAAGGTTAAGAATTCAGAATCTAGATTTATAGAATAAGTGTCTCCTCAATGAATGGTTATACACACTTTGTCATGAAGATAGAACGTGACACGAATTATTGCAAAGTAAGTACCTAAAAAATAAAATACTTTCTCAAGTTCATAAGAAAAAGCTGCGGATTCTCATTTTTGGATGGGCTTAACGGCGACGAAGATCAATCCTTAAGCTACAAATTGTGTAGCTTAAGGGTGGGTTCCCTAAGCTACAAATTCCTGAATTTGTTCAACATAGTTCACAAAAAATATGCAACAATAGCCGAAGTAGTCAACACTATTCCCCTTAATAATCTGATTGCAAGTATGACGAATGTAAACTTACAAGCAGAGAAGGATACTATCATATGGACTTTAAGTAAAAGTGTTAGTTTTATAGTTAGGTTGATGTACAAATACCTAATTACTAATGACATCATGGTAATACATGAAATTTGGCGAGTAAAAGTACCTCTTAAAATTAGGATATTTCTTTAGTTCCTCAAAAAGGTCGTAATATTAACTAAAGACAACCTAACTAAAAGAAATTGACAAAGAAGCAAATATTGCTGCTTTTGCAATAATTTTGAAACTATTCAACATATCTTTTTTTGAGTGAAATATGCTAAATTTCTCTGGTGTGCGTTGCATATGGTGTTTGAAATTCGCCCACCGCGAACTGTGGCAAACCTTTTTAGGAATTGGTATAAGCAATGTGGAAAAGATTTAAGCTTGTTATTACTAGTAGCGGTGGCCACCTTCTATTGGTCCTTATGACTCACTATAAATGATAGTGTTTTTCACAAGTACAATCTAAAATATTTTTACTAGTCTTATTCAGGACACATTGGTTCTGGTTTTGAGGTCAATTGCAGCGATGTGAAGATCAGAAAGAATGCATCTACAATGCATGTCAGACCTGTAGACATCGGCTATAGGCTTTTTTTCTACTATGGATGGCCCACTATGTCTAAGATGTCCCGCTGTGTTTAAGATTACGAACTGATTTTCTATCATTTTTGTGAGTCTGCTTTAAACGTGAGTGTGGGAACTTCTTTTGTAATAATGTGGTCTAATTCCTCACTTGTGAGCAAGGATGAAGCTGAATATTTATTCCATTATTAAAAAAAACTCATAGTAATAAGACTGTAAGATATTCCTTCAGTTTTGATATACATAGGGGAAAATATATTTATCATAAGTAAAAACATACTCTGAGTTTACTAAGGTTTGTAGAAAAGTATTGCTTAGGATAACGAATGAGCTATATTAGATAATTATAATAATAATTTACCTATTTAATAAGGGTGGATGTTAATACTTTGCTCTATAAATAAATTTAGGTAAATTTATAACTTTTTATTCAGAACAATAGAAAATCTATCATATTTCAGGGCAGATAGGGTATCAGTTTGGCTTGGTTGAGGATTTGCGGCAGGTTCACCAAGATGGCAAGATCCTCACTTCCTTACTCGATATCCAACGAATTGACAAACTATCCACGATTTGCTTTTGGTATGGAAAAGGATATAAATGGGAGGTTTTTTTTTGTTGGTGTTGTATTAATTAGATTCTTATACTTACAAAAGGCATGGGTCACAAGTTAGGCCGAAATGTTTCTCTCCAACCTTCGAATGGCTGACGTACGCGTAGGCTGGACGCAAGGTAAATTAGGACCTTGAAAAAGATCGGACAGTAGATTTTCTTTACGCTGTCGTGGACACTGGACAGCCTCTCCACGCGCGGAGCTCAGCTGATTTGCAGAGAGTAACATGTCAGCGCTGTGTACATATTCCAGTTTTTATAACTGCGTCATGAGAATGTCAGGAGAAAAATACAAAAGCTGGAATCACCAACTGGAATGAATGTCCCCCTATCCAAGCCTCTCTGATCACCAAGGGGATCAGCAAGCCTGGATCCAACCAAACAAACAACGCAAGCCAACCGAGGCTGCTAAACATGTTCACTTAATGATGACACAATTGCCATCTTCTGCACCCAGCTTCATTATATATAGATATAAGATTTCACTTATGTTTTTGTCTAGTTTTTTTTCCTGCCGGTGCCCAATTATTTATGTCAATCTGGTCAAGAGCAGTACAACCTAGACTGACGATAGATTTTTGTCATGAGAAATAATCCAGCAACAACTGAATAATTCCTCGCAACTTTTCTGATAAATGAGAATCTCCAGAACATGCAGTTCTTTGCTGTAGTTGTTTATATCCACCAGCCTACCACAAATAATTGGGCACCGGCAGCAAACCTAGACCACCAAGTCAGCATTTTTGCAATGTCGTCATGAAAGCCAAAACAGTGACCTTCAGTTCACACATGGCCATGGGATGGATGAGCTGAGTTATTGATGAGCCAGTACGGCATGGATGCATATATGCCTTTCATCCCCTACCACCGAAACCTAACACGCATGCATCCTGGTGTTGCCTTGATGTGCTTATCTGAAAACAATGCCTGCCTGCCTGCCTGCCTGCTTGCCTGCCTACCATAACAAAGCAAGGTTGCTCTCAGTTGCCTAATCATTCACGTACATACAGTGGACCTTCAGAACTGTTACTACCAAGTCTTTCTTAGGCCTTGTTTAGATCCCAAATTCTCCCCCCAAATTCTACTATGCAAAAAGAAGATTCTCCATCACATCAAAATACCGACAAATGCATGGAGTACTAAATGTAGATGAAATCAAAAACTAATTGCACAGTTTTGTTGTACTTTACGAGACGAACATTTTGAGTCTAATTAATCAATTTTTGGACAATTTTGTACACTAAAAAACAAAAGTTGCTACAGTGTTCCGACACGGGCACTGTCATCGTATCTTTAGACTATTGTAAGTAACTTAGATTGTGGCAGGCCTGCAGGCTGCAGATCTGGATGCCAATGTCATCATATCTTTAGACTATTGTAAGTAACTTAAATATTCTCAGGAAACTAGGAGTATCTATAGAAGGGATGTGCACTTCAGAAAGATGTTAAGGGTGTGTGTAACTAACTTGTCTTTGTCCTGTTTGGTTTGATGCCCAAGAGTGGTGCCACATGTGTGACATGTTGTCTTACCAAACTTTGTCAATTTTGGTTTTGTTCCGATGCCAAAATGTTGGCAAGGTGGCCCCTTATGTCCATCCAGTTCATTTTGAAACCAAAGTTTGGTTAAAACCTATGCAACTACCTTGGCAAGGACTTCATGTGCTAGTGCTACATTTGAGCACAAACCAAACATGCCAAAAATATCCTATATACACAAGATAACCATCTTTCTTTTGGGTCCAAGCTAGTGATTAAACAATAGTATATCCCTTTGTGTATTATACTGAGCCTCCAACTGAACAAATTGTTGTTGTGTGAGAAAAGCATCAGTGGATACCTCCCCACAATAGCTGCCAATTTGCAAGTTTGCATGGTTGGTATCTTTTATCTTGGCATAGATGTCTCAATCATATCTAGGTTCCCTTCCACTAGGCTGTACAGGGAAGAAGAGTTCAGCTCCCAGTTTGGTCCTGGGATGCAGCTTTGGACAGGACCTTTGTTTCTCTAGCTTTTCCTGCCTAATATAGTGCATAAAGGCATCCAACTTGCCACGCCATCTTTCATATGTCAGCTCAGGATACTTTTCTGCATAATAATACTGGATGCTTTTTCTTCATCTCAGCTAAGCATGCATGTCCCTCTCCATGCTGCCTTTTGGGATCACTGAATAGGATCATGGATACATCATCTCGAATATGCAACTGTCTTGTTTATTTATTCATATGTACTCTATTCTGTATAATTTCCACAAAACTGGTTTAGAGTGAAAAACAAAGGGCTAGATTCAGATTAGTGAAGCACCTGCCTGTTAAAATAAACTTCAAACCATGCCCATCCTAATCACTGTACTCAACCAAAGCTACAAAAGTTCTTACAAGCAGCCGATTTCAGATTTGCCTAGCAAATTTGCCTTTGAAACAGGAGAACCAAACAGAACCAATTTAGGAACTGTAGATTTACGCGGTCCAAAGGGCACATCAAACATCAACACCTTTGCTCATCAGTACAGAACTTGCTCTTGCAAGGTGTCGGTGAGCAATACAGCTCTGTGCCTGTGTCACAGCAACTTTGGTTTGCTAACTGCTGGTGAAGATCTCCCTGATCATGGTGGCGGCACCGACACGCGCAATTTTGCTTATCAGCAAGCAGATCGGTGCTCTGATCCCATGCCGACACGCGAAAGGTTGCTGTTTCTATCGATCATGGTGGCTGGATCTTTGCTGTGATCAAGGCTGGTCTAAACGTTCAGTATCAGTAGTGCCATCCTGCTCAACGCCATGGATGTCCTCGAGCTTACTGTCTCTGTCTCCGTTTCCGGCACACTGCTCAGCCTGGCCGCCTCCATCGTCGGAGCTGCAGCCAGAGCCCTGGAACCGCACCTGCTCTTCGTCGGCCTGGAACGTGATCTCCTCGAACCGGCCGTGCATCTCCGCGCACCGGCAGCCGCGCCGTGCCGCCGCCGCCGCCGACATGTAGTCGTCCAGTGACCCGGCAGAGGACGCGCTGGACCGGCAGTTCTTGCAACGGTCAGCAGCGCCTGACGCGTCCGGAGTACCGTCGCCGCCGCCGTCATAATCGTCGTCGTCGTGCATGCCAGGGCCCGGCCTCCAGTGCGGCAGCAGCGCGGCGACCGCGCCGTCGATCATCTCGGCGATGTGGGTCACCTCGTGGTCGGTGATGTCCAGCTCCGCCACCATCTCGGTGGCCACGCTCAGCGCCGTGTCCGCGTCCGCGTCGAACGGGAAGTAGATGTTCCGGACCCTCCCTGTACGTGGCACCACAAGAAATTCCGAAGAACACAATTGTATAATAATGAGAACAAGAAAATTAAGGTCTCGCGTTGAAAACAAGATCCGAAAAATTTCAACTTTCAATGGTCAGAGATGGAGTGTCATCACCTGTGCCATCTTTGTCGGCGACGCGCAGCCGGAGGAAGATGCTTCCGTCCTCCATCCTCTTGCCCTTGATGGTGATGTCGACGCCAGCGACGTGCAGCTCGTCGTCCTCGTGCTCGTTGAACAGCTGGTCGATGCCTTGGAACATGCTGCCATCGTCGTCGTCTTCGGAGTCGTCGTCCCATCTGTCGCCGCCGCCGCCGTCGCCATTGGACACCACCCCGTTGCTCTCCGTGGAGCCATTGCTGCCGGCGTTGTGGTGGTGATCCAGGCACGCCGGCTGGTGCAGGTAGTTGTACATGGCGCTGTAGTCCGCGTCGTCTCCGTACCAGAGGCCGTCGTCTTCCAGCTGCAGGAACGGGTCGCCGAGCAGCTCCGCCGCGCTCGGCCGCCGCGACGCCGGCGCCAGGCACTTGTCGATGAACCGCCTCACCTCGGGGTCCTTGACCTTGTACAGAGCCGCCGGCTTGATCCCCTGACCGATCAGAGACGCCGGCCGGTCACCATGATCAATTGATCGATCGATCAAAAAAGGGAAAAGCAATTGGAAATGGTAAAGCTTGAAATTTCTTACGGAGGTGACTTTCTTGTAGATGTGCACGGGGTGGATGCACTCGCTGTAGGGGTACTCGAGCGTGACCATCTCGAGGACGCACATGCCGAAGGAGTAGACGTCGGCGCGCTCGTCGTAGTCCTCGGCGTACACCTCGGGCGCCATGAACTCCGGCGTGCCCACGACGCAGCTCGCGCCGTTACCGCGGCGCCGGACCACGGCAGCGAGTCCGAGGTCGCCGATCTTGACCTGGCCCTGGCTGCCGTTGACGAAGATGTTGTCGCACTTGAGGTCGCGGTGGATGATGCCGCGCGCGTGGAGGTAGGCGAGGCCCTCGAGGATATGGCGGCACCAGCGCCGGACCGCGGCGGCGCTGGCCCGCGGGTGCCGCCGCCGGTACTGGCGCAGCGTGCCGGAGGTGAAGAGCTCGGTGACGAAGTTGACGGCGGCGCGGCCTCGGGTGGGGTCGACCCAGGAGGCGTGGAGGCGCATGACGGCGCGGTGGCGGAGCGACTTGAGCAGGTGGATCTCGCCGTACAGCCGCTCCAGCTCCCCCGGACCGCGCAGGAAGTCGTGCAGCTGCACCTGGTTCCACGCCACCTCCATGCCCCGGTGCTCGTCGAAGGCACGGTACCTGGTCGGTCGCCATGGACATGGCCCAATCAATCCCACGATGCTAACAGTGATCGACGACGCTTGTTACAATTAGGATCGATGGTGACGATGATCTTACACAGTCTTTGAGGATCCCTTGCCGAGAATCTCGTTGTACTGCAGTCGGTCGGTGGTTGGAACAGAGGAGGGAAAGAAGAACTATTAGTACCACGACGAGTCCAGGACAGGACGGAGCATGGCGAAAGAAGAAGATGAGCAAGGAGGAAGAAGACGAGCAGCAGACGTAGATCGACCTTACCCTGCCATACCTCCCGGTAGGATCAACCTCGACGTAGCCTGGGTCCGGGAAGAGCTCGTCAGCTGCAGCGTCGCCATTGCTCTGCACCTGCAGAGTTCCCATCATCCTCTTCCTCTGGTACCCTGCTACACTGCACGGCACGGCGCCGCACCTCAAGCAAAGCAAGTCGGCGTGCTCTCACCTCACCTCCCCCAACATTCTGTGCATTGAATTCATCAGTTCGTCCCCCAACCAATCAAGCAACAAGCGATGCATGCACCTCATCAACAAGGCCCCTGCTCCTGGCTTATGCTACTTATATTCTTCTTCTTCTTGTGCCGTACAGGTACAGGCGGGATGATCGAAGGCGAAGGGAGGAGGAAGAAGACGACGTGGCACGCGGTGTGGGATCTCGAGGGCATGGATGGCATGCGATGCGAGACGCAGAGGAAGGAGGAAGGAGGAGGCAGAGGCACACCCCTCTCTGTCGCTAGGCTTTTTAAATAAATGTATCCCGGGTAGGGTAGGGTAGTGATGAGGAGCAGTGATCCGCGCGATGGCGACGAGGAGACCGAAGAAGAAGAAGAGGAAGCTTTGGCTGCCACCGCGGCGGCCGATAAGGTGGTCGGCTCACGGCGTGGAATCCCGTAGCCGGCCGAGACCTCGTGCAGGTGGAGCAGGTGCAGTAACAAGAATAATCTACTAGCTTGGATTGGTTCAATCGGGGACGCCGTACGCAATTGTTTTTCCTGAGGTTGGGTGTAGATCTCCATGGTCACCTCCTCTGCACTTGACTAGTTTATTCATTCATTCAATTTATTTATTACAGCGTACTACGTACCATCATCCTCTTCCTCTGCTACCCTGCTCCGGAATTGACCCGATGTACCGTGGGTGGCCTGGATGCTACGCATACGCTAGGTCGCTACTGGCCTCCGCCTGCCTGGACCGGCGGCTTCCTCTCCTCTCCTCGCCTGCTGCTGGGCTGCTGGTGCTGGCTGCTGCACGTATGAGATGAGATGAGAAGAGACAAGAGGAAGAAGACTAAAGCAAGGCGTGTGAGCGAAAATCCGCTGACAGTTCCTTTCGTTGCTTGCTTTACCCCCCTTTGCGGGTCTCAAACCTGATGGGAAACCTTTAATAAATTCACCCAATAAAGATATTGGCCCAATAAGCGACTTATAAATTTCATTAAAAACATTAATATATGCAAAAAAATATATGACTGAAAATAAGAAGAATGAAAATTAGGCTTCTACATATGTCTACAATAATATGTCTATGAGAAAAATATATATTAATATAGTAATGACAGTTGACAATATCCCAATAAGGAACTCATATAATTAATTAAGCCAACAACTTAACTTAAAGCAACATTGTTATATGAAATAGATTTTTGAGATAAGATGAACAAAATCTTGGTCTCCTAATAATGACAACAGTATGTCTATGAAAAATGATAAATTGGTACAATAACGACAATGTCACTATATAACAAACTCATTTATTACTTAATTAACTGAGAAAATTAATTTTTTGAATATTATAACTAAATAATAAAATATTAGTATATGAAAAAAAAAGATGAACCAAAACTTAGGCTTCTAATAGTTATTATATAAGTCCATATCAATTTATGACAAAAATAAAAATGAATTCATATTATTTTTCTCTCTTTGTAAATCTAGATCTAAAAAAAGAACCCCATTATTCACGACAAACCTCATATAAACTAAAAACATCAAATTCAAGCCATGTAATGGGAGAATGAATGTACTCAGTTAAAATAAAATCACACATAAAGTTTTAGATAATTTGATGACTAAACAGGGGTAAAAACGTACCATGGCCGCTTTGGTTCATAGACACTAACTAATTAGCCATAAATTTTGGTGCAAACTCTACAGGCAATGTAAGAATGTCATATTCTTACTATCAAGAGACAATTCGAAGATCAAACAAACACCCCCTCCCCCTCCTTTGTATGTTGCGGGTTTTTCAAGCTGGTCCTTCAGACATCCCTTGTCTGAATGGAACATCTTGAGGAAGATGACGATGTTATAGTCAGCCTCATGTTTAGATACAAGCAGCTTAAGTGATTATTTTTTAAAACCATTTACAGAAGCGGTTGGCTTAGTCGACCACCCTCTAGAAATAGGTATTTTCAGAGGAGATCGTTTAACCACTTGCCTTTGAAATGCTCGCGGTATTTTTTATATGTGGGACTTGGCCTACTAGGTCCACTTGGCATAGTGCATGGCCAGAGCATATTTGTTCACAAAAAGATGGGACATCTAGAAAAGCTATTTTTACAGTAGTGGGCTAGTGGTACCTCTTGAAGTCTAGTTTCTCTGTCCTACAAAAACTACAACCGTGGGATTCAAAAATTCTCCCAAAAAGAGTGCACCTTACAGAGATCAGGTGGATCCACTTGATTAAAAGAATCAGCTCAAAGCTCGCGCCCATCTATCTCACCTCTACATGACCACAAACTACCGCACACACGCATAAAAAAAATCAATTGCACAGGTCCTGTTTTGAGCTTTGTCCATGCTGCACGGCCACATAGTAGTCTTTCTACAAGTATTTTTGTAACTTCACATCTACTATTGGTTTCTGTGTCCCATTCTTAGATTGCATTCTTTGCGGGACAGAGGGACCGAGGAAGTAGAGAGCAGGGACAATGATAGCCCAAATTGGACAAACGAATAAACATAGGCCTTGGTTAACCTGAGTGATTTTTGTTTATTTATTTATTACTTCCTGTTTGAACTATAGTGTTCCACGTAGTCAGGGAGCAAGTGGGTATCCAGTGGTGGTTCTCATTCACCACACCACCATCTTAGCTCATTTTAGTTCTATTTTTCATGCTTATTTGATCTGATTTAGTTCATCTCGACAAGTTTTGGGTCAGCTTAATAGCCTAGAGATATCGAAACTTGCATCATAACCCCTAAGCACGTGTAGTGGAACACGAAAATGGTATCTATGTTCCATTTAAGTATGGCTACCACGCAGCTTTATTTTCAAACTTGGCATTGACGTGCCTTGTGGTATCCAAGCCAATGTTATTGTCCAAAAGGAAGCGGCAGTAGGAGTCAGACAATGCTGATAGCTTACTAATATCTAGATCTAGCCGGCTGGGAAGTTGCTTGTTACCCCCTCTGTTCTAAACTAGAAGACGATTTTGCTTTTCTAAATACATTACTTTAACTATGTATATATCTTGAGTAGCAAAAATGCCCGTGCGTTGCGACGGAAAAAAAAAGTTATCAAACATGAGCTCTACTCCGGTACGCCCTAACAAAAAAAACTTTGTGAATCTCAAAGCAAAAGAAAAAAAAGAAGTCCATACATCACATCTCGTATAATTTGGATTAGCGAGAGTAGTATTTTTACTGTTAATATGGCTGAAGCATCGAGGGGGCATCCTAGTCATTCTCTATCTACACCAAGTCATGAGCAATAGCCCACTGCAGTTGAGCCCTACACAATGGGCACGTGTTGTTACATGCCATCAACCACTTTGCAATGCAGCTCCTGTGGAACTCGTGACAGCAGGCGGGCATCACGCTGCACCAGTAGCTGTCCTCGAACTATCCCAAGCGGATCACGCATCCCACCGACGTCGCAGCCAATAGATGGTCGTCGTCGCCGCTGCTTGTACAAGAAGAAGCGGCAGCATTCTGCTGGTTATGGTACGTGACGTAGTTCAGCAGGACCATGGCCATGGCCGCCATCTGCACCACGGTTGTTTCCACCGCCAGCGCTACTTCCTCCTATTGCCGGTTGTTGTCCAACCAACGTCAGATGTACGTAGCAGTAGGCGGCGATTAAGACGATGCCTAGAAAAACATCTCCACGCCAGATGAGGAAATGCATGGTAATTTCAGATCATCAAGCGAGCCAACTCCTCATAAGATGCATGGGTAAAGTAAATGTAACCTTCAATACATGACAACTGAATTGATATATGAGTCCAATCAAGAAGTGTTGACGCCGATTCTAGTCACACGTTGATAAGGGCTAGATCGCCCGAGGCCGCACACGGTCTAGATACGCAGTAGAGGGAGGTTCCAACGGCGAGGCCGATCAGCAGGTCGACGATGTCAATTACACGTTCGTTCTTCTCCCAAAAAACCTACAAACATTTCCTGAGAAGACCCGTCAGGGAGACGTACATCAGATGTGTCTTAGAAGACCACCTAGAACGCTAGCAAATCTCGTTGGGAGAAGCGCTGGACAGTAGGGGTTTGGAAGGGCTTGAGATAGAAGATAAAAATAATAGATTGGTTTTTGATGATTGGTTGTTAGATCCCTTAATGAACCATCACCCTTGTATCTATGAGGTGGCTGGTCTTTTTTTTGCAATTCTCTTATTAGAAAACTTATTAATAATTTACTATATGCGACTAATCTATCTGTTGGCCGAATATGTTAGTCCACCATGAGGATGAGTATATATATCTCTAATAGTCGGACATGTACTCCAATTATAATTGGTCATGACGTGTGCACTTCCCTTTAATCTTCTAGTACTATCTTTTCTTGCCTCTTTGAGGAGCACCTGGACTATCCAATTTATTAAATATGATCTTTCCTAATTGGCGATGGAGACCGATTTGGCTCTAGTATAGCAGTTGGACTCCTCAAGGATCCTTTTTTATGTTTGCTTCGGCAGCTTTTGGAATCGGACTCCATAGCGTATAGGAAAAAAAAGAAAATCTTGCCTCTTTATTATTAGATTAGATATAGATTATATTTCTTTTCTATTTGAATTAGAATTCCTATTCATATTTAGGATTGGAGAGGTGTATTTGGATTAGAATTTCTATTTTTTAACATATATGAGCACGGACCTAATATATTTTAGATTTGGACTCCGTATTGTGCCAGACAAGAGCTATTCTAAGTCGTATGAGCACATGGATGAAAGAAAATCTCCATTGTCCGGTAGTTAGAGGGAGACAACCCAAGAAAATAGATGGACGAAAAAAAAGTCTGAAATTTTACCTCTTTATTATTATTAGGTATAGAATAGATATAGTATCTGAGTGCATAGCAAAACCTATGTATTTAAAAAGCCAAAACATCTTATAATTTTGAATAGGAGGAGTACAATCCATACTAGAAAACAGCTTGAACATTCTTGCCACGAACACTGTGTATATATTAGATGTTCCTCGACGTACAATGATTCCGAGTAATTGAGTAGTACCTCAACCGTTAGTGAATGTCAACAACAACGGCAACGGGCAACCCAACCAGTGAGTGTGAGGTTGATTGCCGACAAATACAACAGTGCGAAGGGAACCGTAGGCAGTCTTGTACAGCGGCAACGAGAGCAACAACAGCATCATTACAAAAAAAAATTAACCAAACAATTGACAACAGTGCGATAGGTTCCTTTCAAAGTACGGACCTCCTTTTCCAAATCCAAACTTCCTCCATGACAAGCCTCCTTTGAAATGCAGAATTTATTTTTTTCTCCCAATCATGTCGAAGATGGGACACTCGGACTGATTATTGTGCCATTATTTCCTGTGTATTCCGAGAGAGACACAAGCTGAGGGCCTGTTTACATGGCAATTTTTTTTTGGATAAATTCAGGTAACACTTTTTGTTGTTATTTGATAAAATTTATTCAATCATGGACTAATTAGGCTTAAAAGATTCGTCTCGACATTTACAGACAAATTATGCAATTAGTTATTTTTTTCCTACATTTAATGCTTCATACATGCGTCCAAAGATTCGATGTGACGGGTACTGCACAAACTTTTTTTTGGCTCTTTTTGCCAACTAAACAGGCCAGGTGAATTAATTTCCATTGTCAGCTGCACCAAGGGTAATTTAGTCAACCTTAGTGGCTTAGTTACATCCGTTATTTGGTTTGGGGTCTATCATCAAGGCTCTCTCTCTCTAAGTATTCAGAGCTATTCCAGTAAGAAACAAAGGGTTAGCATCGTGAAAGGTCTTGATGGCTAGAGGGGGGTGAATAGACTTTTAAAATTTTCTACAAAGACAAGCTAAACAAGTTTATCAATATAACAAATAGCGAGATGCGAGTTTTGCTTAGCCTACGGGGTGTTTGCAAGCCACATATCCAATTCACAATTCTAGTATTTACACTTAACCGCACAAGTCAAACTGAGAAGGTAACTACAACTACAACTAGCAAGCTACACAAATGAGCTACTAAAGCAAAGCAAACTAGCTAGCAAAGATAACTAAGAAAGTAATGCGGAGTTGAGTTAGGAGAGTTTCACCGAGGGGCGAATTATTGAGCCAACCAATATGATCAACAATGAATACCAAGATAACCGAACACCGGGATCAATCAATCACAATATGAAAGTGATGACACGAAGATTTATCCCGAGGTTCACATGCTTGCCGGCACGCTAGTCCCCGTTGTGTCCCTCTTCACCACGTGGTTCGGTGGCTAATCGGTCTCACACCGAGCCTCTCAAAAGGCGCCACAAGAACCTACCAAATGGTAAAACGTTGCAATGACACGAGTAATTTACTAACGTTGCCTTTGGCGCTTCATCGAGGTAGGCACAAACCCCTCACAATCACCGGAGGTGGCCAAGAACAATCACCAACTCTTACCAACACCGTCAAGCTTCTCCAAGCCGTCTAGGTGGCGGCAACCACCAAGAGAAACAAGAATCCCGCAGCAAATCAACCACCAAGTGCTAACTAGATGCTATCTCACAATGCAAATGCACTTGGATCACTCAATCTCACTTCGAATATGCAAAGAAGCAAGAGAGATGAGTGGGAGGGGAGTTGCTTAGCTCAAAGTGCTCACAAGTATGTCAAATGTTCAAGTTGTAGAGCCTTGAGCCGGCCAACGAGTATATATAGACGTACCCCTTCGAATAGAGCCGTTAGAAACATAAACAGCCGAAATCGTGCTGACCGGACGCGCTGGTCACACTGACCGGACGCGTCGGTCGCACAACGACTAGCTGCGAAGCAGCGACCGGACGCGCTTGACGCGAGGACCGGACGCGCTGGGATCGACCGGACGCGCTGGTCCCATAACTGACCGGACGCGCTGGTCAAGCCTGAGCAGCGCACGACAAAACAGTGACCGGACGCGCTGTAGAACTGACCGGATGCCATAGTGCCAACATCCGGTTTGAGTCCAGTAAGCTCCCTGAACGACCGGACGCGTCCGGTCGACAGTGACCAGACGCGCTGCGCGTCCGATCAACAAACTGAAACATGCGCAGACGCTGAACGCTGACCGGACGCGTCCGGTCAAACATAGACCACGCCCGATTCAGCGTTCGGTCACCTTTGTGACCTTCGTTCGTTTCTGTTTCTTTTCTGACTTCCGGCGTAGTGGAAAATAGTCGTTTCAACTCCTCAAAAATGCCTGAATCCTGCCTCGCAAGCTCGGTGGGAAGGAGAGAGAACCCTAAACCCTCTCTACCGCTCAAACTCCACCGCCTTCACAAACGTGCTAACACCACCAAGTGATCTCGTCATGTGTGAGTGTGTTAACATTTTCACAATCATTTTTCGAGGCGATATTAGTTCTATACAAATGCATATGGTTATGAAATGCACACCTAGAGGCACTTAGGAGTTCAATAGCCGTGTCATTCCCCTCTTTATAGTACGACTATCTATCCTATAATGTAACCACACCCACTAGGTGTCTTGGTTACTAAAACACAACCCTTAAGCATATACCTTTGCCTTGATCACGTAGGGTTGCGTCCAAATCTAAGTGTGGCCATCATGATCACCATGTCCATCTTGCCACCAATCTTGGAATATACTAATCTTCATATGCTACATACAATCTTAGGCATAGGATTAGTACTTAGGCATTGTCACTAATTACCAATACCAAACATAGGACTTTCAATCTCCCCCTTATTGGTAATTGGTGACAAACCTTTCACAAAGATATTATGATAAAATTTTGATTAAACCCATGTCACATTGTCTAAGTATATTACTATGTGTAAGAATTATGGACATGTGATCATGAATTCAAATTGATAGCAATGACTCCCCCTACATGTATGCTATATGTTTGGATTTTGGAAGCATACATGTTAGATAGGAAAGATTAGGAGCATTGACTACCAATAGGTGCTAAGTGTTTAAGATTATAGACCTTTGAAGCGTGATACCATCGGAGTAGCGATAAACACCATCTTAGCACCTTGTGTAGTTAGATTCCACTTGAAAAGCACAAACATAACTAGAAACCTCATGAGATCAACATTATAAGCAAGACCCTAGTACCACTATGAAAAACATGAAGCAAGAAAAATCTAACTACTTCCTATTCATGCTAGTACCACAATACATCATTCAAATTATACTAGCAAGTCACCACACAAGCAAAGTATCGGAGAAAAAGAAATGCACAACTATGCATCATACATATGAAGTGCACATGTAAATGCAACATTCATGTTTAAGAGTTTGCTCCCCCTACTTGTGTGCTCAAAATTATCTTTGTGAACAACATTTTTCTCCCCCTTTGTGCTTCTCCTCCTTTGAGTTCTATCAACATTTTTCTCCCCCTTTGTGCTTCTCCTCCTTTGAGTTCTATCTTTGTGAACAACAATTTCTCCCCCTTTGGCACCAATGACCACAAGGGACCAATTTTAGATAGATTATCATGTTGAAATAAGGGGTGAGTATCAAGTTTGTGATTCAACCTAGATTGCTTGCATAAATAAAATGCTTCGATTTGATCCAAGGGCAAGCTTCTTCACACCTCACTAGAAGGGTTATCATGCACCATGTTGAAGCAAATATTTAGACAAGTTTTCTAGATTAAACACTTAGGATCACAAGCTACTTAAACAAGTTATATGCTACCACTATATCATACACGTCATGGAAACTATAGTGGCACCATATAAACTTCAAATTCATTTGATTTTCATGAATGAGCCTAGAACATGTAAATTATGACTAGATGCACTAAACAAATCCTTAGCATAGAATGTATGACATGTCAACCAATTGTACCTTGGGGCTCGAAGGAGAGGCATGTCATATATGGGGTGCATCAACTCATATTGGAGAAGTCAAGTATGTTCAACTCATTCTTTAGCTTGTAAAATCTCTTCTCATCAAGTGGCTTGGTGAATAGATCGGCTAGTTGATCTTCGGTGCCCACACTCTCAATAGCAATATCACCCTTTTGTTGATGATCTCTAATAAAGTGATGGCGAACATCAATATGCTTTGTTCTTTGATGTTGAACCAGATTGTTGGTTAGCTTCACGACACTTTCATTGTCACATAGCAATGACACATTCTTGAAATTGATTCCAAAATCTTTCAATGTTGCCTTCATCCACAAGATTTGTGCACAACAACTACCCGCAGCGATGTATTTGGCTTCGGCGGTAGATAGTGCAATACTATTTTGCTTCTTGGATGACCATGAGACAAGTGATCTTCCCAACAATTGACAAGTCCCGGAAGTACTCTTTCTCTCCACTTTGTCACCGGCATAGTCGAAATCTGAATATCCAACTAGCTCAAAGCTTGCACCTTTGGGATACCATAATCCAACATCTTGTGTATGCTTTAAGTACCTCAATATTCTCTTTATTGCCTTCAAATGACTTTCTCTTGGTGAGGCTTGAAATCTTGCACACATGCATACACTAAACATCACATCGGGCCTTGATGCCGTCACATAGAGTAGGGTACCAATCAATGATCTATATAGCTTTTGATCCACCATGTTGCCACTCTTGTCACTATCCAAGCTTCCATTAGTGCTCATTGGAGTAGTGATTCCTTTTGCATTTTCCATACCAAACTTCTTTAGCATATCCTTTATGTATTTGGTTTGGCTTACAAATGTTCCTTCCTTCATTTGTTTGATTTGAAGTCCAAGAAAGAAACTAAGTTCACCAATCATTGACATTTCAAATTCTTTTGCCATAATTTTCCCAAACTCATCATAATAATCTTGATTGGTTGAACCGAATATGATATCATCAACATATATTTGCAACACAAACAAGTCTTTCCCAATCTTCTTGGTGAATAGAGTAGTATCCACTTTGCCCATGATAAATCCTTTGGATAGCAAGAAGTCCCTCAATCTTTCATACCATGCTCTAGGTGCTTGTTTTAATCCATACAAAGCTTTTCTTAACTTGTATACATGGTTGGGTTTCTTGTCATCTTCAAAACCGGGAGGTTGTTCCACATATACCTCCTCTTGGATGTACCCATTAAGAAATGCACTCTTCACATCCATTTGATATAGCTTGATATTGTGAGCACAAGCATAGGCAAGTAAGATCCTAATTGTTTTCAATCTTGCAACCGGGGCATAAGTTTCACCAAAGTCAAGACCCTCTATTTGTGTGTAACCTTGAGTCACTAGTCTTTCTTTGTTCCTTACTACTATCCCATCTTGATCTTGCTTGTTGCGAAAGACCCATCTTGTTCCAATGACATTGTGATCCTTAGGCCTCTCAACTAGTTCTCATACTTCATTTCCCTTGAAGTTATTGAGCTCTTCATGCATTGCATTTACCCAATTCGGATCTCTCAATGCTTTATCAATGTCCTTGGGTTCTTCCATTGACACAAAAGAAGAGTGAGCATAAAATGATGCTAATCTTGATCTAGTTTGAACTCCCCTTTGTATGTCACCAATGATGGAATCCAATGGATGGTCTCTTACAATGTTAGTTGGTTGAAGCACTTGGACTTGATTGCTTGGATGTTGATGTTGATCATAAGTTGGAGATGATGAACTAGCGACTTGTTGGTCTTATTGCACTTGAGATGATGTACTAGCTTGATTTTGCATTAGAGAACCACTAGCTTGTGTAATTGGACTTTGGAGCACTTGATCTTTGTCGTCATCCACATCAATCACTTGCTTTGGCCTAATATCACCAATATCCATTTCTTTCATAGCATCGGTTAATTGAGTTCCTCTCACATCATCCAAGTTATCTTCTTCATTTTGAGAACCATTTGTTTCATCAAATTCAACATCATGAACTTCTTCAAGTAAACCACTAGCCAAATTGCAAACTCTATAAGCTTTGCTAGTAGTGGAGTACCCAAGTAAGAATCCTTCATCACATTTCTTCTCAAACTTGCTCAATCTAGTGCCCTTCTTCAAGATGTAGCATTTGCAACCAAATACTCGAAAGTATGCAATGTTGGGCTTTCTTCCATTTAAGATCTCATATGGTGTCTTCTCTAGAAACTTGTGGTAATAGAGGCGGTTGCTATAGAAGCAAGCCATGTTGATTGCTTCGGCCCAAAATGAATGACTCACATTATACTCATTCAACATTGATCTTGCCATATCAATCAAGGTTCTATTCTTTCTCTCAACTAAGCCATTAGATTGAGGTGTATACTTGGCCGAGAATAGATGTTTGATTCTAAGCTCATCACATAGCTCATCAACTCTTGTGTTTCTAAACTCACTTCCATTGTCACTTCTCACTTTATTGATTGTGGTTTCAAACTCATTTTGCACTCTCTTGATGAACTTCTTGAATATGTCAAATACATCACTTTTGTCCCCAAAAAAGAATACTCATGTATATCTAGTGAAATCATCCACAATCACAAACCCATACTTGTTGCCACCAATGCTTGTGTATGTAGTTGGCCCAAATAGATCCATGTGCAACAACTCAAATGTCTTATAAGTACTCATAATGCTCTTTAATGGATGAGTGTTGCCCACTTGCTTTCCGGCTTGACATGCACTACATAGCTTAGCTGTAACACCCCAGGTGTTTAGCTCCTTAATTGCATTGCACTTGCATGAGCATAAGCAAGCAGCATTCATTTCATGCATAAACTTAATATGTTATATTTCATGTGAAGTAAAAGTGAGTAAGGTGCAACACACAAGTACCTTATGTGTAATTCCCTTTGTGAGATATGTCAACCACTTTAGTGTAACATAATTAGCAAGGGTTATGCAACACACTCATGCAACATGTGCAACATGAGCTTGCAACATTTGGGTGAAAGTATTGAATTACTTGTGCCAAAGTATGTGACACTAGGAATTTTGTGCAACCAATGTGTAGAGTGGCTAATTAGGTCTTATAACACCTTAATTACATTTAGGGTAAGTAGTGGAGCAATGTTCATGTTGACCAAAATTACCAAATTGCCCTTCCAAATGTTGTTGACCAAGTTTGGAACCCTAGAGTGATCTGGTTTGACCAATTAAAAAGTCTAGCTTAGAAATCTTGCATGGAGGAGCAACCTTAAGAAAAGTTGTAGAGAATTTCATAAGGAACAAAAGTTCTAATATGGCCATCTCATGAAAATGATCAGAACATGCTCAAAAATGGCCCACAAGTCAGTATTAGAGGCTGTTTTGGGACTTAGCAATTTTTGGCTAAGTGTGAAGCTGAAAACCGTTTCACTGTACCTCACTTTAGCAACCTGTAACTCACAAACTAGGCCAAACTAGTCCTGGAGCCAATTGACAAAGTTGTTGTCCACACATAGCTCTACAACATTGTCAATATCACCATCACCTAGTTCTAAATGGTTTAGGAGATATGGTGTCTAGAAAATCGGGTTTCAGTCGGCTTAGTGACTGAAACTAAGTTTCAGTTTCAAGGGGCACCACTTTGGAGCCTTGTAGTTTCAAATCCAGGCCGAACCAGTCCTAACTCCAATTGACAAACTTGTAGTCCTCATGTAGCTCTACAACATTGCTAACATCAACCACGCCTGGTTCTCACTGGTTTGGGAGTTAATCGGTGACAAAGTTGCTCTGTCAGTCGAACGGCGACGGACTCCATTCAGTCTGCAGCATCGACATTCAGTCGACCGGCAGCTTCATGCCGTGGCGCGCGGGCAGAAGAGCGGCAACGCGTGGCGACCGAGCGCTGCCATCGCCTCCACGTCGCAAGCTCGCGCGCGTGAGTGAAGTGGGAGTCGACACCTCAGTCCCCATCACTCGCGCTCACTCTCCTTCCTCCTCCCTCTCGCTCTGGCCGGGTTCACCGAGGCGGAAAACGGAGGCGCCATTGCCGCCGCAGCCCGCTCCGTACTCGTGCAAGCTCACCGTCGCACCCCCGTCCTCCAAATCCCGTCCACCGCTCCACCTGAATCCCCTCCACCTCCTCCACCCGTGGCTTGACCGGATTGTGTCGAGGTGAGGGCGAATTTCGGTTTTCGCCACCGTGAGTCCTCGCCGACGCACTGTCCACGCGGCGGCTCACCGTGGCCAGCTCCCTACGGTCGCCCTCTAGTCTTCCCGCTAAGTGTTCTGGGTTCCGGGGTGGGTAGAGCAGCCTAGGTGATGACGTTACCGGTTGGGATGGCCGGTACACGCCGGAACACCGTCGTGCGCTGCCGCGCCATGTCGCCGGTGCGGTGGTCACGTGGCCAGCGGCACTCACTCCACCTCTGTCCTCTTCCTTGGCATGGAGAGGTCCGCCATGTCCTCAGCAAGCCGTAGTACACCTCACTTAGGTCCCTGGCCCCCGGAGCTCGCCGGACCGCCACCGGGTGCCGCCTCCGAGCCGCGGTCGCCATGGTCGTCGTAGTTAGGATTGGGTTAGGGTCAGCCAAGCTAGGTTTGGTCGATGCGGAGGGTCACGGGGAAGCCGTTGGTGCTCTTCCCGTTGCCGGAAGCGCCGTCGTCGGCGTGCTTGAGCTCGCCGGAGTCGTGGCCGTCTTCCCCCTTCGCTCTTCTCCCTCTGGCCTGCGGGCCCGCGCTGTCAGCGCCACGCGCGCGGGCGGGAGTCCGGGGCAGGCCGCGTGCTGGTTGGGCCACGCTAGCAAGCCGGGCCGGCCCAGTAGCGAGTTGGGTTTGGTTTTTTGTTTTTCTTTTCATTTTTGTCACAGATTTTTGTGGTGGTTTAGAAAATGTAGATCTAGGGTTTTACTTGCTCAAAAATCATGAGATAAATTTTATTAGAATCTACTTGATGTGTAGTATTTTAGAAAAATATGGGTTTGCTATGTGATGTTTAGATTTCGGGACATTTAAATAGGTCTTTGAAATGTGTTTTAAATCACATGCAAACTTGTTTAAATTATATCTTGAGTTTCGTTGTTCCAAAAATTATGAAATTTGGCGAGTAGGCTAATTTATACTTGCTCTAGCTTTGGTAAAAATTTGGGTAGTAGTGCTTAAGTACTTTTCAAGTTATAATGTTATCTTTTTATTCTAGGAAATAATTAAATGAATTTTAGTAATTTTTCTACATATGCAATGTTCATATAACTTTTTGGAGAATGTCTTGGTACCCTAGACTATCCAAGAAAATTAAGAAATCTGTTGTTTGACACTTTTTACTATGCTTTGTTATTTATACAAAAATCAGCTTTTTGGGCTTGTAAATTTTGTTCAGAGAGTTCCTGTAAATAAATTGAGTTCAAATTTTTACAGTAGACTATTTTTGGGGCAGAGAGTCTCCTGTAATTTTTGTAGAAGTTTAGGAGCAGTTTACATATATGTTTGAAATTCCACTTAATTACTTAAGTAAATTAAGAAATGGGTTTAAATAAATATTCTAGGTGGGCACACCTTACTTTCTGGTGTTTTTTGTGACATTTGTGAACTTATAGTAGTATTAGTTTGGTCTTAGAGAATGTTAGCCGCATCAATAAATATTTAATCTTTGCAATTTTAGGTTTTCTAGACAGCTGATAGTATTTCTAGGTTTGACCTTGGATAAAGGTGGTTTCTGGAAAACTTGTAATTACCAAAGTTGTAGTAAAATTTGTAAATGAGCTTGTGTCAAAATTTGGGAGCATTTGGATTAGTAGTTTGGGAGTTATTGCTGTTTAAAGTGCCAGTCCAGAATTGACTGTTCTCTGTTTAGAGAGAACAGATTCTAAAACTTTGGAATTTCGATTAGGTAAACTTTGTAATTTAGTGTTGTGATCTGAAAACATTTTGTGGTACATTTTTTAAGCTTTCCAGATTGTCTTAGATCATATCTTTTGGAGTTGGGATTCTCCAGTTATGTTAGAATCTTTGAGCTGCTGTCTAGAATGTCTTACTGTGGTAACCTAAGTAATATTACTCTTGTATTGTTAGGTGTTAGGGCCTTAACCGAAGAAGAACAGCTGTATCTTAGGTTGAGTAGCTTAGGTAAGTACTTCTCCACCGGAGAAGAGATTTGCACGTACTAATAAAGTAACTTGAATAGAGTATTTTATTTCTGAAATGCATTTCATTCCGAGCATGTTGCACCCATTTATGCATCCATGATATTTATTGTGCATGCATGCAATAGGTGTACCGGAGGGGGTAACTCTCCTCGAATTCGAGCCTGTGATTCCGGAGGAGGACCAGGAGCAGCAGGAGCCCGAGGATCCAGCAGGCGAAGGAGTGCCCGCAGACGACCTTCCTGAGTGTCCAGACCACCGGCCCTCGACCTTTCTGAAAGGCAAGCCCCGATGCATGCTGAACCCACTGTTTTCTAAATTTAATCTTGAGTACTTTTACTTGTTTACTGCATTAAGTTGTAGGAGTTATATGAAAACACTTATTGCATTATACCTGTCCTTGTCCAGATATCGTACTTAATCCTATATTAGGTTTAGGCACGTGTCAATGCTTAGCCCTGCTTAGTACGGTAGAAGTCGGGTGATTTCCGGTCATCCGCGAGATGTAGGAAGGAGTCACGAGTGGCTTTATGGCTATCATGGATGGAACCATGCTTAAAAATGAAATTGAGACCGGGCGGGAGTTCGATAGTACAGCCGCAAGACACTTCACGTCTTGGGTGTGGAGCTATGCCCGTCTGAGTCGTTTAAGGACCGATTCGCTGTACGTCCTTGAGTCATGTTGAACGCAGTCTAACACTTAGTTGGCTGGATAAGCCATTTCGACCGCGAAGCCGAGTAATGTGGTTCAGGCCGGGAATCGAATGGTAGGTTGCTTCTTGGAGGAGAGAAAGGATGTGCTTGGGGACATTGGCGTGAGACCAAGGGGGGGTTAGAGTCCCTATCACCTGGCAGAGTGTCACCCTTGAGGTCGCGACATTATTCGGACCCGCGATTCCTGAATCATATGAAAAGGTGGCTTGTGTGACCCTGACAGGGGCCTGCGCGGTGAGTGTTAGAAATACCCCTCCAGCTGGATAGGAATTCGATTCGAATCGCCGTCGCTCCCGGTTAGTGAGCACTTGACTTGAGCAGCGGCAACGTAGATCTCATTAAATAAACTGGTGGTTAAGGGAATGATACAATGTTGCCACAATTCATACCTGCTCTGGATAGAATGATGATAATTGTTTGATCATAATCAAGTGCATGTTTAGTACAGGTGCTAAGATAGATGACAGGTAAATGCTAAAAATAACTGCTAGTACAGGCTATAAGAGTTTCAATTATTTATGCCTTTATGCAAAATGTTATGTCAGCTAGCCTCTTGTGTAAGCCTTGCATAATCCTTGGTGTCATCTTATTTCTGGTTTCGACGGGTAAGTCTAGCTGAGTACATTCCAGTACTCAGGGTTTATTCCCTCCTGTTGCAGATGATATGCTCTATCAAGGCTTCTGCAAAACTTGTCTCCACCCTGCGGGTGAAGAAGACTAGATCACTTGGGTGTGATCATCTTTTATGTACTTTCCTCATGCTTTTGCGGGTTGTTGATCATCAAGACTGGCAGTAGTTAACAACTGGTGTGTGTTATGCTTCCGCTACTTTATAAACTTGGTTTGTAATAATTGCGACTCCGCTTGTGTAAACTTATATTCAGAACTACTTGTGAAATGTAATGTATGATGTTGTATGTTGAATGATGCGATCCTGGTTGTAAGCAAGTTGGTTTGAAATCCTTCGTGGTTTCGATTGACTACCGGGATTATATGGGCTCAAGTTCGAAAATTTGAGCGCTTCGGTGCTTGTTTTTGTACTCGTGCTCTTATAATTTGGTCAGTTCTGTTACAGCTGGTACCGGAGCATAATTCAACATTAAAAACATCATACGAGTATTTTAAAACAAAAATATTTGATTATGAAAAAAAGGTTAAAACACTAAAAATTATTTTTTAGTTATGCCAGTGATCACATCCCTTAGCCCAAATAAAGACTCTTAGGTGGCTTATTATAAAGACTAACTTGGGGGCCTTGTTTGTTTTTTGTTTCGTCGTCCATACGGCGTGATATTGTATGGATGCCATCCACTTGGGTGGTAATGTATGGATCAATTGCCTCGACGCTCTGGTAAGTGTGAGTTGTGAGAGCATGATCGTCCAACCGGCGATCTAGGGGAGAGTAGTTTTGGTGACTTGCATACTTACATGTTTAAACCATGTAATTACGTAAGCACTTAATTGTGGGAACCTTTATATCGGGTAGCTTTGATACTGAAGTATATACATCTGGGGATGTGTATATGGAAAGTATTTAAATTACTACTTTCTTGTGTGCATATATTGGGAAACTGTTGGGCTGAAATGAGGTTTTCTGCAGGTACACTAACAGCGTAACGAGTAGACCGATAGTTTCGCTTATATGAGAGAACGTATGTATGCCACCGCCTAGCGTTAGAACTTTAGGTTTCTACTAAGGTGAGAGGGCGTACGGAACGTGCATGCATCATGTTTAATTATATCATACATATCATTTACTCTCTCCTTAAAAAAATTTCCGTACTCCCGACTAAATTAAATTTCGTATCCCCTAAATGATCCTCACTTACGTCGTATCTTGTTGCTTCAGATGGCACGTACCAAGAGGACCGCTCGCAAATCCACTGGGGGCAGGGCACCGCGTCACCAGCTCGCTCCACGTGAGCCCCGCCCTGAGCCTACTGAGGTGGAAAGGCTGAGGGCAGAGTTGGCTGAAGTGACTGCTGCCAGGAATGCAGCGCGTCAGCAACTGGAGCAAGTGATCCGTGATCGTGACCAGGAAACCCTTGCAGTCCAGAGATTGATAGTAGCAAACCGCAACTGTCAACGCATGTTGGTCCGTGTCTTGAACCAGAGGGATGAAGCCTGGCACGAGGAGAACGTTCTGAGAGCTCGTCAGTTTGAGCTCGAGCAACAGTTGGAGAATGCTGAAGAATACAATGACAATCTTCATGAAGAAGTGCACCGCCTAAACAACCAGCTAAATCCTCTGCTGCCTAGAAATATCAACGTCGATGAGGACATGGGTTCAGGAATCTTCATAGCTGAAGATGATGAAGTGGAGGTCTATGGGCCCCAAGATGCCGAACCAGAGGAGGAACCAGAAGAAGAAGAAGAAGAAGATGAGGAGTTAGAGCCTATTAGTGATGAGGACGGCGGGGAGATCCATGACACCGACTCTGAGGACGATGCTTAGAGTAGTTATCACGTAGCTATGATGTTAGGATCGTCCTTTATGCCCTCCCTGTGATGGAGTGAGGCTTTGTAATAACTTGACTTTTGGGATGTAAGGTCGAACCCTATGTTTCCTGGATGTTTAGTTGGAGCCTGTTAATTTCGATCGCAATTGGATGTCTTATTGTGTGGCGTTCGATGATGGTGTCACGATTAGCACCCTTCGGTGCCGCGACGAAACGGAGGGCCTCCTATGGCGCGCGACATAAGGTTGTGCTGCTTGGCACGCGCTGGTATCGAGGTGGCTAGTCATGATCCACCATGGAGCTCTACGCTGAGAAGTCTCTTTGTGATCAGTTTGAAGTAGCCTTTCTCAGTCAACTAAACACTTTGAAACTGAATCCAAGTCCCGGGCAAAAGATCAAAAATCACGTAGATTTTAACGTAAACGGTTCAGTAACTGCTGTGCTCCTTGTGTGTGAGCCTTTATCAAAGTACATCTTGTTGGATTCTCTCGCATGATTGCACCATTTGGTCCGCTTGAAGAGATTGTGCGGTTGTGATGAAGTATTGTGTCATGAGTATTTTGAGAAGTCTATTTCATGAAGTCAGTTTGACATATTTACAATAATTCATCTACAAATTTCTCACATCGTCAGTGCTCATTGGCTATGCATTTTGCAGATGTCTACAATCTTCGTCGGGGTCGTGGCAATGAGGATGAGGAACAGCCACCCCCTCTGCCACCACCTACCCTGACTGTGTTAATGCAGACCGTGGTTGAAGGGCAGCGCATGCTGGCAGATGCTATGTGCTAGCTTGCCAACCGGGAGGCTCGTCCTGGCCGCCAGGGCCCAGAACCCAATCAATACAGTGATTTCAAGGACTTTCTTGATACTAAGCCCCCGCTCTTTAAGGAGGTGGAGGAACCACTGCAAGCTGATGAGTGGTTGAATACTATTGAGCAAAAGTTTCGTCTGCTTCGCCTGACTGATGAGCTAAAGACTGAATATGCTTCTCACCAGTTGCATGGTCCAGCGGGTATTTGGTGGAGCCACTATCGTTCCACACTGCCTGCAAATGTCCCGATTGCTTGGGACCAGTTTAAGGCCGCATTCCACGGAAACTATATTCCTCCAGGTCTTATGGCTATCAAGCATACATAATTCATGAGGCTGTCGCAGGGAAATAAAAGTTTGACCGAATATCTCCAATCTTTCAACAACCTGGTAAGGTATGCCACAGAGTTTGTGGATACCGATTCTAAGAAAATTGCTAGCTTTAAAAGAGGCCTAGGCCCGAAGCTGATGAAGACTATGGGCACTAGCAAGTGCACTACTTTCAATGAATTTATCAGTGATGCTCTGACTCAAGAGAACAACAATGCTATCTATTCTGCCTCTAAGAGCCGCAAAAGGGCCATTGAGGTGAGTGCTTCACAGTCTCGAGCTCCAGCTGCCCCGAGGGCTCCTCCTCGCCCTCCTGCCACAACTGCTAAGTTCCGTCCTCCACAAGAGAAGGCGCCAGTGAAGACTGGGTTTCATAAGCATTTACAGTGGCTCTGCCAAAAGGTAGTTCGAGCCAAGGCAGTTCCAGTGTCCCTCCTAGCAACATGCCTTGCTGGAACTGTAACAAGCCAGGCCATTGGTCCAGGAACTGTCCTTACCCCAAGAAGAATGTCAACCAAGGTGGCCGTCAAGGGCACGCCCATTATAACAGCATTGAGGAAATCCCATCTGGTGAGGTTGTCACTGCTGGTAAGTTCCTAGTTGACCAACACCCTGCAGTGGTACTTTTTGATTCAGGTGCTTCACATTCCTTTATCAGTCCTAAGTTTGCATCAGAATTTGCACACAAATTGCATACTGTTGAAGGTGGGGGTTATTGTATTAGCGCAGCAAGTGGGAATATTTCCACAGATAAAGTAGTGGGGAATCTTGAGCTTGAGATAGAAGGGCGAAAGTACTCGCTGGCCTTAGTGGTTTTGCCGGGCTTAGGTATCGATGTTATTTTGGGCATGAATTGGATGAGTCAGAATGGGGTACTCATTGATACATCCACTCGGGTAGTTATGCTCAGAGACCCTACAGATCAAAAGGGTTTTCTGGTGCAACTTCCTAGAAAAGTTGATTTGTCTGGGGAAGTTCATGCTGTGCAAGCAAAGGTGTTGACCGAAATTCCAGTAGTAAATGAGTTTTCAGACGTTTTTCCCGATGATTTGCCGGGACTCCCTCCGGATCGGGATGTGGAGTTTAAAATTGAGTTGTTGCCTGGCACGGCTCCCATCTCTAGGAGACCCTATAGGATGCCTCCGAATGAACTAGCTGAACTTAAGGTGCAATTGAATGAACTTTTGAAGAAAGGGTTGATTCGTCCTAGTTCATCGCCGTGGGGATGTCCTGCTATCTTTGTAAAGAAGAAGGATCAGTCGTTGCGGATGTGCGTAGATTATAGACCTCTCAATGCAGTCACTGTCAAAAATAAGTACCCTCTACCACGTATCGACATCTTGTTCGATCAGTTGTCTAAAGCTAAAGTTTTCTCCAAGATCAATCTAAGATATGGCTACCATCAAATTAAAATCTGCCCGGAAGATGTTCCAAAGACAGCCTTTTCTACCAGATACGGTCTTTATGAGTATCTTGTTATGTCTTTCGGCTTGACAAATGCCCCCGCACACTTCATGTACTTGATGAATTCGGTGTTTATGCCTGAATTGGACAAGTTTGTGGTGGTATTTATTGATGACATCTTGGTATATTCTGTGAATGAGGAGGATCACGCTGAACATCTGCGTATAGTCCTCACAAGACTGCGTGAACATCAACTTTATGCGAAGTTCAGTAAGTGCGAATTCTGGCTTTGTGAAGTACCTTTCCTTGGGCATGTGTTGTCCGATGGAGGAATTATGGTGGACCCCGCCAAGGTACAGGAAGTACTGAACTGGAAGGCTCCTATCTCGGTTCACGAGGTCCGGAGTTTTCTTGGTTTGGCTGGCTATTATCATCGCTTCATCCCGAATTTCTCCAAAATAGCCAAGCCAATGACTCGGTTGCTGCAAAAAGACACCAGGTTTGTCTGGACTACTGAGTGTGATGCGGCTTTTCACAAACTGCGAACTCTCCTAACCTTAGCTCCGGTTTTGGCACAACCGGATATCGAGAAACCATTTGATGTTTATTGTGATGCCTCAGGCATAGGTTTGGGAGGTGTTCTGATGCAGGAAGGCCGAGTAATTGCATATACCTCTCGACAACTTCGGAAGCATGAGGCGAATTATCCAACGCATGACTTAGAACTCACCGCAGTTGTTCATGCTTTGAAAGCCTGGCGACACTATCTGTTGGGCAATGTTTGCAATATCTACACAGACCACAAAAGCCTCAAATACATCTTCACCCAACCCGAGTTGAATATGCGTCAACGAAGATGGCTCGAGTTGATTAAGGATTATAACCTTCAAGTGCACTATCATCCTGGCAAGGCAAATGTGGTTGCGGATGCTTTAAGCCGTAAGTCTCATTGCCATTCCTTAGTTGAAACTGATTTTCATCGATCTCGCCTTCTACATCCAGCAGTCTTGCACAACATCACTGTCAGTTGTACTCTCAAAAATAGAATTATTGAGCTCCAAAAGACTGACACTGGTATATTCCACATCAAGCGTAAGATGAAAGAGCAAGAAACTACACAGTTCAGGGTAGATGAAGAGGGTGTGCTATGGTTCAAGGATAGGTTAGTTGTGCCTAAGGACCGAGAGCTTAGAAATGATATTATGTCTGAAGCACACTCCTCTAAGTTGTCCATCCATCATGGTAGCAATAAGATGTATTATGATTTGAAGCCATACTATTGGTGGACCAAGATGCGGAAAGAGATAGCTGCATATGTGGCCAGGTGTGACACCTGCTGTAGAGTTAAAGCTGTGCACATGAAAGCTGGGTTGCTTCAACCACTTTCTATCCCAGGTTGGAAATGGGAAGAGATAAGTATGGATTTCATTGTCGGTCTTCCTCCTACTGTCAAAAATCATAACTCCATCTGGGTAATTGTGGATCGTTTGACCAAATCAGCTCATTTCATTCCAGTTAGAGTGGACTATCGTCCCACTGACTATGCTGAGTTGTACTTCAATCAGATAGTCCGGCTCCATGGGATATCTCGTACTATCATATTGGACTGTGGTCCCCAGTTCACTGCTCGCTTTTGGGAACCAAGTTAGTGAGAAGCTCTGCTTATCACCCCCAGACATCAGGACAGACGGAACGGGTTAACCAAATCTTGGAAGATCTGTTGCGGGCATGTGCCATTTCATCCAAGGGTTCTTGGGAAAAATGGTTACCTCTAGCCGAGTTTTCGTACAATAATAGTTATCAAGAGAGTATTAAGATGGCTCCATTCGAAGCTTTGTACGGTCGTAAGTGTAGAACTCCACTAAACTAGGTAGAAGCTGGTGAAAGGAGATTTTATGGTATTGCTTTTGTTGAGGAAGCTGAGGAACAAGTCCGTACCATCCAAAAACATATGGCTGCAGCCCAAGCTAGACAGAAAAGTTATGCTGATCGTCGTAGAAAACCACTTGAGTTTGAAGTTGGGGACTTCGTGTATCTGAAAGTTTCTCCAATGAAGAGTGTCCAACGTTTTGGTGTTAAGCGGAAACTTGCGCCAAGATACGTGGGTCCTTTCCAGATCATAGGCAAGAGTGGAGCTGTTGCGTATAAAATCCAGTTACCTCCAGAAATGAGTGCCATATTCAACGTCTTCCATGTATCTCAACTCAAAAAGTGTCTTCGAGTTCCTAAGGAAAGAGTCCCTTTAGGAGATATCAGGCTGGAATCCAATCTAACTTACAAAGAAAAGCCAGTCCGAGTGATCGATACTCAGGAACGAGTGACTAGAAGCAAAGTGGTTAAGTGGTATAAAGTAATGTGGAGTAATCAGGGTAGTGAAAGTGACGCTACATGGGAACGGGAGGACTATTTACGGGATGGTTATAAGGAATTCTATGAAAAATGGTATGCTTTCCAAATCTCGGGACGAGATTTTTATAAGGGGGGAGGGCTGTAACACCCTAGGTGTTTAGCTCCTTAATTGCATTGCACTTGCATGAGCATAAGCAAGCAGCATTCATTTCATGCATAAACTTAATATGTTATATTTCATGTGAAGTAAAAGTGAGTAAGGTGCAACACACAAGTACCTTATGTGTAATTCCCTTTGTGAGATATGTCAACCACTTTAGTGTAACATAATTAGCAAGGGTTATGCAACACACTCATGCAACATGTGCAACATGAGCTTGCAATATTTGGGTGAAAGTATTGAATTACTTGTGCCAAAGTATGTGACACTAGGAATTTTGTGCAACCAATGTGTAGAGTGGCTAATTAGGTCTTATAACACCTTAATTACATTTAGGGTAAGTAGTGGAGCAATGTTCATGTTGACCAAAATTACCAAATTGCCCTTCCAAATGTTGTTGACCAAGTTTGGAACCCTAGAGTGATCTGGTTTGACCAATTAAAAAGTCTAGCTTAGAAATCTTGCATGGAGGAGCAACCTTAAGAAAAGTTGTAGAGAATTTCATAAGGAACAAAAGTTCTAATATGGCCATCTCATGAAAATGATCAGAACATGCTCAAAAATGGCCCACAAGTCAGTATTAGAGGCTGTTTTGGGACTTAGCAATTTTTGGCTAAGTGTGAAGCTGAAAACCGTTTCACTGTACCTCACTTTAGCAACCTGTAACTCACAAACTAGGCCAAACCAGTCCTGGAGCCAATTGACAAAGTTGTTGTCCACACATAGCTCTACAACATTGTCAATATCACCATCACCTAGTTCTAAATGGTTTAGGAGATATGGTGTCTAGAAAATTGGGTTTCAGTCGGCTTAGTGACTGAAACTAAGTTTCAGTTTCAAGGGGCACCACTTTGGAGCCTTGTAGTTTCAAATCCAGGCCGAACCAGTCCTAACTCCAATTGACAAACTTGTAGTCCTCATGTAGCTCTACAACATTGCTAACATCAACCACGCCTGGTTCTCACTGGTTTGGGAGTTAATCGGCGACAAAGTTTCTCTGTCAGTCGAACGGCGACGGACTCCATTCAGTCTGCAGCATCGACATTCAGTCGACCGGCAACTTCATGCCATGGCGCGCGGGCAGAAGAGCGGCGACGCGTGGCAACCGAGCGCTGCCATCGCCTCCACGTCGCAAGCTCGTGCGCGTGAGTGAAGTGGGAGTCGACACCTCAGTCCCCATCACTCGCGCTCACTCTCCTTCCTCCTCCCTCTCGCTCTGGCCGGGTTCACCGAGGCGGAAAACGGAGGCGCCATTGCCGCCGCAGCCCGCTCCGTACTCGTGCAAGCTCACCGTCGCACCCCCGTCCTCCAAATCCCGTCCACCGCTCCACCTGAATCCCCTCCACCTCCTCCACCCGTGGCTTGACCAGATTGTGTCGAGGTGAGGGCGAATTTCGGTTTTCGCCACCGTGAGTCCTCGCCGACGCACTGTCCGCGCGGCGGCTCACCGTGGCCAGCTCCCTACGGTCACCCTCCAGTCTTCCCGCTAAGTGTTCTGGGTTCCGGGGTGGGTAGAGCAGCCTAGGTGATGACGTTACCGGTTGGGATGGCCGGTACACGCCGGAACACCGTCGTGCGCTGCCGCGCCATGGTCGCCGGTGCGGTGCTCACGCGGCCAGCAGCACTCACTCCACCTCTGTCCTCTTCCTTGGCATGGAGAGGTCCGCCATGTCCTCAGCAAGCCGTAGTACACCTCACTTAGGTCCCTGGCCCCCGGAGCTCGCCGGACCGCCACCGGGTGCCGCCTCCGAGCCGCGGTCGCCATGGCCGTCGTAGTTAGGATTGGGTTAGGGTCAGCCAAGCTAGGTTTGGTCGACGCGGAGGGTCACAGGGAAGCCGTTGGTGCTCTTCCCGTCGTCGGAAGCGTCGTCGTCGGCGAGCTTGAGCTCGCCGGAGTCGCGGCCGTCTTCCCCCTTCGCTCTTCTCCCTCTGGCCTGCGGGCCCGCGCTGTCAGCGCCACGCGCGCGGGCGGGAGTCCGGGGCAGGCCGCGCGCTGGTTGGGCCACGCTAGCAAGCCGGGCCGGCCCAGTAGCGAGTTGGGTTTGGTTTTTTGTTTTTCTTTTCATTTTTGTCACAGATTTTTGTGGTGGTTTAGAAAATGTAGATCTAGGGTTTTACTTGCTCAAAAATCATGAGATAAATTTTATTAGAATCTACTTGATGTGTAGTATTTTAGAAAAATATGGGTTTGCTATGTGATGTTTAGATTTTGGGACATTTAAATAGGTCTTTGAAATGTGTTTTAAATCACATGCAAACTTGTTTAAATTATATCTTGAGTTTCAGTATTCCAAAAATTATGAAATTTGGCGAGTAGGCTAATTTATACTTGCTCTAGCTTTGGTAAAAATTTGGGTAGTAGTGCTTAAGTTCTTTTCAAGTTATAATGTTATCTTGTTATTCTAGGAAATAATTAGATTAATTTTAGTAATTTTTCTACATGTGCAATGTTCATATAACTTTTTGGAGAATGGCTTGGTACCCTAGACTGTCCAAGAAAATTAAGAAATCTGTTGTTTGACACTTTTTACTATGCTTTGTTATTTATACAAAAATCAGCCTTTTGGGCTTGTAAATTTTGTTCAGAGAGTTCCTTTAAATAAATTGAGTTCAAATTTTTACAGTAGCCTCTTTTTGGGGCAGAGAGTCTCCTGTAATTTTTGTAGAATTTTAGGAGCAGTTTACATATATGTTTGAAATTCCACTTAATTACTTAAGTAAATTAAGAAATGGGTTTAAATAAATATTCTAGGTGGGCACACATTACTTTCTGGTGTTTTTTGTGACATTTGTGAACTTGTAGTAGTATTAGTTTGGTCTTAGAGAATGTTTGCCACATCAATAAATATTTAATCTTTGCAATTTTAGGTTTTCTGGACAGCTGATAGTATTTCTAGGTTTGACCTTGGATAAAGGTGGTTTCTGGAAAACTTGTAATTACCAAAGTTGTAGTAAAATTTGTAAATGAGCTTGTGTCAAAATTTGGGAGCATTTGGATTAGTAGTTTGGGAGTTATTGCTGTTTAAAGTGCCAGTCCAGAATTGACTGTTCTCTGTTTAGAGAGAACAGATTCTGGAACTTTGAAATTTCAATTAGGTAAACTTTGGAATTTAGTGTTGTGATCTGAAAACATTTTGTGGTACATTTCTTAAGGTTTAGGCACGTGTCAATGCTTAGCCCTGCTTAGTACGGTAGAAGTCGGGTGATTTCCGGTCATCCGCGAGATGTAGGAAGGAGTCACGAGTGGCTTTATGGCTATCGTGGATGGAACCATGCTTAAAAATGAAATTGAGACCGGGCGGGAGTTCGATAGTACAGCCGCAAAACACTTCATGTCTTGGGTGTGGAGCTATGCCCGTCTGAGTCGTTTAAGGACCGATTCGCTGTACGTCCTTGAGTCATGTTGAACGCAGTCTAACACTTAGTTGGCCGGATAAGCTGTTCCGACCGCGAAGCCGAGTAATGTGGTTCAGGCCGGGAATCGAATGGTAGGTTGCTTCTTGGAGGAGAGAAAGGATGTGCTTGGGGACATTAGCGTGAGACCAAGGGGGGGTTAGAGTCCCTATCACCTGGCAGAGTGTCGCCCTTGGGGTCGCGACATCATTCGAACCCGCGATTCCTGAATCATGTGAAAAGGTGGCTTGTGCGACCCTGGCAGGGGCCTGCGCGGTGAGTGTTAGAAATACCCCTCCAGCTGGATAGGAATTCGATTCGAATCGCCGTCGCTCCCGGTTAGTGAGCACTTGACTTGAGCAGCGGCAACGTAGATCTCATTAAATAAACTGGTGGTTAAGGGAATGATACAATGTTGCCACAATTCATACCTGCTCTGGATAGAATGATGATAATTGTTTGATCATAATCAAGTGCATGTTTAGTACAGGTGCTAAGATAGATGACAGGTAAATGCTAAAAATAACTGCTAGTACAGGCTATAAGAGTTTCAATTATTTATGCCTTTATGCAAAATGTTATGTCAGCTAGCCTCTTGTGTAAGCCTTGCATAATCCTTGGTGTCATCTTATTTTTGGTTTTCGACGGGTAAGTCTAGCTGAGTACATTCCAGTACTCAGGGTTTATTCCCTCCTGTTATAGATGATATGCTCTATCAAGGCTTCTGCAAAACTTGTCTCCACCCTGCGGGTGAAGAAGACTAGATCACTTGGGTGTGATCATCTTTTATGTACTTTCCTCATGCTTTTGCGGGTTGTTGATCATCAAGATTGGCAGTAGTTAACAACTGGTGTGTGTTATGCTTCCGCTACTTTATAAACTTGGTTTGTAATAATTGCGACTCCGTTTGTGTAAACTTATATTCAGAACTACTTGTGAAATGTAACGTATGATGTTGTATGTTGAATGATGCGATCCTGGTTGTAAGCAAGTTGGTTTGAAATCCTTCGTGGTTTCGATTGACTACCGGGATTATATGGGCTCAAGTTCAAAAATTTGAGCGCTTCGGTGCTTGTTTTTGTACTTGTGCTCTTATAATTTGGTCGGTTCTGTTACATTATCCTTCTCAAATGTGACATCCTTCAAGCCTCTAACTAAGTCATGCTTCACTAACTTGTTCAATTGCTTCATGCCAACATGACCAAGTCTTCTATGCCATAACCAACCCATACTTGATTTGGTGAGCAAGCATGTTGAAAGTTGAGTGTCACTAGCATTGAAATCAACCAAGTAAAGATTCTCATATCTAAAGCCCTTGAAGATCAAATTGGAGCCATCAACACTAACTATCTCCACTCATCAACACCAAATATGCACTTGAAACCGAGATCACACAATTGAGCAACCGAGAGAAGATTGAAGTTCAACTTTTTAACTAAGAGCACATTGGAAATGCTATGATCATTAGAGATTGCAATCCTTCCAAGAGCCTTTACATCACCCTTGCTATTGTCACCAAATGTGATGCTATTAATGCCACTATCATTTGATTTGAGAGAGTTGAACATTCTTGAATCATCGGTCATATGTTGAGAGCACCCACTATCAAGCACCTAATGCCTTTTTCGGTCTTGTAATTTACCTACAAAACAAATTAATGTCTTTTAGGTACCCATACTTGTTTGGGTCCTTGGAGGTTAGTAACTAAGCTCTTTGGTACCCAAATGGCCTTCTTCTTTGGGCCCACAATTGGTGTACCAATAAACCTAGCATGCACACCTTTCTCACCCTTGGTAAGCATATAACAAGAATCAAAAGGAATGTAGGGTACATTAGCATTTTTCTTGTTCTTATTCATTTTATTACAATTAATATCTAGATGCCCAACTTGCTTGCATCTATTGCAATAACAACCATTGCCCTTCACAAAGCGAGACTTTGGAGTAGCAAAGTCGTCTTGCCCTTCTTGGGAGTATAGCCCAAACCCTCTTTGTTAAGAGAGAACTTTTAGCTACCCAAGCATTTTAGCAAGTGGGCATTCCCACCATAGGCATTGCCTAATGCGTGGGTGAGATCATCCACCTCTCTCTTGAGAGTCTCATTCTCAACCACAAGTGATGAATCACTAGTAGTAGAGATAGAGTTGGTTGTGGCGGATGATGATGAGCTACATGAAGCATTAGTAGGATCAACAAATAAGGAATCATCAATAATATTACAAATTAGTCCAACATCACAAGTGATAATCACTTGCTCCTCCTTAGCTTCCTTCATGACCTTCTCTAATTTAAGGTCCTTTTCCTTGATGAGCTCAAGTAGAGTGGAGTGGGCTTCCTTGAGCCTAGTGTGAGCAACTTCAAGATCCTCATGGTCTTCCTTTAGACACTCACGAGAGACCTCTAGCTCATCAAAGGATTTCTTAAGAGCTTTGAGCTCTTGTTCAATTCCTTTGCACTCCTTACTCTTTTTGAGAGCTATAAGCTCCTCCATCAAGGTATCATTTTCATTGCTCTTAGCAATGAGATCTTGTTCTAAGATTTTGTATTTCTTGGTTGTCCTCTTGTAGCCCTTGCTAATTTGATCTATTATGCCTAATAGATCATCCTTGGAGTAGTCCTCATCCTCCTCATTATCACTCATACAATCATCACTAGCAGAAGAATCATCATCACTATCATCATGTTTTACCTTGGTAGGCTTGGCCATAAGGCATGTCGATGTAGTGTCGAAGATGGATGGCTTGTTGGAGAGGGCGATGCTTGCAATGGCTCACCGAGTGGTCCTCTCATCATCACTAGAGCTATCATCATCACTATCGGAGTTATCACTATCCTAAGTGACCACATAGCCACCACCCTTCTTCTTCTTGTTGATAGTGAAGCTCTTCTTCTCTTTCTTCTCCTTCTTGTTCTTCTTCAACTTCAACTCCCCATCATGATATCTTTTGTCTTCATAGGGGCACTTTGCCACTACATGATTGGGGCTATTGCAATTGTAGCAAAGCACCTCCTTTGCCTTCATGTAGTCCCTTCTCTTTCTTACACCATATCCTTTCTTCTTCATGAACATCCCCATCTTGTGCACTAGGAGGGCCATGGTCTCATCATCAAATGGATCATCATCATCGCTCTCCACCTTGCTCTTGCCCTTAGAGGATGAAGCCTTGAATGCAATGGGCTTCTCTTGCTTGACCTTGATCTCCTTCTTCTCATCTTCATCTTTATCATCATCATATTGAGCATCGGTCATGACATCTCTAAGCACTTGGTTTGGAGTCACCTTGTCCAAACCCTCTTTTTGGATCATCTTCCTCAAGATAGCAAACTTCTTAGGTAAGTTCATCAAGAACTTATGTGAGAAGTCCTTGTCCTTGACATCTTCTCCTAGGCTCTTGAGATCATTGACAATAACTTGTAGCCTATAGAACATCTCCGATATGGACTCATCATCCTTCATCTTGAAGCTTGCAAACTTATCCTTGAGCATATAGAACTTGGCACTCTTTACCATTGAAGTGCCCTCATATGTTTCCTCTAATCTTGTCCACACTTCACTTGCCATCTCAAGATCCTTGATTTGCTCAAAGATCTTTGCATCAATCTCATTGTAGGGAGTATTGAGAGCTATAGTGTTGCATTGGTTGTTGATGCGATCATTGTTGGTGAGGTTGTCGGGATCAATGGTAGCATAATCATGGTGTGTCACCTTCCAAACGATCTCATGAATAGAGTCAAGATATTGCTTCATCTTTCTTTTCCAATGATCAAAAGATGTGACACCATCAAAGAATAGAGGCTTGCCCCTGATATGGTTGAACACAACTTGAGCCATCTTACACCGAGGTTGTTAAGCCTTGAAAACGGTGACCATGGCTCTGATACCACTTGAAAGGTCTTGATAGCTAGAGGGGGGTGAATAGCCTTTTAAAATTTTCTACAAAGACAAGCTAAACAAGTTTATCAATATAACAAATAGCGAGATGCGAGTTTTGCTTAGCCTACGGGGTGTTTGCAAGCCACCTATCCAATTCACAATTCTAGTATTTACACTCAACCGCACAAGTCAAACTGAGAAGGTAACTACAACTACAACTAGCAAGCTACACAAATGAGCTACTAAAGCAAAGCAAACTAGCTAGCAAAGATAACTAAGAAAGTAATGCGGAGTTGAGTTAGGAGAGTTTCACCGAGGGGCGAAGTATTGAGCCAACCAATATGATCAACAATGAATACCAAGATAACCGAACATCGGGATCAATCAATCACAATATGAAAGTGATGACACGAAGATTTATCCCGAGGTTCACGTGCTTGCCGGCACGCTAGTCCCCGTTGTGTCCCTCTCCACCACGTGGTTCGGTGGCTAACCGGTCTCACACTGAGCCTCTCAAAATGCGCCACAAGAACCTACCAAATGGAAAAAGGTTGCAATAACACAAGTAATTTACTAATGTTGCCTTTGGCGCTTCGTCGAGGTAGGCACAAACCCCTCACAATCACCGGAGGTGGCCAAGAACAATCACCAACTCTTGCCAACACCTCCAAGCTGCTCCAAGCCGTCTTGGTGGCGGCAACAACCAAGAGAAACAAGAATCCCGCAGCAAATCAATCATCAAGTGCCAACTAGATGCTATCTCACAATGCAAATGCACTTGGATCACTCAATCTCACTTCGAATATGCAAAGAAGCAAGAGAGATGAGTGGGAGGAGAGTTGCTTAGCTCAAAGTGCTCACAAGTATGTCAAATGTTCAAGAGGTAGAGCCTTGAGCCGGCCAACGAGTATATATAGACGTACCCCTTCGAATAGAGCCGTTAGAAACTTAAACAGCCGAAATCGTGCTGACCGGACGCGCTGGTCACACTGACCGGACGCGCCGGTCGCACAACGGCTAGCTGCGAAGCAGCGGCCGGACATGCTTGACGCGAGGACCGGACCGCTGGGATCGACTGAACGCGCTGGTTCCGTAACTGACCGGACGTGCTGGTCAAGCCTGAGCAGCGCACGACAAAACAGTGACCGGACGTGCTGTAGAACTGACCGGACGCCACAGTGCCAACGTCCGGTTTGAGTCCAGTAAGCTCCCTGAACGACCGGACGCGTCCGGTCGACATTGATCGGACGCGCTGCGCGTTCGATCAACAAACTAAAACATGCGCAGACGCTAAACACTGACCGGACGTGTCCGGTCAAATAGAGACCACGTCCGGTTCAGCGCCCGGTTACCTCTGTAACCTTCGTTCGCCTCTGTTTCTTTTCTGACTTCCGGCGTAGTGGAAAATAGTCGTTTCAACTCCTCAAAAACGCCTAAATCCTGCCTCGCAAGCTCGACGGGAAGGAGAGAGGATCCCAAACCCTCTCTACCGCTCAAACTCCACCACCTTCGCAAACGTGCTAACACAACCAAGTGATCTCGTCATATGTGAGTGTGTTAGCATTTTCACAATCATTTTTCGAGGCGATATTAGTTCTATACAAATGCATATGATTATGAAATGCACACCTAGAGGCACTTAGGAGTTCAATAGCCGCGTCATTCCCCTCTTTATAGTACGGCTATCTATCCTATAATGTAACCACACCCACTAGGTGTCTTGGTTACTAACACACAACCCTTAAGCATATACCTTTGCCTTGATCACGTAGGGTTGCGTCCAAATCCAAGTGTGGCCATCATGATCACCATGTCCATCTTGCCACCAATATTGGAATGTACTAATCCTAATATGCTACATACAATCTTAGGCATAGGATTAGTACTTAGGCATTATCACTAATTACCAACACCAAACATAGGACTTTCACACCGGCTGTTCTTTTTTTAGCCGGGTATGGTTCACCCAACAAAGGTAACATAAAATTTCAGACAAATGCGTTGGCTCCTTGATCTTGTGTCTAGTGCTGCCGGACACATCTTAATCGCGGTGACGTTAGGAGTTGCGAAATGAACCTGGCGTTAGGGCTTGGGATGTGTAACAGAACCGCCCAATTATACAAGATTAAGTAGGAAATCATCCAACGGAAGGACAATTTAACAAACTTAAGCCCGTATAACCCGGTAGTCCGTGAAATCTCGACGGATTTCAAACCATTTCACATAACAGCCAAGATCGTACTAAGTTTAACGGTTACCATCATAAGTTACATAAATGTTCGCGGCATAAAATACATCGGAGTTTAAACATAGTTATTACAAACCAGATTCGAATAAAAGTAGCGGAAGCGGTAGTTCAAATCACGCACACACACAACATTTTTGAAATAAAGTGCCAGCTTGTGATCATCTCCAGCAAAAGCATCAGACTAGAAGTAGCGAATGACCATTGTCCATGGTCATAGGCTTCGCCCATTGCAGGATAGAGACAGTTGATACAATAGCCGTAGTACATCTGCCCATCTGCAACAAGTGGGAACAAAGCCCTAAGTACGAGAAGGTACTCAGCTAGACTTACTCGTCATAAACCAGAAATAAAAGACACCAAGGAATCATGATAGGCTTTCTGGTGGGATAGCTGACTCATTTGCAAAAATGCATTTTTAGCATTTAGGAAAACCTTTACAAAAGCTTTGCATCAAGTTAAATCTTTATTAACCTGTCAACTGCATTTGCACCTATACTAAAGTAACATGTAATTAAACAGGTAATGATAACCAAGGATCATTAACAACTTCCATTATGTCATAATTCATATAACTGTCCAAGTGTTCCATCAATATTACTACGATGAAGTAGCTCAAGTCAAGTGTTCACTATCTAGTGAACGATGGCGATTCGAATCGATTATTAACCAGCTGGTAAGTTATTCCTCACACAAACCTCACTCACCCACTAAAGTGAGGTGTTGGTCACCGAGTCAACCATTCAGGTAAAGTCGTGAGCTTGCCAGGAACCACTTGTACCCGGGGGCCGCCCGACTGCTCTTTGGCCTTATCATCGCGTCCTCGTATCCTGCCACTACTGCTCTGGTACAGTGCGTTGCGGGCAATCCACTCGGCCCGAATAATCTCCCAGTTTTACAGTCAGAAGGTACTTTATCCAGCCAGCTAAATGTGAGGCATGCGTTCAACATGACCCGAGGGACAACAACGGACGGTCCTTAATCGACACAGACGGAAAACACTACAGTCCGAAACCCTGCAAGTTTCCGCCCGGTCTCAAATTCATTTCACACTTAGTTATCCTATGACTTCATAGTCATCCAAGCAGATCCGGGTAACCACCTATAGCTCGCAGGTGACAGGAAATCACCCAACTTCTACCGGTCTAAGCCAGCTAAGCATTGACTCGACTGCGGATACCAGGGTAACAAGGATATAGTATAACAAAGGTAAGCAAGGTATAATGCAGCAACGTTTGCAAGCAACTCCTAAACGTAATGCATCAAATTAAGTAAAGTTAATACTAAATTAATTGCAAACCGGGATAGAAATGCTCCGGGGCTTGCCTCTCTCAAAAGAGCTCGAACGGTAGTCGGGGCACTCGGGGAGCTCTTCACCAACCTCCTCTTCGGCTTCTGTCACCTCCTGCTGCTGCACCTCGAGCTGCTCCTCTGGCTCCTCGGGTAAGACGACTAGGTTCTCGGTTTGCGATCTTGTATGATGCAATGCGCGTAAGTGATTATGCAAACGTGCATCGAAGGAGATAAATGCAATGAATATGTTAAAATGCAAGGTAGTCAACATCATCCAAGAAACTATACACTACAAGCACATGTCATCTACTGCATTCTCTTCTACTACTAACATGTCAAGTTAACATATCTTATGAAATGCTTCAAAGATACACCAAAGCTTTACTAATTTCTTAATCACACTTAAAGCAACACTTGCTTAAACCCTAAATAATAATAGGTTTGAATAGCAACATATATTTCTGATACTCCTAAAAATCTAAGAAAATTACAGTAGCATAATACTACCCTAAACAGACTATCATAAAAATTTCATGACATTTGGATAAGTAAACTATCCTATACAAAAATGACAAGCTATAACATAAAAATGAGTATGAAATTACTTTGTACTAGGAAAAGTATCAAACAACAGAATTAATATTTTTCCTAGGTTCTTCATGGAATATAATGTCTGTACAAAAATTATCACATGCATGTTTTATACAAAGTTTGCTCTCTAGCAAAAATAACAAAAACCAGCCATTAAAGGTACTTGAACTACTTCTCCAAAGTTTTCCACAGCACATGTATGAAACATATTTTTCCTAGGAATTACATGATATAAGAAGATTAATAAACTTGAAATCATATTTTTCTGATACATATAGGATTTACTAACCATTTTACAAGATATCAGCAATATCAAGAATTAATTAAAGCTCTACAGAAAAGTATCCCAAAAATGACATGCAATATTTTTAAATCATAGATCTGGTTCCAATGAATCCATAGAAATTTATTTCACAATTTTTGGAGCTCAAATGAATACAAAAACATTTTCCACAATATTTTTCATCATGAATAATAAAAGAAAACAGAAAACGATTTTTATTATTGAAACTGGGCCGGCCCGTGGAATTAAACCGGCCCGTGGTCGTTTTTGGCCTGGTTCGCGCGCGCGGGAGGGAAAGAGCGAGTAGGCCGCTCGGAGGCGCGGCCCACAGGGCGGTGGCCCAGTGAAGCCGACAGGGAGGAACAGAGGGCGGCCTCGCCGGCGCTCTGGACCGCGACGGCGTGGCGGTGGCCGACGGCCAACGGCCATCTCCGGCCACGAGCTGACCAGCGGGCACGCGCACAGTGTCCGCGAGGAGATGGCGAACTCAGGAGAGGGGCTCACGGGGATGGAGAGGGAGCGAGGAAGACGAGGGGCGGAGCGCGAGCTCGGCGGCCCCGTCGTGGTGGCGCGGCGGGAAGAGCTCGATTGAGCCTTACCGTAGGAGAACAAGGCAAACGGAGGTCCGTTCGGAGGAGAGGAGAAGGTGGCGGAGCTTGGAGCACAAGCAATCGGGCAGTGGCGGTTCACCGACGTCGGAACGCGACGGTGGAGGCGAGGAAGTGCGGTGGAGAGCGGCTCTCCCGCTCGGGTTCTCCGGAGGAAGGAGAAAGGGAGCGAGCGAGGGGGCGAGTGGAATGGAGGCCAGACGCGCCCGGTGATTTGAGGCGGAGCGCGCGGGGTCCACGGGCGGCCACGCGGGGTGGCGTCGCCGGCATGCAGCCGCCACACGGCGAGCGTGCTCTGCCGCGGCGCCAGCGAGCCGCGCGCACGTGGGAGCGGGAGGGGAAGAGAGGCCGGCTTGGGCCGGGCCGAGGCGGGGAGCAGGCGCGGGCGCGCGCGTGCGGAGGTGGGCCACTTCCGGCTGTGGGCTGAAACCGAGGCGGCGGCCTGCTGGGTTAGGATTTGATTTTTTTCAAATTTCTAAATTCAAACCAATTTTAAATACAGTTTTCAAACCCTATTTTGAACAAGAGAAAGACTTTTTTTGGAAATGACCCAAAAATAAAAGTTGCTTAGAATTTAATTCTCTACAACTTTGATTAAGGGGCCAACTCAAAATTCTCAACAGATTTTGAATTTGAGAATAAAAGCTAAATAGGGAGTATTTTTTAATATTTTCAGCATACATTTTTGAAACCAGTTTTTGACAAAACTTTGAGTAATTGAGTTGCTCCAAAAATTTGACCTATAATTCTAAGTGATATAAAATTTGTAGTTGCACAATTTTGATGAAAGGTAATTAGCACATTTAGTGTGGAATTGTCACAACATGTTATGTAATACTAGTTTTCCAACTTTGATTTCCTTAAAGATGCACTCTAACCACATATGATTATGAATGCAATGACATGGTATGCTCACGATTGAAATGCTAATGCTTGCATAACACCAGAGTGTTACAGCCCTCCCCACTTATAAAAATCTCGTCCCGAGATTTGAGTTACGAACCATTTATTATAAAAATCTTCGTATGCTTTTTGTAGGTATTGACTCGTTTCCCAAGATGCATCTCCCTTGTCATGATGACTCCATTGTATCTTATATGTTTTCACCACACTGTTTCGAGTAGCCCTTTCTTTGGAATCCAAAACTTGAATTGGCTGCTCACGATACACCAGATCTGACTTAAGTTTTATGCCTCGAGGTTCAATTATTTCCTCTGGAACGCGCAAACATTTCTTGAGATGTGATACGTGAAAAACTAGGAATATAGCACCCATTGATTCTGGTAATTCCAATTTGTAAGCCATTGGACCCTTCCTTTCTAAGATTTTGTAGGGTCCTACAAATCTAGCGGCAAGCTTTCTGCGTATTCCAAACCGCTTCTTCATTGGCGTGACTTTTAGATAAACATAGTCACCAACTTCGAACACAAGTGGTCTCCTTCTCTTATCTGCATAACTTTTCTGACGTGACTGAGTTGCTCTCATATTTTGCTGAATGATATGAACTTTCTTTTCGGCTTCTTCCACGAAATCAATACCATAATACTTTCTTTCCCCTGGCTCAATCCAGTTTAAAGGTGGTCTACACTTTCGGCCATACAGAGCCTCAAAAGGTGCCATCTTGATACTTTCTTGATAGCTATTATTATACGCGAATTCTGCTAAAGGTAACCACGACTCCCATGAACCTCTGGAAGACAACACACAAGCTCTTAACATATCCTCTAAAACAGCATTAACTCTTTCAGTCTGACCATCTATTTGAGGATGATAGGCAGTGCTACGAATCAGACTCGTTCCCAAATCTTTGTGCAAATGCTCCCAAAAGTGAGCAGTGAACTGTGACCCTCTGTCAGACACGATAGTCTTCGGTATGCCATGCAATCTCACAATCTCTGCAATATACCTCTCGGCATATTGAGGTGTTCTATAAACTGTCTTGACAGGCAAAAAGTGGGCTATCTTGGTAAGACGATCCACGATTACCCAAATCGAATCATGGCCTTTTCTGAGTAGTGGGCAAACCTGTGATGAAATTCATACTTATATCATCCTACTTCCAACTAGGTACTGACAAAGGTTGCAACAATCCGGCAGGTTTCATGTGAATAGCTTTCACTCGACAACATGTGTCACATCTGGCTACATAAGCTGCAATTTACTTCTTCATCTTTGTCCACCAATAGCGAGGCCTTAGTTCTTGATACATTTTACTACTGCCAGGATGAATGGACAACTTAGAGTGATGAGCTTCATCCATAATTTTATTCTTAAGCTCTCTATCCTTTGGGACAACAAGACGGTTGTCGAACCACAACACGTCTTGCTCGTCCACTCTGAAGTGTTTTGAAGGTTCTTCTTTAATTTTCTTTTTGATGTGGAATATCCCTTTGTCTGCTTTCTGACCTTCTATTATCTTACTCTCCAAGGTGCAACTGATCTGAATACTATGTAACATGACAGGGTGCATTAGATTAAAACCATCTTCGAGTAAGGGTTGCATATTCAGACAATGTGACTTTCTACTCAAAGCATCAGCTACCACATTGGCTTTCCCAGGGTGATACTGTACATTCAAGTTGTAATCTTTAATTAGTTATAACCATCTTCGCTGTCTCATATTCAATTCTGGTTGGGTGAAAATGTACTTGAGACTCTTATGATCGGTGAAAATGTTGCACACATTACCAAGTAAATAGTGTCTCCAAATCTTTAATGCATGCACTACGGCGGCAAGCTCAAGATCATGCGTCGGATAATTGATTTCATGTTTTCTCAGCTGGCGGGAGGCATAAGCAATGACTCTTCCTTCTTGCATCAGAACACAGCCTAATCCTGTTTTTGATGCGTCACAGAACACATCAAAAGGTTTCTCGATGTCTGGCTGTGCAAGAACTAGAGCAGTGGTCAACAGTTTCCGCAAGGTGTGGAAAGCTGTCTCACACTCCTCTGTCCACACAAACTTGTGATCTTTCTGTAAAAGACTTGTCATCGGCTTGGCAATCTTCGAGAAGTCTGGGATAAAGCGGCGATAGTAACCAGCTAACCCTAGGAAACTCCTGACTTCTGACACTATGGTTGGAGTTTTCCAATCCATAACCTCTTGTACTTTGCTCGGATCTACCGAAACTCCATTCTCAGATAGAATATGACCAAGGAAAGGAACTTTCTTCAACCAAAATTCACATTTGCTGAACTTAGCATACAACTTATGATCTCTCAGTCTGGTCAAGACAATTCTTAGATGCTCTTCATGATCTTTCTCATTCTCAGAGTATACTAGAATGTCATCAATGAAGACAACTACAAACTTGTCCAACTCTGGCATGAAAACCATATTCATCAGATACATGAAATATGCAGGAGCATTTGTTAAGCCAAAAGACATAACAAGATACTCGTACAACCCGTATCTGGTAGAAAAAGCGATTTTCGGGACATCTTGTGGCCTGATCTTTATCTGATGATACCCTAATCTTAGGTCTATCTTGGAGAACACCCTAGCTTTAGCCAACTGATCAAACAAAACGTCGATATGAGGCAACGAATATTTATTCTTGATAGTTACAGCATTAAGAGGTCGATAATCCACACACATTCTCAGAGTACCCTCTTTCTTTTTCTTCACGAACAAGGCAAGACATCCCCACTTAGACTTACTCGGTCGGATAAACCCCTTCTTTAGCAATTCTTCCAGTTGCTTCTTCAGCTCAGCTAACTCATCCAGAGGCATCCGATAAGGTCTCCTCGAAATAGGAGTTGTCTCGGGGATCAACTCGATTCCAAACTCAACATCTCTATCTGGAGGAAGGCCAGGTAACTTATCTGGAAACACATCCGGAAACTCACACACTACCGAGATCTAGCGGATAGGAACAACTTCCATGGCACAGGTCACACTCACAAGGTTTGTTCTTTCGGGCAATGGTACCAGAAAAGTACCCTCTCCCTGGGGATCCTTAAGGGTAAGCAACCGACTGCTTGTATCTATGACTGCCCCCCAGTTCTTCATCCAGTTCATTCCTATTATTACATCCAAAACTAGTCCAGGCATAACTATCAGGTTTACTCGGAACTTCCGACTACCTAACTCAAGGGTTGCCCCTCTAACTATCTTATTGGTTAACACATCAGCCCCGGCTGAACTTATACGATAACCATAACTCAATTCTGTGCATAGTTGTTCATACTTCCGTACAAATGCTTGACTCATAAAAGAATGCGAGGATCCAGAATCAAATAGAACAACTGCAGGGTGATGGTTAACAAGAAACTTACCGGCAGTTACAGGCTCTCCCTCAGGAATCTCATCAATGGTGGTATGGTGTACACGAGCAGTATAAGTCTGTTGCTTCTTTTTAGGCAGATAAGGGCAGAACTTTGAAAAGTGGCCTGGCTGACCACAATTGTAGCAGGGCCCCTTCACTGTACCAGCGGATCCTATAGCTCCCTTGGAGTTGCTTTGTTCTGCAGCTGTGGTGATCTTTGCTGGCGACACGGCCATCTTGTACGGCTTCTGTGGTCCCCTGTAGTTCTGGGTTTTATGCTGTGGCGGCCTGAACCTTGCACCAGGTGCGGACGGACGATAAGAAAGACAGTTTGCAGTGACAACTCTAGACTGGGATGGTCCTGACTCAAACACCCTCTTGCGATTCTTAGATGCAGTGTAGGCGTTGTTGTTCTTTTCTTATTTCAAACAATCACTGACAAAGTCATTGAATCTGGCATGGGTATTGGTACCCACATACTTCATCATCTTCAGACTTAACCCTCTCTTGAAACTAGCAATTCTCTTTGCATCTGTGTCGACCATGTCTGGAGCATAGCGGCACAAGCTATTAAAGGCATGCAGATATTGTGTTACAGTCTTGGTACCTTGATTTAAGGCCAAGAACTCTCCGAGTTTCATCTCAACCAACCCTGGGGGAATATAAACTCCCCTAAACGCTTCGGTGAATTCTCTCTAAGTAATCTGGGCATTGGGATGAAAGGTGGTGCGGTGATGCTTCCACCACATCCCTGTCGATCCTTGTAACTCATGTGTAGCATATTCTGTCTTCAGAACTTCTGTCAGTCTTAACACACGGAACTTGTCCTCCATAGTGTTGATCCATTCTTTAGCGTCGAGTGGCTCTGCTGCTTCCTTGAAAACTGGCGGCCTGGTGTCCATGAAATCCTTGAAATTGTTGCACTGGTTCACCCCATGGCCACCACCTTGATTATTTCCCCTCTGAACATTTTCAGCGATGGTACGTAGAAAATCTTCCATATTCCTTTGTGACTGCTCAGCGTTGCGCTGGCTTCCAAGGAACTGTGCGAAGAATACCTCTGCAGTGAGCGGTGGAGGAGGGGGCAATTGTGGCTTTGGCTGTGGCTCCTGGTGATTGACGTTGTTTGCACCACCCCCACCAGCCCCTGCACCGTTGCCACCAGTTTTAGCGGCCTCATACATGGCACGGCGAGTGTTTGCCATTTGCATATTTTAGCAACAAATAATAATTGAGCGAAGTGGTAGTAATTGTATTCGAATGAACAATCATGCCATACTGAATTTATTGGAGAGAACAAGTCATGCAATAAAACAGAGGCACAATAATCACATTCCAATTAAAACAACATCACTAATCAAATTACTTCGAATGCAACATCGCGTTCCATACAACCACGTTGTCAGCATACATACACTGGACTTTTATGCGTTCGAGCATCACATACACAACAAAGATTCAAAAGATCGCCAGTCTCAAGATCGAACAGGATACAACACGATACATGAAAACCAAAAGAAGGCCATCGTGACAGAGCCTATCACTAACAAAAGGCAACTAGCCTACTCCTCGGGGCAATCGTCGAGGTCAGAGGCGTCACCATTGCTACCATTAGTAGCGGCGTCATCATCGTCGTCCATCTGGGTGGCGTCCGGAGGAGCATACGGGCCCATCCCGTTGTAGAGGGCATGAAACTCTTCATGCAAGTTGGCATTATACCCTTCTAGCTCCTCGACCCTCTGCCTCAGAAGGTCCCTCTCGTTCCAGGCTTCATTCCTTTCCTACACTAGCTGTCCCATCATGCGGTCTGCATTTCTATTGGCCTGAGTCAACGTCTGTACCCGCTGCATAGCACTCTCACCTCTCTCGAGAGCCCGATCTCGCTGCAAGCTCATGTCGGCCAACTGCTCCTGCAAGCTAGCTATAGCACATGCTTGCTTCTTCTTCTGCTTCCTTGCTTCAAGCCGGTCATTGCCACGCAGACCAGTCAAGGTCCAATAGGTACTCTCAAGACCCTGGTATGCTTTGATGGCTGCATACATGACACTCATTGTGTGGTTGTCGCTAGCCCGTCCTTCACTTGGGCCTCTAACCAGGGCACTTCCTTGCGGTTGCACCCAAATGGCATCACGAGGATCATCTCTCGGGAAAGTACCGGCCAAAGCTGCTACCAACTCATTAGGAAACCTGCTCGTTATATCTCGGATGACGTGAAAGGTTGCACCCTCTGCACCCTCAACTGGAGTGCGTCCTTCAAACTCCAAATGTCAACCATCCCATTCTGGCGCATCACCAAGAGCAGGGACGGTGATTTCCACTACCGCAAGTCCATCCTCAGCTAACTGGCTCTCACTCCAGGAGTACACCGGCTCTTGACCCTCTAGGTACCCCACATCATGGAGCACTCTCCAAAGCAAGGTGGGCATGCCAAACTCACTTAGAAAAGTGTCCGTGCTGCGGCGCTCCCGCGGGGCCATCTGGTGACGGGGTGCTCTTCCGCCAGTGGACTTACGAGCAGTCTTCTTCGTGCGGGCCATCTGTAGCACAAGTTTTTAAATTACCCGGTGAGAACATATTTTAAGTTGATGTCACTTTTATCAAACTGGAATAATCCTTTTATAAGGGGAGGAATGCATGTTATGAATGAAATGCACAGGCAATATGATGCATGCGCGAGTCTTACGTTCTCACAAACTTAGAAAATAAAGACATCTAACGATGAATTCGGTAGCATACAACGATCTCTCATATACGTAACTAATTCGATCTACACGATAAACGCTGTTATGTACCTGCAGAAAATTCATTTCAGCCCATTCCCCATGAATGCATGAAAGTAGTAAATCTACCTACACGCTCTACACGAATCCCCAGATGCGTGTACAACGGTAGTAACTACCCAAACACATCGTCCTATTGACGGCATCGCCTCAACGGACGGAACACCCACACATGCGATACTTTCATAAAAACATGTGTAAAACATGTAATTATTCTAGTATCATATAAGCACTCTCCCTAAATCGGCGGTGTATCCGATCATGCTCTCACAGCTCACACTTACCAAAGCGTAGAGGTAACTGATCCATACATTACCACTCAATTAAGTGGCACTCATAGAATAGCACTCCGTATGAGCAACGAAAGAGAAATATGGTGCAAAAACCCTAACTTAGTACTTAAATAGCCACCTAGAGTCCTTAACTGGGCATACAGGATATGACCACTGGCACACCTTTAGTTTTAAAATCACACTGTTTAAACATAATTTTGTTTTAAATACACTTATGAACAGTAATCACGTTAAACCATGCTCCGATGCCAGTTGCAACAGAACCGCCCAATTATATGAGATTAAGTAGGAAATCATCCAACGGAAGGACAATTTAACAAACTTAAGCCCGTATAACCCGGTAGTCCGTGAAATCTCGACGGATTTCAAACCATTTCACATAACAGCCAAGATCGTACTAAGTTTAATAGTTACCATCATAAGTTACATAAATGTTCGCGGCATAAAATACATCGGAGTTTAAACATAGTTATTACAAACCAAGTTCGAATAAAAGTAGCGGAAGCGGTAGTTCAAATCACGCACACACACAACATTTTTGAAATAAAGTGCCAGCTTGTGATCATCTCTAGCAAAAGCATCAGACTAGAAGTAGCGAATGACCATTGTCCATGGTCATAGGCTTCGCCCATTGCAGGATAGAGACAGTTGATACAATAGCCGTAGTACATCTGCCCATCTGCAACAAGTGGGAACAAAGCCCTGAGTACGAGAAGGTACTCAGCTAGACTTACCCGTCATAAACCAGAAATAAAAGACACCAAGGAATCATGATAGGCTTTCTGGTGGGATAGCTGACTCATTTGCAAAAAGGCATTTTTAGCATTTAGGAAAACCTTTACAAAAGCTTTGCATCAAGTTAAATCTTTATTAACCTGTCAACTATATTTGCACCTGTACTAAAGTAACATGTAATTAAACAGGTAATGATAACCAAGGATCATTAACAACTTCCATTATGTCATAATTCATATAACTGTCCAAGTGTTCCATCAATAGTACTATGATGAAGTAGCTCAAGTCAATGTTCACTATCCAGTGAACGATGGCGATTCGAATCGATTATTAACCAGCTGGTAAGTTATTCCTCACACAAACCTCACTCACCCGCTAAAGTGAGGTGTTGGTCACCGAGTCAACCATTCAGGTAAAGTCGCAAGCTTGCCAGGAACCACTTGTACCCGGGGGCCGCCCGACTGCTCTTTGGCCTTATCATCGCGCCCCCGTATCCTGCCACTACTGCTCCGGTACAGTGCGTTGCGGGCAATCCACTCGGCCTGAATAATCTCCCAGTTTCGCGGTCGGAAGGTACTTTATCCGGCCAGCTAAATGTGAGGCATGCGTTCAACATGACCCGAGGGACAACAACGGACGGTCCTTAATCGACACAGACGGAAAACACTATAGTCCGAAACCCTGCAAGTTTCTGCCCGGTCTCAAATTCATTTCACACTTAGTTATCCCATGACTTCATAGTCATCCAAGCAGATCCGGGTAACCACCTATAGCTCGCAGGTGACAGGAAATCACCCGACTTCTACCGGTCTAAGCCAGCTAAGCATTGACTCGAGTGCGGATACCAGGGTAACAAGGATATAGTATAACAAAGGTAAAGCAAGGTATAATGCAGCAACGTTTGCAAGCAACTCCTAAATGTAATGCATCAAATTAAGTAAAGTTAATACTAAATTAATTGTAAACCGGGATAGAAATGCTCCGGGGCTTGCCTCTCTCAAAAGAGCTCGGACGGTGGTCGGGGCACTCGGGGAGCTCTTCACCGACCTTCTCTTCGGCTTCTGTCACCTCCTGCTGCTGCACCTCGAGCTGCTCCTCTGGCTCCTCGGGTAAGACGACTGGGTTCTCGGTTTGCGATCCTGTATGATGCAATGCGCGTAAGTGATTATGCAAGCATGCATCGAAGGAGATGAATGCAATGAATATGTTAAAATGCAAGGTAGTCAACATCATCCAAGAAACTATACACTACAAGCACATGTCATCTACTGCATTCTTTTCTACTACTAACATGTCAAGTTAACATATCTTATGAAATGCTTCAAAGATACACCAAAGCTTTACTAATTTCTTAATCACACTTAAAGCAACACTTGCTTAAACCCTAAATAATAATAGGTTTGAATAGCAGCATATATTTCTGATGCTTCTAAAAATCTAAGAAAATTACAGTAGCATAATACTACCCTAAACAGACTACCATAAAAATTTCATGACATTTGTATAAGTAAACTATCCTATACAAAAATGACAAGCTATAACATAAAAATGAGTATGAAATTACTTTGTACTAGGAAAAGTGTCAAACAACAGAATTATTATTTTTCCTAGGTTCTTCATGGAATATAATGACTGTACAAAAATTATCACATGCATGTTTTATACAAAGTTTGCTCTCTAGCAAAAATAACAAAAATCAGCCATTAAAGGTACTTGAACTACTTCTCCAAAGTTTTCCACAGCACATGTATGAAACATATTTTTCCTAGGAAGTACATGATATAAGAAGATTAACAAACTTGAAATCATATTTTTCTGATACATATAGGATTTACTAACCATTTTACAAGATATCAGCAATATCAAGAATTAATTAAAGCTCTACAGAAAAGTATCCCAAAAATAACATGCAATATTTTTAAATCATAGATCTGGTTCCAATGAATCCATAGAAATTTATTTCACAATTTTTGGAGCTCAAATGAATACAAAAACATTTTCCACAATATTTTTCATCATGAATAATAAAAGAAAACAGAAAACGATTTTTATTATTGAAACTGGGCCGGCCCGTGGAATTAAACCGGCCCGTGGTCGTTTTTGGCCTGGTTTGCGCGCGCGGAAGGGAAAGAGCGAGCAGGCCGCTCAGAGGCGCGGCCCACAGGGCGGTGGCCCAGTGAAGCCGACAGGGAGGAACAGAGGGCGGCCTCGCCGGCGCTCTGGACCGCGACGGCGTGGCGGTGGCCGACGGCCAACGGCCATCTCCGGCCACGAGCCGACCAGCGGGCGCGCGCAGTGTCCGCGAAGAGATGGCGAACTCAGGAGAGGGGCTCACGGGGATGGAGAGGGAGCGAGAAAGACGAGGGGCGGAGCGCGAGCTCGGCGGCCCCGTCGTGGTGGCGCGGCGGGAAGAGCTCGATTGAGCCTTACCGTAGGTGAACAAGGCAAACGGAGGTCCGTTCGGAGGAGAGGAGAAGGTGGCGGAGCTTGGAGCACAAGCAATCGGGCGGTGGCGGTTCACCGACGTCGGAACGCGACGGTGGAGGCGAGGAAGTGCGGTGGAGAGCGGCTCTCCCGCTCGGGTTCTCCGGAGGAAGGAGAAAGGGAGCGAGCGAGGGGGCGAGTGGAATGGAGGCCAGACGCGCGCGGTGATTTGAGGCGGAGCGCGCGGGGTCCACGGGCGGCCACGCGGGGTGGCGTCGTCGGCATGCGGCCGCCACGCGGCGAGCGTGCTCTGCCGCGGCGCCAGCGAGCCGCGCGCGCGTGGGAGCGGGAGGGGAAGAGAGGCCGGCTTGGGCCGGGCCGAGGCTGGGAGCAGGCGCGCGCGTGCGGAGGCGGGCCACTTCCGGCTGCGGGCTGAAACCGAGGCGGCGGCCTGCTGGGTTAGGATTTGATTTTTTTCAAATTTCTAAATTCAAACCAATTTCAAATACAGTTTTCAAACCCTATTTTGAACAAGAGAAAGACCTTTTTTGGAAATGACCCAAAAATAAAAGTTGCTTAGAATTTAATTCTCTACAACTTTGATTAAGGGGCCAACTCAAAATTCTCAACGGATTTTGAATTTGAGAATAAAAGCTAAATAGGGAGTATTTTTGAATATTTTCAGCATACATTTTTTAAACCAGTTTTTGACAAAACTTTGAGTAATTGAGTTGCTCCAAAAATTTGACCTATAATTCTAAGTGATATAAAATTTGTAGTTGCACAATTTTGATGAAAGGTAATTAGCACATTTAGTGTGGAATTGTCACAACATGTTATGTAATACTAGTTTTCCAACTTTGATTTCCTTAAAGATGTACTCTAACTACATATGATTATGAATGCAATGACATGGTATGCTCACGATTGAAATGCTAATGCTTGCGTAACACCGGAGTGTTACAGGATGGCACGCTAGCTGAGTCTGAGGTGCTTCCTTTTCCTGCTTCGTACAAGGGATGAGACAAAGAGAACCAAAGCCCACGATGCACCAAAGATTTCGTTGTCCCGTTGATTTTACCCATTTGCGAGATCTAGAAAGTTCTGCATAGTAGTCAAAGCTCTAATCATTGTTTGGCACTCCCTCGACCCACTTTTAGGCTTATTTTGATTATATAAAGATCAAAATTAGTGAGTTTTGATGAAGGATTAAATTATATGCACGTTTGGTGTACAAAGTTGCAGCAACCGATAGTTTATTGTAATAGAAATTAAAGTCCAATATATGCGCATAAAAATACCCGTCTCTGTTAATTAGGAGGTATGCCAAAGAGCTGGGTCTTCTCAGGTTACCAATTCCCCTGCAGAACATCAATGACTTTTCAACTTTACAATATGCAGATAGCACTCTCATTATAATGGAAGGATGTGCCAGGCAGCTGTTTGTCTTAAAAACTTTGCACAGTGCTTTCTCTAGACTGAAAGTCAATTTTTAGAAGTCCATGATGGTCCCAATTAGTATTTTTCAAGAAAAACTCAATCACCTCGCAAGGACTTTTGGCTATTCAACTGGTACCTTGCCTTTCACTTATTTTGGACTACCCCTGGGCCTAACAAAACCAAGAGTTGGGATTCATGCCCATTGTTAATAGTGTGAAAAAAGGCTGGTCAGCACATCAATCTATCTATCCCAGGCTAGAAGATTGTAGTTGACAAATTATGTCTTCACCGCCCTTCTAACTTTCTTTATGAGCCCCTTCTCTATGCATGTCACTGTGAGAGAGCAAATATATAAATACAGAAAACATTGCTTATGGAGGGGCACTGATGAAAACAACATAATCAATGCAGAAGCTGCCTGGACCTTAGTCACAACTCCAAAAACCGAGGACTAGGGGTTCTGGACTTGAAAACACAAAATGAACCCTTACTGATCAAGAATCTGCATAAATTCTTCAACAAAGTTGATATTCCTTGGGTTAACCTAGTTTGGGAAAAATACTACAATAATGGCAAGTTGCCAAGCCATATCAAAAAGGGATCTTTCTAGTTGAAAGATGTTCTCAAGTTACTAGACAAGTTTAAAGGAATGGCCATAATCTCCATTCAGAATGGTGCTTCATGTTTGCTATGGGATGACCTCTAGCTTGGTCAAGTCCCAAACATGCCTTTCCCGAGCTTTATTCATTCACTAAGAAACCAAGCATGACACTTGAAGCTGTCAAGTTTCCATCTCTAATTCAGAGCTTTAGCCTGCCATTGTCGGCAAAAGTTTATCAGCAACTTCTTCAGTTAGAGGAGATAGTAAACAACTTCCAACCATCAAACTTAAATGATGCTCAGTCTTACATCTAGGAAGCCAGGAATTCTCATGCGCAAAAGCTTATAAACAGCTCTCTAATTCAGCCTGGGTCCATTCTGTCTTCAGTTGGATACGAAAATCTTCATGTCAGCACAAACATAAGGTGTTCTTCTGGTTACTGGCTCATGACAGGCTTAGTACACGAAACATCCTGAGAAGAAAGAACATGCATTTGCAATCCTTCAATTGTGTTTTATGCAAGACCATCTCTTTTTGCATTGTGACTTTGTACGGCCTGCTGGCATTTGAGGATGTCCGCACCCATGATCCTCTATTTTTATCCTCTATACATCCTGGTCATCAAGATTCTCTCCTCTATACTCATTTCTCCCGCACTCATCCATCCTCTATATCATCCTCTATCCACTGTGGGGCCCACTTGTCACTTTATCTAAATATATCCATGTGAGATCTTGTTTTGAAGAATTTATTGAAACGAATTTAATGGTGCAATCGGAATTTAATTTAGTTTTTTGGTTTGTGAGTTATAATATTTTTTAGTTAGTTGAATTAGTGGGGCCCGCTGTTGCATGCTCTCTCTCCTCTCTCCCGCATGTTGTTGGCCTCTCCGCGCACAGCAGCGCTGCCCGTGGGCCTCCCCCGTCACGTCGCAGATAGCGGACGTCCGCTACTCCTTCATGTATAGCGGATCCGTGCTCATCCCGGACCGGATATCGGACGCCGCTGCAGCTTTTCCGTCCGCTATCCGGACCCTGCAGGACGCGTTTAGTGTACCGGTGCGGACAGCCTGATAGGTCTGACAGTCATGTAATCCCAAGAGCCTTTCCAAATCTTGGAAGCCTTTAGGGCACAGCTCAGTGTCCCATTCTTCATGGAAATTATCATCATCATGTGTTGGAGCATCTGGACGGTCAGAAATAATCTAATCTTCAGGGGAGAGGAGGCAACTACTCAGAAATGCAAATATGCCTTCAGGAATGTCTTCGGCTTAGTTATTAATTGTTCGCGTGAAGAAAAAATATCTTCCTAGGATTAGTTTCTATAATCAAGCTCATTTTTTTAATCTCTCTTTTTTCATGAGCTGGCTGGTTGAGCCCTAAACTTATGTTTTTTTCTATATTTGTCTTTTTTAAAAAAAATAGGAGGTATGTCTCCTAAAATATTTCGTCCGTAGTCTTGGATACATTTTGGAATATATTTTTATAATTTACATTTTTGACATGATGATGTTAATATTTTTGTATATAAATCCAATTAAACTTAGCATAGTTTAAGTTAAGATAAACTCGGATCCTTCTCATTACAAGACAGGGGAGAAGCAACTAAGAATGAGAAAGAGTGAATCCAAACATATGTTAAAAGGCCTAAAGGGTATGCTAACTTCTAGAAGAAGAAAAATTAGCAACGTAGAGATTGCTTTGCTAAAACTTAGCATGCTAATTTTAATGGATCTAAACAAGGCTCTAGTACTTGCCATATTCCCTATTATTTGATGTTACCAACCGGGTGTCAGTTGAACGTCAACAATGATGGCACCAGCGAAGTGGATTGCTTGCAGTATGCGCGGATGCGATAGTGTATGGACCATTGTAAATGCGGATTCACAAACATTCTATAGGAGTACTTAAAACAACTGGAGCAATGTACTTGCATCCTTATTAAGTACTTGATCGAGTAGGCAAAGGACAAGTTGACAGCCTAGTTAGTGGTGGATATCGAGCCAGCTCTACTCCGAGATTGAAATTAAAAAAAAGTTTGCTAATCTTCAATCCAAGCAAATGGCAACATAAATCCATGTCTAGACTCAGCGTCACCCGTGTGCTGGCGCCAGAGGTCGGCCTGGGTGGGAGACGGACAGACGGAGTCACCGACTCAGGCCGACTGGAACTGGACTGCGGCGCTGGGCCAACTGGAGTTGGGCTCCCGGCCTGCTGATTGCCCTGGCTCATTCGGCCTAAGACTACCCGCAGTGGATACTCTAAAACGATACTCTAAAACTTTAGAGTATGAATATAGAGTAAAAACTGCTGCACTGGATACTCTAAAACGATACTCTATCCTTTCTCTCACTCTATATTTAGAGTAGTACTGTGCTTACTCTATACTCTGTAGTGGTGGACCCCGCTAGTTAAACAAAGGAAAAAATGTTATAACTCACAAACCAAAAATCCAAATTAAATTTCGATTGCACCATTAAATTCGTCTCAATAAATCCTTCAAAACTAAATCACACATGGATATATTTAGATAAAGTGACAAGTCAGTCCCACAGTGAATAGAGTGGATAGAGGATGATATAGAGGATGGATAGGTGCGGGAGAATTGAGTATAGAGGAGAGAATCTTGCTGACTAGGACGTATAGAGGATGATATAGAGGATGGATGGGTGCGGGTAGTCTAAACTTCTAACTTGGCTTGTTCAGAAAATACAACGAGCCAAGCTGAGCTAGCCAGCGCCAGCGGATTCCTGATACAGCGGAATCTGTTATGCTAACAAAGTAACAAGCATGCTTATGTCTACTGTGCAAGTGCACGATCCAAAATTACCGCATTGTAATTATCTCTGTCAGACCCCACCTATTCTCTCGTCAAGTTCTGCCTGTACGGTTGCAGCAACAGCCTGATATTCGCCTTCTTCTGCAGAGTCTGGAAGGTTGCTCCTCACATCACTTCTTTGCCTGCCTTCTCGCTGCTCCAAGCAAGAGGACCTTGCCTACCAGTCCGGTGTTGAGCACACAAACCGCAGCCACCGCACCACCAACCACCGCCCACTTCCAGTCGAAACCGTGCTGAACTGCTTGGGAGCTGTCATCCTCGTCGCTGACTTCATCTGCGACGGAGAGATCATGATCCAACGGACCATTTGAATCCGAGATGGATATCTTGGTGGTCACTCGAGCCATGATGGCGCTGTGTGACAAGGTGTTTTCTGTGCCTCTCATCTGCTGGTACGCTCTGAATCCAGACTGGAGTTTCTTCACAGCACCCCACATGCCATGACGAACAGCAACCCTGGCAACATCTTTTGGTATTCCCATGTCCTCGTAGTGAACCAAAGTTACTTCACACTCAGATTGCTGACCCACATGTTTAGGCGACTGAACTGCATTTCACAAACAAACAATATGATTATAGCGTCAAAGGTCTAAGCATTTGTGTCCATGCTTGACTGCAAACCTTTCATGTTCAGAAAAAAAAAACACAGCTCAAGACAACATAATGATACTAAGAAAAACAGTTACCAGCTCTAATACGCCAACTTGAGAAGTACAGCTCCACACGCCTCGGTTTTTCTTTCTTGGGCAATGACGGATATGGTACACCCTGCCAAATGGAGGTTGCTGAGCGCTCAGATATATGCACTTACGTAGGATGTTGGCAAACACTTTCAACAGACAGCAATATTAATGTATTGAAATCCCTGGAATCTTATCCATATTTCACAAACATGCCAGACAAGGTAGCATGTCACTCTAATATACGGAGACCTGAGTTTGATTTCTCAGCAAGATGTGTGTGAGAGTTTTAACAATAATATCTAGAAAAAATGTTTGCACTATGTTTGGTTCAATCTTGACTCTCATCAGTTAAATCCATCTTAAAATACTAAGATGTGCTCCAATCAGCTAATATCAATAGTAAATGACCCAGTGTAATGGTGTAGCTGGCTATGCTATTCCTAAGTAAGTGAATGGCTCGTCTCTTTCCTCTTGACCCGGGCGACGCGGGCGTCCCGTGTGACGCGGGCGCAAACCATGGCGTGGGGGGCGCGGCTGCCACGGGAGCGAGACCTACGCCCGAGCAGGGCAGGTTTGCGACTCGAGCCCAAGCTACAGGGAGTGGTTCGTGCGCACTGTCGGGAGTCGGGTCGGCGCCGAGCTCCGCGGACGCGGCCCATGTCTCGACGCCTTTGCAGTCGCTGACCTCTGGGCCACGGAGGATTCCGGGAGACGAGAGGGAGCTCCAGCCTCCTTTTGAGGTCACGGGTTTCCACTCTTCCTCCCCATCTTCCCACCCTCCCATCTCGCCTGGTTGCGGGAACCCTAGCGATTCCTCCCGAATCGCGGCGGAGAGGCGGAAGGAGGCTAGGGCGCGGCTTCCACACGAGGTACGTGATCACCCCGACGCCGATTTGAGCGCTCGCCTTGTTCATCTGTGGAATCGTAGCATCGAGGTTGGGGTTTGCCGGGAGGTTTTTGTTCAGAATTCGGATAAGCTGGTTTATGGTTTACCGGAGGTAGCTCCCCTTCGTGGCGCTAGTCCGGCAAATCCGCGATGGTGTACTTTGGGTGGTGATACCCGGTCGTTTTCGCAGGTTCTTAAGGCTCCTCTGCAGCCTGGGAAGTTCATGGATCGGCGTCTGTACCCTCCGTATCGTCAGGGGTTCGAGGGGAACCGGGGGTCTAGTTTTCGCACTGGATGGCAGGGAGGTAACCGGGGCTGGGTTCCGCGTGGTAGAGACAGAGGTGGTGGTAGATTTCAAGGTGGAGGTCGTGGCTACGGTGATAGAGACAACATGAACCAATACCTCAGGAATAACAGGAGGATTCCATTCCAAATCAGAAGGCGAGGTCCACTGAAGTTGAAACCTCTGTGAACAACAGCTCACAAATTGCGGCTAATGACTCGCAGCAGGCTAAGGAGGGGGATAACGGGGCACGTGAAGCTCCTGGTGAACAGCTGGACAGACCTCAGTTCTGTCCCAGATGTGGAAAAGTGGGTCACATTGCTTCTGCTTGTCTTAACCCTGTGGTGTGCTCGAGATGTCACAATGAAGGGCATGTGGCGAGAGTTTGCTCTACTAAGATGCCTTGGGAGTTCATATCTCCTTTCTGTGGCCTTTCTGCTTATGGTCAGGGTTTTCATTTCATTGAGAGTACCAGCAATGAGGAAGGGATAAAAGACATGTCTACTACTGCTTTAGTGACTGTCACTTCTGGACAGGCTACTGCTAGACAAATTGAAAATGAATTCAAAATGAAGGCTGGTCCAAACTCCTCTTGGAGATGGTTTGCTAAAAGAGTTGGAGAGGGCAAATATCAGATGAGGTTTCCCAATGCACAGACTATTGAGGACTTAGCCCACTTCACTGAGATGAGAATGAGATCTGCCCCTGAGGTGGTCATTAAGATTGAGAAATGGAATCCTACTACTGGGTCCAAGGGGCCCCTGGATGTGGCTTGGTTCAGAATATCCAACATTCCTTTTGAGAAAAGGTCCTACTCTAATGTGTGCATGGTTGCCTCAAAGGTGGGACTTCCCCTGGAAGTTGACAAAGATAGCCTGAACAAAAATGATTTTGTTAGGGTAAAAATTGGCTGCAGGGATGTCACCAAAGTACCTGCTTCTGTGGATGGGGTACTGGATTTTCACTTCTATGACTATTTTTTCCAGAGAGAAGTGCCACAGGATGGGTTCACTGATTCTTCTGGAACTAAATGGATAAGAAATGAAAGAGATCAACCAAAAGATGATTTCCCATCACCTAAGAAACAGAAGATGGAACAGAGTAAGCAGGCTGGCAAGCATTCTGAAGCTGGACCGAGCAAGAATTATAGTACTGACAAAGGTAAGCAGGTAACTGGTAATGGTTCTGGGATTGGGAACCAGCAGCATACAGTTTCTGAGGACAGTGAAGATGAAAGCTTACTTATGGGAGATCTTGTTGTTCCTGGTTGTGAACAACTGAGGTTTGGAAACTTTGACACTACAGAGCTGAGGAAAGTGGTGATCAATGAGTATGGATCAAACTTTATGAAATACAAACAAGATCCCTTGGTGTCCATTGAAGCCAAGAAAGCTCTTTTTGACAGCAAAAGAGATTATATTTTCCAGTTTGATAATTTTATTGGAAAATCTGGATCCTCCAAGAAAATGTCTACCATTATGGAAGATAAGGGAGAAGAAGTTACGGAGAGAGCTATATCTGTGAGCCCTGTTAAGGGTAGCCAAGGGGGCCCTGAAGCTGAGATGTCTAGTCAAGAAGAGAGGCATCAGAAAGTGAGTCAGGACATTGATTGGGACTTGATCCAGAAGGAAGATGAACAAGAGGATGTGGTAACTGTGATGGCCGTGGATACTGTTAATGGTGATAGCAATGTCAAGGATAGCAATCAAGAAGCCAGTGCTGATTATGATATACTTGCAAAAGAAACCAGCCAGCTGGAGGGGATGTTTGAGAAAGCTCAGACTGATACTGTGCAAGGGCCTGTTGAGGAACTCACTGCCTGGGAAAATCAAGCCAATAATCTGCAAGCTGTGATGGATAAGGAGCAAGGTGTCGGCAAGGAAGGGTGGTCCACATGGCAGGATGTGAGGCAGAGCAAGAGAATCAGAGCCAATGGCTCATTTCAGCAGAAGATGGGTGAACAAGCTACAAGCAAGAATCTGCAAAACATGGAAGATGAAGGTACTTTAGCAATTCACCAGAACTCCTTTGCAGTTCTTTCTAACACTCATATTATTGATTTGGCCGTCAAAATGAGGGTGCAATTTGAATCCATGTCTTTTGAAAAAATTGATTTACTTAAAGATCTTAAGAATGCAAGAATGAAATTGAATGAGCACTCAAATGCTCCTGTAGATCAAGTGATCAACTTGGAAGAGAATAATCTTCCCTTAGAGGATCAAAATATTCTTGAATGGGGATCTGAGGAGTCTGAAGAGGAACCTCTTGTTCTGATTGCTAGTGTAAGAAAAAGCAGATCCTCTAAAAAAGGCAAAAAGAAGACTAGAGTTACTAAGAAGCATCCTATTGATGTTTCTGTGGACTCTAAAGGAGATAAATCTAAGGTTAGCCCTAGATTTAATCTCAGGGATAGAAACACTATTAAAAAAGTGTATACATGATAGGCATCATTTGGAATTGCAGGGGGGTAGCTAAGAAGGGTCTTAGCTCTTATATCAAGGAGTTAATCTGGGATCATAAAGCTGATTTCGTTGGTATTCAGGAAACAATGAAGAAATCCTAAACTGATAATTTTTTTCGAAAAATTGATAACAACAAGGAGTTCAGCTGGTTCTGGACTCCCTCTAATGGAAAATCTGGCGGGATGTCGAGTGGTGTTAGAAAGGATAAGTTTGAGGTGGAAAACTTTGATAGTGGTGACTTTATGATCATTGCTAATGTTTTTTATAAGAGCCTTAAGAAGAACTGGTCCCTGGCAAATGTGTATGGACCAGCTCAGGATGAGTTCAAAGATAGCTTCCTTGCTGAGCTGTCTAGCTTTTGTTTCAAGGCTAAGTATCCCATTCTGATTGGTGGTGACTTCAATATTATGAGATTTAGCTCTGACAAAAACAAAAAGTTTCAGGGCAATAATTTTTCCTCGGTCTTTAATCTTATCATCAATTCTTATGATCTTAGAGAGCTGCCTCTCTCTGGGGGCAAGTATACTTGGAGCAATAATAGGAAAAATCCAACTCTTGAGAAGTTAGACAGAGTGTTAATCTCAAGTTCTTGGGAAAATGAATTCCCATTATGTAATCTTAGGAAAATTCCTAGATATATGTCTGATCATAATCCTTTAATTATGAGGACAGATCTCTCCCAACAAATTGGTTCTAGGCCCTTCTACTTTGAAACATCGTGGTTGCAACACGCTGACTTTAAAAATAAAGTAAGGGAAATTTGGAATAAAAAAGTCAATGCCAAATCTGCCATTGATACCTGGTGTATCAAGGTGGATAGAGTTAAAATGTTTTTGAAAGGTTGGGGCCAAAGTCTGAAAGGGAATACTAGAAAATATAAAAATATTCTCAAGGAAGAGTTAGAAATTATAGAGAAATTAGAAGAAGAAAGTACTCTAGATGTTGTGAAATTGGAAAGGAAAACATTTATTCAAACTGAACTGTTAAGATTGATGGAGGAGGAAGAGAGTTATTGGCATAAGAGGGCCAATAGCACTTGGCTTTTGAAAGGTGATTGTAATACTACTTTTTCCATAAAGTTGCTAATGGGAAGAAAAGGAAAAACACCATCTTCTCCTTAAAACATAATGATTAGGTGATTGAAGGTGATGGTGCCTTAGTGGACCAAGCTACTCAATTCTATAAAGAACTTTTTGGTCCTTCTTCACCTTCTAGTTTCCATATGGAACCGGGGTGTTGGGACCCTTCTGAAATGGTCAATACACAGGATAATGAGGAACTTGAAAAACCATTCTCTGAATTAGAAGTCAAAGAGTCTGTATTCTCTATGGAGAAAAATACAGCTCCTGGGCCTGACCATTTTCCTGTTGAATTTTATCAACACTGCTGGGAGATTGTTAAAAGAGACTTGGTAGTGCTCTTTGATGACTTCTATCACTTGAGGCTAGACATTGGTAGATTCAACTATGGAATCATAATTCTTTTGCCAAAAGTTAAAGAAGCCAATACGATTAAACTGTACAGACCTATCTGTCTGTTAAATGTGGTATACAAGATTTTTACAAAAGCCTTAATGTTGAGATTAGATAAAGTTATGGGAAAGATTATCAACAGGAGCCAATCTGGGTTCCTGAAAGACAGAAATATTATGGATGGCATTTTAGCCCTACATGAAATTTTACATGCTACTAGAATAAAAAAGAAAGACGGTTTAGTTCTAAAACTTGATTTTGAAAAAGCTTATGACAAGCTTAATTGGGATTTCTTGTATGAATGCCTTAAACAAAGAGGCTTTGGGGATAAATGGTGTGATTGGATTAAACTTGTGATGAGCTCTGGTACTGTAAGTGTCAAATTGAATAACACCACTGGTAGTTATTTTAAGTCTGGCAGGGGGGTCAGACATGGTGATCCTTTGTCCCCTTTCCTGTTTAATATAGCTGCTGACACTTTGGCTAAAATGATTTCCCTGGCCCAAAGTAATAACCTAATCAAAGGTCTGTCCCTGAGTATATTAAGAATGGTGTTGCAGTCTTACAATATGTTGATGACACAATCTTGTGCATCCAGGATGATATAGAACAAGCTTCTTATCTCAAACTTCTTCTGTACTTATATGAAGATATGTCTGGTCTTAAAATCAAATTTTCCAAGAGTGAGGTTATAATGGTAAGCCAAGATGAATCTAAAAGCCTTGAATTCTCAAATATGTTCAATTGTGCAACTGGAAAGTGGCCTATTAAATATTTAGGGGTACCTGTGGCTGGCTCCAGACTTCATGTAGCTGACTGGTTGCCCGTCTGTGAAAAAATAATGAAAAGACTAGATGGCTGGAAAGGCAGTTCTTTGAGTTTTTTTTTTTTTTTTTTTTGGGGGGGGGGGGGGGGGGGGGGGGGGGGAGATTGGTGCTGATTAATTCATGCTTAAGTAACCTACCAATATATGCTATGTCTATGTTTTGGCTGCCTGTGTCAGTCATAGATAAGATGGACATTGCTAGGAAGAGGTTTTTCTGGCAGGGAGGTCACATGAAGAAAAAATATCATCTGATTAAATGGAACAAGATCACAAAACCTAAAAAGAAAGGTGGGTTGGGCATTAAAAACTTGAGAAGAATGAATATCAGCTTACCATGCAAATGGTGGTGGAAAGCTGAAAATGGTGAGGGCATTTGGCAAGATATAGTCAGGAAGAAATATATGAAAAAAAAAAGGATGATTAGCCTTTTAGCTAAAAATCCCAAGAATTCCCCTGTGTGGAATGATTTATTAAAGGTTAGACATGTGTATTTGAAAGGGAGATCAATGAAGGTGGGAAATGGTAAAAATACCAGTTTTTGGCATGATAGATGGTGTGGTCTTGTCTCCTTAGCAGACAAGTTCCCGAAACTTTATGAGATTAGTGTTGAACAAGAATGCTCGGTTGAATACATGAAATTGAAAAATTGGAGACTTTCTTTCAGGAGATGGCTGCATGAAGACCTTCAGTGTCAATATAGAAGACTACATGACATTGTATTTCGGTATGGTATTAACTCTGTTAAAGATCGTGCGAACTGGGATTGGGAAAAATCTGGTTTGTTCTCTGTAAAGTCAACTTACAAATACCTGAGTAGGCATGATTATGGGCCTAGTTGCAAGATGATATGGAAAGCTAATCTGCCTTTGAAAATCAAGATTTTCATGTGGCTGGTGTCTCAAAATATCATACTAACTAAAGATAATCTGATAAAGCGTAAATGGAAGGGAAATAAGTCCTGTGCTTTCTGTACTGAGAATGAAAATAGTCGCTACTTATTTTTTGAGTGCCCAACAGCCAAATATGTTTGGAGCTTGCTGGCTTATTCTTTAGGGTCTGTCTGTAGGCCGAACAGTATGGAACAGTACTGGTTCTGGATTCAAAAGATTCTTCCCCAATCCCCCAGTCTGTACGCAGTTGGATTGGCTGCTGTTATTTGGGCCATTTGGCGTACAAGAAATGCAGCATGCTTTGATAAAAAAAGAGTGAAATCTCCTACTGAAATTGTTTGTTTGATCTGCTCTTTTCTAACATATTGGGCAGGTTTACTCAAGGAAGGTCTGAAGGAACAAGTGATCTAGGGTGCTGAGGTGGTGAAGTCGACAGCTCTTTACTTCCACAAGCAAGACCTTCAGAAGCGTACGCAGGAGGAACATTAGCTGGTGCCATTTGCTGGGTAGAAGCTTCAAGTTGCGATCATTGTTACGCGTTGGAAGTTGTAGGTGTCCTCTCTGTGGTTTAGTCTTTGTTTCTTTCGGTGCGCTGTTTATTCGTCTCGATGTTGAGGAGGCGTTTCCAAACTCTGGCAGTTAGTGGTAGTTTTTCTGGCATTATGGTCCCTTGGTGATCATATGTCAGGATGGTTTCTTAGTTTCTTATGCGTCGTACTATGGTTCTGGACTGTATCCTTTGTAATTTCGTTGCCTTGGTAATGAAATTCGGTTTTACCGGTGTGGAAAAAAAAATGACCCAGTGTAATGTTCTCTTCGTGTGATACAAGTCCATAGGAACATAGCTATTAATCTAGGAGTATGTTCATCTCCTCCTAGACCTAGAAACCTCATAACCTGATATCCCATAAAACTTAAAGATGCTGATGAAATTATGCAAGCAGTTCAATTTTAAAAGATGCTGATAGGTAACTTCAACACATCATGCAGTCAGATAATAAAACGGTTTACTATCTGAGTAGTTGATAATTTTGGGTTACAGTTTTGTGGATGGCAAAAAGAAAAAAAAAAACTCATGAAAATTATCATGCTTTTGGAAAACAAGCATTTATATTAATTACAATGCCGCTTCTGAAAATTTCTGCATACTTAGTTCAAACAGTAGAGACGTGCAAAACAAGAATGTTATATTAGCCGCTTCTGAAAGGGGACAAAACGATTCATCTTTGTCAGTTATAAAATTATATGAATCTTTTTTTTGGATAATGGAGGGAGCATAACATTACATGAGTAAAAGTATCTGTTAATAAAATACTGTGTACACATACCTTTGTAACACAATAGTAACTCTTCCCCAATTCCCATATGCGTCCTCCAAAGATGTATTCACGGTCACTGCAAAAGAATGGGAACTGGAAAACAAACAACATGTTGGAATTGAGATCTTAATATGAAGGTACACAGGGAACAACAGAAGCTGGACACCTTTTTTATCCAATGAACAATTGTTGCTCCACTCTGAGGGAACTCATCCAAAGTTTTGGAGTATGCAAGCATTGGATCCCACTTTAGACGAAAATCACCATCCCAGAAGAAATCTCTAACTAGTTCAGGAGTAGCATCCTCAAAAATAGTGCGGCTGCAGTACATAATAGGTCCCTCCTAATAAATACATTTAAAATAAACTCAGGACATGTACACAAAGATATTATGAGCATCCTCAAAAATAGTGCGGCTGCAGTACATAATAGGTCCCTCCTAATAAATACATTTAAAATAAACTCAGGACATGTAAACAAAGATATTATGGTAAATATTTAGTCATGACACGGATTTTACAGCATTTTCTAATTGTTCATGTCAGTTTATGTAGATTAAGTAACAAAAAAAGCTGATCAAACAATAGAGTCTCAGGATTCCTGTTTCAGTTGAAAAGGCTAATATTACAACCTCTCATTTCTATTTCTTAGTCTGTTTAATTTCAGATTATGTTGATTCAATAAAGAAAATGCTAGAATCTAACAAAGAATACACTAAACACTTCAACAGACACATGGTGTGTGTAATCAACTGGCCAATGAAATGATAGTATGTACCATGATGTGAACCGACAAGAATGGACTTTCAAAAGTTAAAGTCCTAGTCCTTTGGCATTTTAACCAGAATTGCATTCAGACATTAATATGTTATACACCACCTCTCAATCGTGGTAGCAGTACCTTTTATATATCCTATATTATTAGCATTTAATTCTCTTTGCACAATCCACTAGAAAGACTAACCTCAGGCTCACGCCGCCAGGCCTTGTAGGTCATGTTGGAGGTTGTACGCTCCATCAAATTCTGCCAAGCCGTATCCCCACTTTCCTTGTTATCTAAAAGTTGCAGGAGATGTTCTAGGTCCTTCTCAGTGACAGTATCATGCTCGCCCTCAAAAGTCGTCCTGCTGGTCAGAAAGTTTAAAAATTTGAACTAAGTTTTCACTGCAGAAAGAATATAGGAAAATTGTGGTGCATTCTTATGTCTTAAAGAACAAGTCGTGTGGTTCTGTTCTACTTGCATCTACTGCCACAAATTCCTAACGTCACTCTATGTCACCAATTCAAAACACAAACACACAAACCCTACGGACATGTGTCAGTTCATCAAGTCAGCTGAAATAGAGTAGTTTTCATGAGGGGCATAAATCAAATCTCCTAAACCGCCTTCTACACAAGGACAGGGTCGCCCCTGAATAAACTTCTAGATCATTCAATTCAATTCCGAAATGAAAGACCCCTAGTCTCCAAGAGAGACAGTTGTCAAGACTGATAGGCGCTGCATTTCCGCCACCAACCCCGGCCAACCCCGCCCGCCACAACAGAAAATAGATTGAACCCCTAGACGCAGACGCTGACCTGCCGTCGGCGCAACCTCCGCCGTCCGGGGCCGCGGCGGCATGATCCTCGGGGGAGGCCTTGTCCTGGCGCTTGCCTCTGAGGCGGCTGCGGCGGCGGCGGAATGCGGAGGAGAGGAGCCTGGGCGCGACGGAGCAGGCGGAGAGCGCGGTGCAGGCGAGCCAGAGCCTCCGGGCCCCGAGTCCCGGCGGCACCCAGAGCCAGAGGATGCGGAGGCGGCTGCGGAGGCCGAGGAAGAGCAGCCCCGTCCAGCGCGGGCGCCAGGACCAGCCGACGGCGAGGCCGATCATGACGGCGGCCCAGATCGGCACCGCGCAGAACAGCAGGTCGACGGCCATCTCCGCCACCGCGGGGCGCCGCAGCAGCAGCGCCACCGCCTCCTGCACCACCACCCCGCCATTGCTGCGAAGGCTGGAAGCTTCCGCCCCTTGATCCCTTTTCCTTCCTCGAGAGGGAGGAGGCAGACGAGCTGGGAGGAGTTGATTTTGGCGGAGGTTCTCCTGCCTGCGCCCGCGTGTGACGTGGCAAAAGCGGCGGAAGAGGACAGTTGGCTAGCGGACCCACGTGTCGGTGCCTCCGCGCGTCCATCCGTGTTTTTCTTTATCCGCTAGGGAAGGGTTTTTTTTCCTTTTTGATAAATCCGCTAGGGAAGTTGGGAAGCCTACCCTACAACTCAGCATTCAGCGTTCAGCGGATTGAGGAAGAAGGGAAGAAGCTATAATGATATGCTGCGTTCCGAAATACGCGTGTCGTCTGAGCGCGGCTACTGCCACCCCCACATGTCCTCTACGTCGTTGTCGCCGCGCCCCACCGCGCCCTCTGTGCGCCGCTGGCTCCACCCCCACATGTCCTCTGCATCGTCGCACCCGCCCACCCTGCCCTTTACGCGTCGTCGCCCAACTTTGTGCGGTTCGTGCGGTGTCGCTGAGCTCCGCATTGCCGATGACCTCCACGCGCGCTGAGATCCATGTTTTTCGGTGAGCTCCACGCCACCGACATCCGCGCCATCGGCGAGCTCCATGCACCGCCGTCGAGCTTTGCGTGCCGATGAGCCTTCATTCACCCAAACAGAAGGAGATGTTGCTATGAAAAACCTATGTTTCGAGTGTTTCGGGTGTTTCGAGCGCATGTTGCAGGTGCTTCAGGAACATGTTGCAGGTGTTGTGTTGCAAGGAAATGTTGCTCTGAAAACCTATGTTGCAAACCTATGTTTCAATTGTTTCAAGCGTTCCGAGAGCATGTTGCAGGTGCTTCAGGCACATATTGTAGGTGTTGTGTTTACGGATGTTGCAACAATGAAATTATACATGTTTCAACAGTAATCTGGGCATGTTTCAGTAGTACATAGGCGATGTTGCAACAACCATATTGTACATGTTTCAATAGTAATACGGGCGTGTTTCATTAGTACATCACCGATGTTGCAGTGGTGGGCCCAAGGGCATCCATGTGGAAGCCAACATCCTCTGCACGCCGCCGTCGCCCCCACCCGTCCTATGCGTCGTCGCAGCGCGCCGACCCTGCCCTCTGCTCATCGCTGCCGCCCCCCAACCCTCTCATTCTCTACGCCATCGCTGCGTCCCATCCTGCCCTCTTTGCATCATCGCCCAACTCCGTGCGGCGCCGCCTTTTGCACGCTGGCGAGCTCCATTTTGCCACCGAGATCCGCACCCGGACACTCCGTCCCGAAATGTGCATGCTCCGTCCTGTGTGCATTGCTGCCGCGCCCCACCCATCCTCTGCGTCGTCGCTGGCCCCAAGGGGAAATAGAACAGCAGTGGGGCATCTGTACACGGACGCCCAACGCTAGTCATTACGAAGAAGATAAGGAGAACAGGAAAAAATAAAGGGCATTTCGATCTTTGCATTAGTTTCCTCCACTGGGAGGAGCCGATTTGCCAAACGGCTCATAAAAACAGCTCTAGCTCCGCCGAGAGAGTTGTTAGGGGAGCTAAAGCCGAAAAAAATAGCTTCACCAGTGAAGTGGAGCCATGTCAAGGAAGGCATATATACTCACCGTTTTTTAATTAAAAAACAGTTAATTAGATCATGCCATGATAACGCCGTGTCTTGTTTTCCAGCACTGTTTTAGGTAACTGCATGGATAAGAAGAAATTATAGTTTATTTATTAGCAAAGTCTGCACTTACGAATTTCCAGGCTTCCAAACTGACTGCGTTGAAAATCATAGCCGTCGCCCGTAGTCAACATGGCCCAACAAGTGCTGAAAATCGTAGCCGTAGCCAACATGGTTCTTGGGGCCAGTAAAAAAAAACCACAGTTGTGACATCTGCTTCCCAAGGGGCGCCAAAGAAATCAAGTTCGGCGGCGGCCTGCGTTTCATAGCGGGAACTGCCAGATCACTCCAGATTTCTTATCATTTAAATTTCTCAAACTTATCCACAGTAGGCCCAGGAAGGCAACAGCTAACAGCATGCTTTATAAAATGGATGCGGCTGTTCGACATTACTCAGCCAAAGCTGTACCGTGAGTGATCGTGCATGTGATTCAATCATGCCTCAACTCTCAACTACATCATGTGATTCAAGAAGAACCACATTTATTAATGTCAAAAGGAAGATCAGACTGAGACACCTCAGGGGTAAAATAAAAAATAAAAAAACGTGCAAAGATAAGGTAAAAACTTCCCCAGCACACCGATACCTACTACTTGCACCAAGAGGCAGGCAGCAGGCTCTTTGGTTGCAGAGATGGGATCACGGAACTGATAAGACGACAGATTTCAGGCTAGTAAATATGCAAAAGCAACGCGAATTTACACTAAATTTCAATGCCAACCGGTTCCGGTTCCGAGCCTTTGCTCCCAAAACTGAACGGAAGTAAAGCTTCCCACAACAGAAGTCATTAACCAAATGGTACAGAGAGTATCCATCGGGTACAGTCAAGCAACATCATTTGTCAATTCCCCTCAGAATCGCGAGTCGCCCTCATTCTTCAGGCTCTGCAAGGATGCTATGAATCAATGATCAATAAGATAAGATAATATATGTGCATAAATGATTGCTATTTGCATGATAATATATGTGCATAAATGATAGCTATTTGCATGAAGTACAAACCAGTCTTTTGAAAGATCCACCGTGTACCAACTTCTTCAACTTCTCTGCATCGGACTTCGCCCGGTCCAACGCCTGCAGTACAAAGCAGCTCAGGAAAACATTGCATGGTGCAGTAGTAGTCAGGATTTCAATTAGTTCTTTCATGTAAGTTATTTCCTAGCCATTTTTTTGTTCCAGATTATTGTATCCGTCCACTAACTTTATCCTATCCCTTCCCCAACTCCTTCCCTATGGGTAGCTTCCATCAGACCACCCTCATATGCTTACATTAAACTAGCACCAGCTGCTAAAACAACTCATCCTGAAAGGATGCTAAGAGTTACAATTTATGAATATGTGAGGTTAGTGGAGATATTGAAGTATTTACTTCCTCCAATCACAATATAAGTCTATATAAGTTTGTCCTAGGTCAAACTTTTTTTTTAGCTTTGACTAGAAATATTTATAAAATATATTGTCCTGAAATATAAGGTGTCAAGCATTCATAATTTGTCCCAAACTATAAGGGATTATATGTGAAGTACATCCCCCTCCCCACCCCCCACACACACGCACACACACAAACACTTAGTTTAAAAAAGGCAGCATTGTATCCATAACCAACCCAGATCTGGTAATCACAATATCTCTCTACAATTAAAGGAGGGTTGCATGTGTCATTTACTTTATCTCACAAGTTGTCCTAGAATTCCTAGGATACCTTATATTTCAAGAGGGAGGGAGTATCTTTTTTGAACAAAAGGGAGTATCTTAAATGAAAAGAGTTATATATTATGACAACCATAATGAATCTATTATGTTCAACCTTGTGTTATCACTCTTTACAATTTAGACATTGATGGTCAAAGCTAAGACAAGCCTAGATGCACTTATATTTACAACCATAGGAAGTACAAGATCTCTAGAATGGCCAAATCAGATAAAAGAATGTTTTTAGTCTACCTGAATCAGCGCCTCAACCCTGCGCCTCATCCTGGTATGCATGAATCCTTCAGAACACTGATACAGGAAACCATAGCAATTGAGAACTTGCAAAATTATAAGTAACAGTTTAGTATAAATCTAATAACAAAAGATCATAGAAGACCAATAGTTACTGTGAGCAGAAATTGCTTCCAAAAGAAAATAGAATCAAAAGAGAGAATAACAACAACGAAGGTATGGGTTTGTTTATATTAATAATATAAGTATAGTTTGACACATGATAATGTATGCTCCTCTGCATCTTGGTAATAGTGCAAGATGGGATTGTGGTTGTGTATGTTTGGAGGGATTAAGCCCCCCACCCACCCACCTTTTGTACTTTTTCTTCTTAATAAATTAACATGCACCCCTCGTATGTTGTTAGGGGGGAAAAAAAACTAGAACACCCATCCTTGATTCTAGAAGTGCATAGAAACACTTAATATGAGCCAATGGTAGTCAAGATGCAGGGTATTGAATGCTTACTGGTAAGCAGCCAAGAACCAACACAATGCACAAGCAACATGAATATCAAATGTTCCCAAATTCACCATGACCCAGTAATTCTATATAGACAAATGACACCAGATTAAAGGGCCTTACCTTTACATGATAGCTTACATAAGCATGAAATGTCAACAAATTCCAAACTGTTCTATCTAGCTTTTTACCCTCAACATGCCGAGGGTAAACAACTGCACAAATCAAAAGTCTGTGAGGCAAAATAGTTTCATGGAGGAACAAGGGATAGTAGGAAAAGTATAAATTACCGAAAGTAACAAAGCCAGCATTTGCATTCAGTGCATCAGCAGATACTCCTTTTAACTCAAGAGGTGGTGCCGGAGACCACATACAAGAAGGAACATTATTAAGTGCAGCCGTTCGTCTTGCCTCCACAAATTCCTAAGTTTAAACAACAGCAAGAAAAAGAGTAAGCAAGATGCTCCCAACGATTGTGTCATAACGAAAGGGCCTTTGGCAGGATAGTAATGCCAACGCTTTAGCAGGGTAGCTATGCCAACAAAAAGTTTTTTTCTCAACACACAGGAGAACTGTGTTTCATTTCGTTAATAAAAACACCCAAACACTACGCACACCCCCCCCCCCCCCCCCCCCCCCCCCCCCCCACCCCCCAACACACACACACACACAAACCACTACACCATGCAGTTAAGATCATAAGAGAAGCACCATTGCAGATAAGACATGACCATGACACTCAAAGTAGGGCGGCCTAAACCAGTGCTATGACCAAGTTCCTGAGGTCCACAGCCTCAGCAGTGCACCAGGCAGCCCCTTCATCAATCACCGTCCTGACCACATATCTACAGAAGTACCATTGCTGAACAGGGAACACACAATCATTGCAATGCTTCCATAGCTCCCAAGCAACAAGGATGATGAGGGTGTTGAGTCCTTTCCTAGATTGTTTGTCAACTCTTTAATCGCTTTGCACCACCAGTTAGAGAAGGGTGGAGAGTCTAACAGAGGGATCAAAGTCTGCAGCTCAAGTTTCTGAGTAAAAGATGAACTACACTTTTCTTGCAAAAACGCATGAAGTTAAGAGATGCTGGATGGTTTCCTCATCCTGGTCACAAAAGGGGCAGGAACTTGGGTGTGGCAAGACTCTTTTCTCGAGCCTATTTCCAGTCTAACATCGGTTGAGGTCTGCTACCCATATGAAGAACTTACAATGGTGCGGAGCCCAATATTTGCGAATGCGCTTCCAAGGCACAAATCTGATAGAACCCATGAAGTAAACATTGCCGGCTGACCTACTGGAATAATTGCCCGATTTTTATGAGTTTCCAAGAGTGTTGGTCCTGCGAACTGAGAGAACACCCTTGAAATCCCCTATCCATCGCCTATTTTCCAAAGCTTAGTTCATTGCTCTTTGGTTCCGTGCATGACAAAGGACAAGAGGATGAGATTGGGAGCTATTGCAGCCATCATTTTGCCTTGCACCCAACGATCTGTCCAGAATTTGTGTCCCATCCCAGGGCCATATCAAACATAGCTTTTGCATTTGGATGAATCTGCACAAGTCCTTCCCAAGGCTGAGTAGGATTGATCTTTTGGAGCTACAACCAACAGATACAGAAGTGCCCACAGAAAGTAAGGGTTCTATTTGGGCTTGGAAAACTCCTTAATTGATGGGTTGCTGCATTGATACGGCGTGGCCGCCGTGGAGTACGCAGGGGAGAGTGGAGAAGAAGTTGGGACTGAGAACTGGAACGGAGAGGATATCGTGGCAATGGTGTGGTGGGCAGTTCGCCGGCGGCAGCGGCAGAATCGCGCGCAGCCACCGTCGAAGATGAACCCCACCCACACGGGAGGTTCTATTCTTCTTCGATGCCTGATTACAGCATTCCTAGGACACCTTTATACTCCAGGTGTCTTCCTAACAAACCAAAACCCCGATCCTATAATTCCTTCTGATTTATTGCTTTCTAAAATAACTAGAGGCGCCTCAGCCACTAGTGGCGCGCCTGGCCTTGCGCCGGTACTGCCTTCCTATGAAGGAGTCCACAACATTTCCCTCCTCCCCAACAAACAGCTCGTCCTCGAGCTGAAATGTAGGGTAGCGCTCCTTGAAGTCGGCGATAGGCTCCCAGGTAGCATCAGCGGCAGGAAGTCCCTCCCAGTGCACCAGGAGTTCCCAGCGTCCGCGGTTGAGACGAGCCCGGACCACTTTCGTCGGGGTTGGAACCACACGGCCCCTGAGGATGGCAGGCAGAGGCATGGGTGCAGCTGGAGGAACGCCCACGAATTTCTTCAGCAGAGCCACATGAAAGACATCATGGATGCGGGCCTTCGGGGGTAGCTGCAGGCGGTAAGCAACAGCGCCCAGTCGCTCGACCACCTGATATGGGCCAAAATAACGGGCAGCAAGCTTGGAAGGAGATGCCGCTGTAATTCCCACCGCAGTGCGCTGATGAAGGCGGAGCAGAACCCAATCACCAACAGCAAACTCCACATCGCGACGCTTCTTGTTGTGGTGCTCCCGCATGGTGTCCTGAGCAAGGATGAGGCGCTCCCTGACCTCAGTCAAGAACGTGTCACGGTCCTGGAGCTGACGATCCACAGCCGCGACACGAGCTGTTCCTGGCATGTAGGACATCAAAGTTGGTGGTGCCCGGCCATAGACCACTTCAAACGGCGTGGACCGAAGGGCGGACTGGTAGGAGGTGTTGAAGCAGAATTCCGCCCAGGGCAGCCACTGAAGCCACGAGCGAGGACGATCCCCCGCTAAGCACCGCAGGTACATGACGATGATCCGGTTAGTGACCTCTGATTGGCCGTCCGTCTGAGGATGGAAGGCCGAGCTGCGCAGGAGCTTGACACCAGCCAACTTGAACAATTCCTCCCAGAAATGGCAGGTGAAGACCGTATCACGGTCACTGACGATTGAGCACGGGAAGCCGTACAGCCGGACGATGTTGTCGAAGAAAGCCCGGGCAACGGACTGTGCAGAGTACGGATGGCTCAAGGCGACGAAATGAGCCATCTTGGAGAAGCGATCAACAATGGTCAAGATGACCGACTTGCCGCCAACCCTTGGGAAGCCTTCGACGAAGTCCATGGCGATGTCGCTCCAGATAGAGGTGGGCACAGGAAGGGGCTGCAGCAGACCAGCCGGATGGAGATGCTCCGTCTTGTTGCGCTGACAGACGGAGCAGCCCCGGACGAAGTCCCGGACCAGTTGATGGAGACGGCTGTGGTAGAAGGAGGCACGCAGACGGTGGAGAGTCTTTTGTGCACCTTCATGTCCAGCCTCATGGGCATCACGAAGGAGTTGTGGCCACAGGCGGGAGCCCTCTGGGACGAAGACACGGCTGTTGTACAGCAGCAGCCCGTCCACCAGCTGCCACCCCTCCGGCGCTGTGCCGGCAGCCAGCTGGTGGCACAAGTCTTGAGCCGCAGCGTCCTCCCGCAGTTCCTGCCGCAGGGTGTCATAGTCGGTGAAGAACGGTCCGGACAGGGTCAGCAGCGCTGCCCCCTCGTCGCGGCGGGACAGCGCGTCGGCGACGGTGTTGAGCCTCCCTGCGCGGTATTCGACCGTGAGGTCGTACCCAAACAGCTTGGAGACCCATGTATGCTGCGGAATCGTCGTTAGGCGTTGGTCGAGGAGGAACTTGAGGCTCCAATGGTCAGTGCGGACGGTGAAGGCGCGACCCCAGAGGTAAGGCCGCCAATGACGGACTGCCTTGACCAGCCCTATGAGTTCACGTTCATAGGCTGGTAGCTTGGCATGATGAGGAGCAACCGGGTGGCTGAAGAAGGCGATGGCACCGTCTCCTTGATGCAGCACAGCGCCAAAGCCAGCACCAGACGCATCGCAGTCCACCATGAACCGCTTGGCGAAGTCGGGCAGCTGAAGAAGAGGTGCCGTAACCAGCGCCGACTTGAGAGTGAGAAAGGCCGCCTCAGCCTCCGCTGTCCAGGTGAAGGCCTCGCGCTTGAGGAGGGCGGTAAGCGGTGCTGCCACACCGCCGTACCCGGCGATGAACTTCCGGTAGTAACCGGTAAGGCCGAGAAACCCGCGCAGCGCTCGAACCGAGCGGGGTGTTGGCCATGCCTCCACCGCAGCAACCTTGTCAGCATCCATGGCGACTCCCTCGGCGTTGATAATGTGACCGAGGTAGGCCACCGAAGGTTCGCCGAAGGAACATTTAGAGCGCTTGGCGTAGAGATGATGGTCACGCAGCTGCTGCAGCACAATCTTGACATGCTGTAAGTGCTCAGCCCACGAGTGGCTGTAGATCAAAATATCATCAAAAAATACAAGCACAAAGCGGCGGATATATGGCTTCAAGATGTCATTCATGAGTGCTTGAAAAGTAGCAGGCGCGTTGGTGAGGCCGAAGGGCATGACGAGGAACTCAAAATGGCCACGGTGCGTCCAGAAGGCTGTCTTGGCGATGTCATCCGGATGCATGCGCACCTGGTGGTACCCGCTGCGAAGGTCGATCTTGGTGAAGAAGCGGGCACCCTTCAGCTCATCCAGGAGCTCATCGACCACCGGAATCGGGTACTTGTCCTTGACGGTGGCGTCGTTGAGGGCTCGGTAGTCGACGCAAAAACGCCAAGTGTCGTCGTGCTTGCGGACCAAGAGCACAGGGGAGGAAAATGGTGAAGTCGACTCGCTGATGATCCCTTGGCCGAGCATGTCCTCGCACTGCCGTTCGATCTCATCCTTCAAGAGCTGTGGGTATCGATACGGCCGCACCGCCACCGGTGGAGTGTTGGGCAGGAGGTGGATCCTGTGGTCGTGGCGGCGCTGCGGGGGCAGGCCACGAGGCTCGTCGAAGATGTCATTGTAAGATTATAGGAGGTCCTCCAGGACAGCACGGGGATCAGCTATGGCGCGAGCGGCCAATCCCCGGCTGTGGACACCGGTCCAGTGGTGAGAGCGACCGTTGTACCAGAAGGACATCGCGAGGGCGTCGAAGTCCCAAACGATGGGTCCTAGCGTCCAGAGCCACTGAACGCCAAGGACCAAGTCGAAGCCGCCTAAGTCGAGGGCGAAGCAGTCGATGGAGAACGCCTCACCGCCGATGGTGACCGGAGTAGCCAGGCAGACGCCGGGGCTGCGTACCCGATCGCCGTTGGCCACCATGACGTTGAGGCCAGCTCTCGGCGTGACGGTGAGCCCCAGGCGCTGCGCAAACGCGGAGTTGATGAACGTGTGCGTGGAGCCGGTGTCCACCAGCGCCCGCAGCTGTGCCCCGCCCACTGTGACCTGCAGCAACATTGAATCCGCGGCCTTGAGGCCAGTCAGGGCGTGGAGAGAGATCTCCAGGTCGTTGATGTCGCTGAGGGGGTCGTCTTCGTCATCCGCCAAGTCCATGAGGAAGATGCCCTTGGCGGCGCACTGGTGCTCCTTGCTATATGGTTCCGGGCAGAAGTAGCACTGCCCGTTTCGGCGTTTCTCCTGCATCTCCGCCGGTGTAAGACGGCGGAAGCGTGGCCGAGGGCCCTCCGGCTTGCCCTCTGGCGGAGGGCCACCCGGGGCGCTGGTGGAGTAGGCCGATGCGATCGCGCGGCGGCCGGATCCCTTCGGTGCCGTCGAACTGTTGACCGCAGAAGACTCCGCGTGACGCTGCTCGAACGCCCGCGCGAGGCTCATGGCCTTCTGGAGGTCGACGGGGTATTGCATCTCGACGTCGTGCGCGAGCGGTTGACCCAATCCTCCAGTGTAGAGGTCGATCACCGTCCGTGGGGCGAGGTCGGTGCAGCGCGCGAGCAGGGCCTGGAACTGGCGCGAGTACGCCTCCACAGTACCCGTGCGGACCAGCGCCTTGATCTCAGCCATCGAATTGGTGCGGATCGGTGGCCCGAAGCGGAGGTTGACGAAGTCGACGAAGCGTGGCCACGGCACCAAGCCGAAGTCACGCTCCATCTAGTAGTACCAATCTGCCGCGGTGCCGTTGAGGTACAGCGAGGCCATCCACACCTTCTCATCATCGGGAACCTGATGGCCACGGAAGAAGTTGTCGCATTTGTTGAGCCAGGTCAGCGGATCAGACTCACCGTCGAAGGTGGGAAATGGAATTTTGGGCGGACGGTGAGGTTCGCGGTGACGGTCGATGAAACGGTCGTAGTCCCGCCCACCGCGCCCATAATCGTGGCCCGCACGTCCCGACTCGCGGCCCTCGCCGCCGAATCGCTCGAAGCCGCGGAAATCGCACCCGTCGTAGGCGCGGCTGTCGGTGTAGCGGCGCCCGGCGCGATCGTCGTACCCGCGGTCCTCGAAGTACCCGTGACCGCCGCGGTCTGCATACCCGCGGTCGCCACGGCCGTCGGAAAAACGGCCGCCGCGGGCGCCGAAGTCGTGCGCGTCCCGGTCATCGAAGTCGCGGCCGCCTCGGTCGTCCGAGTCGCGTGCGCCGCGGACGTAGACGTCGCGGTCGAAGGTGAGGCCGCGCGGACCGAAGGGGTCGCGATCGCGGATGGCACGTTCGCGGAAGTCCGCCCAAGCGCGGTCACGGTGGAGCCCCTGGTCCATGTCGTCCCCGTCGGCGCGGAGGTTGTCCGTCGCGTCGAGATCCTCCTCGTCGGCACCCTTCCCAGCAGCGGGCTTGCCGCCCTCGATGCGCGCAAGACGGGAGTCATGAGAATTGAGTCGATTGGTGATGGTGGTGAGTTGACCCAAGATGCGATCCAGCTTCTCGTCCATGGCCGCAGGAACAGAGGAGGTGCCGGACCGAAAGGTCGATGCACCAGAGAGGGTCTCCGATACCAAATTGATACGGCGTGGCCGCCGTGGAGTACGCAGGGGAGAGTGGAGAAGTTGGGACTGAGAACTGGAACGGAGAGGATATCGTGGCAATGGTGTGGTGGGCAGTTCGCCGGCGGCAGCGGCAGAATCGCGCGCAGCTAAGGCTGGTAAACGAGCTGGCTCGGCTCGGCTCGGCTCGGCTCGTTCTGGCTCGTTAGGATAACGAGCCAGCTCGGCTCGGCTCGTTATCTTAACGAGCCAGAAAGCCAGCTCGGCTCGGCTCGTTACGAGCTCGAGCTGGCTCGTTAGGCTCGCGAGCCAGGAAAAAAAAATACAAAATATAATATTTGTATTTATCTAAAGCATAAAAATATTAATAATATAAAAATAATATATTCAATAGCTTTAAATCGAACAAAATATTCATATGAGCTAACATATTATCTATTTGTGAAGTGCAAAACATGAAGTAATACAAAACTAATATAAGTTATGATGATTTTTTCTCTAAAACTACGGCTCGTTTGGCTCGCGAGCGGCTCACGAGCCAGCTCGAGTTGGCTCGTTATAGCTAACGAGCTAAAATCCTGGCTCGGCTCGGCTCGTTATCCTAACGAGCCGAGCCGAGCTGAGCCGAGCGAGCTAACGAGCTTCGAGTTTTTCGTCCAGCCTTACGCGCAGCCACCGTCGAAGATGAACCCCACCCACACGGGAGGTTCTATTCTTCTTCGATGCCTGATTACAACATTCCTAGGACACCTTTATACTCCAAGTGTCTTCCTAACAAACTAAAACCCCGATCCTATAATTCCTCCTGATTTATTGCTTTCTAAAATAACTAGAGGCGCCTCAGCCACTAGTGGCGCGCCTGGCCTTGCGCCGGTACTGCCTTCCTATGAAGGAGTCCACAACATGCATATATACATTGCAGCACGAATTGTAGCATTATGATAGGTTAAATTGGTCTTTAGTGTCAAATGTAGTTGATACGATAAACATAAAAGACAATAGACCATGAGGAACACTTGGCCAGGAAGGTGATCAAAGAAACAAAAGGAAGCATCCAAAATACCTGCAGGAAGGAAGTTGCTAAAACAATATCAATGGAGTCCTGGAATCTCATTGGGTACATGATAGTAACTTTATCTGCCTGAAAAACTAACAGTGAATCCCATTTGTTGCAAACGAATAAAATTAGTACAACACACTTAAGTGATAATGTGATATTGTTCTTCCTAAAGTTATACCTGGGGAGCAAGGAAAAAGGATTCATTAGGGCGGTGAACAAGAGCAACAAGCTTGTCAACATTAGGTGCAGCTGTCCTTGAGGCTAAATGTTTCAGCAGGAGCTTCAGTGGTGCACCCAGCACAACCTCTCTAATAGATGCAATTTGTGTCAAGATAGCATTCCTTTGCTCTGGAATATAGTAAAGAAACAAATGGTTAGAAGGTACAAATACAGAGGAGAACATGACTTAAATAGAAAGATGATCACATTTAAGGAGATGTCTATGGCTTTGGCAGGCTTATCATAAACAGATACACCACAGATCAAGTACTCACTGACCGAATTCTACATCCTGAAGATAAATACAAGGGCCTAAATGTAAATGTGATGGATGAAAAATAGAAATATGAAAACTCCCACATCATCATCAAATAAATGTAACGAAATGGACATCGATGAACCTATTATGATGGCCTGGAAAAACACCACAACACTTCAGCAGTGCAAAGCCACTTTTATTCCAATAAATGGAAAAATATTTTAGTTTAACTGCGATAATAAATTAAGAATAAGAATTGATGAGCCAAAAATGTTTAGGTAATTGGGATGGCATTGTGTAACAAATCCAAAGATGCAATTAACTTTAAATAAAACAAGCATCTGTAAATAAAATGTAAAGAACAAACTGAAAAGATCTATCTGGAGCTCTTTGTTACCTTTTTTTTCTTTGAGGTAACAATTACTTAATCTAGTCAAAAGACACTTGAATCAATGCAAATCTTAGACAACTAATCACATCGTACATTCGCATGACATCAGAAGCATCTACTCATATACAGAGAAAGATGTTTCCAACTAACTAGTAATGAAATTTTGCTGATGAATGGCATCTAAAGATACACAAACCATCAGCAGGTTTGAACATGTTGTTTAGCAAGACAGCTATAACCCTGGAAATGTTACACTAAATTGAAATTTACTATCAGAGACACTTAAAGATACAAGGAAGCATCAACCAATTTGATCATGCAGCACAACAAGACAATTAATAACCTTGAGAAGGGAACTCTAGAACCTTCATCTGGCGGAAGTTTTGTCAAATTTATCTTCATTGTGAGATCAAACCCATCCTTTGGAGGATCAAGAATCTGCACAACTGGCCCATAAGCTGCTTTTATCGCTTCAATGGCACCAAGTGGAAGCCCATCATACAGAATTGCTTCAGGAGGTGGCAGAGGCAAAGCAACCGACAACACCATTACCTTTGGATTCCTCATAGTAAACTGAAACCAAAGCCCAGATTCATTAGAATTGTGATATTGAGCATGAGACAGGTGATAATCCTAATGTCTAAGGTGTACATGACAGAGTGATGTCCATATTCATTTCAGAAAATAAGAAAATGCAGCTTCCACACCCAAGAAGTTGAAAATTAGATGAAAACCTGCTTAAAGTAGAACAATCCCAACCTATAAATTTGAACGCACTTTCAGCTGAAATAGTAATGCTCAAACACTAGCAAGTCCATATGTGTTATATTACGAAACACAGAAGAAACCTTTACTTGCACCATTAACTAAGTGCTTGTGACTAATTACATGGTTAGTATGTAGTGTTATGGCAACCACTCAATATATGAAAGAACTCAAGAAGTAAGAAGGTTGACAGCATCTTATTCATTGCTCTTGTTACTGTTCTTGTGAACAAATAGGTAATTCGAGGTTAAAAAGGAAATGCTATTAAATAGCACGTACCAAACTGGGAAGAATAGACGCAATTAACTACTGACTATTGTTATATTCTGCAGGATTAACACTGCAAACTGTATATATTTTTTTGGACTGAAACATCAAACATCGAGTAGATATCCACCTTAGGATCAACTGTCTAGTTTGCACCAAAACCAACCTCGCCAAAAGTTAGCTACCCAAAGAATTTGACACTGATTAGAATTGATGCCAAAATCTGTCAAGCCATTGCCACCATGGTGGTCTACGTATTACCATCCATTTGTTGCCGAGACTTGGCACAGTGGCCACTGCTTTTGACGCAAATCTATGCGACAATATAAAAACTCACATGGATATGATACCGGACATCGTCGAACTCAACCGTGTGACAGTCGATGTCCATGCCCTTCTCGCCGCTGCATCGCACCGACGTCGCATGAAATGAAATTAAATGAGACTATTGCAAACAACCATGCCACCAGAAGCAAGATGCGGTTCTGTTATTTAAGCGAAAGCAAGGTGGCAGCGAGCGACATACCTGAGAACACGGTCTTGCAGGATCTGGAGCAGGAACCTCGATGGGGACTGGAGCAGTATCATCTTCCACGGCTCTCCTCCCACTCCTCCTGTCAACCAGCCTTGCGCCTCAGGCCCCCTCAACCCGACAAAATTCTCTCAGTTCCAGAAGCGTGCAGCACTAGGATAATGATAAGCTGTGGTATAGCACTGAGGCTGAAATTTCATTTACTGATCATTTAGATGGATCCAAACTTTAGAAAATTCTAACATTTAAACGCCACCTCAAAAAAAACATTATTATCAGTGAGAATTGCATTATTGCAGTGACCCATCCCAAGCGAAATATATCCCATTCCTACCTTTATAGGAAGGAACATTAACAATTTGAGTCTGTTGGTATGCCAAAATTGAAAAAAAAAAATTATCTATTGTGACCCAATTGGCAAGCAATATAATCCGACGCAAACAACACCAAACATATCGGATAATGGAAAATCAAATACTAGAGGTGCTAGGGTCTACCTTTGGCAAAGGAAGCCCAGATCTGGACGCCGACGATGACGAGGGTCGGGTATGAGGAGTAGCCCACAACAGAGGAGGGTGCGGGGCGACTTCGCTGGGCGCCGCCGGCTTCTCTCCCCCTCCGTAGCGGCAGTTTTTCTCTACACTCCCGAGCCTGATGCAGGAACGGAGGCCGCAACGGATAGTGGTGCGCCTGCACAGCGGAGGGAGGAGAGATAAGAGTCGCCGGCGCTGGCTCGGTCACGGTCGCCTCCGGTGCGCCAACGCTGCTGTGTCGACCACGGTGAAGGAGGCACGGATGGAGGGGGGCACACGTGCGAGTCACGTGGACGCCCCGTCCCAATCCCAACTCCGAGTGGGATGAACCCGTCGACCGTCGTCGAATTTGCACCTACGTTCCCTCCGTCTAAATAAAAATATACATAGATCTATATTTGAACCTAGTAAATAATTTTAATTTAACTAAATTTATATAAAATAATATCAATCCCTCCTAGTGGTGGCTCACTGTAGAGATTACCTTGGTGACTTTATTATAATAAGCAATTGCTAGTTTTGTACGGCAAAAATGGGACATGTTCGTTTGGATTATGAGGGGATGAAAGTCTTGCTCGGCACATTATTGATGTTGATATTTGATGTCTTTCATGTTACATCCTTTGTTGCAAGATTTGTCATGAGGTTCCCACCTTTTAGAGTTATATCATTTGAAAAACATAGGGCTAGTCTTTCTAATCGGGCGATTCATCTATGAACGTTAGAGCATCTCCAAGAGAGTCGGGATCCAACTGGTTATTTCTATTTTTAGCTAACATGTATGAAATCTGGCCTCCAATAGACTAGCTAATGCCATTGCTATTTCATTTGACGAGCTATCCCATGAAAATCGAAAGCTAAATTTGGTTGGTCGGTCTGCCTTGCTATATTAGCTTACGTGACACTGACAACTAGTATCATGTTTGTGTTGCTCCAAAGTTTCATTCATTTCTCCTCCTTTCATAGAATATGGAGTGTGAGATATGGCTAGTCTGTTGGAGTGTGTTGAATTATAGTAAGACAATTTTTATAAAGTAGCTAGCCAAATGAAGATATAGAGTGTGGATTTTAGAATGTCTCTTGATGCTCTATCCTTCTTGGAGATGTTGTTGTGGAGAATCCCAGTCTCCTTATTCCCTATCATTAGCAGCTTGCTACGATGAATAGGGTGATACTTTGATGTCAAAGTTGAGGAGGCTTCACTAGTTGTTTTTGTGGCGTTGGTTCATCTTGTTGGTTCATTATGAGTTTTGTTTGGTTGTTTTGTTGGACTTAGTTGTTATAAGTTGCTCCCTTTCTATTGATATATGCCATGCAAAAGTATTATCAATTGTCTTTAAAAAAAACACATGCAACCGTCAAGAGCCTTTGTTTTTTTTTTTTTGCGCAATTTCAACATCAAGATTCATAATCTGACAGCCATGCACAAAAGACTTCCAATAATGTACACGAATTGGAAAAGTATCCCATGAACAACTCAGATCAATTTGTTGCGATCAAAATCATCCCATCCTAAGAGCCCAATCAAGTGATTGAAGACCATATATTTCTACCTCACCATGCTCTCCAGGAGGGCAAACTTTGGTCTAGGCTACAAGATAGTGTCCTATACACCTAGCCATGTCAAGATAAACCAAAGGGGGCACAAGTTAGACCAGAAATCAACGACCCTCTTTAGTCCAAAGATTCCAACCAGGCAAGCAATCAACATTCTTTTCAATAAAGGACTACACACTTGGATTTTAGTTAAGATCTGTTTAGATCGGCTAAAGCTAATTATTAGCCATAGCTAAAAATTGGCTAACCAAATTAGCCAGCTCAAAGGGTAGACAGCCCTGTTCGTTTGAACTTATCAGCACAGCTTATCAGGCGTGGTACAATATTTTTCTCTCACAATAAATCAGCTACTTTTCAGCCTGGCTTTTCAGCGAAGCGAACAAGAAATATCAAACTCATCAAACTCTAAGCACTGTTCAGTAAGCACTGCTTTTAGTTTGTCTTTAGTATAAATAGTCCAAAACCTTCTCTGGATAGGAGTAGAAGTCAAGTGATAAATCAAAATGTCACTAGAAGAGGCCGAATGACTAAAAATCACGGAAATGAACCGCAACAGGGTGTTAGGGACAACTGATCAGCTTGCTGCAGCCCACACGCCCTCAGGAGTAACCATTTAGGACGACTCTGTGACAGAGATTCCCTTTAATTCAAGGAGGCCGTTCATCTATGGTCCGGTTTAGAAGCAAATTTTTTTGCAAAATGGTTAGCATTTTCGTTGTTATTTGATAAATATTGTCCAATCATGGTCTAATTAGGCTTAAAAGATTCGTCTCGTCCATTTCGTCTAAACTGTGTAATTAGTTTTATTTTTTATCTATATTTAATGCTTCATGCATGTGTCCAAAGATTCGATGTGATGAGGAATCTGAAAAATTTTGCAAAATTTTTTAGGAACTAAACAGGGCCTATATCCTCAAAAAGATCCAATTCTCAGGATCGCATCAAAATACGTGATTATGCCATACAATTTAAGAGATTAATAGAGGGATTAGATGTGTGGGCACAGACCAAAACTGCAATTACCAATACGTATACGTAGCCAACACATATATTACTAGAGCAACCACCAAACACCGCAAAAAAAGGAAGAAGTTTTGGCAATGAAGCCACCTCGAAATAATTTATATTGCATTACAAGTTTACAACCTTCATAACCGCTATGCTAAGATCGCAAAACTAATCCACCCAACCACCACTTCTGTACTGATAGAGGTGAGCAGCACGGCACCTTTCTTTGCCATCTGATGACCGAATACAGCCTTAGATCCTTGTTCGTGCAGTCAGAGCCTAACATACCAACCAACATTCTCCAACCCCTGTAATATAATTGAGCACTGTAAATACTAAGGATAAGAATAATCTTCTTTTTAAAAAGAGTGATGCCAGCCCATTGAATGGACTTATGGAAATAGTTGACTCAAGGAATTAAACAAATTGTGCAAATTTTGGTAAAAAGTAAGAATAATCTTCTTTAAAAAAAGAGTGATGGCAGTCCATTGAATGGACTTATGGAAATAGTTGACTCAAGGAATTAAACAAATTGTGCAAATTTTGGTAAAAAGTAATTGTGAACATACTGTATTTCCTCAAACTATACTGTTGTATGTCTGCAGATACTAATCGGAGCAATATCATGAGTCGAACCTTACTAGGGATTTGATAGCAAATTTTAATGCTGTTGCTGTTATATCTTCATAAAAGGAATCACTATAAGACATTCCACTTTATCCTATCATTTTGAAACCTCTCCAAATCATTGTAAGTAGCAAACTAGCAACATCAAAATAACAACCACAATATCATTAAGAGCTATCATGGTAAGTAGCAAACTAGCAACCTAACAACTAATTTTTTGGTTTGTCCAAGACAGATGAAAAAAATTGTTAACTAAGTCAAACTAGAGTGGATCCATGGATTTCTCTATGCCCCATACCTGAACATGAGATACTCTATCCCAGCATTGACAACCCAGGACCAGATATGACAGCTATGGTAGTAGACTTACGATGGTACAGATATAAAGCAGTATATGCCATTTATGTTCCCAGTTGATAAATGTAGCACCTACATTTTTAATTAGACTATCCATACTTCAACTAACCATTAGCATCTGCTAGCAAACTAACCTCTACCAAAATTCAGAAATAAGATCTGCTATCTAATTAACCTCTACCACAGTTAGTTTGAGATGTAAACACTGATTGTATAATAGAATTTGCAGACATCTAACTATCTAATCACGAATGAATAGAAAAAAAAAAGGTGTGTCGAAAGTGTAGATTGCAGTAGTGTAGTGGATTGTAAATTAACCATGCATGGGTCTACTTTCAGATTTCCAAGAAAACAACATGGTTGCAAATTGTGAAATAAAAAGCTTTCATGGTCCTATTTACTACTCCCTCCATTCCAAATTGGAAGTCGGTTCTGGCCTTTCTAGGTACATATTTTTGCTATACATCCACATATACACTATGTCTAGATACATCTAGATAGACTTGAAAAGACAGAATGACTTACAATTTGGAACGGAGGGAATACATGTCAATGTATAAATCACATCAACTAGGAAGATGAAATTGGAATGAACAACATTACCACTCTACCAGCAGAAACATTTTCTAACATATTCATACGGGATAATATGCTGCCAACTTTCACTCCTTAAACTAGTGAACCAGAATATACAAACTATTTCATTTCCAAAAGTCATAAGACAAAAATTATGACTAAGAATATATCAAGCATTTTAATACAGCCCATCAGCCAATCGGTAAAATTCCACTCAGTTGCATTTCCCTAAATCTACGAGCTATTATGTACAGCATGAAAGTGAGGTTATTCACATGCAGGATCAAGAAACAAATTTTACCACAAGACCTGACCAAATTCACTGCATATGCACAAGCTAACTCATAAACACCCATATATTAATGCAATTTACATTGCTATTCTCAAATATTTAGCATTGTACACGAAGCTAATTTACACATTGCACAAGAAGGTGAATTTACCAGACAAGAAATATAATTGGTATGGTTATCACTTTATCATGCCCTGTTGTAGCATTAAGAAATGCAACCTGGCATGACAAGACGAATTCATGTTATATCATTGCGCACGCAACCAGCAAATTAATAACCATACATAGCATGATCGATCTAGCTCACTGTTAATGCAAAATGTGAAGATATTGACAATAACAGAGTCATCATAACATGGCCAATTGCTCTAATTAAGCTTTCACAGCATAACTTGTGCACTCGTACCATTGCTGCAGTGAGTCATCACATGCGTGGCTGCGGGCGCAGGATCATGATGATGATGTCAATAGCCATGAACGCAACAAGCGGGCTGAGGTCGAGCTTGCGGCCGAACACAGGGGGCATGACCTCACGGCAGAGGGCGAGGAAGGGGTCGCAGAGGTCGCGCAGGGCCGAGAAGGGCTGGCGGTCCCAGGGGATGTTGGGGAACCAGGAGAGCAGCACGCCGACGAGCAGCACCTCCCGGTACACTCCTAGCCACCGCACGGCCGCCGACATCGCCGCCGCCACGGGGGCGCGAAGGGGCGCGAGGTTGAGGCCTCGAAGGGCGGCCTCCAGCGTCGAGAGCGGCGATGCCAGCAGCCCGCCCAGCGCCGTGGCTGCCGCCGACGCCGACGCCTCCGCGGCGGCGTGCGGAGGGGTCAGGCGGAGGCCGCGGGGGAGGGGTCTCGCGGGGAAGGCTAGGGTTCTGGGGAAGGCCCGGGCGGATGGGCTCGGGAGAGCGCGGAGAAGCGGGGACCGAGGGCAGGGGGTGGTCAGGATGCCGTACATCTCGCCGCTTCTCCGGAGACGCGGGAGTGGAAAGTTGTAGGGCTCGGGGAGGAAGGGGGGTCGGGGCGGCGGAGGAGAAGGGCGGCAGCCGGAAGGCGAAGTGGCCGTGGCACGGGACGAAGAGGATAGGTCTAGCGTTTCGTGTGGGCCCCGCTTGTAAGTGAAAGATCTGCGGTAGTTTTTTTTTTAGGGGAATCTGCGGTAGGTGGACTTCGACCCCTAATAACACGGTAAATGGGCCATCAAGGCCGGGCCATATGCGATGGAGTACCAGCGCAAACCTAGTTTAGGCCTTTGGAATTGAGGAATTTTGTAGAATTTGTATAGAAATTTTGTAGGAATCCGTGTATTTTTATAGAAAAAAATATAGCAAGCAGAATTTTTGCCAAGTTCTTTTTTTTGTGCATAATTTTTTTTCCATGTTCTAAAGGGAGCTAGAGGTATCATAGATCAGTTGGTTGGTCTCTCGTGGTGGAACATACTCACCTGGGTTCAAGTCCTCGACTTGGCATGACTGCTCGTATTTTTCTGGATTTATTCCAGGATTTAACTGCGTTATGCTTTCAGTGGTAAGTGACGTCTCTGTCGACAACGAGGCGTCTGTGGTGACTTCGTGAATCTTGAGATTTGCTGGCTCAGTCCTTCGGAGGTACTCATCATGGTAGGGTTTACATACGTGTGTTCATAGGGGTGAGTGTGCATGCGTTGTGGACGTCTACGTTGTACTGTGTAATTCTAAAAAAAGGATATATAAATTAAATGTGGCTTTATAGTTGATTTGCAATTTTTGTGTGGTTTATTCATGCGCCTCATAAGTCAGGATGTTTGCCCGGCTCTGTATGCTGCTAACAATTTTTTTTTTCCAATTAAGGTCTCCTTCGGAACGTGGGATTTTTTTTCGTTCGTGCATTTTTCCTGTAAAAAATAAACTGAATAATGTGAAATTCCTGTGTTCCAAAGTGGCCTTAAGTTTTTTTTAACTACTACTGCTACTTCAATCTTCAAAAATACGTGATCCAAACTAACCCCTTTTTGATATTACCGTCCTGATTCTAAAACAAATTGTGCGACCAAACCTTTACCCAAAGTTCCGTTTTACATGTTGTCCTGTTTTTTTTGTACTATACTACTCACTCCATTGTAAAAATATATAATATTATAAGCATAAGTTTGTCCTAACTCCCAAATCAAACTATGCCATATCAAAGAGGTAATAGATAATGAAAATTTTATTATGCTATAATGTATCAAATTCCAATTTCACAGGAATATTGTTCTCACTAAATGAGAAAAGTGTTCTGCCTTCATATGAAAATGTTGTAGCTTCTTCACGAGTTTTTTTCCTTTTGTAGCTTAACGAAAATATTATTCTAGATTTAAGAATTAATAGAGATTGGGAAAAAGGATAAACAATATACATATGAAATATTTAATTGTCAATTATTAATAACTAGAAAAATCGATATAAAGGGGGGAAAAGGATTGGTCTTGCTGATCTTGGGGTTTCTCACTACGTGTTAGGTCGTGCGAAACCTCAGACGTGCTAGCCCTTACTCATGTGATCCGATTCAATGTTAACACTAGGCCTTGTGATATTACTCCCTCCGTTCCAATTATAAGTTGTTATGACTTTTTTGGTACATAGAATTTGCTATGTATCTAGACATATATTATATCTAGATACGTTGCAAAATGGATGTAAAAAATGTCAAAGCGACTTATAATTTAGAATGGAGGAAGTATAGACTAAAAGGCAAGAATTGGCAGTTTTGAGAGAAAAATATCAAGATTATACTCCCTCGATTCCAAAATTGTAAAAACTATGTTTGTATTGCTTATAGCAGAAAATAAAAAAGAAAAAGGTTTGATCAGTTAAGAGTTTCACCCAACTATCAACCTCCAACAAATGGTCAACAATTGAACCACTGATCATGAGTGCAAGCTATGCATGCATAGTCAACCTTAAACTAACCAACCCTTTAGGCCTCCGAAACTACAAACTAGAGTTAAAGCCCGGCTGGTATTATAGGCTTAAGAATCTTTGTTTAAGCTTGTTTAGTTGAGGTTATATTACCCGCTTGGGATTATTTATGCGAATTGTATTATGTAGCAGGAGTAGTCTTCGTTATGTTCAAAAAAAAAAAAGGTCTTCGTTAATCTTGAATTGTGACGCTCGTACCCCATCGCATATGGGGCAGCCTTCATGCCCGTTTATCCAGACCACTGTTAGGAGGCCTATGCTTAGCAGCATGGGAACATGTGGCTCTGTTTGTTTCGCTGAAATTTAGCTTATCCTAATGCTTATGTTGATTTGTTATAAGAGAAAAACATTATTCGTTCACTGAAAAATACTGTTAAAGTAGTTCCGTTCCGTTCCTGTTTCACGTTCCCGTTTCTCGTGGGAACATGGCTGCTTGCCCATCCACTTAGGCACTTTACGGCCTGACGACGGGTCAGCTCGCGGCGGCACCAGACGGCGTTCTGCTTGCACTGTTGCACAACGTGGAGACTCGGCGCGGCGGCGCATCAGGGAGAGGTCGTCAATCGTGAGAGTCGAGGTGCGAGGTGCGGAAGCGCCTGTCCCAGAGCGCTTCTGCCGTCTCGATGAGAAGAAGCGTCGCGTGGCGCTCTGGAAGTGACCGGCGCTTGCTGAATGATAAGCGAGTTGAGCGTCTTTGCTGCACTGCTTTGTACAGTGTGCAATCAAACAATTGTGATTGTGAGCAGCAGAGTAGGATCGTGTTGTTTGGTCTTCGTCATATGTGGCTCATCATTTTAGTCTTCTTTTACATGTTGCATAAAAAAACATTTCTTAAATTTCGAAGCAAATAAAATAGTTCCTGCTGTTTTAGATCCCCAATTCTAATTTCTAATCGTTCTGTAGACTTTAGAATCGAAAGGAGACGTAGGACACTAAACGAAACAGAAACCTCTTTATAATCACTCAAGTCACTGGTGATGAGCTGCAGCGTCTTCATGTCCTCCGATCACAGAATGTTGAACCAGCCCTAGCATTACCAGTCTATCACTGCTCAAACTCTCGGCAACGTTAGCACTAGCACGTCATGACCAGACATGGAGTGTCATCCAATCTTCCACATGGAGCTGAGGGGCTCGTCGCTGAACGCGAGGAACGAGTTGACGTTCATGCCGGCGTGCGGGTTCCGCAGCATGGACCCGTACTCTCCCTGCGCGACGCCGCCGTCATCGAGCCGGAACAGCTCCGCGCCGAACCGCAGCTGCTCGTCCAGGCAGAACATGGAGTGCACGATCGCGTCCTCGTCGGTGTAGTTGCTCTGGGGCAGCACGCACCGCAGGGAGAACACGCCCGTGTCGGCGTCCACGGACCCCCGGAGCAGCCACCACGCGGTCCCGGCCCGCGGCGCTGGGCCGCCCACCACGTCCACCGGCGTGAACTGCACGCCCAGCGACCTCGCGAACGCCGTCGCGCGCGCGTACGCGTGGACGTCGAAGGACCGCCCGGGATCCAGCAGGAACGACGCCGCCGCGTCGGCCGGGACGGCCGGCGCCGCCACCATCCTCCGGGTCAGGGACCGCACCTCGACGGCGCCGAGCCGGGACACCGCGGCTGCGAACGGGAGGGGGATCTCGAACGGCTCCGGAATTCCGCGTGGCTTGGCGTGGTAGCGATCGTCCCGGTGGGGCATCAGGAGATTGATGGCCCGGATCTTCAGGAATGTCGCCAGGCACATGGCGTCGGTGACGGACCGTGCCGCGGCGTCGATCTTGACGTCGTCGTCGGTCTTCTCCCGTCGAGACAAACGGTCGCCGCCGTCGCCGTCGCCACTTGCGCTATGGACGAGGAGGAGGCGAAGGACGCCGGTGGTTGTGGCGTGGACGGAGCGGCGGAAGACTTCCGGCACGATCTCGGCCCAGACCTCAGGATTGCTGGCGTTGGCGAGCGTGAACCAGACGCCTATCTTGCCCTCGCGGATGAGCATTTCCTCGAACTGCTTGTTTCCCACGAGCACGGTGGTGTCCGCGCTCGGCGGCGAGGTGCCACCGTCGGTCGCCTTCTGATCCTCCATATGGCTTTACGCCGATACAAATTACGTCTCCTCAGCCGAACCTTGAGCAGGATGAACATTTATGGGACATTGGGACGGTAATGTTTGGAATCCGAAAGGGCGGGCGGTGAAGGGAAGGATTGACCTTCACTCGTACACTCGTATGAGCCTATGAGGTGTTATGTGGATTGACCTTGAGTCAAGTTTTGGACTTATGCTTGGACACAAGGAAAAATAGAGAGGATAGTGTGTGGCTGACTAGCTGTTTTCGAAAGGAGAAGAGCTTATCTAGAGTTTTGGGATCATGTGGAGATTCTTGTAAGGATGCCTGTGATATGCATCTTGTGAACATATCTATGCAATAAAAATTAAGGTTTGTTGATCAATGTGTCAGTAATCTCGTTCCTTGGCTCCACTCTTTGGTCATTGTTTTATATGCATAGCTTTTAGTTTTAGATTGATTTCTTGTTGACAAGCATATACTTGTTCTGATCCATCTAAAACTGTGCTAGGGTATCATGTTATTGATCCAAAAAGTTTGATTGGTTAATCTTTTATAGATTTTGTTTAATCATGAAATTAGGGCTTAATCAATTATCGTCATTACCTGAGGCAACAACCTTGTTTGTTTTATATCTCAAGTTCTAGACCTTCAACGTGATTCCACCTGTGTTTGCTTAGGAATTTTATCGTGTTTATTCTGACAAAAACTGAGATTAATCAGAGTTAAGGTTTTTTTTATCGAGATCGGCTTTTTTGGAGATGTAGTGTTTTGTCCAGAAGAACTTAAAACGAGGTGCAATCAGGTTTTGTGTAACGGCTCTTCGATTGTACTGCCTGTACACTAAAGCAGTATAGCGTACACGTTCAACGCATCAGTCATTCAGCAGACGCCGATCACTCTCCTCATCGAGCCAGCGAAAGCGCTCCTAGAACAGTCGGTGCTTCCCATCTGGCACCTCTCCCTGATCACCTGCGCCGGCTACAAGCACCGGGCCTCAGCATTGTGTACAAGCAGCACGAGTGCACGACAGCCTGACCCGTCCCGTGCCGACGAGCTGGCCGCCGAACCCCGCCATTACCGCCACGAGATGTCCCGCCTCTCTGAGAAGGCGGCGTACCCGTATACGTAGGCCGTAGCAGCACGTGGTGCCGTCCTGCCGCGCGGAGCCCGGGACGAGGAGGAGGAGGCGAACTTGGAGAAGATCGACGACGCGTGCGAGGGAGGGCCTCGTCTCCTCCACGCACAGGCCCAGGTTGCCCTTAAACCCTGCTTTAATGCGTCGGTTCCTCATTGCCATCATATCGGGCGTCGCTCGTTAGTGAAGAGAGAGAAGGAGATTTTTTTTTCCAGAGACGTAACTCCGTCTAAGTTGACCGGAAGACTTTCTTGAGTTGTCTCAACATAGCCGGTTCCAAGCCCGGGTAAAGGAGGAGGGTGTGTTAAGGAGGGTGTGTTAAGGTCTGGCGAATCAACAGTAAAAAAACAGTTACTCTCATAAATTTGAAAAGCTTAGGAAAAAAGACTATATTGTTGTTATTGACGTTGCACGCACGTACCGTTGCCTCGCCCTCCTCAGTTCGCCTTTATTTGTCGTCCTCCAATTTTGCATTTTCAGTGGTCCCCGTTTGTAATTTTTTTTTAGATTGTCCCCGTTTGTAGACATGGCCGCCTAACAGTGGCCCGGATAAATTAAACAGGAAACGAAGGCCGGCCCATATGCGGTGGAGTACCAGCGCTATAAACGAACGATGGTGAACAACGAAACGGAAAAGATTACTCCCTGGTACAGAATACAATTCGCATAAATAATCCCAAACGGGTAATGTAACCTCGATCAAGCAAGCTTAAACAAAGACAGCTGAGCCCGTAATACCAGCCGGGCTTAGTTGCGCGAGCCTGTAACTCTAGTTTTGGAGGGCGAAAGGGTTGGAGAGAGTGCATCCTTATATTTGGCACACATGACTTGGGCTGCTTAATGGGCCGATCATGTGGGGTTTATTATGGTTGGGGTGAAACAACATCCTAACACAGACCCAGCAATGGCACGTCATGAAGCTGTCATGACGAGCCCTAGTAATTGCCGGTTGCCCTAATGTTTGCTTTTGCATTGCTATCCTCGGTTGCCAACCCTTTTTTTCTTTGTATCTTTTTTTCTAGTCATTATTAGTAACTGATGACAAATCATAATTGCTATCCTCGGCTGCCAATTTATATCTATCAAATTGTAAAATTCAAAATTGTTGGTATATGGGTTTTTAGCAATTTATATCTTCTAGGCTCAAAATATTTTATCCTCAGCGGCCATCGACGCCCTAACCTTACCGTAGAGCCAGCTGCAAATGCAAGCGTCGACCTGGATCCAGTTAGGATCGTCAGGACGCGGGGTGGAGCCATCAATGTGATCGATGGAGAAGACCAAATTTGGTGCAAATGGAACAGAACTGCTCCCACTTGGTGCTGTTGGGGAGTTTGAGTTCCAAGATGATCGGAGAATAGCGCTGTTAAATCATAGAATAAATTTAGGAAAATGCGAGCACCCATGTCAAGTCAGGGATATGAACCCGGGTGGACAAGTTCCACCACAAGGAACCCAACCAACTGAGTTAAGCTTAGTTTGCCCATAATTTTTATATTAGCCATATGTATTTAAAAGTAATATTTAATTAATGATCATATGCTGCACGCATATTACACCCTCCGTCCAAATATCGTCGTCGTTTTTTTTTTGATAAATCGACGGGGAGGGAGAGAATCCCCACCTGATACTTATATTAATCAAGGTGGCTCTTAAATAGCCATGAGGTTTACAAACTTTCTGAAGATTGTTTTAAGGATTACATAGCGTTAACTATGACTGAACGCCAGGTGGAGCCGATGCTTGCATCTTTGCGCGGCAGCCTAGCAGCCCACAGAAATGCCTCTGATCTGCAAGCAGCTAAGGCAGCGTTTAGTGTGATTCGATCATTTCTGTGGGAACACCAGGTCGTCGTTTTAGCCTCATGCAGAGAGAAAGGAAGTATAAACAAATTGTTTCGTTTCTTAAGTCCTTCCGTCAGAACCTAAGCTTAATCGCCAATAGCGCAACTTGGATATGGTCCAACGTACGACGTGTCGACGTCATACCTTACCTAGCCTTGCAATTTGCAACGGGGAACTTGGACATGGTCCAACGTACGACTTCTTAGGCTACCCTCGAAAAGGCTACGTACGGCCAATCTCTGTGTTCCTCTGTTTCTAGTTGTCGTTGAGAGCTACGTGCATCTCGTTCACAGTAATTAACGTTTGTAGCTTGCTACCCTCTTAATGAAATACATGCTTGGAGCGTGTTAAAAAAAACTAACCTTGTAATTTGCTACGGACTAAGAATTTGCTTAGCCCTCTGTGACTCTGTCTCCCCCGCTCCTCTCACTCAACCCTGCAATGGATCCAGTTAGCTTCGCTGCTGTTGGCTGGAGCATACGAGCTGTAGGTTGGGTCATCTCGCCGATCATCTCTAAGCTGATCCACAGATGCTGCTCCCACCTCGGCTTTGACGCATCCAAGAAGCTGGAAGAACTTGGGCCACCAAAACTGTTACTGCTGGAACGGGTGATGGAAGTTGTGGTGGAAAGCCCTTACCATGGTCGTTTGGAGAAGCTGTGCAAGGACCTTAAATCTGCTCTCTATGACGCCGAAGACATCTTAGATGACATTGAGTATCACCGTCTCAAGAGGAAGGTTCGAGACGACAAATCGAAGTCAGACGAGAGAGCGTCTGGAAGCAAGGGGGTGTTTGGGTTGAGGAGATAATATTGAGAACTATAACTTTCATATAGACCATATCAATATCCAAGATTGTTTGATAATTTGAAATTTAAAATTTCAAAATATATAAACATACAACAATATTTTAGGACTCTAAACAATTTTAATTCAAAAACTTTTCAACTATAAAGTTGTAGATCGCGTCGAGGGCTACAATTTTGATATAAAGTTTGTCCTCATTTAAGTTCATATGAAAAAATTATGAATTATTGTTTGATATCAAGTTTTTAAATCACCCAGTTTGACCCAGATGAGATCCAAAACTAATTTTAGGGACCAGGATGACACACCTGAACAAGTTTGAGGACCTAAACGGTCGATTTGCAAGTTTAGGGACCGGGATGACACAGCCGAATAAGTTTAGGGACCGAAATGACACAGATGAACAAGTTTGATGACCTAAATGGTCGATTTACGAGTTTAGAAACCGGGATGACACAACAACGCAAGTTTAGGGACCGCTGGTGCACTTTACTCTATATTTTTCATACGACCACATATGAAGATGATTTTTATATAAGAATTATAGCTTTCAATGAGATCCACTACTTTTTAGCTTTTGAGTTTTTCATTTGAGATCGTTAAGATGATAATAAAGTTTCATCAACATATTAATCGTGTACCAGGACTTGTCTTCTTAAAAAAATTGTAACTTTCTTGTAAAGTGTCAGATAATAATATTTTGTATATGAAAATTATAGTTCTAGATGAGATGTACAAGTTCCTAGTTTTGAGTTCTAAGAATTTTTAGATCTCATCGAGTGCTACAAAATATATATATATATATATATATATATATATATATATATATATATATATATATATATATATATATATATATATATATATATCTTACCATGCAAGAAAGATATGGTTTTTTAAGGCAACAAGCTCTAGTACGCGATCAATATGTTGCTAAAATTCATATTACTTTTAGCATCTTAATGATTTCAAAGGAAAAAACTAAAAACTAGAAAGTTGTAGATCCCATCAAGACCTACAATTTTCATATAAAAACCGTATGCATCCAAGGTATTATGAAAATATACGATTTTTCTATGGTGAAACCTTATCGCTAATATGTGGTCCCATTTGTCTATTCATGACACACAGGATAGTGGGTCGGGTAAATGCCAGTTCGAACCTGAATGAGGCCCATTACAACTTTGAGGAGCCAAAAATGAATTTTAAGACTTTGCACCTCCAAACATCTTTAAAGACTGCCAGTGAATTTTACTCAAAACCCATCAAGTGCCTAAAACCAATTAACAAAAATATGGACAGAAAAATGGTGCAATGATCAATGTTCCTAAAACTAAGGATGGACAAAATTTGGTGAAATAAAAAAGAAAAAAAAACAACAACATTGTGGGTCTAGGCAACCGGTACAATGGGCCCAATTACATGCTGATTTTGTTTCCTTTATTCTGATTCTATTTAATTTTCCAAGTTCGCAAGAATAGGGGGTCTTCACATATCTATCCATCCAGATCTTTAGTTGAATTTCTCAAACATTGTTTTAATAATTTTCTAAATTGTGGACATGGGAGGACCTATTGACATGTGAGTGCATATGTTCTCGGTAGGGTGGGAGGAACGAGTGGCACCATTTTTTTTTTCCAAAGTGAAGCTGACTTATATTAAATCTTGGCATAGTACATCACTAAATTACACATTAAAACATCTAAAATAAAAAATACATAATATTCTATTCAGATTCTTCCATTATCTTCCTCCTCAATGGCTTCCCTAGAACGTCAGAGCCAAAGTGCATTCCATATGCTGAATCCAATGACCAACCCCAAAATATTGGACATGCCGTAAGATCCAACGCTTGGGACTAGTCCAAAACGCATCTAAATCACTAAAAGAATATTGACAGTTGCATCACCGGGTACGACATAGGATGCACATTCATCACCTCGAGACCTTTAAATCCTCTCAGTGACCATCGATGATGAGATCGATCACCTGGTTTTGCTAGTAGGTGGGAGGAACGAGTGGCACCATTGAGCCATCCTACTTAATTAGTTCTTACAGATAATCAAAGTTGATTATCTTTATTCTATATCTCTTTTCATTTCTTAACACCAAACCTTTTTAGATACTTCACAATCCTTATCCTTTATGGTAAATTTACTAAGTACCCTATTTGATTGCACTTTTGTGCCTTCTTAATATAAATTTAGTTAGAAACATTAGTATCGGTTAAATTATATTAGTTCTTATTGTGTCCCTTTTTTTTTAACCTTGAATCTATATTTTTCGCTTTTAATTTCTGATTTTATAGTTGTAATTTGTTTTCCACATGTTAAGATCAAAATATAGTGTTTATTGCATATTTTATTCAAGATATTTCCTTTCATACTTTATTGAAAAAAAATTCTAGATCCTATATTACACTATATCACCTAAACTTAACTATATCACCTAGAGCAACTCTTGGAGGGTCCCAGGCCAGCCCTCAAAACTAAATTTGAGGGATCGTGCCAGAGGTCTAGCAAGGCCCTCAAATCCCCTCCCACCCCACATTCCTAGGGGCCCTGAAAGAGGCCCTTAAATTTCTATTTGGTAGTTTCCATGCCTATGCTACCTGTTCCACATCGCTGTTCTTCTGCTCACCTGATGTTTCTAGCGTTCACACACACTTTCTTTTGCACTGCCATGGTGGCCTCCTCTCACACCTCCTCCCTCTCGCTCCTAGCGACGTCCTATTCCTCCCCTAAGAGGTCTCGATCGCGTAGCCGATGGACCAGGATCCCAGGGGTTCCCTATGGGGTTGACTAGGCCTGGGCCGGCCCATGGCTTGCTTGATCAAGACACGAGGCAAGATGACGTGTACTCCAAGCTATCAAGAACTAACCTAGTTGGATTACTAAGAAAGTTAGCTTCTGTAAGGGCACCCACAATGGGTGACTCATAAGATAACTCTAAGCATTTTTTTTATATTTTAATACAAGAGAGAGAAAAGTTAGCTCTTGATCAAGAGCTAGGCTCATACACACATTTTAAGAACATGTGAGGGTGTCATGTGGGCCTAATCATATTATGAGCTATTGCTAAAAGCTAACACTATTGGAGAGGTTGACTTAGAGCTAGTAGCTGACTCTTGCTGTTGCGGGTGCCCTAATAGAACTAGAACTTCTCAGTTCTAACCGACTAGGACTAGATTTGTGCACCCGCCCTCTGGACTAATTAAAGAGAGGCAGGGCACACCCCTTGTACACATCAATCATACAAATCAATTTAACACAAGGCAACATGCCTAACTGGACGTAGGGTATTACGCTATACAGTAGCCTGAACTAGTATAAATCGTCATCTCTTGCATTCACCATCGAGTTCAGCGTACGTCGAAGTCCACCAGTCAACATCCCAGGTAACCCCGTGATGAGTTGTCGGTCATCAAACACCAACAGTTGGCGCGCCAGGTAGGGGCTTTCGGCCACTTCACGATAGAGAGCTTGACGGACCTTGACAACATGATCTTCCCCGCAGGATCCACTTTCATCTTCGGTTCCTGGATCTGCACGGCGGATGACCACGACGAGCTCCAAGGTCACCTCATGAAGATCCTAGTGACCCAAGCTTCTCCGGCAACTCCAGCAGTTACACTAGAACTCATCGTCAAGAAATTTTCCAATCTTTTGATTTTGATCCAACTCGGACTCGGAAGACATCGAAGACCCGCGACTCCCACTCGGACACGTGAAAGAGCCTAAATGGCTAGAGGGGGTGAATAGCCTAATTAAAAATATACGAACCACTATAGCAAGATGATTAGTACAACAAATGGCGATGGCAACTTTTCTCTAGCTCTACCAAGAGATGCAAGCCACCTATCCAAACAATTCTAGTGAATTATAGTCTCTATTGCACACAATGGTCTAGGTTTCTAATTCTACACTAGTGAGCTAGCTAGCACAATAATTCTAACTAATTACTTCTAGCTATTCAACTAAGCAACTCTAGTTACTTCTACCACTACACAAGTATATCAAAATGTAAATGCAAGTGATAGATCATAGATATAGTCACCAATCCTGGCAAGTGACAATCAATCAATCAATACCAAGAGAACCAAGGAGACAAATGACACAAGGATTTTTTTCTCCCGATGTTCACGTGCTTGCTGGCACGCTAGTCCCCGTTGTGTCAACCACACACTTGGTGGTTCAGCGGCTAATAGGGGTTTCACAAACCTAGCCCAACAATTGGGCGCCGCAAGAACCTACCCACTAGTGAGGGTAACTCAATGACACGAGCAATTTACTAGAGCTACCTTTTGGCTCTTCGTCAGGGCAGGCACAATATCCCTCATAAGCAACCGATCAGAGCCAGAGATAATCACCAACTTCGCTGTGTTTGCTCAGCTCCCAAAGGGTGTGCACAAGTATATGAGGGTCCAAGAGAGTGGCCATGGCCGGCCACCACCTCTATTTATAGTCACATATGCAAATAGAGCTGTTATACCCCCTTGGAGCTGCTATTTGCGAGGGCACTGGACAAGCCATGGCGGTGCCCCAACGGTCAACTTCTGTCACCAGACGAGGGGTGTCGGTGGCCACCCAGCCAAACCCCTATTTTCCCTCCTCTCTGGAAAATTAGGGTGGTGCACCGCCCTTGCATGGCAGTGCCCTGGTGGTGACCAAACCCACTTCGGCTGCTCTCAGGAAAAACACGGCGGTGGCACCGGACAACCCCCGACGGTGCACCACCCATGCCATGGTAGTGTACACCATTGTGTCCAGTGACCACCCCGACAACTGTTGCTCAAAACCGGTCCAGCCGGGCACCGCCCTAGGGGTGGCGGTGCACCGGACAGGGCACGGTGGTGCCACCTAGGCACCAACTTGCTCCCCAAGTTGCAAACTTTGTCATGTATTGATCCACGACAACTCAAGCAACTTTCCGCAGGCGATGCAAACTGTCAAAGTGTTTGTTAAAACATGTTAGAGTAGAGTTAGCATTTCTCAAAACATTTTCAATAAATAGTTTCGCTTGCTCTCCGATCACGCACTAGGCCTAAATGCAATGCATGAAGTCTAGCACTATTGGATTGTTTTGCTCTGGAATATCCAGCAACGTGATTGCATAGACGGAATCAGATGGTAGCACACGAGATAGAGATTTATATTGGTTTGGGGTGTGGTGCACGCTAATCCCTACTCCAGTGGTGTGGCTGCTCTTGTATTCATATGCTCAATTAGAGGTTGTTGCTCCTTGCTACGAGTAGATTGGAATAACGAAGGTTGGATCCCATACCCGAGGTCCCTACCCTCCTTTATATAGGTAGGAGGGGTAGGGTTACAGAGAGGGCAATCGGGCTCATAGATTGTGTTCCTAATTTGTTACAACAGATTTATCCTCGCTATTGTCCAGATACATCTGTCTCGGTTTCCTTGATCTCCATGTTGGTCGACCGGTTAGCCCTTGCAGGCCTTCCCCTTGACGGTTGTCGGGCCGATAGCTTGGTGTTAATCAGATATACAGGCGGTGCAGGTACCCCTGGCCTATATCTCTAACAGTAGCCCCTGTAGGACTTAATGATAAGATAGCATGTAGCTTTAAGCCTTCGGGACATCACAGTCTCACATGTAAGTTCTGCATACTGTAAGCACATAGTGAGCATTTTTGGGTGCCAAAGTAGTTAAATAGTGTAATTAGATATTCCCAAGTATTGGGGAGCCACTATGTTGCCGTTCGAGTACCAAGAGCATTTCTCGGGTAGCAAGAATCTTCTTCAAGCATCGAGTGTGGCGGTGGTACACCGTACATCAAGGGATGTTACCCCCTAGCTGTTGTAAGTGCTTGGTTTGGGTGGTTCACCCCATATTGGGAAACGTAGCTTCCTAGGTGTAGCCTTCATGACGTTGTTAACATCTCGTTCGGGTGGTGTTCCTGATAACTGAGAGCATGGCTCACAGGACATTGTAGATGCCGTGTTTAGGGTAGAAATATCGTTGTACTTGAGAAGTTGATTCCTGACGTATTCCAGCATATAAATAGTGGTTACACATCATTAAGTCCTAGTCGTAAAACAATAATGAGGATGGGGTGCATCACTAAGCCAATTGTTATTTTTTAGGGTGACCTGTTGTAGGTCATTTGTTATCGAGCACTAAGGAAGTCACATTTTCCTTTGAGACCCGTTAAGCAACATGGTACGAATTGTCGTGAGCTTCATTAGTGAACGGGGAAGGATGTTGTCTAGAGCCCTGAGGCCAATATAATAGTATCCCGCCATGGGCACTATTGTGGGTGAGCAACGAACATGTGAGCAACTATCAGTAGTTGCATGTGTTACTCTTCGAGCTAATAATGGGTAGAACGAGTGAACGTCCTCTTCACTAAAAGGAAGCAGTAGGACAAAGACAGACCAGTGGGGGCACGTCATAAAACTCTTTTTCTAGATTCTAGGAGCTCGTACTTTGGTTACAGCCATGGGCCAACCAATTTTCCGATTTCCCCCAAAGGGGCACACATGCGCTGAAATAAGGTACTTCAAGCTCATCCGAGTGTTGGGAGATTTACATGACAATGAGTGTCAGAGGTTTTAGTGTCAGACTGGTGACCCTCCCGAATACCCCCTGACTCTAGAGTGGTAGGGTCAATAGCAAATGAATCGCTACCGCTTACACCTGCTAAAAGGGGTGAGTTGGGCTGAGTACCCAATCTGAGTGTCAGATCACTCGCCTGCACCGGCTCGGGTGACGGTACGTCTTGGTTATGGACCAGTTGGTCCCACAACCTCTGTAGTTACATGGATGGGTTCCTTCTCCATGAAGTTGAGGCATCAGTTTTGGCGGCTCGTCTCCTCATGCGTCTATCTCGAAAGCTGTGCCTCTCGGAGATCATGGGGGCGTAGCCAGGCCTTAACTCCCGCTTTTGTCCATGGAGACTACTGGGGTTCTATCGACAATGCGCGTCACCTGCCTATAAAATAGAGGAACAGGGAAGGAGAGTTAGTACATCAGCATAGTAGCCTTTGCACGCTCACCTTCCCTTGTTCGTCGCATCTTCTATAGTCGCCAGATCTTGCCTTCCATCCATAGTCGGAGGGAAGCATCGATAGGAGGAGTCCGGGGAGAGATCTGCCAAGAGAGGCATGCCTCTCTTTGCTTGGGCCTTCCGTATGGGCTTGATGGGGTTTGGGTAAGGATGGATCTATTGTCGACTTCGTTGAGGGTGAATCTGACGCATTTCTTGATGCAATGGTTTCTTGTCGGCGCGCTCTATGCCATGGACTGCCGCCATCCAGGAGGCCTTGTCGTCGTCACATCCCTCGGCAACATAGGTCGTCGTCCGTATCCGATCCGTTTTCATCCCTAAGTGTCTTGATCACCAAAACAAAATCCCTATTTATACCTTTGCCTTGATCTCCATAGGATTTTGTTTTTCTCTTTCTTCCTTTTCAAGTTAGAGCACTTGATTATCATCATCACATGTGGCCATCTCATCATTTCATGTGATCATCACCATCATTAAGTACCAGCTCCATCACTTGGATTGGACCAATCCTATCTCAAATCAACACCCAGAGCATAGAGTTAGTCCAAAATAGGAGGATTGCCCGCGCGTTGTCGCGGGTATGAAGGAGGAATATAAATATGGTCTCACTATAGTCTATCGAGTCATCTATATATAGCTTAATTATTAGTAGTCAGTTTTTGAAGAGGAAGTCACGTGAGAGAATAATGCTAGCAGTATGCATGCACGGTCATATGTAGGTAACTGCATCTACTACTGAAACCATTTGTGAGTGGGCACTTAATTGCATGCTGCAATAAGAGAAGTGGATGATGACGTGGCTCAAGGAGGAGCTAGAGAATTAGGCTAGTGGAATTTATCTTTATAGGAGATATAGATAGGTTTCATCAATTATCCAAAACTAAACTAGAGCTTTCAACACGGCTAGCTTATCCGAGTCGGTGTCAACCCTAGGTGTCCGCACCAAAGACCCGAGTCGTTTCACACTCGAACTTAGGAACTCAGATTCTATCTGCCAGAAGTTGATATTGAAGTTGATGCATTCAAATTAGGAGATCACTTTGACGGGCGCTCAACAGGGTTTAGTTCTCTCCGCTACGACAGAAGACAACATAGTGCATTGGCTTGGTGCTAGGCCCCTCCCCATCTTATCAGATCCCTCTCGCCTCGTCGGCATGATGGGGCAGCTACCGTTCTAAGTCAGCAATGCCCACCCACCAAGGACATGGGCTCTACTAAGATTCTGTCCTGTGCATCAACGGTAGAATCAGGGGCCAACAACACTATATGCCATACCCAGGAAGTCTTCATGATGCGGCAACCTTCGTAGATTCCCAATGAGTCAGAAGCGCATAAGGCTGCAAGGGAGAAGAAGAACAAGCAAATGCAAGCTCGATGAAACCGTGCTCAACATCGCAAGGAGGAGATGGAGCAGTATCAAGCTGATTGCCGAGAAGTTGAACGACGGTGTTTGGCTACAGAAGCAGACACCCAACAATGCCTAGAAGATGAACTACAGAATCGGCAACGTTGAGAACGTGACAAAAGAATAGCATCTGCCTCATGTAACCTCGATGCCGACTTTATGGAAGTCGTTGGTCACATGGTCTTCAACAAACCCTACGCCAATGTCTACGCCCTGGCAATAGAACCGACAGCTATCCCTTACCCGATTGAAGAACAACAGTGTTTCAAGGGGATACTGCAGTCTATAGCCTTACAGCTAACCGGTAGACACTTGGCCTCGATCCTCAACCCTTCCCAGGGAGGGTCCGCTCGGCCCAAATAGAGGAGATCTACCCACGATCGACTTAGAGGACAAGGCAGCCAAAAATGGGGTAACATGGACGGACAACCAACCAACTTTGCCCTAGATGACCTACACAACCACCTCAACCATAGAGAAGGTGGTGCCTAGTTTGAGTACATGGCAGACGGTCTCCCAGATTGGTTCCCTGGATTCTCAAGATGGCTTCAAGCAATTTGCTTTCCCTACAAGTTCAAGCCATCTAGTCGTGCGAAGTACGATGGAAAGATGGAGTGGAATCAGTGGCTCCATATCTACTCTCTATCAATATATAGAACTCCAGGGGCGACAATGATCTCAAAGCTCTTTACCTTCCAATGGCGCTCAAGCTTGTGCCCCTCGCCTAGTTCAATAGGCTACAACCCAACTCAGTAGATAGTTGGGAAAACCTCCAGAGGATGTTTTATGAGAATTTTTTGGAGTGCTCACCCATCCAAGCACTCGAATTGAGCGCAGAAGCTGCAAGCAACTCCCCAACAAGAGCCTATGGGAGTACTGTCGGCAATTTGCAGAGTTACGATCAAAAATTTTCGATATCACCAAGAGAGAGGTGATCAAGCACTTCTCCAATGGGATCAAGGAACGATGGTAGTTCTAGGACTTTTGCAAAGACAATCCAGAGACCGCAGAGGAATTCCATCGTACTGTCCAGAAGATGATCGCTTCAAAAGAGCAGACACGTGAACGGTTTCTCGATTGTAACTGGCAAGACAACCGAGACAATCGTGGCCATTATTTCAGGGGCAATCAGGGTGGGCAACCTGACAGGAAGCAAGGACCGACAATAGCCTTGCTTTTGTAGAGAAGTCCAAGAAGTCTGGGAAGCCTAGAAGATTTGAGGATCTACTCGGTTTACCTTGTCCTTTCCACAAGAATGCCAAGCACACGGTAGCCGAGTGCAGACAACTCAAGGAGCTGGGTTTCCACTCGAAGGATGATAAGGGCAAGGATAATAGCAAGAAGGATGGGGAGGATCAAGGTGACGGTGGCAATTTTCAGCATTATCCCAAAGGCGTAGTCAACGTCATCTTCGCAGGGGTTTTAGCTTCCACTTCCAAAGGAGACAAGAGGAGCTTACTCTCTGGGATATCATTGCTGGTGAGCCTGCTACACCCAAGTACCTCAACTGGTCTGACACTACTAGAGAACAGGCCTTTGGTCGATGTCCAAAATTTGCAATAATCTCGGCGAAATCTGCGCCCGAGACAAAAAGATATTTAGTCCCGGTTGGTAACCCAGACCGGGACTAAAAAGATGACTGGACCTTTAGTCCCGGTTTACCAAGGCATGTCAGTGCGAGAAACTTTTAGTCCCAGTTTGAGACACGAACCCGGACTAAAAGTGTGACTTTTAGTCCAAGTTTTAGACATGAACCGGGACTAAAGGTGTCACCAGAGTGAATTTAAAAGGAGAGCGTATCTTATCTAAGTCAGATGTGTGGTAGGAGTTGAGATGACAACGCGTGCAAGGGCTGAAGTGGGAGGTCTTGGATTCGAATCTCCACAAATGCATCTTTTTTTACCTAATAAACACCTTTAGTCCCGATTGTAGGAACCGGGACTAAAAATCGAGACCTTTAGTCCCGATTCCGTAGTCCCGGTTCCAAAACCGGGAGTAAAGGGGGTTAGGAACCGAGACTAAAGGTAGGTTCTCTACTAGTGTGAGTACCCCATACAGTTCTCCATGAAGGATCAATGGAGTTAGTACAATCCTCTCTTTGGCAAGCTCCTCAGGTGGCAAGGTCCCTTAGGCAGGCCGCACTCTCCCTTCTAGGAGGCGCCACTCCTCTCCTATACAGCGAGGTCCAGGCCACTACTCCTAGCCATGCGGCTCCTCTTTCTCCTATGCGAGATCCTCTCCGTCGAGCTCCGTCCCACGCGTAGCTCCTCTTCTCCCGAGCGGTGAGACTTTCGGCCGTTGTGCCGAGAAGGGCGTGGCTCCTCTCCCAATGGGAGCCACTGTCAGCTCGCACGATGTGGCCTCTACAATAATGCTAGTGAATATTAGGCTGGTCATTTCATGTGCGAATATTTGTTGTGTGACTTCATACATCAATACATGAGAACATTAGATCATGTGATCCTATCTTAATTTTTCGTCACTTTGGCTGCATTTGTCCACTTTCGTATGTACACATATCCCAATCAGGATTTGAATCCTGGCTTTTTCCGAGCCCGATTTTGTTTCCATCAGAAAAAAAATATAAAAACAGAACAGGAGAGGGGTTTACCCATCCATTTTCTTCCCTAGTTCCATCAAGTTGGAAACAGGCCCAATTATAATTGTAGTAGCACCTATACTAGTTTCAACTAGTCACGATTCGAATTTGAACCATCCGGTCCTAATCCAACCAGAATCAGGCACGCAGTGCTCCAGACCCACAATCTCAAAAAGTTGGAACCAACCTCAGTAGTGCCCGGACCTAGTTCCAACCAATCGGAACCAGTCCAACCAGTTCGAGTAGTGGCTAGGCCCAATTGGGACTAGTTGGAACCAGTCCCCAGCCGGACAAGATACAGTTGGGACCAATCCAATTGTGACCAAACACGGATCGGACAGGACACACAGCGGGCGGCTCGATCGGAAGCGTGTATTATATAAGAAAATTTTCCGCTGTGTCTTGTACGTGCATCGGATCAGATTTCTTTTTATTGTAAGGTTGTACTCCCTCTTTCATTTTAGTGGTATTTCTAGCCCTCTATAGACTTTAATAAATCAACTTAATTAGTAGTACCTCCAGGATTCCAAAAAAAATGTATTGCCGGTGTCGTGGATCATAGATATATATCTCAGCTCCTGGAAAAGAGCCCAACTATGATGGGGTGGGCCGAACCCATTGAAGGAGAAGCGTAGTTCGGACAGGGTACCTCATCATCATCGACTTGGGATGCAAGTTGTCGGCGACTAAGACTTGGAAACCAAGATATTAGCTTTGATCTGATAAGATCCGGTAGGTCTCCTTGTAACATCAAGCTAGGAAATCTACTCACAACCAATCAGAATTCAAGTTGTAACTATACTCCTTGAGCTATATAAGGGCGGCAGGGAAACTCCGATCGGTAAGTCATTCTAGACATCCCATTTTACGTAGCTAGCACTCTAGACATTCATCCTTAGTGCCCCTATAAACACCTGAGCATACGAGAGAATAAGAGATCGATATTCTCCACTAAACGTAGCGTATCTCGTTCCTGAACCAGTATACATATGTGTCATATGTGCTACCCCTCTGATTCGTTGCGCACAAAATGCTGATCTACATTGTTGAGGACAAAATAAAGACATGCACTTATCCTAATTATTATCTAGCCTCTAATTAAACGTAGCATATAATTATCGCTCATTTACTCACCATTCCAATGCATGGTGTATTAGTGTGCATAAATTATGGTTACAAATTTAGCGAGTGAATGTGTAGTTGTTGAGGGCAAAACTTATTCTCTATACCTTTAATCTGTGATGCGACCCTAATCACAACAGGATGCAGGGGGTAAAATATAATCAGAAACCCTTAAGCAACTCTAAATCACAACATGCTACCAACTGGACACTCATAACCTCAGAACAGACTGCCAATAACAAGCTACAAAAGATGGGGGCAAACTATATATAGTCGGAACCTTGCTCTGACCCCTAAGAGCAACTCCAAGAGAGTAGCCATTTATGTTGTGGAATGTTATTTTAGGTATTTTTGGAAGAATCACGGCTCCAACAGCTATTCTATCATGTTTTCCAAAATAACAAGTTATCCATCCCGCACTTCTCGCTGGGTAAAAATAGCAAGCCGTGAAGACTAGCCATCTGCATGGTGGTGTGCAAGAAAATGGCGGGAGTATAGGAAATGGAGAAGTGAACCAATCTCAGCATGACATGTCATCTTTAAAAAATAGATAATGAGAATTTTAGAGAGGCTATTGCATTACTCTACTTTTTAGGAGGATGTTCTATTTTAGATAATGGCTAAATCATAGATTTTATACTCTTATTTTACACAATCTCTTGGAGTTGCTCTAATCACAAAGCTTAGGGAGGGCAGGAATAGTATGGATACTGCAACCCTAATCAGTTCTATATAAATGTGTACACGAGAACCATGTTTGAAAATTCTTTAAAAAAATAGTAACATGTCCTGATCAATATGCTTACTGCGACTCCTAATTGGTATGTCGGTTGTGGCCCTAATCAATATGCATGCAATGCTTCCTAATCAGTATGTGCGCTGCGACCCAATATGGATGCAGCAATTCTAATCAATATAAATGAGTATACGGGATACATGTTTGATAGTTTTAAACCTGAGCAAGCGGTAGGGCAAACCCCTAATCGGTATACCTGTTGCGACCCTAATATGTACATACAACATATATAAATTGCTGGTACATAAATATGATGGTGTGTCATCTTATGTAGAATAGGCAACAATGTAGAATTAATTTTGTAGCAATTTATGTATATAATTGGTTGATAGGTTTACATAATCAGCTACTACATACATAATATAAGTTGTCACTACATAAAAACTATCTTGAACGGATGCATTATGTGTATTGCTTTATGAATTTTATCAGAAGAAACGAAGTAGTACAAATAGAATTGCAAACGGACACTCTGTATATATGGAAGTCATCGCATTTTTAATGTGAACAACAAAGATGGATAAATGGGCCCTAGGCCACCTCCTCCCACATGCGACCATGCCACCGTTGATGCCTTGCTAGCGCAACCAAGCGCACATGTTCAAAATCTACTTACGACCAGCTCCCAATGCCAGCTCCCCATGTTAAATGAACCACATGTAGCACATCTCTTATATCTTTATCCTCATTTTGCATAAATTAAAAATAGTTTAATCGGAGGTGCTATGATTGGAAGGATGACAATGATTATAAGATATTCCTCATCCTAAATTTTAAAGGTAGTACTAAACCCACCAGCTACAATTATACATCGGACAACTACACAAACTTCTACTCTCTCCGTTTTGAAATTATAAGTCATTTCAACTTTGTTGGAGAGTAAAAAAAAGCATATCAAGGTTAACCAAAGTTATAGAGAAAATTACAAAATTCATGACATTAAATAGATATACTCCTATGAAAATATAATTCATGAAGAATCTACTAATACTTATTTAATATAATAAATGTTATTATTTTATTTTCTAAATTTGGTCAAACTTGAGATGCATGGACTCTAAAGAGAGTTGGAATGACTAATAATTTCGGATGGAGTGAGTACAGTCTTCTAACAAGCTCGGGTATTACACAAGTATGCATGGCCGGACGGGAGCCCGTTGAAATGCTCTAAGGGTGTGTTCACTTCGCGAAAAGTAGTTGAAAAGTTACTGTAGCATCTTTCGTTGTTATTTGGCAAAATTTGTCCAATTATGGACTAACTAGGCTCAAAAGATTCGTCCCGACATTTACAGACAAACTATGCAATTAGTTATCTTTTTTACCTACGTTTAATGCTCCATGCATGCGTCGAAAGATTTGATGTGATGTGTGTAAGAGGAAATATTTTGGGTTGGGAGGGGGAAGTGAACGAGGCCTAAACTTGTAAACCAGAAATACGCTTTATTATTCTCAAACAGAGGACTTGATATAATGTTAGCCTTACCTCGCTGTCGCTTGGTTTTGCAGGAGAGTGGCATGTCAAAAAGTCGGTTGAAGAACAGCTTTAAGAAGATAGAAAAGGTTATAGATGATGCATGCAAAATTTTGCAACAGCTGAACTTGCCAAACGTAGCTAATTCTGATGGGAGACATGTTTCTGCTGCCAATTCACGTAGACGTAGTGATGACAGCACTACGGCAGATCCTCCACTAAAAGTAATTGGTCGAGACGATGAACGTGACAAGATCATAGCAATGCTTCATGAGAAAGAATGTGATAGCCAACAAAACCCCAACAGTGATGTTTGTTATTCAGTAATTGGTATTCATGGTGTTGCTGGGTCTGGAAAATCAACCCTTGCACAATATATTTGTGCGAGTGAGAACAAGGCCAAGGAAGAGAAAAAGGATGGTCATTTCCACCTTGTTATCTGGATTCATGTTTCTCAGAAGTTTGATTTGGATGCCATTTTCCGTGACATGATTGAGGGGGCTACAGGGGAGGCATGCCCACAATTCAATAGTCATAACGCCCTAGTAGAAAAACTGAAAAAGGCACTGCGTGAAAAACGGATTCTATTGGTACTAGATGATGTATGGTACAATATTCAGAATGCCAAGCAGCGAGCGGAGCTAAAGGAACTACTTTCTCCGCTGAAGGTTGGAATGACAGGAAGCAAGGTCTTGGTGACTAGTCGAACAAAGGATGCATTAATAGCTCTGGGTGCTGTAGAAGAGAGACGACGTGTTGAAATATCTGAACTGTCTGAAGAAGTCTTCCTTGAAATGTTCAGGCGTTATGCTTTTCAAGGGGTAAGTGTAGCTGACCATGATAGAATAAAACTGGAAAAGATTGGTGCCGAGATTGCCAAAAATCTGATCAGATCGCCCCTGGCAGACACAACAGTGGGTTCACTGCTGTGCCAAAGACCGAATGTCCCGTTTTGGATAAACACTAGCAAGCAAGACCTTTTGAAGGAGACCAAGGGAGCTCTGTGGTGGAGCTACCGGCATCTTGATGAGCAGGCCAGGCGATGCTTTGCTTTCTGTAGTATTTTCCCCAGAAGATATCGTTTGGATCGTGATAAGTTAGTTCGGTTGTGGGTGGCTGAAGGGTTTATACAGACTACTAATGCTCAAGAGGACCTGGATGCTATTGGTCAGAGTTACTTTGATGAATTGTTGTCGGCCTCATTTCTTCAACTAGGAGGGAAACATCGCAAAGCATGCACAAATATTAGGGAGGATGAGATTGAGTACTTTACAGTTCATGATCTGCTGCGTGATTTAGCAGAGGAGGTCGCAGGAAGCGATTGCTTCAGGATCGAGGAAGGCTGGACGGGAGAAGTTCCTCAAGATGTTCGCCATCTTTTCGTTGGGACTTATAATAGGGAAATACTTATGGAGAAAATTTTTGAATTGCAGAAGCACTTTCATCATTAGTGATGCCCCACTTGGACAAGAAATTGAGGAAAAAGTATTTGAGGTTATGTTCAAGAAGCTGCTGAAATTGCGGGTACTGAGCATAGAATTTGGATTTACTAAGCACCCCAAGTTCTCAGTTCTGAAATCTATTGGTCAGTTAAAGCATCTACGTTATTTGGCATTAAAAGTGGGTGCGCGAACCAAGCTGGTCTTACCAAGCAGTCTTACCAATCTTTACCACATACAACTGCTAGAATTTGGTGGTTGCCGTTATTTGGTATTTCCCAATAATGGTGAAGATATGAATCAGCTCACCAACTTGCAGCGTGTAATCACCTTTGCAGATCTGGAATTTCCAAACGTTGACAAGCTTACATGGCTCCAAGAGTTACGGTTCTTCACAGTCAAGAATGAACGTGGGTATGAGCTACGACAATTGAAGAACCTAAACAAGCTTCGAGACAAGCTGCAGATCCACGCTCTTGAAAACGTTGGCAGCAAGGACGAAGCTATTGAAGCTAGTCTTGCAGACAAAGAACAGCTGGCAGAACTTGTACTATGCTGGGATGATGGGAGTTGCAGTCCAGAAGTTGAAGCAGAGGTGCTTGAGGATCTTTGCCCATCCAAGTATCTTGAAAGACTAGAAATCAGGAATTAAAACGGCCTCACGTACCCAGATTGGATGGTGGTGGGTGAGCACGAAGGTGGCCCAAAGCATCTTCAGAATCTTGTGCTCCATAGTATCCAACTGGGACCTCCTCCCGAACTCTTTGAGGTTTTCATTCATCTTCGTTTCCTCTGGTTTTGGAGGTGCGACTGGGAGGTCTTGCCTGATAATATGGAGCGCCTCAGAAATCTCAAGAGACTATGGATCGTGTGTCTTAAGAAGATTAGTGCACTTCCAACGCTGCCCCTGTCTCTCGAGGAGATTAAAATCGAGTCCTGCAATAGTTCGTTCATCGCGTTGTGCAAAACAACTGGAGATCCAAATTGGGAAAAGATTCAGCATATTCCTAATAAAATAATTGGAAACTAGGGGTTTGATGAAGAATTTCGTCCATCAAGGTACGATTGTTAATTTCATCAATACCTTCATCTACCATATTGTGTTCCAAAAACGTCAATACGAAGCTTCTAAAATCGAGAGCCATTATAATTGAGGCTTATGTCTGTGAAATTAATGACTTTCTGGCCTGTGCCTGTCCAGGGTAAGGACCTGTATAAGATGGCCATCCATCAACAGTCCTCAAGTGGAGACACCCCTGACGCAAGACTATCCAAATCGGGAGAAGGTTCAGCATATATTCCTAATAAAGTCTGTAAGCTTTCCTATCCAATCAACAGCCTTGGGTGGAGTGGACTGATTCCAAGGTGTACGTGAGCCATTTCGTTCTGTGTTATTATTTGCCTTTTGATTTGTTTGTATGCGAATTGAGAGTGAAAAAGCTGTTGGAAGTACTCGAGCGTGTACCACTTGTTTTCTAAGGTTTGTAATAGTGTGAAACAATGAATGCAGGATTTAATTTGTTTATTTCAAATGGTCTGTAAAAACGTGCAACAACGAGCACTGCGCTTGTTTCATTCATGTATGTGCAATGAAAAGATTGACTCTGGATTTCTGTGTTCTATTGGTTGCAGTACTGCAGAATCATGAACACTGAATTTATTTGTTTCCCATGGTTAGTTACTTGGTTATATATGCTCTGAAAATACCAGCACTTGCTGCATAAGTTTTCGCGGCACGCGTAGCTGCAGAATGCCGGCACGGGCGTGCTAACCGAGAGCAACTACACCGACGAGGACGCGGCCGTGCACTCCATGTTCTTCCTGGACGAACAGCTGCGGTTCGGCACGGAGCTGTTCCAGCTTGACGCGGAACCCGCACGCCGGCATGAACGTCAACTCGTTCCTCGCGTTCAGTGACGAGCCGCTGAGCTCCATGCGGAAGATTGGATGATATGTTTGGTCATGGCGTGCTATGCTAGTGTTACTAGTATTAATCAATCAATTAATGTCGCCGAGTGTTTGAGCAGTGATAGTTGGTAATGCTGGGGCCAGTTCAACATTTTTTCGATCATGTGATTGGTGGAAATGAAGACGCTGCAGCTCAACTTGAGTGATAATAAAGAGGTATTTCTGTTATGTAGAGTACTTGCGTTCGGTCTATGTAATCGACCTTTTGCAGCTCTCGTGTCCTTCGTCTCTTTTCGATCCTAAAGTCTGCAAAACAATTAAGCAGAAATTAGAATTGGAGATCTAAAACAGCAGGCACTGTTTTATCTCCTAAATTTAAGAAGTATTTTTTATTCAACATGTATAATAAAAGAAGACTGAAAAGAATCAGCAACATAATGACGAAGACCAAACAATACGATACGATTCTACCGCTGCATGTTCGATTGTACACTGTACAACGCAGTGCAGCAAAGACGCTCAACTCGCCTATCATTCAGCAAGATAAACGGCAAAAGCGCCACGCGAGACGCGACGCTTCTTCCAATCGAGACGCAGGTAGACTGGGACACCTCAGACTCTGACGACCTCTCCGACTCTCCTGCTGCGTTGTACGACAGTGCAAGCAGAACCACAGGCCGACATGGGCCCCTAACAGTGCTGGCTAAACGGGCAAGAACCACGAAGGCCGGCCCATATATATGCGGGTAAGATAAGACTACTCCTGGTACAGAATACGCTTCGCATAAATAGTCCCAAACCGCAATATAACCTCGACTGAACAAGTTTAAATAAAGATTCCTAAGCCTGTAATACCAGCCGGGTTTGGTTGCGCGAGCCTGTAACTCTAGTTTCGGAGGGCGAAAGGGTTGGTCAATTTGAGGTTGGCTCTTGCATGCATGTTTATTTCGCACTCATGATTAGTGCTTCATTGCTGACCATATCGTGCGGGGGTTTGCTGATGGGTAGTGGTGCATTGCTGACCATTTGGGTTTGATGGTTGGGGTGGTGAAACATCCTTACAAGGCCCAGCAATTGGCACCTCAATTGATCAATCCTTTTTATTTTTTTTCCTTTGTATATTCTACATAAATACTATGGTGGTGAAACATCCTTACTAATATAGTGCCCATGCGTTGCCACATGGTTTCATTTAAGGGATGCACTTAAAAACAACGAGATAAGATTTTTCCATAGTTTTTGTCTCACGTAATTGTATGACCATAAATATAATCCAGAATGCATTCATACATAACAAGGCATAATAAAGACATGTCGCATACTACAAATAAGTTCTGAATATATACTTATACCTACCATATACATGCAACAAACGCATTGGCGGAGCCTCGTGTAGGCCATACTGGGCCATGGCCCCCCTTGCCTCCGTGCGCTCCATGGCAAAGAACCTGAGGAGTGATGATGACTAAACAGAAATAGATTAATACCTCTCTACTATATGCTTATTATGTCCAAAAAGTAAGAAATGTACTCATCACGGGAAAGGTAAGCATATACAGTTTGGTATATTAAATTTCTGCTCAGAATGTTTCTTTGCAGTTATATATCATTATATGAACATTCACATGAGTTTATGTTTTATCGCATATGACAAGAAAGTAAAGTGCTATTACTATTACTAATACATCGTTTTTTCTTGAAATTCAGTCACTTAGATATAGAAATCATATGAAACTGTAGCTGCCAAGAATTTTTAAAATAGACACATCAAGTAAAGAAGAGTCCAAAACGTGTTAATCATATCTATCAACAATGTTACCTGCCAGTCCAGTTATTGTCATTGTAGCCAGAGAAGTAGTACTCGTACCCCTAAAGTAGAAAGATACATGGCATAGCTGGCTAGTTTGGCGATTCTCAAAGAAAAAAAAAAGCTAGCTAGTTTGGCACCTAACCAAAACAACAAATCTGATGCTGGAGTTTCATATTTGGACATTTCCACTCGCCAATCTTGCTAATTAATAGGAAGCATAGAACCAGCAACAATATCTACATTTACAAATCTTACCATAGCACTTGTACAACAGATTGCCCAGGTTCTCGATCTTGCTCTCATCAATTCTCAGCTTCTGAACCATAATCTGTAGTGAATGATGACAAACATGAAAAGGTGCAGGACCCTTGGGTGGTTGATCAGCAGGGCGGTATGCATCAGCCCCTGCAGGTCAGTTGGAGTTTATTAGAAACACATTGACCAAGCATCAAAAGGTAAATATATAATATGATAAATGGTGCTCTGCGTAGGATTACAAAAAAAAAAAGGCCCATTGCTCTTACTTGCTGGATGGTGTCCTAGGTATTGAGTCCTGGTGTCTGGTACTCCGGAATCTTCATCACCACAGCATGCAAAGCACGACATGTTCTATCCAAATACAAGACCTGGAAGTTGGAATCAAACGCCTTTGAAAAACTATGACTTTTCCCTAATCCTCGATGGCGATGGGACACAAACGGTGCTTCCCAGTCACCTGAAATCTAGAGATTACTTGCAATAAATAACCAAAATCATTGCCTGCAGTCAGGTCTCAATGATATCCACAGCTTTGTAATTATGTGTTTTTTTACAGGAAAAAATGTTTCCATCACCTAATAATCAAGAAACAGAAACACAGTGAACATCCAACTCAAAGTTTAATGCCTAAAACCTAGCCGCTGATCCTTCTCCACCAAGAATTCGAACAAAAAAATGTGTCCAAAATCTAGGTCATGGTAACTTGTAAGATCTATGAGGTTCCAAACAATTGCTTTTTGTTCACTACAATCACAATTTTAAGCAGATCTTCTCATTACTTAAGTTAATGTGCTATAAGAGATACCACAAGTCATGGTGTATCCTTCGGATATCCCTCTCAACCATGAGACAGTCAAGGCTTGCACTAAAACAGTTTTTCTAAGCATGTGCTGGTCCAACATGCACATACAGATTGGAATTGCATTTAAAATATACTTGCTACATTATATAATTAGTAAGTACACTTCACTAACTAAAACCACATGTGCTTGTCCAAGATGCAGTATTGATAGCACATTATTCTCAAGAGACGAAAATTGCAATAGCAGAATGACATTTGAAGAGAAAATGCATTACTGACCGAACGTGGAGGAACTCTATCAACTTCTTTCACTCTGATGGACATCTCCTCTTCTGAATTCTTGCTGACCTTTCCTTTAGAACCTTTGCTAGAATCAATCAATAGCAAGAATAGTAAGGGCAACCCCTCTTAATCTCCTCATAAAAACAATCAATGATGCTACAGGTTTGAATATTGCCCGTGCTAACGCTACGTGGCGTCTAGAAAAAATAAATCACAAAAATCAGCATCATAAAAATCAGCTCAAATGAATACAAACGATGAGATCCCATAACCATGAATTTTCAGTCAGGACCAAGGATAAAAAGTGTAAGAAGGATGTTAGCTATATGTAGGCCTGTCCCATTTAGAGTATGGCTTTGGACAAATTCTCAGCCTGGCATATTAGATACACAATTTGAAAATACCATGCATTTAAACCAACACACATGAACTTAGAAGCATAAATTACCATCCTAGCAGTTCAGGCACACGATAATCTATTTGATCAAAATGTGTTCAATCTGTTGCGAGTTTTTTCTTGCCATAGCAAGAGATACAGGCATGAGTTCACATTACCTGAAGATTATTTGTGCAGGGTACAATATAGATCGGCAAAAGTGAGCAACAGCGGCAGTGCCAAGATCTAGAAGGCCACCCACATTCTCCCTAGCTCCATCTTCTTTCTGAACCTGCTCTCTCCCAGAACAACAGCAATGCACAATTAAAATGCATCCAATTCAAGCATTCAAACAATGATTCGAACAGACTGGCCGCAGAGTAAGAAAAATTAAATACCTCTTTCAGAACTTGCCAAGAACAGAGCATGTCGTCACACTTGCCTGCGCCACCTCTATGCCTCCACTGTAGCCATTGAAGCTATTGCTATTTGCTACAGGGAAAACTCAATCTATTAGGATTGCTCTGCTACTGAATGTGAACGGTGTTTAGATAATGCCATTTACCTTTTCTAGAAAATAAATTACATAGTTTTAACATCTATTATCCTTTTCATTGCTTCACAAAGCCACTGGTGAGTTGTCAATTCGCATTAAAATTAGTTTGTTGCTAACCTGGTCATCTGTATACAGAAATAAACAAAATATATATGAAAATATATTGTTAGTTACTTGCATCAGTTGCTACTTGCTAGAACATATCGCTACTCCTTAGCTGGACTTGAGGCACACTGAGAAAATCAAAATCATAACAACATTCTGAAACTACCGAAGAAGAAGAAGAACGCACCGATAAATCCTTGGCCTTGGTGGAGCCGAACCTCGACGACGACTTCTTCTTCCCGAAGAGCATGGACTTGATCCACTTCGCCGGAGACTTCCCCATTGGAGCCTAATCCGCTGCGCATCGGACTGGAGGGGTTCACAGCCTGCAACAGAACCGCACATCAGTCCTTGCTAGAGTGTCGCAACAGCAGCCATCGTTGCCGCGCCGCTAGAGCCCGGAGCTGGGGTTTCGAGCCCAGGGAGGCGCGCGGGGAGGAGCAGAGTGCGCGACGTGATGGGGCAGGGAGGGGAAGGAGGAGTCCGAGTCGCCGCATGCGCCCGCGAGTGGCGGAGCCTGCGTCCTCTAGGGCCGCAAAGGCGTCACCCCGCCTCGTCCTCGGCCGGAGCACCGCAGCAGCAGCCATCGCCGCCGTAGCGCCGACGGCCGGAGCTAGGGTGTCAAGCCTAGGGAGGCACGCGGGGGAAGGGAGGGGAGAGGAGGAGCCAATGTCGCGCGTCGGGGAGAGAAATTGAGCTAGGACTGCCGGCGGCCTGGCATGGCTTGGTGGTCGGCGGCGGCGCCCTGCCCTAGCGTCCTTCCGAGGGAGGGAGGAGAGGAGTCGCACGAATCGTGGGAGAGGAACGTATCATGGGGAGGGAAGCAATAGCGGCATCTCGGGGAGTCGTACGGTCTCGCGTGACTCGCGGTGGGCGCGGGACCAGAGGAGGAGATGAGTGATGAGTTTGATCCCAGCGTTTCTGTCCGTCGGATATGAGTGAGTGAGAGAAAGGGGGGTTAAAGTTAATCTCATCCTTTGATTTGAAAGATTAGATGTTGCTGGGTGTAATTTTTTGGGTGCACTTAATGGAGGTTATGACTGTGATGGTCTGTTTATGGGTGGGTTTAGCTAAGTTCATAACTGGTGTATTATAAAGTAGTGGAGATTTGGGTTTGATGGTTGGGGTGGTGAAACATCCTTACAAGGCCCAGCAATTGGCACCTCAATTGATCAATCCTTTTTATTTTTTTCCTTTGTATATTCTACATAAATACAAACATGATTTTTACTACATATTATAATTTTGAATCTTGAGAGTACAATCTTGATAGTTTTTCTCCCACAACTGCCAACTCTTTCTTTTTACTCCATACATTACAAGGCCTACCATATTGTGCGGGGTTGTTGATGGGCAGTGGTGCATTGCTGACCATTTGGGTTTGATGGTTGGGGTGGTGAAACATCCTTACAAGGCCCAACAATTGGCACCTCAACTGATCAATCCTTTTTTTTACTTTGTATACTCTACATAAATACAAACATGATTTTTACTACATATTATAATTTTGAATCTTGACAGTACAATCTTGATATTTTCTCCCACAACTGCCAACTCTTTCTTTTTACTCCATACATTACAAAGCCTAGAGGGCTAGTACAGCCAAAGTCGCACACAACCTATCACGCAGCGAGAAACCCCAAGATTAGCAAGACAACTCATTTTTTTTGCTTTATATATCAATTTTTCTAGTTATTAGTAATTGTCAAATAAATATTTCATATGTCCATTGTTTATCCTTTTCACAATCTATATTAATTTATAAATCTACAATAATATTTCCGTTAAGCTAAGTGAAGAAGCTACAACATTTTCACATGAAGCCGGAACACCTTTTCTCATTTAGTGAGAACAACATTCCCGTGAAATTGGAATTTTATTCCTATTTCTCGCTTTAATTAATTCAATTTTCTATCTAGTTAGCAAAATATTGCATGTGCCCATTGTTTATCCTTTTTCTCCATCTATATTTGTATCCAATACAAAAAAAAATAATTAATGAAATTGAAGGTACATTAGCATTTTTTGTCCAATATATTTTATCCAATATAAAAAGCCACCAAAGTTCTTGCGGCCTTTGCGACAGATCCGTATGGAACCGCTTTTGCAGCCATTGCAATAGCTAGCCCGCGTGCTATCCACATGGAAGTATGGAACCACCCGCACTCGTGACTCTAGTCACCTTTTTTTTAGGAAAATGACCCTCGTCACCTAGCATTGTCGTCACCCAAGGTCATCTAGCTTTGGGCATGCGCCACGTCCGACTCTGGGCTCAGTGGGTAGTAGTTGTACACCAAGACGAGGCCCTGGGCCACGACCCTAGGGCCTCCGATAGCAGCTCCAACACTTGCACTGACACCTCTTGCACCCCGCCACCGTACTCCAACATCACATGCACAGCTGGTAGCTCATCGGCCCATGGGCCATGGCGGCTCAGGCAACGCCTCATAGAGGAGAACCAAATCAACTTAGGCCTTGTTTGGATGTCGTTATTGGATTGACCCTAATCCACATGTGCTGGGGTAGATTTGGGTGACATTTAGTTTAAATTCTACTTCAATCCACCCCAACACGTATAGATTATATTGATACAAATCCGATTACATCCAAACAATGTCTTAATGAATAAACTATAGACTCTAAACCTCTACACTACACAATCCTTAGAAATCTAAATGATGGCCAAAAGCCAAAATAGAAAAGGGAAGGGGAGAGAAGAGCTAGTTTCAGTGTGAGGTGTGTGTAGTCGATCAACGGACCAAATTTTGAACGGTGTCATCAGACGTACTCAGGCGGCTAAGATCACACGCGGGGTGCAAGTGCAACTGGACATCTGAGTGGGCTCTTAGCCCACGCAAAGAGTTGACCAGTTCGGGCCAAAATGTGCTTGGAGCCTTGGATTGAGAACTTGTGTCAAACTCTTAAAAATAAAGTTTTTTATTTTATTTATTAATACATTGCAAATAATTCTGTGTTTGCCATCACTGTTTGTGGGCCTGCCTGTCATCCTCCCTATGCCTTATCTCCTTCCTAAAACAATCGAATTTGTATTATCCATTATCCATGGCACCATACATATATACATTGTGCTGTAGTTAATGCGTACCAATTCAACAACATGGGGGCAAAACGACAGTGTATTCATTCTGAATAATCTTACTATTGTTCATGTAGCTATATATACGCCTATATAGCTACTATATATATATATAGTTAAATATAGGAATTTGACTAGGATTATTCAGGACCATCAAATGTACATTGGCGTGGCTTAGTCCATGTCTAGGTTGTGGTGTAACCGGTTTGCTAGGAATAGAACTAGCATGTGTATGTTGTAACATTGAATGAATTGTAAGCCACGTAGGGGCTCTTCCCTATCTATTTAACACGTACCGAGAGACCACGGAATGGTCATCTCGTTCACCCTATTTTACATGGTATCAAAGAGCTTATTCCACACGGATTCGATCCAACCATGTCCCAAAACTCCACTGACGCCCTCGCTGCGCTCACCTTCGGCTTCCTGCCGCCGGTGACGGAGAAACTCACCAGAGGAAACCATTCCATGTGGCATGCCCAAGTTTCCGCCACCATCAAAGGTGCACAACTCACCGGGTTCATCAAGCCCAGCGCCACGCCTCCCGCCCAGTTCGTGGAGGCTAATCCTATCGATATCTTGGAAAGAAAGAAGGCCCATCCCGTGCGCAACCCGGAGCATGACAAGTGGGTAGCAAAGGATCAACAGATCCTGAGCTGGCTATTTGGATCGCTGTCGAGGGAGGTGTTTCTCCAAGTCTCTTCGGAGACAAGTGTGGCAGGACTCTATGCCACTATTCAGGGACTGCACGCGTCCCAGTCTCGCGCGCGGATCATGGCGACGTGCATGGCGCTCTCCACCGCGTCGAAGGGTACATCATCCATCGCCGACTACTTCGCGAAGATGAAAGGACTCGCCAACAAGATGGCCTAGGCGGGTCGCAAATGGAGGACGAGGAGCTTGCCTCGTACATCCTCACTGGTCTCGGTGAGGAATTTGACTCTGTCGTGACGTCGGTCATGGCACGAGTGGAGCCGATCTCCATCCCAGAGCTGTACACTCAGCTCGCTGTCTACAGCAGCGCAGGGAGATGAATGGCGGGGGATCCCAATCCTCTGTCAATGCTGCGATGAAAGGCGGCGATCGTGGTGGTAGCTACTCCCACAACTCCCGTGGCTGCAATGGCGGTGGTCGTGGTGGCTTCGGACGTGGCCGCAATGGCGGCCGGAACGGTGGTCGCGGTGGCGGCCACAACAACTTCCTCAAGGGTGTGATTTGTCAGATATGTCGCAGGGAAGGCCATGGTGCCTACCGCTGCTAAAAATATGTTGGCTACCCATAGTAGAGTGCATCAGCCGCAACCACGTCATCCTATGGTGTGGACACAAACTGGTATATGGACTCTGGCGCTACAGACCATATAACCAGCAAACTTGAGAAGATCTCCGTTCGTGACAAGTACCAAGGTGACGATCAAGTCCACACGGCCAGTGGGTCAGGTATGAAAATTAATCATGTTGGTCACAACATTTTACATTCCCAAAATCACGATCTCCACCTTAAAAAATACTTCATGTTCCACGTGCTAGCAAAAATCTTTTATCTGTCAATCAACTTGCACGAGATAATGATGTTTTTCTTGAATTCCATCCCAACCATTTTTTTATCAAGGAACAGGACACAAAGAAGATCATTTTTAGAGGTCCATGTGAAGGAGGACTCTATCCCTTGAAGCCAATCCCCAATAAAGAAATCCTTGGTGTGTTCAAGCCCACCACATCCACCTGGCATCATAGGCTAGGTCACCCATCCCATCAAGTTGTTGAGCAAGTCATTAATCGTCACAAAATTCCATGTGTTAGACATTGTGAAAATAATATGGTCTGTGATGCATGTCAGAAGGGTAAAAGCCATCAATTGCCTTACCCTAGATCATCTAGTATTTCATCCCATCCTTTTGAACTTGTCTTTTCTGATGTATGGGGACCGACACCTACCTCTATTGGTCGGGAAAATTATTATATCAGTTTTATTGACGATTATAGCAAGTTCACATGGATTTATATATTACGCTTCAAATCTGAGGTGTTTCAGTGTTTTCGTGATTTCCAAAATATGGTAGAACGTCAATTTAGTAAAAAGATTCTTGTTGTTCAATCAGATTGGGGTGGGGAATATCAATCTCTCCATTCTTTTTTTCAATGCCTTGGCATCTCCCATCAAGTATCTTGCCCCCATGCCCATCAACAAATGGTGCTGCGGAACGAAAACACAGACACATTGTTAAGGTTGGGCTCACCATTTTAGCCCATGCATCTATGCCATTGAAATTTTGGGAAGAAGCTTTTCTTACCGCGGTTTTTCTTATAAATCGCCTTCCATCTAAGGTCATTAACTATGCAACACCCTATGAACATTTGTTTGGAAAATCACCTGACTATTCTTTCCTTCGCACATTTGGTTGTGCGGTATGGCCTAATCTTAGACCATACAATGCTCGAAAACTAGAATTCCAATCAAAACAATGTGTGTTCATCGGCTACAGAAACCTACACAAAGGGTTCAAGTGTCTTGACCCCTCCGAAGGCCGCGTCTATATCTCCCGCGATATTGTTTTTGACAAAAATGTGTTCCCATTTGCCCGGCTTCATCCTAATGCTGGCATGCGGTTGAGAGCAGAGCTAGCTCTTCTTCCAGATATCCTTAAAAATTCGTCTGCTCCCTCATCTTCGGATTTTGGGAATGCAACCGTGCGTGATCACTGGTTAATTCTCTGCCTACTAACACTGTGTCGAGACATGCACCTGCTGCTCTTTCTCCAGGTTCAGGTCCGGTGGCAAATGAGGAAGGCACGGCAGAAAATGGTGCTAAAAATAGTCATTTTTTTTGTGGCCATTGGCATCGCATGAAGACATGCAGGGCGTGAGGATTGGTGTTGATCCGTCTGTGCCGCCTGGCACAGAACCTGGCATGCCATCTACTCCGAACTCTGTGTCCAGCAGCTCAGCGGGCGGCACTGGCTCTCCTAATTCGTCGGGTGTGGTGTTGTCGGGAGCAGGATCAGCCCCCGGACCCTCTACGCCGGTGCATCCTCAACCTGAGGCTCCGGCACATGGTGCGGCTGCACAACCTGATCAGCATCAATCCGTCCTGGATCACGCACTCGTGCAACGCGCAGGGGGCGATCTTGTCCCGGGATCCGGTGCAAACATTGCGCCTGTGGCCACTGGTGCAGCTGCTTCGCCTTCAACTACCCAACGTCCGGTTACAAGGCTTCAGAGAGGTATAACTAAACCCAAAATATATACAGATGGTACGGTTAGATGGGGCATGTTTGGCACTGTAGGTGCAGAGGAGTTGTCCACAGTACAAGAAGCTCTTGCAGATCAACGTTGGGTAGCAGCAATGAACAATGAACACACAGCCCTATTGAAAAACAAAACATGGCATCTGGTGCCACCTCCGAAAGGAAAAAATATCATTGGATGCAAATGGATATACAAAACTAAAAAAAGGCAGATGGATCTATAGATCGATACAAAGCTCGTCTCGTTGCAAAAGGTTACAAGCAGCGTTATGGAATAGACTATGAAGACACTTTCAATCCAGTTGTCAAAGCAGCCACCATTCGACTCATTCTATCAGTTGCAGTCTCCAAAGGATGGTCCCTTCGATAGCTAGATGTACAAAATGCTTTTATCCATGGCATGCTTGAAGAAGAAGTATATATGCATCAACCTCCTAGATACAAGGATGCTAAACACCCAAGTTATGTGTGTAAACTTGACAAGGCAATTTACGGGCTCAAACAAGCACCACGCGCATGTATGCACGGCTATGCAACAAGTTGATACAGTTGGGATTCACTCCATCAAAGGGAGATACCTCACTATTTTATTACAACAAAAATGGTGTGTCTATGTTTGTGCTCGTGTATGTTGATGATATCATAGTTGCTAGCTCTCTACAGGAAGCAACGAGTGCCTTGCTTAAGGATTTGGAAAAGGACTTTGCCCTGAAGGATCTCGGTGACTTGCACTATTTCCTAGGGATAGAAGTGAAGCATTTGGGTGACGGGCTACTGATGTCTCAAGAAAGGTATGCCACTGACATTTTGAGGCGTGCAGGAATGGACAGAAGCAAGCCAGTCGAGACACCATTATCAACCAGTGAGAGGTTGAGTGCAACAGAAGGCGTGAACCTAGGTGCCGAGGATTCCACCAAGTATAGAAGCCTGGTTGGGGCTTTACAATATCTCACACTCACAAGGCCAGACATTTCATTTGCAGTTAACAAAGTGTGTCAATTCCTCCATTCTCTACTACCGTGCATTGGAGTGCAGTGAAAAGGATATTAAGATATGTGAATGGCACCTTGAACATGGGGTTAAAAATCTAGAAGTCTACATCTATGCTAGTCAGCGCTTTTTCAGATGACGACTGGGCTGGGTGTGTGGATGATAGACATTCTACTAGCAGGTTTGTCGTATTTCTTGGACCAAATCTGATCTCATGGAGTGCACACAAGCAACCCACAGTCTCCCGTTCCAGCATCGAAGCCGAATACAAAGCAGTAGCCAATGTAACTGCAGAGATAATGTGGATTTAGAAACTTCTTAGAGAAATTCAAATCGCACATCCATCAATTGCCTGCCTGTGGTGCGACAACATTGGTGCAAAATATTTGTCAGCAAATCCAGTGTTCAACGCTCAAACCAAGCATATCGAAATAGACTTCCATTTTGTCAGAGAACGGGTGGCCCAGAAGCTGCTAGACATAAGGTATATACACACTGATGATCAACTCGCTGACGGATTCACTAAACCTCTACCGGTCGCCAAGATGAAAAGATTCAGAAGCAATCTCAACCTCTCTAGTGGCTGAGATTGAGAGGGAATGTTAAATATAGGACTTTGACTAGAATTATTCAGGACCATCAAATGTACATTGGCGTGGCTTAGTCCATGTCTAGGTTGTGGTGTAACCGGTTTGCTAGAAATAGAACTAGCATCTGCATGGAGCAACATTGAATGAACTGTAAGCCACGTAGAGAGCTCTTCCCTATCTATTTAACACGTACCGAGAGACAACGGAATGATCCTCGTTCACCCTATATATATATATATATATATATATATATATATATATATATATATATATATATATATATATATATATATATGCTACAATTCTTCGCATAACAGACACGTCCCATACTCCATGACCATTGACCATGAGGAAGAGCCGTCACTACCAGACCGCCACGCTATGTTTCTCCTCCTTGAGCCGGCGAAACCGCTCCTGCTGGTACATGCGCTTCCGCATCTCGCACCGCTCCCTCAGCTGCGCCGGCGACAAGCGTCGGGCCTCCGCGTTGTACAGGCAGGACGACAGCCTGACCCGTCCTGTGCCGACGAGCTGGCCGTCGAACTCCGCCATGGCCGCGTCGACGTCCCACCGCTCCGAGAAGGTGACGTACCCGTAGCAGTGCGTGGTGCCGTCCGGCTGGCGCTTCACCCGCGCGGAGACCGGGACGAAGGAGGCGAACCTGGAGAAGACGCGCGCGAGGAAGGCTCGAATTTTGATTGGGCTTGAGCCGCTGACGGGATACCAATCCATCAGCTACTCCCAAAATGTTTTTTTCCCATAAAAAACACACATACACAGACACGCAAGAAGAGTCTGCTAAAAAAAACACACACACAAGAAGAAAGATGTACAGGGGATATATGATTGGCTCTTTTGGATGGGTTGCTTTTTCTTGTCATCAGACTATATACGTACGGCAACAAGGACAAATTCTTTGTTTTTTTCAGGGAATGGACAAATTCTTTGTTTCCGACGCATGTATACGTATGCTTTATTTGCCTTGGCAATCTGCCAATCCATATCATGCGGCATACGCAAAGATCGAGTTTGCCGACATGCTCAGCGCTCAAGATCGGATCGGTACTTGCAAGCTGTATCCCTCCATGATCGAAATGAAGCGGAGGAGGAGGATACAGAGACGTCCCAGCACAAACCACGCATCTTGACGTCTTGTATTTCTTTCTTCACCCAACAGCAAACTTTCTGATTGAGATGATTATGAATAATCAGCTTAACAGAGAGCGACCGTCCACTACATACTGCCCAATCGATCGAGTCAAATTAATTAACCATCATATGAATTTTTTTCGTACAACTATCTTTTTACCAGTTGGTGTGTAGATACTTGAGTGAAGATTATATGCAACCAGTGTTGTCTCCACGCATGGTGTGGTATGGACGATGATGCTTGCTTTATTTCACTTCCGGTTTATTAAATCCAGGTCACTATTCACCTTCAATTCAATAGATATAACTCCAGTCTCTTTTTTTCTTCTCAAACACGTAGGAGGTAACTTATAAAAAAACGCGTAGGAGGTACGTATCATTATTTCATATTAATTGAGAAGAAGACATCGTTTTTTTCTTATGTGTGGACTAATTTAAAGAATGAATGGATTTGCTGACTGGGACGGATCGGACATATATCGATCCAGTCTAAGCCACGGGGTTAGGTAGCTAAAGTTAAGTTTACAGGTCGTCCTTAGAACAAAAATGGTCGATGTATACATCGCCCTTAGTCACTGAGCAGCCAATGAGATGGGTATCGTCGTTGTTCTGTTTTATTGTGTTTGGTTTGATTAAGTGTTTTCAGGTTCATGCATCATTCACCTGAAAACAGGGGGCATATGTTGACACTCAAAAATGTCCATTTTGTGAAGTAGTCAAAATATGGAACGGACTTCACCATTGCGTTCCTCTCGTCGAGACGGTCAAAAAGCATATATGGAACGTCTAATTCGGAGTCCGGATGAAGGAGTTATGTCCCTGAAAAGTTGCTCTGCTGTCGGGACTCCCGACCCAAGTCGGGACTTCCGACGGCCGGGACTGCTGACCCGAGTCGGGACTTCTGACCTATGTCGGGACTTCTGACATATGTCGGGACTTCCGACGGTCGGGACTGCTGAACCGAGTCGGGACTTCTGACATATGTCGACACTTCCGACGGTCGGGACTACTGACCCGAGTGGGGACTTTCGACGGACCTAATAAAAAGGGTTGTTCGGATCTGGTCTTCTGGATGTCGATCTGAACTGTTCTAAACTCGTGGGAAACTCAGAAAATAAGACTTGGAGAGGTTTCCTATTAGGATAAGACCACCCCCTCTATATATAAGAGGATCATGGCCGATTGAGGACCCATCAATCCAATCGACATACAAACAAATCAATCTACTCCTTTTACCTATTTTCTCCTCTCCTTCAACCTCCATGCTGTTCATCCCTTGATCCACGGCCAAGGATGGTGCCCTAGGCTCGCCGGTCGACCTAGGGCAACCCGGCGATGTCCTTCCCTGATGGGGTCCCTCCCGGGCAAGAGCTTCGACGGTTTCTTTGCTAGTTTGCCTGAAAACTAGTCGGTTCTTCGTCACGCAAGCACGTTGATTATCCTTTGGTGGTTTGCTTGTAAACCTCTCCGTGCTTCACCACGTAAGAGTGATATCCTCGCTACGTTCTTCGGTCCGTGGCGGCCCGGGCGTCCAATGCCCTTTCTGGTGTGTGATTCGGACCACATCTGACGTCAACACCATGTTTGAAAATTCTTAAAAAATAGTAACATGTACTGATCAATATGCCTACTGTGACTCCTAATTGGTACGTCGGTTGTGGCCCTAATCAATATGCATGCAACGCTTCCTAATCAGTATGTGCGCTGCGACCCAATATGGATGCAACAATTCTAATCAATATAAATGAGTATACGAGATACATATTTGATAGTTTTAAACCTGAGCAAGCGGTAGGGCAAACCCCTAATCGGAATACCTGTTGCGACCCTAATATGTACATACAACATATATAAATTGCTGGTACATAAATATGGTGTGTCATCTTACGTAGAATAGGCAACAATGTAGAATTAATTTTGTAGCAATTTATGTATATAATTGGTTGATAGGTTTACATAATCAGCTACTACATACATAATATAAAGTTGTCACTACATAAAAACTATCTTGAACGGATGCATTATGTGTATTGCTTTATGAATTTTATCAGAAGAAACGACGTAGTACAAATAGAATTGCAAACGGACACTCTGTATATATGGAAGTCATCGCATTTTTAATGTGAACAACAAAGATGGACAAATGGGCCCTAGGCCACCTCCTCCCACATGCGACCATGCCACCGTTGATGCCTTGCTAGCGCAACCAAGCGCACATGTTCAAAATCTACTTACGACCAGCTCCCAATGCCAGCTTCCCATGTTAAATGAACCACATGTAGCACATCTCTAATATCTTTATCCTCATTTTACATAAATTAAAAATAGTTTAATCGGAGGTGCTACGATTGGAAGGATGACAATGATTATAAGATATTCCTCACCCTAAATTTTAAAGGTAGCACTAAACCCACCAGCTACAATTATACATCGGACAACTACACAAACTTCTACTCTCTCCGTTTTGAAATTATAAGTCATTTCAAATTTGTTGGAGAGTAAAAAAAAGCATATCAAGGTTAACCAACGTTATAGAGAAAATTACAAAATTCATGACATTAAATAGGTATACTCCTACGAAAATATAATTCATGAAGAATCTACTAATACTTATTTAATATCATAAATGTTATTATTTTATTTTCTAAATTTGGTCAAACTTGAGATGCATGGACTCTAAAGAGAGTTGGAATGACTAATAATTTCGGACGGAGTGAGTACAGTCTTCTAACAATCCCAGGTATTACACAAGTATGCATGGCCGGACGGGAGCCCGTTGAAATGTTCTAAACTTGTAAACCAGAAATACGCTTTATTATTCTCAAACAGAGGACTTGATATAATGTTAGCCTTACCTCGCTGTCGCTTGGTTTCGCAGGAGAGTGGCATGTCAAAAAGTCTGTTGAAGAACAGCTTTAAGAAGATAGAAAAGGTTATAGATGAAGCATGCAAAATTTTGCGACAGCTGAACTTGCCAAACGTAGCTAATTCTGATGGGAGACATGTTTCTGCTGCCAATTCACGTAGACGTAGTGATGACAGCACTAAGGCAGATCCTCCACTAAAAGTAATTGGTCGAGACGATGAACGTGACAAGATCATAGCAATGCTTCATGAGAAAGAATGTGATGGCCAACAAAACCCCAATAGTGATGTTTGTTATTAATTGGTATTCATGGTGTTGCTGGGTCTGGAAAATCAACCCTTGCACAGTATATCTGTGCGAGTGAGAACAAGGTCAAGGAAGAGAAAAAGGATGGTCATTTCCACCTTGTTATCTGGATTCATCTTTCTCAGAAGTTTGATTTGGATGCCATTTTCCGGGACATGATTGAGGGGGCTACAGGGGAGGCATGCCCACAATTCAATAGTCATAACGCCCTAGTAGAAAAACTGAAAAAGGCACTGCGTGAAAAACGGATTCTATTGGTACTAGATGATGTATGGTACAATATTCAGAATGCCAAGCAGCGAGCGGAGCTAAAAGAACTACTTTCTCCGCTGAAGGTTGGAATGACAGGAAGGAAGGTCTTGGTGACTAGTCGAACAAAGGATGCATTAATAGCTCTGGGTGCTGTAGAAGAGAGACGACGTGTTGAAATATCTGAACTGTCTGAAGAAGTCTTCCTTGAAATGTTCAGGCGTTATGCTTTTCAAGGGGTAAGTGTAGCTGACCATGATAGAATAAAAACTGGAAAAGATTGGTGCCGAGATTGCCAAAAATCTGATCAGATCGCCCCTGGCAGACACAACAGTGGGTTCACTGCTGTGCCAAAGACCGAATGTCCCGTTTTGGATAAACACTAGTAAGCAAGACCTTTTGAAGGAGACCAAGGGAGCTCTGTGGTGGAGCTACCGGCATCTTGATGAGCAGGTCAGGCGATGCTTTGCTTTCTGTAGTATTTTCCCCAGAAGATATCGTTTGGATCGTGATAAGTTAGTTCGGTTGTGGGTGGCTGAAGGGTTTATAAAGACTACTAATGCTCAAGAGGACCTGGATGCTATTGGTCAGAGTTACTTTGATGAATTGGTGTCGGCCTCATTTCTTCAACTAGGAGGGAAACATCGCAAAGCATGCAGCACAAATATTAGGGAGGATGAGATTGAGTACTTTACAGTTCATGATCTGCTGCGTGATTTAGCAGAGGAGGTCGCAGGAAATGGCATGTCAGCATATTTCCGTAGGGGCGAAATCACCCTAGGGAAGACATTTCCCTAGGGTTTCGTCGCAACGCCCTATGGCACTCTGCTGTTTCCCGTGAAATTCGTCCCTAGGGGGCAAACCTGACGAAGAACCCTAGGGAAGAGTATCTATGCCTTTCCCTAGGGTTTTCAGCCCTAGGGAAATGCGACGATTCCAGTAGTGAGTATCGAGGAAGGCTGGACGGGAGAAGTTCCTCAAGTTGTTCGCCATCTTTTCGTTGGGACTTATAATAGGGAAATACTTATGGAGAAAATTTTTGAATTGCAGAACTTACGCACTTTCATCATTAGTGATGCCCCACTTGGACAAGAAATTGAGGAAAAAGTATTTGAGGTTATGTTCAAGAAGCTGCTGAAATTGCGGGTACTGAGCATAGAATTTGGATTTACTAAGCACCCCAAGTTCTCAGTTCTGAAATCTATTGGTCAGTTAAAGCATCTACGTTATTTGGCATTAAAAGTGGGTGCGCGAACCAAGCTGGTCTTACCGAGCAGTCTTACCAATCTTTACCACATACAACTGCTAGAATTTGGTGGTTGCCGTTATTTGGTATTTCCCAATAATGGTGAAGATATGAATCAGCTCACCAACTTGCAGCGTGTAATCACCTTTGCAGATCTGGAATTTCCAAACATTGGCAAGCTTACATGGCTCCAAGAGTTACGGTTCTTCACAGTCAAGAATGAACGTGGGTATGAGCTACATCAATTGAAGAACCAAAACAAGCTTCAAGGCAAGCTGCAGATCCACGGTCTTGAAAACGTTGGCAGCAAGGATGAAGCTATTCAAGCTTGCCTTGCAGATAAGGAACGGCTGACAGGACTTGTACTAAGCTGGGATACTGGGAGTTGCAGTCCAGAAGTTCAAGCAGAGGTGCTTCAGGCTCTTTGCCCATCCAAGTATCTTGAAACACTAGAAATCAGGAATTACAACGGCCTGACTTACCCAGATTGGATGCTGGATAAACACGAAGGTGGCCCAAAGCATCTTCAGGAACTTGTGCTCGATAGGATCCAACTGGGACATCCTCCCGATCTCTTTGAGGTTTTCATTCATCTTCGTTTCCTCTGGTTTTGGAGGTGCGACTGGGAGGTCTTGCCTGATAATATGGAGCGCCTCACAAATCTCAAGATACTATGGATCTTTGGAACATTAGGGCACTTCCAACGCTGCCCCTGTCTCTCGAGGAGATTAAAATCCAATCCTGCAATAGGTCGTTCATGGCGTTGTGCAAAACAACTGGAGATCCAAATTGGGAAAAGATTCACCATATTCCTAATCAAATAATTCGAAACTAGGGTTTTGATGAAGAATTTCTTCCACGAAGGTACGATTGTTAATTTCATCAATACCTTCATCTACCATATTGTGTTCCAAAAACGTCAATACGAAGCTTCTAAAATTGAGAGCCATTATAATTGAGGCTTATGTCTGTGAAATTAATGACTTTCTGGCCTGTGCCTGTCCAGGTCAGGGTAAGGGACCTGTATAAGAGGGCTATCCATCAGCAGTCCTCAAGTGGAGACACCCCTGACGCAAGGCTATCCAAATTGGGAGAACGTTCAGCATATTCCTAATGAAGTCTGTAAGCTTTCCTTTCCAATCAACAGCCTTGGGTGGAGTGGACTGATTCCAAGGTGTACGTGAGCCATTTCGTTCTGTGTCATTATTTGCCTTTTGATTTGTTTGTATGTGAATTGAGAGTGAAAAGCTGTTGGAAGTACTCAAGTGTACCACTTGTTTTCTAAGGTTTTAAATAATGTGAAACAATGAATGCAGGATTTAATTTGTTTATTTCAAATGGTCTGTAAAAACGTGCAACAACGAGCACTGCGCTTGTTTCATTCATGTATGTGCAATGAAAAGATTGACTCTGGATTTCTGTGTTCTATTGGTTGCAGTACTGCAGAATCATGAACACTGAATTTATTTGTTTCCCATGGTTAGTTACTTGGTTATATATGCTCTGAAAATACCGGCACTTGCTGCATAATTTTTCGCGGCACGCGTAGCTGCAGAATGCCGGCACGGGCGTGTTGTCCCTGCGGTGCGTGCTGCCCGAGAGCAACTACACCGATGAGGACGCGGCCGTGCACTCCATGTTCTTCCTGGACGAACAGCTGCGGTTCGGCACGGAGCTGTTTCAGCTTGACACGGCCCCTAACAGTGCTGGCTAAACGGGCAAGAACCATGAAGGCCGGCCCATATATATGCGGGTAAGATAAGACTACTCCTGGTACAGAATACGCTTCGCATAAATAGTCCCAAACCGCAATATAACCTCGACTGAACAAGTTTAAATAAAGATTCCTAAGCCTGTAATACCAGCCGGGTTTGGTTGCGCGAGCCTGTAACTCTAGTTTCGGAGGGCGAAAGGGTTGGTCAATTTGAGGTTGGCTCTTGCATGCATGTTTATTTCGCACTCATGATTAGTGGTTCACTGCTAACCATATTGTGCGGGGTTGCTGATGGGTAGTGGTGCATTGCTGTCCGCTGTCCATTTGGGTTTGATGGTTGGGGTGGTGAAACATCCTTACAAGGCCCAGCAATTGGGCACCTCAATTGATCAATCCTTTTTATTTTTTTCCTTTGTATATTCTACATAAATACAAACATGATTTTTGCTACATATTATAATTTTGAATCTTGAGAGTACAATCTTGATAGTTTTTCTCCCACAACTGCCAACTCTTTCTTTTTACTCCATACATTACAAGGCCTACCATATTGTGCGGGGTTGCTGATGGGTAGTGGTGCATTGCTGACCATTTGGGTTTGATGGTTGGGGTGGTGAAACATCCTTACAAGGCCCAGCAATTGGCACCTCAACTGATCAATCCTTTTTATTTTTTCCTTTGTATACTCTACGGAAATGCAAACATGATTTTTACTACATATTATAATTTTGAATCTTGAGAGTACAATCTTGATAGTTTTTCTCCCACAACTGTCAACTCTTTCTTTTTACTCCATACATTACAAGGCCTAGAGAACTAGTACACCCAAAGTCGCACACGACCTATCACACAACGAGAAACCCCAAGATCAGCAAGACAACTCATTTTTTTTTGCTTTATATCAATTTTATAGTTATTAGTAATTGTCAAATAAATATTTCATATGTCCATTGTTTATCCTTTTCACAATCGGTATTAATTCATAAATCTAGAATAATTTCGTTAAGCTAGAAAAGGAAAAAAAAATGTGAAGAAGCTACAACATTTTCACATGAAGCCTGAACACTTTTCTCGTTTAGTGACAATAATATTCCTGTGAAATTGGAATTTTATTCCTCTTCTCGCTTTAATTCAATTTTCTAGTTAGTAAAAATATTGCATGTGTCCTTTGTTTATTGTTTTTTCTCAATCTATATTTTTATCCAATATCAAAAATTTAATTATCTATCATCATCATCACGCTATAAAAGAACGAGTTTTTTTAGGGGAGCTCTCCCTCTATAATAACCGTTCGATCTAAAGATGGCAATGGGTACCCGAAACCCGAGTACCCGACAGGTTTTATCCGATAATGAGGCGGGTATGGGAAGATTTCTTCACCTACGGGTATGTTAGTGGGCAAAAGTCTCTACCCATCGGGTAGAGCGGGTGCGGGTGTGGGTGTGAGTGCATACTACCCATACCCGAGTACACGTGGGTAATTTATACCCACTTGGATGTGTTCAGTTGGTGAAAAGTTACTGTAGCACCTTTCGTTGTTATTTGACAAAAATTATCCAACCATGGACTAACTAGGCTCAAAAGATTCATCTCGACATTTACAGACAAACTATGCAATTAGTAATCTTTTTTACCTACATTTAATGCTCCATGCATATGTCCAAAGATTTGATGTGATGGGTGGAAGAGGAAATATTTTGGGTTTACATGGGTGGTGAACACACCCTATAAATGTTGGTCTTATCAATTCAGCCCAAGATTGCCCAAAATAAGTTGCAGCCCAGCCCAACTAAAAAACATATATATACTCAAAGTTGATCTGAAATCCTACCTCAATCTATTCCTCTCCCCTCTGTCTTCCGGTCAGCCACCGCCCGTAGCAACTCACGAGTTAGAAATTAGAATTGGGGATCTAAAACGTCAGGAACTATTTTATCTCCTGAATTTAAGAAGTATTTTTTATTCAACATGTATAATAAGAAGACTGAAAAGAATCAGCAACATAGGACGAAGACCAAACAATACGATACGATTCTACCATGTTTGATTGTACACTACAAAAAGCAGTGCAGCAAAGACGCTCAACTCGCCTATCATTCAGCAAGATAAACGGCAAAAGCGCCGCGCGAGACGTGACGCTTCTTCTCATCGAGACTCTGACGACCTCTCCCTGCTGCCCGCCGAGCCTCCGCGTTGTGCAGTGCAACAGTGCAAGCAGAACCACAGGCCGACTGAGTACCCGTCTGGTACCGCCGCGAGCTGACCCTAACAGTGCTGGCTAAACGGGCATGAACCATGAAGGCCGGGCCATATATATTAAATGGAGTACCAACGTCACACAAGGCTAAGATAATACTACTCAATACGCTTCGCATAAATAGTCCCAAACCGTAATATAACCTCGACTAAACAAGTTTAAATAAACATTCCTAAGCCTATAATACTAGCCGGGCTTGGTTGCGCTAGCCTGTGAGGCTGTGACTCTAGTTTCGGAGGGCAAAAGGGTTGGTCAGTTTGAGGTTGGCTCTTGCATGCATGTTTATTTCGCACTCATGATCAGTGGTTCATTGCTGACCATAATATTGTGGGAGGTTGCTGACAGGTAGGGGTGCATTGCTGAACATTTGGGTTTTGATGGTTGGGGTGGTGAAACATCCTTACAAGGCCCAGCAATTGGCACCTCAACTGATCAATCCTTTTTTTCCCTTTGTATACTCTACATAAATACAAACATGATTTTTACTACATATTATAATTTTGAATCTTGAGAGTACAGACTTGATAGTTTTTCTCCCACAACTGCCAACTCTTTCTTTTTACTCCATACATTACAAGGCCTAGAGGGCTAGTATAGCAAAAGTCGCACACAACCTATCACGCAGCGAGAAACCCCAAGATCAGCAAGACAACTCATTTTTTTGCTTTATATATCAATTTTTCTAGTTATTAGTAATTGTCAAATAAATATTTCATATGTCCATTGTTTATCCTTTTTCACAATCTATATTATTTTATAAATCTACAATAATATTTCCGTTAAGCTAAGTGAAGAAGCTACAACATTTTCACATGAAGCCAGAACACCTTTTCTCATTTAGTGAGAACAACATTCCCGTGAAATTGGAATTTATTCCTATTTCTCACTTTAATTAATTCATTTTTTCTATCTAGTTAGTAAAAATATTGCATGTGCCCATTGTTTATCCTTTTTCTCCATCTATATTTTTATCCAATACAAAAAAATAATTATTGAAATTGAAGGTACATTAGCATTTTCTGCCCAATATATTTTATCCAATATAAAAAGCCACCAAAGTTCTTGCGGCCTTTGCGACAGATCCGTAAGGAACCGCTTTTTGCATCCATTGCAATAGCTAGCCCGCGTGCTATCCACATGGAAGAATGGAACCACCCGTGCTCGTGACTCTAGTCACCTTTTTTTTTAGGAAAGTGGCCCTCGTCACCTAGCACTGTCGTCACCCGAGGTCATCTAGCTTCGGGCATGCGCCATGTCCGACTCTGGGCTCAGTGGGTAGTAGTTGTACACCAAGATGAGGCCCTTGGCCACGGCCCTAGGGCCTCCGATAGCAGCTCCAACACTTGCACCGTCACCTCTTGCACCCCACCACCGTACTCCAACATCACATGCGCAGCTGGTAGCTCGTCGGCCCATGGGCCATGGCGGCTCAAGCAACGCCTCATAGAGGAAAACCAAATCAACTTAGGCCTTGTTTGGATGTCGTTGTTGTATTGAGCCTAATCCACATGTGCTGGGTAGATTGGGGTGAAATTTAGTTTAAATTCTACTTTAATCCACCCCCAACACATATGGATTATATTGATACGAATCCGATTACATCCAAACAATGTCTTAATGAATAAACTATAGACTCTAAACCTCTACACTGCACAATCCTTAGAAATCTAAATGATGGCCAAAACCCAAAATATAAAAGGGAAGGGGAGAGAAGAGCTAGTTTCAGTGTGAGGTGTGTGTAGTCGATCAACGGACCAAATTTTGAACGGTGTCATGAGACGTACTGGGACGGCTAAGATCGCACGCGGGGTGCAACTGGATATCTGAGTGGGCTCTTAGCCCACGCAAAGAGTTGACCAGTTCGGCCCAAAATGTGCTTGGAGCCTTGGATTGAGAACTTGTGTCAAACTCTTAAAAATAAAGTTTTTTATTTTATTTATTAATACATTGCAAATAATTCTGTGTTTGCCATCACTGTTTGTGGGCCTGCCTGTCATCCTCCCTATGTCTTATCTCCTTCCTAAAACAATCGAATTTGTATTATCCATTATCCATGGCACCATACATATATACATTGTGCTATAGTTAATGCGTACCAATTCAACAACATGGGGGCAAAACGACAGTGTATTCATTCTGAATAATCTTACTATTGTTCATGTAGCTATATATACGCCTATATATATATATATATATATATATATATATATATATATATATATATATATATATATATATATATATATATATATATTGGCTACAATTCTTCGCATAACAGACACGTCCCATACTCCATGACCATTGACCATGAGGAAGAGCCGTCACTGCCAGACACTAAGTACCCAAGAGAGAGCACTAAACTCTGCGATTCTGTTGAGCACACCCGAGGGAGAACTCGAAAATCCACATTTTTACCTCAGGATCATAAATGAGAGATAAAGCTTACAACATCTTTACCACTTCTTACATCACTTTTAGTACAACATCAGGGTAATCCATTGTTTAATTATAACAGCAGAAAATAAAATGTTATCAGAGTTCAGCGGAAATGAAACCATTTTCCTTTGTAAAACATTTTTGGTGAGAGTTATAAATCAACTCTATATCCGCAACGTAAGGGAAATCCTCACTGAGCCCACCAGGAGGTTTCCACACATAAAAGTCAGCTTCAAGAACACCTGTCACCTGCAACAGGGTAGAACAAACCCTGAGTACTCAATTGTACTCCGCAAGACTTACCCGTCAGAAGGAAAGAAAAGACTCCAAGGATATGCAAGGCTATCTGGCTTGTGGGTCATTGCAACTGCAGGAAGCATTACTAAAGGTGCATCCTTATATTTAACTTTTATTAGCAGTCATCGGTAGTTCATTAACCCACCATTCTAGTAAGCACCTGTTCTACTTTCAAGCAAAGGTTGAGCCATCAGAACCATTTTTCCATCTTTCATCTTTCTTTTCTTACTACGGTGCCAGAGTGCAGTCAAGTCGTACCGTCGCGTAGAAACGGCGATTCGCGAATCAATGTGCCCAGCTGGGTACCCCGAAAAACACACGCCTCGCTCGCACCCCAGGCACGAGCGAGATCAACCCGTTCCACTCCTGTCACAGGTTCCAGGTCCCCGTCCAAACTTGGACTCCAAGCCTCCACACTTGAGGCCCGGCCTCAAAGTGGTGCTTAGACCTCCACCTATCCCCGCCTCCAATCAGTCGGTCCGGAAAGAGCCGGAGCCCATGACAAGAGAGTAACAAGTCTTCCTAGCCCCCATCCGCTAGTATATGCTCGGGATAATAAATCTGTGACTTGACCGGGGATCCAGTGCAACGAACGGTCCTTAATCGACACAGGCGAGACAAATGCAACCAGAGCCTCGCTCGGATTGCCCAACCAAGTCCATATCCAATTCCAAGTATAGTCCCGCCCGGTCTCCAATTATTATCCATATATAATCCATGTGATAGTAACATGATAATAGTAACAATAATATATTTTCTATCTCTCGCGAGTGACAGGCAATCACTCGACTTCTACCGGAGTCCTGTAGCATAGCAATCTACACGATCTTGACATACTAGTAAGACTCATGGGATCAGGATATATATATGCAAGTGGGTTTCATTCAACTCCTTAAAACTTAATGCACAAGCATAAATAAAGTGCAGCATAATAGAGGTTATGCACCGGGGCTTGCCTGGGTAAAAATATAACCAAATGTTAGTATGCCATCTCCGGGGTACGATCACCATGGCATCATCTTTTGGGTCAACGCCAAGTCCTCCGGTTGATCCATCGATCCATCATCGTTCCTATTATGATTTACGCGAATGCAATGCAGAGACATAAGTAAAAGACAGCAATCGCACTCTCGTCGTACGACTACGTCTCGCAAGCTAACGAGCTAGCCACACAGAAACTCACTAGGCCACGTATCCACGTTGTCGATTCAAACGTTATTTCTTAACAAGTGTTTTAGTTATATAAACCCGAGATGTCGCGTTATTCATTTTATCGATTTACTACATATTCAAACAAGAGCTTATTAATTATCCTAACAACTAATTATTTTGGAACTACAAAAATTACAGTGGACACCTAGTAGTACTAGAAGTTTACTATAAAATTTCTAGGATTAATGCTATCACTGATTATTCATAACACTGCTTACAAGTTTATGTTTGATAATATTAAATATCTCGAAGTAATTAAAGCAAGCCTAAAAATATTATAAAACTACGTGAACTAATTACACTTTTATCTAGATCATGATTTCAGGAGACTAACAAAATTGGTTCTACCATTTTTATGATTTTTATTTGATTTATTACGGATTTACAAACTTCAGCCATATTAAATAAAATATCAAAAAGGACCCGTATAATTCTTTTGCTCGGATATATACCCTTCTCACCTTGCTCTCTCTTTTCCAGGAACGGAGCGCTCGGAGCAGAGGAGCTGAGGAGCTCCGGCTGGCAGTGGAGTCGCTGCGGTCACGACGGCCGGCGAGGGCGGGACAGCTCCACGGCTTGGGCGGCTGCGAGCTCGGCAAGCGGAGTTGGGACGCCGGTGCGGGACGCGGAGGTGGAGCAAGGAGAGGCCGTGAGATAAGATGAGCAAGGCGAGCAGCGGTCTGGCTTCCTTAAGAAGCCGAGGAGACAGCAAACAAGCGTAGATGACAGGGCGTGTGGTGCAACGAAATGAGAGAGAAAAGAGAGTGCACGGCGCAGCAGCTCTTAATGCTCGGATGAACAGTGTTTTCTGCATGCTACAGTGTTTTCTGCGTCGCTACAGTAACTCTGTCCTGCTACAGTTGTTTCTGTGTCGCTACAGTAACTTTGCTCTGCTGCGGTACGTTTCTGCGGCGCTACAGCACCTCCGTGCTGCTACAGTACATTTCTGCGTCGCTACAGTAACTCTGCTGCGACATTTCGCGCCCTCTGGTTCTGGAATTCCTAGACCGCCTGCATCACGTCTGCCTTAACGGGCTCAAGGATGCGTGCCTCGATGCGAGCGAGATCAGGTTCAATGCAGATCACAAAGCGATTTGTCAAGTTCAGTTATAATGCAGACCATTCAAACATCCAGAAAAACCAGCCTGCAGATCATGTTTTGGTTGGTTTGCATGATTAGATAAATTAAAGCTTTGGACTGACCAATAAGTATTTCACGTAATCGTCCCTACTACGTACTGACCCATAGGAATAAATATTAAGCACTATTTAATTATTTTGCTCAATATAATTTGTTAAAAATAGCACTCTTAATCCTAAGTTCATTTCCTTGCCAATGCAACGAAAGGACTCATTTTTAATTTTTGGATTTGGTTTCTTGCAACCACAAACATGCGTCACATAAGAGTCGGGTATCATTTCATGAGCGATTAAAATTTTAAAACCCGAGAACTCGTTTTGCTAATTTCTTTTAGGCCTTAATCGCATGCTAAGTAAGTTAGTAACACCAGGGGTGTTACAAGAACCAAATAAACTTAGGCCTTGTTTGGATGTCGTTGTTGGATTGACCCTAATCCACATGTGTTGGGTAGATTGGGGTGAAATTTAGTTCAAATTCTACTTCAATCCACCCCAACACATATGGATTATATTGATACGAATCCGATTACATCCAAATAATGTCTTAATGAATAAACTATAGACTCTAAACCTCTACACTGCACAATCCTTAGAAATCTAAATGATGGCCAAAAGCCAAAATAGAAAAGGGAAGGGGGGAGAAGAGCTAGTTTCAGTGTGAGGTGTGTGTAGTCAATCAACAGACCAAATTTTGAACGGTGTCATCAGACGTACTGGGGCGGCTAAGATCGCACGCGGGTGCAACTGGACATCTGAGTGGGCTCTTAGCCCACGCAAAGAGTTGACCAGTTCGGGCCTAAATGTGCTTGGAGCCTTGGATAGAGAACTTGTGTCAAACTCTTAAAATTAAAGTTTTTTTTATTTTATTTATTAATACATTGCAAATAATTCTGTGTTTGCCATCACTGTTTGTGGGCTGCCTGTCATCCTCCCTATGACTTATCTCCTTCCTAAAACAATCAAATTTGTATTATCCATTATCCATGGCACCATACATATATACATTGTGCTATAGTTAATGCGTACCAATTCAACAACATGGGGGGCAAAACGACAGTGTATTCATTCTGAATAATCTTACTATTGTTCATGTAGCTATATATACGCCTATATAGCTACTGTGTAAGACCGCCACGCTATGTTTCTCCTCCCTTGAGCCGGCGAAACCGCTCCTGGTACAGGCGCTTCCGCATCTCGCACCTCTCCCTCAGCTGCGCCGGCGACAGGCGCCGGGCCTCCGCGTTGTACAGGCAGGACGACAGCCTGACCCGTCCTGTGCCGACGAGCTGGCCGTCGAACTCCGCCATGGCCGCGTCGATGTCCCGCCGCTCCGAGAAGGTGACGTACCCGTAGCAGCGCGTGGTGCCGTCCGGCTGGCGCCTCACCCGCGCGGAGCCCGGGACGAAGCAGGCGAACTTGGAGAAGACGCGCGCGAGGAAGACCCAAGAACAGATGGAACCCTGCACTCGTTCATCGGTCGTCGTCAGCGATCGAATAAGAAAAGAGGAAAATTTTCGGGAAAAAAAGGAGATTCTGATTAGCATAGGACATACCGTTAGCCTCGGCCCTCTTCAGTTCGCCTTCGTCGTCTAGCGGCGGCGGCGGCAGGGCGGCGTCATCTGGTGAGCGCTGCACGGCGGAGCGGCGGTATCCGTAATCCGTGTGGGTCTGAATCCGCTGTAACTCTGCTGACGGAGAGCGACGGTGCCGTGGCATGGGCCGCCGCCATATATGGTGGTCGTTGGGTTCCACGAGTCTGAGACGAGGGCGCAGGTTACAGACCGAAACTTCTTCTGACCCGACCCAAATCCCTTTTTCGTCATGGGCTTATGGACGGACCACCGCCTTGTAGAGGGCCGTGGCCTGACCGGGCGAGCTTGGGATCGCTTTCAAAGTTTTGGACCAGGCTCAAATTTTGATTGGGCTTAAGCGGCTGACGGGATACCAATTCATCAGCTAAAATGTTTTTTTAAGTAATGCTACAAAATACATTCGGAATCATAAAAAAATCAGACGCTAAGCTCCGCGCTCACTCTAGCACAGCGACCCGTCCAACAGGCCCATCTACGCTCTCTCCTCTGTCTACTCCATCTACACTACGATAGCCGACAAAAATCTCTAACTCCTCGCTTTGCTCGTCACAGCTCACTGCGCCATCTGCCCGCCCCAAGCCATCTCACGCGTGGTGCCCCCATCCCGCATCGAGCCATGCCACATCTGCCGCTGCGCCATGCTCCATCCCCCGCCGCACCCACTCCGCCTTGTCACGTCGTGCCCGGTCCCCGCCCCTACGCATCATGCCCCGTCCCTTGTCGTTTGAGGTGCTGCAGACGTCGTCGTTCCCTACCAGGAGGTCGTGCCCGCTGTCGACGCCGACGCCACGCGACGCTCGACCTCAGCTCGCGACATCACTAGATCCGAAGTGGCCAAACCCGGAGCAGGCGTCTCCGGCTGCACCTCGCGCTCTCTTCCTTCCTTGGATGTTGCAAGAGTGTGTTGCAAGCGTATGTTTCAAGTATTTCAGGTGTTTCATATGCATGTTGCCAATGTTTTATGTGGATGTTGCAAAAGTAGATCGGGGTGTTGCATATGTTGCAATGGACACGTATGTTGCACGCGTCTGTTCCAGATGTTTTAGCTATTTCGGACGGATGTTGCACGTGTTTTGTCTAGGTGTTGCATATGTTTCACACCTATGTTGCAAGTGTTGCATCCAAATGTTGCATATGTTTCCACACATATCTTGCAAGTATTTCATCTAGATGTTGCATATGTTTTGCAATGGCTAGACACTGTTTCCCTTGTGTTTCAGACGTGTGTTGCAAGTGTTTCAACTGTTTCAGACATATGCAAATGTTTCCTCTAGATGTTTTAAAAGTAGATCAGGTATTGCACATGTTACAATAGACCCCATTTGCAGCAGCCGCCTGCATGCGCGTGGGTGTGGAGAGGGCGTGAGCGGTAGGCATGGGGAACCGTGTGGGCGCAGATCGAGACGGAAGCGGGTGTGGGACACGGAACGAGCACGGGACACGGAGAGCGGCATGGGACCCCACGTGAAGCAGGCGTGCGGCACGGTCGTCCAAACGCTAGCGCCTGTCCACGCGTGCGGGCGCTAGCCTTTCCTTTTTTTCCCTCAAATAAAAAAACAAAAGAATGAAGATGTACAGGGTTATCTGATTGGCTGTTTTGATGGGTTGCTTTTGCTTGTCATCAGACTGTATATACGTACGGCAACAAGAAACAAAGAAGGACGGACAAATTCTCTCTTTCCGACGCATGTATACGTATGCTTTATTTGCCTTGGCAATCTGCCAATCCATATCATGCGGCACACGCAAAGATCGAGTTTGCCGACATGCTCTGCGCTCAAGATCCGATCGGTACTTGCAAGCTGTATCCCTCCATGATCGAAATGGAGCGCGGAGGAGGATACAGAGACGTCCCAGCACAAACCACGCATCTTGACGTCTTGTATTTCTTTCTTCACCCAACAGCAAACTTTCTGATTGAGATGATTATGAATAATCAGCTTAACAGAGAGCGACCGTCCACTACATACTGCCCAATCGATCGAGTCAAATTAATTAACCATCATATGAATTTTTTCGTACAACTATCTTTTTTACCAGTTGGTGTGTAGATATTTGAGTGAAGATTATATGCAACCAGTGTTGTCTCCACGCATGGTGTGGTATGGATGATGATGCTTGCTTTATTTCACTTCCGGTTTATTAAATCCAGGTCACTATTCACCTTCAATTCAATAGATATAACTCTAGTCTCTTTTTTTTCTTCTCAAACACGTAGGAGGTAACTTATAAAAAAAACACGTAGGAGGTACGTATCATTATTTCATATTAATTGAGAAGAAGACATCGTTTTTTTTCTTATGTGTGGACTAATTTAAAGAATGAATGGATTTGCTGACTGGGACGGATCGGGCATATATCGATCCAGTCTAAGCCACGGGGTTAGGTAAGCTAAAGTTAAGTTTACAGGTCGTCATTAACCGGCACACTTAATACTCCCTCCAAGTCGGATTTAGAAGTCGTTTTGGACAAGGTTTTGGTCAAACATTGGGAATATAAATCATCAATAACTTTTAAGTTGTTAAGTTTGTAAATGTAAAAATTATATGAATAGATTTGTCTTGAAAAATACTTTCATAAAAGTATACATATATCATTTTTCCATAAATATTTTTTATAAAAACAAGAGGTCAAAGTTGTGTTTTGGAGACTGTATCGCTGTCCTAAACGACTTCTAAATCCGATACGGAGGGAGTATATTACAACAAAGGTCGCATTATTTTAATTTAGATTTAGATAACTATGGGTGAACACCACTGTTGGCAATTTCCTGGGTAAAATGCATGAAAAAGACAATTTACAAAATTATTTGATTATATGAAATATTTCTCAAAAGATTGCCATTTCAGTTCCTGCAAAAGACCGGCCTCAGGTGAGCGACCTCTATGAACTAGATGTGGTGGAGGGAAAGAGCAGATTGAGAGCATGCTCTTGTTAGCTATATAATATGTGGAGGAGCGGTATGGTTGCCCTTTGTTACTAGGACCTCCGTGGAAACCTAGATCTGTTGACGACGGGTGAAGGCTTGAGTACAGCATCGTGTTTATCTTTCAACCACGATTCATGGAGGTTTATTATCCACGGGTGCATTTGGTGGGTCAGAGTCTGAGCCAAAGAATTGACTATTGAGGGCGCCCAACAGCTGATACATTCCGTGGAGAAGTTTTGCTTCAGACATTTTGCTGCTAATTCGACTCAAGATACCTCCCAGCCCTATATATGAAAACAGGAACATTCTTCATGGTGCAATCTTATTTTGTTTATGAGAGAGGCGACTCATACCACGCCCTGAACCTCATTTTGCAATGGTATAGTCCACTCTAATGAAATACTGATTTCTAATGTGTGACTCCACAAAGGAGATTGAACAGTGCAGTTAGTACAACATCAACCTTTAGCATCCGTATGTACATTTTTGAAGCTTAGTAGGAAACTAATGTTTTCCTAATAATGACCTACATTGCTACATGCAGTTCCTTCAGCTTGTGTGAAAATTCAACAACAATATATATGCATGCTGCTTGGTTAGACCTAGATGTACTTGAGGAGTTGTGTGGTGTTTGTACAGTGCCTTTCTAAGCTCCCTTCTATTTCCTTTTCAAAAAGGAGTTGTGTGGTGTAGCAATCCAGCAAGATAGATATTGTACTAAAACTACTTTCTATTATTAATACTCCCTCCGTCCCCAAATAAATCAAAACCTAGAATACGTGCAAGTCAAACTATCTTAAGTTTGACTAACTTTATAGGAAAAAACAACAACATCCATGATATAAAATGAGCATGTTATGCAAATATATTCTATAGTATATCTAATGATACTAATTTGATGTTATAAATCTTGACGGTTTTCTCTAGAAATTTGGTCAAAGTCTAAAAAATCTGACTTAAGATAACTTTAGCGCTGTATTTATTCAGGGACAGAACAAGAGAGTATCGTGATTAGGTGCTTGAATGCATTGCGTTGCACAACTTTAATTGTACTAGGGATGAGAGTACATGCACGGCTATAGCTATATAATATTGAAGCATGCATCTGCTCCGGAATTATTGCTCGCACTAGGGCCGTGCGTGTAAGATTATACTAGTACGTTGCGCGCGCCATTGCGCGCGTCGGCAGGCAACTGAAGATGTAGCGCAGGATTCAATGGTCACATAATCTTTAGGAAGATGAGAGCATTCATACGCATTGACACGACAAATACTCAGGCTCGTAGCCTGGTGATGGCACATATGTATATATTACATAGATAGATCCTAACTACATACGAACGGGCCGTGGATCTAACATAACAGCTCGCAATACGCTAGCTTTATATGTTAGGCTGCACGTTAAGCAGCAACGGCAGTGCTTATATGATTACACATAGTTTAGACACACAGTGACAGGTCGAGGTAATTATACATTGTAGGTGAAGCATTTGGTGATGACCTTGTTAGTATCTTGGTTCTGGGTCTGAAAGGCCACTTTCCGTTGAGAGTGAAGCTTCTCTGCTGGATGAATGTGTTTGCAGATTCGCTTGTGTTAGCTGTTTGTGGTTTGTGAGGTATAAGATAAGGAGATTCAGTTCGAGTATGCAGGAAATTTACCAGATCGCTCATAGCGGCACATGCATTCAGTGTGGTGGCTGCATCCAGATATGTAGCCTGTAAAGTAATAGAGGGTACATATGTTCAAAATCGGCATGGAATCTGTTGAAAAGAGAGCATAAAGATGCAACAAGGACGTAACATTATATAGTGTTGATATATTTATTGATCTATAATTGCATATTTTTTTGACCTTGTCAGGTATTGAATTGTAGTTATATATTATAAATACTCCATGATCTTATAAAGCTTAAAAATGATCATGATCGTTTATGCATCTAAGACTATTAATTAGTTGTCGTGACAGCTGAAAATAATCTAAGCAACTCTTGATAAGATGAATCTACATTGAACATGTTTTTTTGGGCAGGCTCCATTTCATCCTACAGGTTTCATATTTTCTTCAGAGCCCAGAAATGTTGTACATCAGTGATTTTATTAATATGTGGCAACTCAGTCTGAAGCAGAAGCATACAGAAATCCATTGAACCCTAGGTATGATCTACCAACAGAAAAACATTCTTTTCAGCATGTGTTCTGCAAAGCTGCAAGCAGAATGAGCGAGAGGTTCCCTAGGAGAAAACGAATCAAATGGATTGAGTTAGAAACTCCATTCCAGACCAAAACCACTCAGTACTAATTTGTATTTTGTACTGATACTTATTCCTAGACAGGAAACAATAACTGGCAAAAGTCCTACAGCTATTCAGCATTCGATTGTCTGAAGAAAAAAAAAAGCTATACCTCTCCATCCCCCTTTGCAATGGAAATTACTGGGGAAACTGAAGGACCATCTTGGTCCTCTGTCTCCTTCATTCCCTCCTGATACTTGGCATGAGCTTTGGTATAGTGTTCCTCACTAATGACATTGATCTTCCAGAAGGTATCTCCAAACTAAATTCATCTGAAAGAAATTCAACAGAGATTGAATACAATAAATTTCTCTTTCAAATCAGGCACATCAACACAGCAGCATTTCAAGAAACAATGAATCCCAAATTGTCCATGTTCATTTCCCATGTTGACCACACACAATAAACATGAATTTGCTATGTCCGACAACATTTCCTAACACCCTTTTTCAGTTCATGAAACAAAAAATTAGAGAAATCACTCGGAAGCACCGTCCTATGTCAAGGATTGTCCCCCAATCTATAACAACCCCATCACTCCATACACGAATTCCCAATTTGCGCCTCTCATTCATGGAATCAGAAAAAAAAAACATCACGAACACATAATATTCACATACCTCCCCCACCCTCGACCGCCATGGAGATAGCAGGAGTGAAGCATCACCTCAGGACAGCACCAAGGTGTCCTCCTCCTTCTCTTCCTTGGTCCGCTCTTGGCTCTTGGCAGCAAACTGAGCATTGCACTTGTCACAGATGGCGGTCACCTGCTCCCAGAAAGCATCGTCAACTAAATCTGATTCTTTTGGACATTTATAATCAAGACTATTGTTCTGTATGTTTGATGAAAATATATGGATACAACTAAAGTAATATAGTCTTTTCATAATCCTATCAGTACGTGGTAATACTATTTACTCATGTAACCTATTGCTCAAAGGAAAAAGATCAGAATTGGAGAATCAAGCAACACTCCTTAACTGATGACTGTAAAAAAAAAATACCTGACAGATGGAGAATCTATTTCAACACTGGATTTTCTCCAAGTTCCATACGTTTACTTTTAGCAGACACATGAGCCTCTAAATGTGAGCAATAATGAAAGTAGGTCCTGAGAACATCACCATGGAGACAAACAAAGGCACTTTGTTACAGACATGAGGGCATGAGTTTGGATCTGTAAGTATAAATTATCAATATCTATCATGAACTGATTTTGGGACGGAGGCACCGTAACAGTATACAGCGAAGTAAAGCACAAAGAAACATGGATCAGTCAGCATGCATTAGCAGTAATATGGATGAAACGACCTACCAATATAACACAGTGCCAAACATTGGTAGGCTAAATCTGGAAATGGTATTTGGAAGCAAATACCAAAATTCCTTTCTTTCCCAACCTGAAAATCATGTAACAAAGAAAAGGAGGATTGTTTGATGAACTGTGAACATAGGAGGTGGACCCTAGGCATTTCTGAAGCAAACACAGCTGGGACTAAAAAAGAATTGTTGATGAATTAAATAGCAGCCTGTAGGTGAAACTTGTAGAAAGTTCAGATAAGGCTACTGTTGAATAGCAAATCAGATTTCATCTAATAAAAATATTGTTCAAAGAGGCATTGAACTTTTTTTTTACTTTGCTAAGCGCAGCTTTAGCTTGTACGGTGTCAATTGCATTCCGAACTGAAATTCGTAACTGAAGGAGGCAGTGTGTACACTGTATGCACCCCATATCTATCGAAGCAAAGGATATTGATAACAGAACCTAGGTAATTCTTCATCACGTTAACTAACAGTTTATGAAGGTACAATATTAATAAGAATTTGATCATTAACGAACTCTTTATAATATATATGACAGAATGATAATTATAGGCAAGGATATATTTTCGTATAAGATGGAAGACCTCAGCGTTGAATGGGACCTTGAATTGATTACTTCTTTCAATACCTTACTGAAAAAAGGTATTATGAAAATTGCAATAACAGTTTGAACAGAAACTCAAATAAAGAGGAGGTATGACTATTTTCTGCATTGTAGTAAGCACTTAATCATCTAGTGCTTCTATGTAAATAGGGACATTAAAGTGTTGTGGAGTAACTTTAGCTTTTTTGTCCTAAGCCCAGGAAAAAAAAATGGATACTGTAATTTTTCCCGCCAACCTTAAAAAAAATAGAATGGCACGTATCCACCTGAACCATAGCAGTGTTCAACAAAAGTACCAAATAGGAATTTAGAATAACATTAGATACCTTAAAGAAATTATTATCAATGTCATGGAGATCTAGAATACTATGTAGTAAACATATATATGTTCTTTTTGTGGGGGGAGAAGGAAGCTAAAATGGAATGTAATAAACACGCAAAAATGTGAACCATGATATACCTTTTGTAGAGCTTTCCTGGGTTCGCAATGCAGCAACACTCGTGAGCCAATGAATCAATGGTGACATGGCCAATGAACCTGAGAGCAACCTGCATTTTCTTTTGTGAGCTGACCAAAATAAGAACTAAACCTATAGCATGCTAATTCAATCATATAGGAACCATGAAGACATGTATAAGATGATTTGGCATTTGAAATTCTGAAAGGGTTAATGTTGTAAACATTGTCTTGGTGTTTGAAGGAAATTTTGTTTTCCACTCCACAGGATCTGCCGTCGGAGGTTATTGTTGGCTGGGGAAGGGTGCGCGCCCAGGCTGGCACGGCGGGGGTGGCCGCGTCATCGCACCACGCCGGTGGTCGCCCGCGCCGGTGTGGCGTTCCTTCGCGGCGGGGCAGCGCGGGAGGCGGGCATCCATGGCGGAGTCTGCATGGCTGTGCAGATCGGGAGCACGCAGGCGATGGGGACAGATGGCGCGGCGCGGCGGCGAGGACGGGCCGAGAGGTGGCGGAGTTGGGAGCGGGGGAGGACGAGGAGGAGGGCGGCCGCAGCTGCGACGGCCCGCTCGCGCCAGCCGCCGTCGCCTCGTCCGCGTCCGCCGCCGAGGGCCATCGTGCCGGGGCTGCCGCGGCAAGGTGTCGCGGCGCTGGGGGAGGGGGCGCCGGGGAGTGCCCGCCCCGGGCCGCCGCGGCCGAGGGCCACCGCGCCGTGCATCGGGAGGAAGAGGAGATCGAGCGAAGAGAGAGAGTGGAAGGGTGGAGAATCAGCTCGAACCGATCTGAGCTGTTGATCCAGATCGGACGGTTGAGAGATATCGGGGTGACGTGGCGGGGCTCCCCATCCGGGAAGGCCCCGCCGTTTATCAGAGTGAAATTTGAAGTCCCCAAACCGAGGCAGGGCAAAGTACAAGTCGTGTCACTGCACACGCCAGTTCGGACGACGACGGACAGAAATTTTTGAAAGATTATTCCAATTTGAATTTTATGTACCAGCCATTTCGTAACATCCTTGAAATTTCTGCGTTCCAATTCCAAAGACGATGCGTTACATATATAAAGCAAAATGAGTTTCTTTTTTCTTTTTTTTTTTGGGTGATGGTAAGGTATATCGCTTAATTATGGCTGTAAATAGACCAATCATGTTAGTATTTTATTAGCCATTCTTGCGCAAAGCTCGAGGGTAACCACCCAGACTATTTTACGGAAAAAGGGGTTGGCCCCACCAAATGATTGTAATCATCAGTACTCCTGTGCGTATGGTTGCATTGCATGGAGAATGCATGGTGCAGGATCTCCATCATCTGGTCATCATCTCCGATGCACACAGTGCCAAAGCAGCTGCAACATATCTCTTCTGGGCCTTGTTTAGATAGCCTCGAGAAGTTAGAATTTTTTCATTCTCTCCATCACATCAATCTTTGCACGCATGTATGAAACACTAAATATAAATAAAAAAAATAACTAATTGTACAGTTTAGTTATAAATCACGAGACGAATCTTTTGAGCCTAGTTAGTCCATGATTAGACACTAATTATCAAATACAAATGAAATACTACCATTCCAAAATTTTCTAACATCTCCCATCTAAACAGGGCCTTGTGCTGCGAAAAGAAGCCGCAACTCACAGGCCACAGTCGTCGATGGGACGCACATGCGACGACCCATCAGCAGGCAGCCGCATCGGAGGGACGCCATCACGCCAACAAGACAAGACAATGGGTGATGGCCGAACTACTAGCGGGATCAGCGGGCTAATCAGCTTGCTAGCTTTGCCTGCCTGGGTTAAGGAAGCTAGCCAGTAAGAGACAGAAGCTGCTGGTGGACCCACACTGTCACACACGGACAGCAATTTTCTTTTTAAAAAAACACACACACACACACGGACAGCAAGCGATTGGTTGGGTTGGGTGGGAGTGGGAGCGAGGAGTGTGACACGACGGCGCGATGGATCGATGGCAGCCGGCAGGCCGGCCCCCGGCCATTAGCGTCGCTTCTGGCTAAAGCGTTGGTGGCCGTGCTAATCGATCGATGTGGATTAGCCGCCGATCAGTCCCGTCCGTCCGTCCATCCATCATTACTGAAGATGGCAACCCCTCGATCTCCGGTGATTATGCTCTGACGAGGCTGCGCTGCGGCTGCGAGGTGGCAGCAGGTTTCAGGTTCTGTCCGATCCGTCCGTGCCGTACACCGCGCTGAAACCGACGGCTCATGGAGTCATGGTCATGGGCGCACCACAAGGACGGGAGGTGTTGCACGCCATGTTTGTGACGCCTTCAATTATATACCTCAGTACGTACTCCATTGGTATAGATGTAGTACTCTACTGAACTAGTACGTACGCGTGTATCACGGGAATGTACCCGGCCCAATTCATACCGATGTGACGTTTGCCTGCGGCTGCGTACGTAGACAAACGCATTTACCCATGTTTAGACAAATTAGGAAGGGCTCAATTGTCGTTGAACTACACTCTTAGCCCCTCAATCCCCAATTTCCAACGGTCATTGAACCACACCAACCGGATGAGAAATGATTTTCCAGAGTGAATGGAAAGGTTTTTTGCCATATAAAGTATGCGATTCATGAATTTTAATTAAATGCACGTGCTGTGAGAGCACGAGAATTTCTTGTATCTATGGGAAATAAAAAGAACTTAGAATGCCTTATATTTGTTGATGGAGTGAGCGGCTCAATGAATTCTCTGAGGCAGAGCAATCAATAGGAGGTACCCATGTGGCCATGTGAAAGTATTTAGAAGTGCCAAAAAATAGTGATGATACCCAAAATAGAGGGGGCCATATTTGGATTTTTGTTATTTAATTATATTCAGATGAGGGTAAAATGGTAATTTTATTATCTTCAATGAGGTGTAAAACTAGAATTTCGCAAACCATCGTCCTGGGACTCACTCTCCTCATTATGGCAGCAGCCCCTCAACAGCAAGGTGGCCTAGCCACCGCGGCGCCCACTGCCTGCTTCCCTCATTCTGCATCGTTCTTGTCGCAGCGGCACTCCCTCCCAAGGGTCGGAGGGTCGTGTCTCATCGAACCTGATCTCCACGCACCGTATCAGCTGCTGTGGCGACATGCCACTGTTATCGCCACCCAGGAATATGTAGAGCGGGAAGCTTGGGTGTGCCTGCTACTACGTGGATGCAGCCTCGGCGTTGACGTCGGTGAGCACGTCAGTGGTCTAGTTGATAGCCAGAGCACACTGTCGTAGCTACTCACGCGTTCGTGTGTGCGAAGCTGAGTTGCTAGGTGAATGTGGTGGTGACTATACCGCACAACGAGCTCACCCACCCGTGGCCGACAAATGTTGGTCATGGGGTGTCAGATGAGGGGGTTAATACTGCCAGTGTAGATCACTGGGAACGGCCAGACAACACCCATGACAGGTGGTCAAGCAAGGCCGTGACCTCGCGTAATGCTATTCTGAGTGTGTTCATGTACTCTTCGGGGGTAGTAGGATGAGATGTAGACCTCAAGGATGTGCAGTAGGCTGTATGTCTTGGGCAATTGGGGCGAGGTGGCTCGAGTGATCTGAATGGAGTGGAAAGTTGGCAACGTCCGGAGCGCGGTAGCATCGAAAAGAAAACAATATGTCTCCGTGCGAGAGAATGGGAGGAGGAAAAGGATAATTACCAATACACCTTCAATATCAAAATAAAATAAAATAAAATAAAATAGTCTTCCTCAAGTGAATTGCCAAACAATAAAAAAAGAAAGATCAATGGTTGTGACTCATAGGAAGTCGTCTTGCCTACATGTGCAAATTTCAGGTTCTAGCCTAGCTCCACCACATTGATTAACTTTGGGTTGCTTTATTACGATTCTCTCTCCACACGGAGCAAAGTTTCAAATTTGCTTCCCAGATCTGATTAAGCGGGCACAAAAGATGAAAGATTTTCTTTTGACCTAGCTAGGAGTACAAAAGATACTCATCCATATTTGGCGGCAAAGACACGAGGTGCCCACTGTTGGCCGTCCTCCATCAACGGATCAGCATCAACCTGACGTCATCTCGCAGAAGGATCCTTCTAGAATCTGCTCCTTAAGAATTGTGCACGGCATTGATCAAACCCAAGTGAATTTCGAATTCGCACACGTATATCTCTGACTACCAAGCCAATCAATGCAATGTCACCTTAGGGATACTGTAGAGAGATACCATCTCGATTTCTTAGATCCAAATGTTGCAGTTGATTATAATAGTACTTGTTTCTAATAAACATTCAACTCTAGTTTCATATAAAATATCGGGTGTTGATCGTTTCCTAATTTTCAAGAAACTGGCACAAATCTTAGTAATGTTCATATTAGATTTATTTACCACTGTATGGTGTTAGGGGTGAAGCCAGGAATCAAGGCCATCCGGGTCAGCTCCACTGATCCACGCACAAAATCTACTTGCAAACAATAAATGCACGTAGGATTTGCTAAAATTTATAGGGGTCGCCTAACCCCGACAGGTACACGTAGCTTCTCCCTGTTAAGCACAGGAACGGCTGCAGAAAATAGTCCTTTGAGGGTGGGGTGGTGAGGAGTAGCTCATCCTTCTTTTGTATACTTATCTTGGTCCTTCTTCCTCTTCTTGCTCTATGATCTCTCTCTCATGGAGCTCTACTTGGCACGAGGACTTAGGGGGTGTTTGAGATTGCTCCACAGATTCTGCTCTACAAACTCCACCGTGGAGAAGCTCCACAAAAAACTGGAGTTTGTGGAGCACCTCACAACTCCACCCTTTTTTCTTGAACAGAGTACATGGAGCTGAAACCGTTTAGCTAAAAAACGTGGAGCGGAGAAGTTCCAAACACCCTCTTAAGCCACCCCTTATATCTCTCACGTGCACCACTGGTTAATGGATTAGTTTGACTATAAATAAATAAAAAAAACAAAACTACATCAAGACAGGCCCTACTAATAACCCAACAATATGGCAATAATTCAACGACAAAATCGCAGTCAATCCTCGCCACGATCAACACTTTTCAAAAAAGTCCTTCTATAAAGTTTTACTTTACTATAAACCATCGGTCACAATGGTAACTTCTTTATGGCTGCATCACGTGAAGTATACGATGTCATCTTTAAAGGACAACAAGACCGATTCATTTCGGCACGTCCTTGTACCGTCTATGCTACTACTCATCATCATCTCAAGTACCAGCGGTTATCATTCAGAGATTAATATCGTTGCCCCCCCCCCCCCCCCCCCCCCCCCCCCCCCCCCACATCCTAGATTGATATGGCGTCCTTTCCATTTTTTTTTCTTAAAAACGAACCAGACTTGACACACGACCTACGTACGCAACTAATACTACTGTCCAACGAAAACGTCCATACGAGCTGATTGACACAAGTATACGAAAAGAAAAAGAAAAACATCATTTTCCCAATGACTTGGAAGCGACATGTGGAAAACCCCCTCGTTGCCTTCCCCGGAAGTAAACACACGATTTACTCCAGTGGCTACTACGTACGGATCGCAACGAAAACGTCACCCAATAATCCCCACTAATAATCCTTGTCATCACGCCATGATCGAGTGCAATTTTTGGCCCATGCATGCGACAGTTAACTCCGGCAGTTAGTACCACCTCCGGTCATTATTGCGGTTAGTTGACCCACACCCATTGCTCGTGTGAAACGAAATCCCCAACGTGCCCACCAGGCCTGGCCATCATCGCGCGACAGAAACCGAGCACAGCAAAGGCGAGCTGAGAGGATCCGAGCACTGCGCCGGTGGATCGGTCGGAGGCTAGCGGGGTCTCCGGTAGGGCCCTTTTTGACTTTCCAGCGCCCTGGACGTTGACGGCCGCCCAGCCGCAAAGGATCCGCGACCCACCGGCCACCGCACCGCACCGCGCCAAGACACCCGCGGGGTTCAAAAGCGCCAGCACCGACGACCGACGTGTTCAAGTAGTCCTAGGTTCCCCGGGGCATCAGACCTCAGCCGTCCGCTCGCGCGCCAACAGCCCCGATCTGCATGGGCGCCGTAACTAGCCGCCGCGCCTTCCGGCCGTCAGTTCCGTCGCGATTGGCGCGCTGAGGTGGCACGGATCAAAACATCGAGGCGGCAGTAGAGTATGGCCTGTGGGGCCCCTGGGACTCAAAGTCGCCAGCAGTCTCTTCCATGACCTGTGGGACCGGTGAACATGGGCCCGACGCGGGTGAGGTGGTGGGGTAGCGTGGGCGGGCGTGTGGTGGGGATGGACCGCGGTGGTTAAGTGGGCCTCGTTTGCCTCGTGTGTGTGCCCGTGGGTCGGGTCACCGCCGTGTGCGCGAAACGGAACGGGAGTCGTTGCCCCGGCTGGCTGGCGTTAAGTCGTTAACCACGGTTGCTTTGCTTCATTAGCTAACATGATTAGGCGTATTATAGATAGGCTATTATAGGCCAACTTACATAATCACAAGTTTTTGTTTTCCTTGGCGATTGCGTTGGCGTTCAAGAGCTTGATATAAGGACTTAGCGGATGAATTTGTCTCATTTATATATTTTTGGGATTACACGGTATAACACAGACACACACCGCACGCACACTCATGACTCATGAATGCACGCACACAAACCTACCTCTATGAGCTTTTTTGAAGACTGAGCCGACAAATCATGGAGATTAAAGTCATCATAGACGCCTTGCTATCGACAGGAACGTCACATATTACTGAAAAGCACAACGCCATTAAATCCTAGAAAAATCGCTCTCACGGAGAGTCCAACCCAAGACACGCTAGGCTACCTGTCCTTTCACTCATCTATATCCTTTGACCTATTGCAACCAAGCGAGGATACAAAATAGGGCTCTCTAGGCACATGTTTGCCTGAAGGCCATTCACGATGAAATAGATTGATCCCCTTTTTCCTGGGGTGTTTGTTTAGAAGCGAGTGGGATGGATCCTTTTAAAAAGAAAATATTCTCTATAAATAATATAGGCTGGATCCATCTCTTAAAAACCAAGGCATGAGGACACCCTACTTCGTCCCAAAAAAAGTGTCTTTCGACTCCGTTGTAGGCGAGTGCAGTCATCGTACCAGGTGTTGGTGTGACAGTGCAAGTGAGGAGTCGACGAGGAGGGGGAACGAGATGATGATCAAGCACGGCGACTGAACTCATGTTTCGACTCCATTTCGATCGAGCTCGCGTAGGCTTCTCTTAGTTATGGTTCCATCTCATCGAGAGGAGGGATTGGGCGAGTGCCACTAGGTGAAGGAATGTAAGATCCACATGAGAAGAAAGAAGATATAGATGTGTGGCCTACCACTCACGGTGCCTAATGGTGAAGGCCTTAACATCCATCCCACTATCCCAATCCCTCCTACCAAACTAGGGCAACTTTATCCACTGAACCAAAACATGAGATAGAATGATCCCATTTAAAAAATAGGACATGACATAATCCCACATGGTTAATGAAGAGAAACAACCTACTACTTGTTGTTCTCGGTCCGATGACATAACTTTTTATATGATTTTTTCCACAAAATTTGATGTTCAAGGGAATGGCCCCCTTGAAAAAACTATAACTTTCAAGGGGACCTTTTTTCGACATAACTTTATGCATGTGTCTAAAGATTCGATGTGATGGAAAATCTGAAAAATTTTGCAAAATTTTCTGAAAACTAAACCGGCCCTAAGTTCCCCGGGGCATCCGATCTCAGCCGTCCGCTCGCGCGCCAACAGCCCCCATCTGCACGGGCGCCGTAACTAGCCGCCGCGCCTTCCGGCCGTCAGTTCCGTCGCGATTGGCGCGCTGAGGTGGCACGGATCAAAACATCGAGGCGGTAGTAGAGTATGGCCTATGGGGGCCCTGGGACTCAAAGTCGCCAGCAGTCTCTTCCATGACCTGTGGGACCGGTGAACGTGGGCCCGACGCGGGTGGGGTGGTGGGGTAGCGTGGGCATGCGGTGGGGGATGGACCGCGGTGGTTAAGTGGGCCTCGTCTGTCTCGTGTGTGTGCCCGTGGGTCGGGTCACCACCCAGTGCGCGAAACGGAACGGGAGTCATTGCCTCGGCTGGCTGGCGTTAAGTCGTTAACCACGGTTGCTTTGTTTCATTAGCTAACATGATTAGGCGTATTATAGATAGGCTATTATAGGCCAACTTACATAATCACAAGTCTTTGTTTTCCTCGGCGATTGCGCTGGCGTTCAAGAGCTTGATATAAGGACTTAGCGGATGAATTTGTCTCATTTATATATTTTTGGAATTACACAGTATAACACAGACACACACCGCACGTACACTCTTGACTCATGAATGCACGCACACAAACCTACCCCTGTGAGTATCTTTGAAGACCGAACCGGTAAATCATCGAGATTAAAGTTACCATAGGCGCCTCGTTGTCGATAAGAACGTCACATATCACTGAAAGCATAACACCATTAAATCCTAAAAAAATCGCTTTCACGGAGAGTCGAACCCTAGGCATGAGGTGATACTAAGCCTCTTGAAACCACTAGACTACATGTCCTTTCACTCATCTATATCCTTTGACCTATTGCAACCAAGCGAGGATACAAAATAGGGCCCCTCTAGGCACATGTTTGCCTAAAGGCCATCCACGATAAAATAGATTGATCCCCTTTTTTCTAGGGTATTTGTTTAGAAGCGAGTGGGATGAATCCTTTTAAAAAGAAAATAATCTCTATAAATAATATAGGTTGGATCCATCTCTTAAAAACCAAGGCATGAGGACGCCCCACTTCGTCCCAAGAAAGTGTCTTTCGACTCTGTTATAGGCGAGTGTGGTCATCGTAGCAGGTGTTGGTGTGACAGTGCAAGTGAGGAGTCGACGAGGAGGGGGAATGAGATGATGAGCAAGCACGGCGATTGAACTCACGTTTCGACTCCATTTCGACCGAGCTCGCGTTGGCTTCTCTCAGTTATGGTTCCATCTCCTCGCGAGAAGGGATTGGGCAAGCGCCACTGGGTGAAGGAATGTAAGATCCACATGAGAATAAAGAAGATATACACGTGTGGCCTACCACTCACAGTGCCTAATGGTGAAGGCCTTAACATCCATCCCACTATCCCAATCCCTCCTACCAAACTAGGGCAACTTTATCCACTGAACCAAAACACATGAGACAGAATGATCCCATTTTAAAAACAGGACATGACCTAATCCCACATGGTTAACGAAAAGGAACAACCTACTACTTGTTGTTCTTAGTCTGACGACATAACTTTTTATTTGATTCTTTCCACAAAAATTGATGTTCAAGGGAATGGCCCCCTTGAAAAAAACTATAACTTTCAAGGGGACCCTTTTTCAACATAAAATTTTTATTTGATTTTTTTACTTTGTGGTAAAAATTCATAACTTTTGATTTCAAACAAAGGCATGTTTTGATGTCCAAGTGGAACTGTAACACCTCTGGTGTTATGGAGACTAAAAATTTGCCATGTCATCATATTACATTGCAAAGCACACATGATTAAGTCAACTACGATGTGCATCAACTAAAACGAGTTTACATTCTTAGGTTGGATGTGCTTATGAGTTGTGTGACTCAAACCGAAAACCCTAATTTCGAATGTCACCGCAAATACTTAGTTTATGCCCTACGTAATTTGGGGTGTATGATTGTGTTATACACTAGTGCCAAGTGTGGGATATGAACTCAAGTCCAACCCATAAAAAGGAAGCTTCGAGTTTGAGTTTGAATTTGGAATCCAAAACTTGTCGCAAGTTTTCCGATTCGAATTTGACTTCAAATTTGGAGAATTATTAAAAGATTTTTAAAAGTCAAATTGGTCAACCAAGAGTGGCATTTGGTCAAACATATGATGCTTGACCCAATGATGCCCTTGGATGATGGTATCACTAAATAATCACCGATTAAAATAGCAACAAGTTTCAATTTGGAATTCTTCCGAAAACCCTAAAATTCAAATCCCTTGTTTTACCCCTTTTTAGATAATTAAAAATCTAAGCAAAATTTTGGAAAAAGTTTAACACCAAGTTTGTAGATATTTTTAAGGGCTACAAGTTTGGTGTTTTGAGTTTTCAAAGTTTCAGTGAAAAATTTGGAGTAATTTTGAAAGGAAGCAAATTTCAAATTTGACCCATTTTCATCCCTAAACTCAAATTTCAAAATGGAGGCAAAATTTGAAAATAGTTTTAATAGCAAAGTTGTAGGTCCTGGTTAGATGTACAACTTTGATATTTTGAGTTTTTGAAGTTTCAATATAAAATTTAAAGTAATTTCTAAATTACCAAATTTTAAAAAATGTCCTCTTTTGATTTCAAATTCAAATTTCAAAATCCAGGCTGAATTTGAAAAAGTTTTCAACATGAAACTTGTAGAGCTTGAAATTCTGAAGATTTCATATTTTGGAAATTTTTCAAGTCACTACATGATTTTTGGAGTAATTTCAAAATTTCCGAGTAGGGTTTGCTTTTAGGGGGGTGCTATAGTGGCAACGACCAATGGCGGCCGGCCACCGGCCGGTATGGGCACCGGCGACCGCGGAGGCTGCTTCCAGGCCATTCCCGTGAGCTCGCGATCGCCACCTCGACTACGCGCGTCTTCTACCATCGCTAGCAGGCCCGGAGACTCCTTTAAAAGGCCGAGCACATCGTCGTTTTTCTTCTTCCTTTTCTCTGTTTTTGCCATCGCCGCCGCCTAGCTCCGCCGCTCAATGCTGCCGTCGTCGAGCCGCCTCCGGCTAAGGCGACCGCGTCAACCCACTCGCCTCACTCCCACGCATCACTTGGAACCGCTAGCACCCATCTAGCTTGCCCGGCGACCCACACAACGGCTTCCTTCCTCATCTCCGGTGACCGAGCATCACCGTGGCCAGCCGCCTCTGCTGCCTCTCCGCGCTTACCGTTTGCTCAACCGCGACCGTGGTGAGCCGTTGATGCTCTCTGTCCTCTTATTTTGACTGTTTCCGGCTTGTATCGCCGGGGCGGCGTGAGCCACGGTCACCGTGCCGCCATGGCCGGCGTGGGGGTTTCCGGGGGTCTGCTGCCATGTGGGGTGTGTGAGGGAGTTCGTGAGGTTGAGTTGGTTGTGATGGTCGGGCTAGTTGGTCACGGTCTTGTCGCTGGCGTCGTGGTAACTGGCCGATCATCGTGCCGCCATGGCTGGGTCACGGGGAGAGGAGAGCAGGCGGAAGGAGGGGGATGACAGGCAGAGCCGCCTTGTCAGCGAGAGAGCGAGAAAGGGAGAGTGCGCGCGCGCGAGCTGGCCCGGCCTGGCCTTGCTGGGCTGAGCGAGCACGGGCGGATGGGCCGCGCGCGAGTGAGCGCGCGAGCGGGCCTCACGTGTGGCTGGGCTGAGCAAGGAAGAAGTGAGGCAGCGGCCCGTGCTGTTGTTTTTGTTTTTCTTTTTCAAAAATATGAAATAGTAACAGTTTTTGTTTATTTCATTATGAAATTTCTAGAGTTCCAAAAATAGTGAAATTTTTTGTGTAAGCTTTTCAAAGTGTAAAATATCTAGGAAAAAATATAAAATACCAATTTTGATTACTTTTTGTAAATTATTTAATTAGCTCAATTAAATGTTAAATGCAACTTCCAAGAATTTTAGTAATTAAAATATTAATCCAAAAATCATGAAATTTGTTTTGACACTATTTTAGACCATGACCAATCTATAGGAAAAGTTTGAGCTCAATTAGATGAAGTTTAATTTATTCTTAATTTCTACCTTAATTATTTAAGTATTTAACTAAATGTTAATCGGTAACTTTAAGTGTTATATGCTCTTTTTGATTGAGTGATAACCTTGAATCATTAACCCTTAATGATCCTTGGTGCCTTAATTACTTGGTTGAGCTCATGATTAACATGTTCTTTAAAAGATAATAATGTTGCTTAGTGAAGTACTGTTAGTTAGTATGTTCTGTTGTTTTGCAACTGTACCGCGAAGAAAAGTTATACTCAAGTTATTAATCATGGCATATCATCATGAAGCATCATGTTTATCACCGCATCATGTTGAAGCATGTCATATGCTCGTGTAGTTCCCGCTTTCGAGGAAGTAAGCGTTGTCGAGCAAGCTTCCAGAGAAGAGATGTCTTCAGTGGGTTTTGGACTGGACGTCGGAGTTATTGAGCCTGAACCAGTCATCTCGTCTGAGCAAGGCAAGCCCTGGTGCATTTAAAACCTTCCTTGAGTTTTACAAATCTTGATCACTGGTACTATAGTTTATTGCATTAAGTAATTAGAAATTGAGTGATAATCCTACTGCTGCATTATCATCCTTGATTATTGTAATATCACCCTTGATACCTGTTTTATCGAAAAATATATAGTATGCTTCGCTACGCTTAATAAGTTAGGCTTTTAAATGAAATTCTTATATGGCCATGATGGCATTCTTGAGGAATAATGGTATTTATGAATGAATTTAAAGATCGGGCGGGTGGTCTGACCACTGCTAACTTGCATTGAGAAATGAGTCTCAATGTAGTGTTTCCGTTTTGTCAATTAAGGACCGTTCGTTGTAGGCCCGCTTGTGTTTCGAGACTTTGCAACTAGCCTCATGCCTTGGGTAAGCCCAAGATGTTAGTGATTCCATTACGAGAACGTTTAACCTCGCACTGGGAGTGGAGAGATAGCGGGAGTAGCGTGTACCCTCGAGGCTAGAATTGGGCCGGGTTCGAGGGCTACTGTACTCTCGGGTGGCGATGGACACATTCTGGTCTTGGGGGATCTAAATGAGGGTTGGCATATGTAAGATTTGGTTCTACATATGTCGTGAGGTTAGAGATCCCCAGCTGGGTATAATCGGTTCGAATCGTCGTTGCTCCTCGGTTATGTAGACTCAATCGCCTGACCTACATCGTAGTTAAGAACTGGAATTGGAAGATTGAATAAGGAGATAATCTTAATGAGAATTACTTTGATCTAGATTAGGATCACTTAGAATTGGTTAATGAACCCTCAATGATGAAAACAAAATATTTAAAGCAAGGACTTACCTTAGTAAGTTTTTTTGCAAAAATCATTTTGATTTTTGAATACTCGTACCTTGATTCCCTATAGCTAGCATGCATTTGAAGTATTTTCTTTAGTCGGGTAAGTCTTGTTGAGTACTCTCCGTACTCAGGGTTTGTTAAACCCTTGTCGCAGGTGCGGTTCATGAGCAAGTCTGCTTTGAGCCTTGCTGCATGACCGTTGTTGTTGAAGAAAGTGACGACGAGTAGACTGTGTGGCCTCTGGGCAAGGCACCTCGTTTTGGTGTTGTAATAAAGTTACTACTGATACTCCACTACTACTGGTTTGTAATAATGCTACTTATGGTTTGAAATTTGGAAACTGTGGTTTGCAAACTTAAGTTATGTAAGACTTTCGCTGTTTTACTCTGATGTTATTTTTGAATAAACTGTTGTAATATTGCAATACTCCTGTAATTAGATCCTGTTCGGAGGAAAGCAGACCTTTTAAGTTATAAGGAACATAAGTATGACTGTCAGAAGTCATTATAACAATAACAGATACACGTGGGTCATCATAATTTAGGAAGTTCTGACAGGAACGTCCATACCAAACATGTGCTCTCAAATACGAAACAAAGCAGCTTGAATTGGTCCTATTTTTGGCGCTGTTGTAATTCGATGCTACTGTCTCTTCACATAAACAAGGCTCATTATTCTAAATCTCGTACTAAACTAGCAGTATAGGGCATATATTCTACCTTATCATCTTCACATATATACGCTGTACAAATCAAAGGACAACCAAAACAAATGCGACGCTGAATAATCTTATACAGTCAACACACTGCTACTGAACATTGCCTTTGGATGTACTAGCGAAGATAAAACTCTGTTTCAATCCGATGCCAAGCATGCAAATTTGACAACAAAGAAACCTGAAAAATCAGGACCGACCATTTCCCATGTGCCAGAACGCACCGCACCACAGATGCACTTTCGAGACACATCACCTAAGGCCCGGTTCAGTTGCAAAATTTTTTGCAAAATGATCCTGTAGCATGTTTCGTTGTTATTTGACAATTAGTGTCTAATCATGGTCTAATTAGGCGTAAAAGATTCGTCTTGTCCATTTCGTCTAAACTGTGTAATTAGTTTTATTTTTTTATCTATATTTAATGCTTCATGCATGTGTCTAAAAATTCGATGTGACGAGAAATCTGAAAAATTTTGCAAAATTTTCTGAGAACTAAACCGGCCCTAAGAATAGAACAACACGAGCACACATAAGCGTTCCATGATTCAAGATGGCAACGGGTACGTACCCGACGGGTAGTGCTCACCCGTACCCGTACCCGCACCCGCAAAATTTTACCCGTCGGGTTACCTGTACCCGCATGCGGGTAAAAAAATAGTTCCATACCCGTACCCGCCGGGTAATTCTCACCCGACGGGTAACCCGTACCCGATAACATACCCGAAAATTACCTAAAAATATCAAATAGTCACATGCAAAAATAAATAATTCTAAGCTTTCAACAAGTTACAAACATGCTAACAAATATTATTAGCATCATTACAACAAAGGCAATCTACTAGAAATATAGTGGATGTCTCAATGGGCCAAATTCATGACTTATATGCGCTAAAATAACTGAGGTTGGCTAGTTATTTTTGCGGGTATGTCTTACCCGCGGGTATGGGTAGTATACACCCGCACCCGTACCCGCATACCCGATGGGTATAGGATTTTGCCCAATAACATACCCACGGGTAGAAAATTCATTCCATACCCACCTCTTTATCGGGTAATACCCGTCGGGTACTCGGGTTTCGGGTACCCGTTGCCATCTCTATCCATGATCCATTGGTCCTGCGCAGCAACCACCAGCAAGTTGAATGATGAAATGCAGGCATGCAAGCACTACACTACTACTACTAGTAAGTTGAGACGTCAGTTTTCGTTGCCGCTAACGCATCATGCTCACGCATTTTTTTTCTTTGATATTCATGCTCACACAGACTAGACAATATCTCCGCAACAAAGAAACACTATATACAATAATCATCACATAGAAAAATAGGGGAAAATCTCGAATTATGTCTCCTAGGCAACAGTTTTATCCATTATTGTTACAGAGAAAAATGTGCTAACTAGCCTATAGTAATAATTTCCACGTGGCTGGTCAAAATCATCCACACCGCGGTCACCACTCACCACCCCCCAGCCGTGCCTCTGCCTCTCGCGGCACGGCACCCTCGGGCCTCTCCTCAGGCCCCACACCCTCACCTCCGCCCGTGGCCCCGGGCGGTACCCTCACCGCCGGGCCCACCTCGCCCCCTCCGCTCCGCCTCCACAGGGCCACAAACAGCCGACCGACCCCGGCCTGGCCGCGACCCGCGCCCAGACACACACGAGCGCACGCAGAGGAGGGGCCTCTGCGCGAAGCGAGGCCAGGCGCGGTGGCCGGTGGTGGGGCGGGCGGCGAGGGAAGCGAGGCGGGGACGCGGGGTCGGCAGCCGCCTCCGCTGACTCAGTCGGCGGGAGCGGACCGGTGCGCGGCGCGGGGGAGCTGACTGTCCGGGTACCAAACGGTCGGCACCACGGCGGCCGCGGCGGAGGCCAACGGCGGCGGGGGCGGGGACCCCGGGGCCGCGGCGAGGCGGCGCTGGGATCTGCCCGGCGAGGCGGCCGGGAACATGTAATGGCGCTGGCTTCTCTCTCTCTCTCTCTCTCTCTCTCTCTCTCTCTCTCTCTCTCTCTCTCTGCTGTTATCCTGTTTCTGTTGTGGGCGTCGTGGGGTGTTTCGGTGGCTGCGCCTTGCGCTTGTTGGGTTTCTGAGTTGCGTGGCGGATCCGGGTGGTTTGGTGTGTCGATTCGTGGGGGTGGTTTCGGTGATTTGCGCGATTTCTCAAGTGAGTTTTGGGCTCGTGGGCGCGGATTAGGGTTTCGCGCGCGTGTGGGGGGTGAAGGCCCGCGGCTGTCGAATGGTTCCTCATCGTGTGATATGATATAGCTGAAATGTCTGATTTTCTCTAAGCTAGTAGTGCTAGAAATGGCCGGTATTCGTTTGTAGCCTGCGTGGAAGGCATTAGCTGGGTAATGAGTTGGCTTCCCTGCAAACAATGGGATAAGGCATTAGCGTGGATCCTTAAATAAATTGTGGAATAGGGGCGTTGACTGATTATTCAAGATCGTGCGCACGTGTTCTTGTGAAATGGTTGTCCAATGGGCGTATTGTGATTGCGATAGAGTTCTTTGAATGTTTCTAGTTGTGTTGTTGAACTCAGCCGTGCTTAATTTTATATTTCAAATGTCACATCCTGTAGATTTTTTCAAAATTGTTTTGTAAATAAAGTTTGCTGGTTCTAAGCTATGCGCTGTGAAGGATTTATTATTTTGTCTTAGTGGCCATGATGTAAGGGCTCCCGCTAAAAATATTGTATTGCTTCCCGCGGGTTTTGTATATACGACAAAATATTCAAATTTTGCTGGTATTTATTGCCTGGTGAAGTTAATAATAAATGCACTCTGCAATCTTGAAGATCCAAATAAACATTGTCGCGTTGTGCATTGTTTGAAGAAATCGGAATATAACTCTTTTCGTGAACGTGGCCAAGTTGGAGCTACATTGCATTCATGTTTTAGGAGTTTGCTAGGCTGGCATTTCAGTAAATTTATATATTGCGCCCCAGGAAAGTTTCGATTCAAGGTCAACAAACAAATAAATATGGTGCACAAATTCTACAACAATGTGTTAAATGTGAAGCTTCTAAGTGACAGATTACCAAAATCATCTATAACTTCCTCTGATTTACGCAATAGCTCTTGATACGAACTTAAGAAACACATGTGTAATCTTTGTTACATGTGGACTTCAGAAATATCAGATGACACAACTCTCCATTTTTGTATGATTGTTCTATATTTGTCAGTTGGATTTTAGCATATTGGATTTTTCTGCTTTGTTGTAAGGGTAGTTGCTTGCATGTCATTGATAATGCCTATGCTTATATTAATTTGTTGTTCTTTTCTTAGTTATAAACAATTGATGGGAGCGCTATGTTATAGTCCTGTTTGACTCTATTATTGTTCTATTATTTATTCTATATGATTTGATACGTAAGACGCTTCAAGGCTCCATCTGATTCTGCTGTACACTTATATTTATATATGTTTTTTTATAAAAAATGCAGTGCAATGGGGAAAGAAGTTGTTGATATGTCTACTGATGAAGAATCAGATTGTGTAGTTATATGTCCACCTAACGGAAATGCTGATCATGAGGAAGTTGTGAGTGGCAGCCATGATGAAGATTCTTCAGGAAGGCAAGAGAACCCTTATGCTATGAACTCACATATGGACAGCAACGGCCAGGAAGATGTGTCTGTAAACCCAGACCTGCTCAAGCCGATTCATCAGCAGGAGTCTTCTCTCAGCAATTCACCAGCAAAGCCTGCAGTAGCTAGACAGCAAGGGTCTAGCCATACTGTCCCTGAGCCATGCACTGTTGCACCTGAAAGAAGGTCATCTGGAGCAGGAAATTGTGCTCCAATTCCTCATCCCACCAGCAGCGGGGAAAAACTTTCGGATAAAAGTAGCTCCTCCCCAAGAAGCATGGCAAAGAAGGTCTGGTAGTCATCTGTACCCTCCTTTGAACTCTACCCTTAGGGCTTCATCTACTTCTCTTTGTTTCTGAGACAGGCTTCTATTTTCCTGACACTGCAGCACTGCCAAATTAAATTTTGGACATGAAAGTAGGCAACTTTATTGACAAACTTTGTACTGTTTGTGGATTTGCACACTGCAGAGTCCATCAGTCACACCCAGGAAGCCTCTCCAATCTGACAATACTTCTCACAGTCAAGAAGACGACTCATATTCTGTCACTTCTTCGTATCCTTTTTTCTTTTTCAAACATTGATCACGTTGAATTCTCCTGTGGATCTTATTGTTCTGTCTGTTTAGTGTCTCCTTTTTCTTTAATATTTGTATGCATATGAACTTTGGATGAATGCTTTTCTATGCCTTATAACTGACTGTAAGTAAAAAAGATTGCTTCATTTGTATTCCCCAATTTCCTGAGCTGTGTATAGAACTGTAACTTCAGCAAGAGCTGGAAAAACTAAGAAGACAACTGTTGCTGTTGCACCTACATTCGTCTGCGCTAATCGTGCTGAGAAGAGAGGAGAGGTACACATGTAATTTTGTGGTGCAATATCATGATTCATGATTGCTATTTGGCTTTAATGACTAAGTTGAGTAATCAAAACTTTGCTGATTCTTCAGTTTTACACAAAATTAGAAGAAAAGCGCAAGGCTTTGGAAGAGGAGAAACTCCAAGCAGAGGCCAGAAAGAGGGTAAGTCTGCTACGATTTATCCTGAATATTGGTGTATGTTTTGTTTTGTGGCGTCATGAAGAGCACCCATTTTTGCAAAATTAATAGTCCTAATTCATTGGAAACTATAATTGCATTCTTATAAGCACTGGAATTAGAATTTTGGAGTAACTTTGTTTAACCTACTTTTTTCCTTCACATTTTGTGGTATAAATATTTTGAACTTCATTGAGCTCCCTTTTTTTTTCTACATGAGTTATGTCTTGACTCTGACTTACTGGGTTCGAGGTTTTGGAAACGATCAGTACAACATTTTTTATTATTTCCATCTTGCTTGGTTAGTGCGGTAAAATGCAAGAAACAAGACAAGTTAGGATATGCTAGAAGCCTTGAAATGAACTTCTCTGAAGGTTTATCCACGATGCTTCTTTGTCCAATCAATATAGTTAAATTGGTTAAGCCTTTTCTTGTATGTAAACACATGTACTAAACTTTAAGCTGGTGAAACTATAGTTGTTTCTTGTGTACATGAATTGATTTGTCTTTATAATGAATATTTTGTCCCACAAAATCTGATATTTTAACTGGGAAAAGCTATAGGCCTGGTAACTTTAGGTACTGGTATTAGAATAGTTTAGGATGCTTGTATCTGAAGGCGGCTTACTCATTGTATATTGTTACTGCACATAGACCTCACTTGATTGCACTAACTATGCTTCTGCCGTGTCATTCTTACATGCATATTTGTGGCGTCTTGTAAATATCATTACACTTTCACGTTTTTATCAGTAGTCTAACTTATGAAATGCTTTGTTATCTGCCCACCAAGACGATGAAATTCCTCCTTATCAAGCCTGCTTTATGATCCTTTTTTTGATTAAATCTTTTTGGGTTAACTAAAATTGCCATTATTTCTCTTTCTTGTCCTTTTCTTTCTTCTAGGAAGAGGAAGAAGAAGCTCTAAGACAACTGAGGAAGAATTTGGTCGTCCGAGCAAAACCCATGCCAAGCTTCTACCAAGAGGGACCCCCACCAAAGGTTGAACTTAAGAAGGTAATGCCTTTCGTGTTGTCTGCTATGTTATTTTTATCAATTAACTTATTTTTTTGCATTGTTCAATTGGTATTTGCATTCTGAAGGAAATCTCTAGGTCTTCGATTAGTTTCATAAGTTATTCTGCTGCATCAATTACTTAGATTTCCTTAATAATTTCATATTCATTGCTTTGGTGCTGCCTCAATTCATCATTATAGCTCCAGTTTTGTGTTTTTACTTTGTATATGTTGTTTTTCTTTGGGTGCCAAGAACTAATGTCAAGGTTAGGGGGATCCTTATCCAATTTTGTTCCTTTGTGTTCCTGATTCTTTTATATACCTCATATTAACATATAGTATCTTGATATTTTGTGCAAGGAAAATATGCTTGAAACAACATGATTACTGGGTTTCCAAATGCATGTGACATTATTTCCTTGTGTCTGGCCATAATTGAAAATTTCAATTTTCTGGACACATAATTGTCTCTTTTCATTTGATTCTCACAAAACAAATGATTGCAGTTTTCATCATCGACTTGGTCAGCAGAATGTAAATTTTTTCTCACTGAACAAACTTGTAATGTTCCTACTTCAATACTGATATAAATCGCCAAAAGGAGCATAAGTTGTATATACAATCAATTTAAAAATGTCGTCTTACATTAATTTATACTTGTAACCTGTTGATTAAATTAATGGAAGGCTGTATAAGCTTGCCTGCCTTTAGCATGTACTACTGCAAAGCCTTCATGTTTTTGCCCCCCTTTTTTTGCAGGTGCCTCCAACTCGTGCCAAGTCACCAAAATTGACACGGAGAAAGAGCTGCAGTGACACCCCTCATACACCAGAGGGAGGAAATGGAAGTGCAGTATGCTGCCGGTTGCATCGTCACAGCATTGGGAACTCCAAAGATGTTAGCACCAAGGCACAATGTTCTCCAAAGAGCGCTTCAAAGACTGGATCAGCTACTAAATCCAGGGTCACCAAATCCAGGGAAGACCTGAAGGCTTCCATGAAGAAAGTGGGACAGCCAAGCGCCGCAAACTTTGCTGTACAAACCTAACTCATGAGGCATTCACACCCGTGCCATTTTTCATTTTAATTTATACCTCACATCACCAAAAAGATGGCCTCATGCCCCGACAACAGTGTGTTTGTTGCTGGATTATTTTTGCATTGTCCTTGTAAGAACCTGGCTACCAGAGACCATGCGCTGTTCCGTCTTGTAAATTTGTTGAAGGTTTTGTATGGGGTAACCGAGCCAGTCCTGTCCTGTGAGAACCAAGCTGGCAGCCGATGAGCTGCTGGAGTGACATATTGTCATTGTGTGGCGGCATTCGCAGATCCTATGTATTGTATCTGAGCTCTAACTTATTGTGGGCATTGGCAAAGCGATTCTGATTGTTGTCGCAAAATTTGGTCAGGTCATGTTTCAATCAGGTATCCTTATGAATTGGAAGCTGAGCTGTGTTTTTTCTGTCCGAAACCTGAAACAGTACTTGCAGTGACTTTCTGAAAAGTACACAGGGCATCGCCATTCTGCAAAGATGACCAATTTGTTGAATTAGCGATACTTTCTGGCAACATTATTCAATTCTGTGAATACCAGTTAATCCATCAGAATCTACCACTATGATATCTACAGGTATCAAATGCAGCTGCAATGCACTCGAACCAGTGTAAGCTGTAGAAGAACATTGAACTTGGAAACACAAGTTTTCAACGCGAGAAAAGGCGTGATTTGCGCACTTGATGTAAGGTTGTGACCACCAAGTTTGCACGATTTGGTCGGCAAGATCTGACTATGTGCAAATTGACTGTGTAAGCTGCCACATTTTTCTCTGGTCTTTCTACTGATGTGAGCTATTCGAGGAAGCCATGCGAATGGCTTGCCATGCATGCACGCTACCGACGACATGAGCAGCCATCACACGTGCTCACTTTCTACCGACGACATTTGGAGTTGGGACTACTGATACTAGTGTTATATGCCAGAAACCACGGAGCGATGCGTCTGAAAATGCTCCATGTAGAGTGCGCTATGGAGGAAAAGCCACTTCAAAAAAAAGCAGAACAGCTATCTTGAGTGGTCGAGCGAGACCTCTGAAAGAGTGGGCTACATTGCTAGAATAAATCATCACGGCAAAAATTTTCTTTCCAAAAAAGAGGCACCAAAATTAAGAAGCATTCTGAGTAGCACTACTGGGAGAAAATTCCTAGTGACTGCGGATAGATTTAGAGTTTACAACAGCTTGACGTCAGTAAAACTGATCTTACTCTAGGTTCCCTGTAACACCCAAAAATTCTAAACTTTAGGAATAATGAATTTCAAATAGTTTAGATAACAATTAATGGCAAATTAAAATTTTAAAAACTATTTGGTGATGCATTCATGCTGTTGCATTTATTTTACTTTGTGGTGTGGAATTTATTTCATTTGATTTGGTTTAGAAAATTATATTTGAAATAGGTTTTGGAAAATAAATAAATGAAGAAAAGAAAGAAGAAAAAAAAAATAAAACAACTTACCTGGCAGCCTGGAGGCCTGCTGAGTCGGCCTGCTGCTTTCTTGTCCGGGCCGCAAGACGGGCCGAAGCCGCCACGCTCTCCTTCCCGTGTGCCTAAGGGCCGGCCCAGGAAACCGTGGCAGCCGCGCTCTCCTTCTTTGTTCCGCTGACGTCTGAACCCCACGCGACAGTGTCTTCCTCCTCTGCTTCGAGTTCGACTCGAATCCGCCGGGCCAAATTTTTGTTGCCGTGTCCGATTTCCCCGGGATTCGGGAGTGTTGTCATGCCTTGCCTCTTTTTAAGACAGCCCGAGCTTGCCTCTTTCCCTTTTATCCAAATCTCAAGCCGTAGTTTCGCCCTAGCCGAGCCGCCGCAAAAATCCGCCGCTGCCATTGCGAGGTTTCGTTAGTTGCCGATTCAATCAACTCGGTAGGTTAATTGATGAGCTTGGCATGGAATTCTGAAGTTCACAAGACCTTTTCCATCTAATTTAGTATTTGAGGTGTTCACAGCGTCTTGCCGTCGGGTGCAGGGAACCACCGCCCGCCATTGCTAGCTGTGCTTCGCGACCGAGTCGACACCACCTTTGTTTCTTACACGGGTGAGCTCGCCTTCATCCCCTCTTTCTGCTAGTACTTTTATTTTGCTCAATTGTGTACCGAAACACCGAATTTCGTGAGCACCTCCGTGGATTTCTCGCTGCCGGTGAAGCAGCCACCGTGGGGCTACTGTTGGTGGCCGGCGCCGCCCTCTTCCTTTTCCTCTGATCTAATCTGGCTCGTTGAGTTGAGATCCAACGGCCGAGATCTAAATATACCCCTTCGGTATGGTATTTTGCTTAAGAAACCCTGGGATGTTTCAGATTATAACCCGCGACCCTTAGCGCAAAATCCCAAATCTGTTTCTGTGTTTGGAAAGCGTATTTTCTCTCGGTTAAATTCAAAATACGTTTTCAGATATTTACCGTTTTGCCACTAGGATTGTTTTGGTCATAAAATCTTCGTTTTAACTCCGATTTAATCCGCTCAAGTTGTGTTAGGTTCGTATTTGCGAGCTCTACATGTTAGTGTAGTTGTACAGTTAGTTTTGACAATTTAATTTTCGAGTTTATAATTAAGTATTTATTTATCTATAGGAAATCTTAGAAAATTCATAACTTTCACGTTTTAACTCCGAATTTGGTGATCTTTACGTCTGTGTGATCGTAGGAACGTGTAGAAGAGTTTTATAAACTTTTATTACTATTTTGCTACTGTTGGTGTACTGTTCTAATTAAATCTCTTTGTTTGCTTCGTGTATGTTTGATTGGATGCATGTATGTTGTTGATTGATGATCGAATATAGAAGGTGAGCAGTATCTGGACGATTCGGAGTATTACTTTGAACCAAGTCAGCAGTATCACTTGGAAAGCTTTGATCAAGGCAAGTATAACACAGGACTATCCTTGTTACCTATACATTGAATTGTCATACATATGCATGTGCTTACCTTGACAACCTTAGAGATTATAACTTAGTGATTGTTATCTTGATTCCTTGTCAACCTTGGGAATGCATATGGGTAGCTACTGCTAGTGCTTAAACTAAGAACAATGATCTTGTAATTTGATTAATGGATTAAGAAATCAACTATTAAGATGATTTTATTACTGTTAAAAGGGGGCTAGAGCATGTGTATTATTTTGATGCTCTGGTTTCTCTCCATAAGGACTTATCTGTAAGTGATAACCGGGATATACAGTACAGCTGTGAGGGCTATATGGCTCTGGCTTTAGTTGTTCAAGAGACCTTTTCTAGCTTGTTAGTGGTTACCTTAAATGGCGTAAGAAAGGCTTGCCACGTTGGGTGTAGTGCGAGCCCCTGGCCTAGTGTGTATAGGCTGCGGTTGTTGTGCCACAGGGAAGGGGGTTCTACATCTGCCTGCCGAGTGAATCTAATGGCCCTAACTTGTTAGACGAACTTTTGAGTGGCTTTATATGGTTCTCGGGTGTTTGGGCTTGATCTCCCCACTCATTTGGAAATCATGACTTACAGTGAAAGTGTACACCTCTGCGCAGAGTTAAAAAAACTGGTATACTAGCCGTGCTCACGGATACGAGCGGCCTTGGGAATTCTTATGGAATAGTTGATCATACTGTATTATCATGCTTAATTATTGTTGATTATTATTTGCTCATGTTAATGCTATTCATTATCCTTATTACAATTGATCATTGGTTCTTTAATGGGAAGTGGTTTATCTTGATGCTACTCAATTGCAAATATATGATTAAAAGCTAAACGCAGTTAAACAATGTCTAGCCTTTTTGAGCCTCATGAACCCTGTGTTATATTTGTTGAGTTCGACATGGACTCACTCTTGCTATTTCCACCATAACAGATGAAGATATTGAGGAAGATTATCGGAATGAGTACTAGTCTTGGTGTCAACCAGTCAACCGTGTCCCTGTGTGGAGTTTTCGCTGAAGAATTATTATTAGTTATTATTATCTATCGTTCAAGACTATGTCTTAAATACTTATTCGTTATGTAATAAGCACTGTGATGATACTTTGTAATTTGTCAACTTATGTGTGCGACTGTTTCCTGGGGCGCACATGAGTCTTTTATGCATCCTATTTTTGTCCTTAAAAATGGGTGTGACAGATTGGTATCGGAGCCGTGTTGACTGTAGGACGCGAGCCTAGTTAGAATGGTCGTTAATAGCATCCATACTTCACTTAATTCATGCTTCCTCTTTTCACCTTGTTAATTACTAAAGTTTTATGCTTCCTCTACTTCATTCTATTGCGAAAATACATTGATTCTATGTAATCTATGTCTAAATCTTGTAGATGTCTCCTTATCCCCGTCTGTCAGCTGCACAGTACGTTGCCCGTTTCAAACCTCAGGAGCCGTATGAAGATGGTGATCAAGAGCTATCTGATGCTGAATCAAGAGTTGGTGATACACCAATGGAGAATGTAGTTATGGGGTGGACTATGAAGTTTCATATCATGGTTCCTAAAGCTGATGCTTTCTTCCATGACATGTTGACAAGAACCTTGGACAACTACTACGACTGGGAAGCTACGTTGGAGTATCGCAGTGCAGAGTATAGTCATCCATGGATGGATTCCTATTGGGAAACGGAGTTATGGGTTAAGAAAAGGGATCCTACCACTAAGGAGTCTAAGGTAGAGTCAAAGTTCATTACCAGAGTGAGCCGGGCAACCGTGGAGATAAGCATGGAGGATGTCGCTTTTAATGCATTTGTTTACTACCATGGTCTACGTTCGGACAAGACGTTAAAGGGTGCACTCCGGCATTTTCCTTGTTTCTTACATGACAAGGGTATTTGGACCGTGCTGCCTGCAGATGATTCCTCCATGACTTTACAAGCTACGGTGGGATTAGCTCGTGAATTGGCTCTCCATGAGGTGGATTTGAAGGATGAGTTGCTGAAGGAAAAAGAACTTAAGGAGCAAGCTTATAAGGAGATTGACCAATTAAGGGCGGAGTTAGGTCATCCCAAGATTTATGAGAAGCTTAATTAGGAAATAGGAAAAATCCCTATGTAATAGGAACGATAGTAGTTGTGAGTTAATTTTAAGTTTGGTTTGTTGTAAGAGTCAGTTTGTGGTGTGAACAATTGTGTGATTGATGGATTGTTATTATGATAATGTGTGATTTAGATCTTTGTAATGTGTGCTGGAGTTTTGTAGACATGCCTACAAGTTCCATGGTTAAGAATATTAAGTTTGATCAAAATATATTAGTTGAATATGAGGTTAACTTAGTTCTGTCCTTTGCTGATTTTTGGATCAGTCTGGGATGTTTTAGAAATAACTTAAAATCCGTTCATGAGAAATTTAAGAAATTTTACTGGGAATAATCAGACTTCTATATCTTTCCAACCCCGCAAGAATTATTTTAATATCTATTAAGAGCTAAGAGATATATCTGTTCCAAGTTGAAGTTACTGCACAGTCTGGAATTCTGAAACAGTTTTGGTTAAGTTTAGTTTTTGGCCAATTTATTGACAGAATCAGAAAAAGTGTTGTGAATAAAAGTTGTAGATAATTTTGTAAGCTTTCCAACCATGTAAAGATCATCTGAATTGGACATCTGTAGCTCGAGATATGACAGTTTTACTGAGTTGCTGAAATTGGAGTTCGCTCAGAAAAATCAGATTTTGCTTATCTATTGAATACATTATCTCGGATCGTACTGAATTTCAATTTCTGTGTTTTTGGAAACAGATGTTAGGCAGAGGTCGTGGCAGAGGTCGTGGAGGTGCTAACCTACCCATTACTATGGAAGAACTCATGCAAACTCAGAACCAGATGATGCAGATGTTTATGCAGCACATGCAGAACAATCCCCCTGCAGGAGGACCACCGCCTGTGCAAGTGAGGGATAAGCGTGGGGAATTTTTGAAGGGACGCCCTCCAGTGTTTTCTCATGCTGCTGATCCTTTAGAGGCAGATGATTGGGTGAGGGCAGTGGAGAAACAGCTGAATATAGCCCAATGCAATGATATGGAAAAGGTGTTATATGCATCTGGTCAGTTACAGGGGACAACTCAGACTTGGTGGGAGTCGTATCAAGCTGCACGCCCTGACAATGCTCCTCCTATCACTTAGAATGAGTTTGTTAGAGATTTTCGAGCTCGTCATATTCCTGAAGGTATAATTGAGCTGAAGCAGGAAGAATTCAGAAACCTTAGGATGAGACAGATGAGCGTTAGTGAATATCATGATAGATTTACCCAGTTGGCTCGCTATGCTCCTAATGAAGTGAGGAAAGATACAGACAGACAACGTCTTTTCTTGAAGGGAATTTATTATGATCTTCGCTTGCAGTTGAAGGGGAACAACTATGCTAGTTTTCAAGAGCTGGTAAATAAAGCTATTGTGCTTGATAATGAGCGCAGAGAGATGGACAGGAAGAGGAAGATGAAGGTACAAAGCTCAGGAAGCAACAACCGTCAGCGCACTAATTCTCAGCATGGTTTTCATCAGAAGTTTTAGGGACCGGTTAGTCAATGGAATCGTAATTAGAATCAGAGGTGGTCCCAGAATTGGCAAAGTAATCAGTCACAACAGCATTCATCATATCCACAGCGTCAACAGTATCAGTAGACTGGGCAACAGACTCCTCGCACTGGAAATTCCAATGTTACCCCCATGAAGAATAGTGCTCCCAGCACGCCTACTAGATGCTTTGTCTGTGGTAAAGAGGGGCATATGTCTTACCATTGTCCTGAGAAGTAGAACCAGCAGACTCCTCAGAGCCAGAAGAGCAACCAGAGGCAATCTGGTACTGGAAGGGTGAATCACGTGTCTTCTGATACAGCTCATGATGCACCGGAAGTTATGATTGGTACGTTCAATGTACATTCTACTCCCGCAACTGTTCTTTTTGACTCTGGAGCATCTCATACATTCATATCCAACATTTTTGTTAAAATGCATAGTATACCCATGCTAGCTATGAAAGAACCTCTCTTAGTAAATTCACCTGGAGGTACCATGCAAACCAGTAATCGTTGTCTTCCAATTAGTATGGTATTAAGGGGGGTAGAGTTTAAGATAACTCCTATAGTGTTGAGGACATCTGGTATTGATGTGATATTGGGTATGGACTGGATGAAGCAAAATCAGGCAGAGATTCAGTGTCAGCAGAAAGTGATAGTTGTGACTGCACCTAATGGAGATAAAATCAATGTGGATGTAGCAGTGCAGAAGCAACCAACCGCTGTGGTGAATCAGCTTGAAGATACTATTAAGGAGAATTCAGTGATTGAGGAATTTCCGGATGTCTTCCCTGATGAATTGCCAGGTATGCCACCTGACCGAGACATTGAATTTCTTATTGAATTACTTCCTGGAACTGCACCTATAGCCAAACGACCATATAGGATGGGAGTAGATGAATTAGAAGAACTTAAGAAACAAATTAAAGAATTACAAGATAAAGGTTTTATTAGACCTAGTTCATCACCTTGGGGAGCACCAGTTATTTTTGTTGATAAGAAAGATGGCGGTCAGAGGATGTGTGTTGATTACCGGTCACTAAATGAGGTAACTATCAAGAATAAGTACCCTTTGCGCAGGATTGATGACTTGTTTGATCAGTTGAGAGGTGCTTGTGTGTTCTCTAAGATTGATTTACGTTCTGGTTATCATCAGTTGAAGATTCGTGTTTCTGATATTCCAAAGACAGCTTTTACTACAAGGTATGGATTGTATGAGTATACTGTTATGTCATTTGGATTGACCAATGCACCTGCATACTTTATGTACATGATGAATAAGGTGTTTATGGAATACTTGGATAAGTTTGTGGTGGTATTTATTGATGATATACTGGTATTTTCCAAGACGGAGGAAGAGCATGCGGAACATTTGAGGTTGGTATTGCAGAAACTTAGAGAGCATAAACTGTATGCGAAGCGAAGTAAATGTGAGTTTTGGTTGAAGAAAGTTTCTTTCCTTGGTCATATTGTTTCTAATGGAGGGATATCAGTGGATCCAGGTAAAGTAAAGGATGAATTAAATTGGAAACCACCTATTGATGTTAGCGAGATTCGTAGTTTCTTAGGATTAGCTGGATATTACAGACGGTTCATTGAAGGGTTTTCTAAACTTGCTAAACTTATGACATCTCTGTTAGAGAAGAATGCCAAGTTTGTGTGGTCAGATAAATGTCAAGCTAGTTTTGAGGAATTGAAGAAGAGGTTGACTACAGCGCCTGTTTTGGTTTTGCCAGATTTGAGTAAAAAGTTTTCTATTTATTGTGATGCTTCTCGTCAAGGTTTGGGATGTGTTCTTATGCAAGAAGGCAGAGTTGTGGCTTATGCATCTAGGCAGTTGAGAAAGCATGAGTTGAATTATCCTACACATGATTTGGAGTTAGCAGCTGTAGTTCATGCTTTAAAGATTTGGAGACATTATTTGATTGGACATAAGAGTGATATATACACTGATCATAAGAGTTTGAAGTATATTTTCACTCAGTCAGATCTGAATTTGAGGCAACGCAGATGGTTAGAGTTGATTAAGGATTATGATATTGAGATACACTATCATCCTGGTAAGGCTAATGTAGTAGCTGATGCTCTTAGTAGGAAAAGTTATGCCAATAAGATACGGACGTTGTCTATGACTAGTGAGTTATGTGCTGAATTTGAATATTTGAATTTGGGCATTGTTACTAATACAATGGAATTAGTGATAGAGCCTACCTTAGAGCAAGAAATCTACAAGGGTCAGTTGAAGGATGAGAAACTAAAGAAGATAGCGGAAGATATAGTGATTGGTAAGTCACCAGGCTTTCGAATGGATGATAATGGAATTTTGTGGTTTGGAAAGAGGTTGTGTGTACCTGAGGATCAAACTGTTAGACAGGCAATTCTTCGCGAAGCTCATGAGTCAGCTTATTCTATTCATCCTGGTAGTACTAAGATGTATTTGGATCTGAAACAGAAATATTGGTGGGTTGGATTAAAGCGAGATGTGGCTGAGTATGTGGCATTGTGTGACACTTGTCAGAGGGTGAAAGCAGAGCATCAGAGACCTGCTGGATTGTTGCAACCAATGAAGATTCCTGAATGGAAGTGGGAGAAAGTTGGTATGGATTTTATAGTGGGGTTACCGCGTACTCAGAAAGGTTATGACTCTATTTGGGTGATAGTAGATCGGTTAACCAAAGTTGCTCATTTTATACCAGTTAAAACTACTTACCATGGACCAAAATTGGCAGAGTTGTATATGGAGAGAATAGTCTGTTTGCATGGAGTACCAAAGAAGATTGTATCTGATCGAGGATCGCAGTTTACGTCGCATTTTTGGAAAGCTGTGCATGAATCATTGGGAACAAAATTGAATTTTAGTACAGCATATCATCCACAGACAGATGGACAGACTGAAAGGACCAACCAGGTATTAGAGGATATGTTGAGAGCTTGTGCATTGCAATATGGAACTAGTTGGGATAAGAGTTTGCCTTATGCAGAATTTTCTTACAATAATAGTTATCAACAGAGTCTTAAGATGGCACCGTTTGAAGCTTTGTATGGACGTAAGTGTAGAACTCCATTATTTTGGGATCAGACAGGTGAATCTCAAGTGTTTGGTACAGATGTTCTTAGAAACGCAGAAGATCAAGTGCGAGTGATTCGTGAGAATTTAAGAGTAGCACAGTCTCGTCAGAAGAGTTATGCTGACAATAGAAGAAGAGATTTAGTTTTTGAGGTAGGTGATTATGTCTATTTGAAGGTGTCACCTATGAAAAGTGTGAAGAGGTTTAACATGAAAGGTAAACTAGCACCAAGGTATGTTGGACCATTTAAAGTTATTACTAGACGTGGGGAAGTTGCTTATCAATTAGAGTTGCCTGAGAATTTATCTGGAGTACATGATGTGTTCCGTGTTTCACAACTTAAGAAGTGTTTACGGGTGCCTGAGGAACAGATACCTTTAGAAGAGTTGACTGTTAAGGAGGATCTTACATATGAAGAGTTTCCGATCAAGATTTTAGAGACTGCTGAGAGAGTTACTCGAAGTCGGGTTATTAAAATGTGCAAGGTGCAGTGGAATCGATATTCAGAGGCAGAGGCAACTTGGGAAAGAGAGGATGAATTAAGGAAATCATATCCGCAATTGTTTGAGTAAGCAGTTCAATCTCGAGGACGAGATTCTTTTAAGGGGGGTAGAATTTGTAACACCCAAAAATTCTAAACTTTAGGAATAATGAATTTCAAATAGTTTAGATAACAATTAATGGCAAATTAAAATTTTAAAAACTATTTGGTGATGCATTCATGCTGTTGCATTTATTTTACTTTGTGGTGTGGAATTTATTTCATTTGATTTGGTTTAGAAAATTATATTTGAAATAGGTTTTGGAAAATAAATAAATGAAGAAAAGAAAGAAGAAAAAAAAAATAAAACAACTTACCTGGCAGCCTGGAGGCCTGCTGAGTCGGCCTGCTGCTTTCTTGTCCGGGCCGCAAGACGGGCCGAAGCCGCCACGCTCTCCTTCCCGTGTGCCTAAGGGCCGGCCCAGGAAACCGTGGCAGCCGCGCTCTCCTTCTTTGTTCCGCTGACGTCTGAACCCCACGCGACAGTGTCTTCCTCCTCTGCTTCGAGTTCGACTCGAATCCGCCGGGCCAAATTTTTGTTGCCGTGTCCGATTTCCCCGGGATTCGGGAGTGTTGTCATGCCTTGCCTCTTTTTAAGACAGCCCGAGCTTGCCTCTTTCCCTTTTATCCAAATCTCAAGCCGTAGTTTCGCCCTAGCCGAGCCGCCGCAAAAATCCGCCGCTGCCATTGCGAGGTTTCGTTAGTTGCCGATTCAATCAACTCGGTAGGTTAATTGATGAGCTTGGCATGGAATTCTGAAGTTCACAAGACCTTTTCCATCTAATTTAGTATTTGAGGTGTTCACAGCGTCTTGCCGTCGGGTGCAGGGAACCACCGCCCGCCATTGCTAGCTGTGCTTCGCGACCGAGTCGACACCACCTTTGTTTCTTACACGGGTGAGCTCGCCTTCATCCCCTCTTTCTGCTAGTACTTTTATTTTGCTCAATTGTGTACCGAAACACCGAATTTCGTGAGCACCTCCGTGGATTTCTCGCTGCCGGTGAAGCAGCCACCGTGGGGCTACTGTTGGTGGCCGGCGCCGCCCTCTTCCTTTTCCTCTGATCTAATCTGGCTCGTTGAGTTGAGATCCAACGGCCGAGATCTAAATATACCCCTTCGGTATGGTATTTTGCTTAAGAAACCCTGGGATGTTTCAGATTATAACCCGCGACCCTTAGCGCAAAATCCCAAATCTGTTTCTGTGTTTGGAAAGCGTATTTTCTCTCGGTTAAATTCAAAATACGTTTTCAGATATTTACCGTTTTGCCACTAGGATTGTTTTGGTCATAAAATCTTCGTTTTAACTCCGATTTAATCCGCTCAAGTTGTGTTAGGTTCGTATTTGCGAGCTCTACATGTTAGTGTAGTTGTACAGTTAGTTTTGACAATTTAATTTTCGAGTTTATAATTAAGTATTTATTTATCTATAGGAAATCTTAGAAAATTCATAACTTTCACGTTTTAACTCCGAATTTGGTGATCTTTACGTCTGTGTGATCGTAGGAACGTGTAGAAGAGTTTTATAAACTTTTATTACTATTTTGCTACTGTTGGTGTACTGTTCTAATTAAATCTCTTTGTTTGCTTCGTGTATGTTTGATTGGATGCATGTATGTTGTTGATTGATGATCGAATATAGAAGGTGAGCAGTATCTGGACGATTCGGAGTATTACTTTGAACCAAGTCAGCAGTATCACTTGGAAAGCTTTGATCAAGGCAAGTATAACACAGGACTATCCTTGTTACCTATACATTGAATTGTCATACATATGCATGTGCTTACCTTGACAACCTTAGAGATTATAACTTAGTGATTGTTATCTTGATTCCTTGTCAACCTTGGGAATGCATATGGGTAGCTACTGCTAGTGCTTAAACTAAGAACAATGATCTTGTAATTTGATTAATGGATTAAGAAATCAACTATTAAGATGATTTTATTACTGTTAAAAGGGGGCTAGAGCATGTGTATTATTTTGATGCTCTGGTTTCTCTCCATAAGGACTTATCTGTAAGTGATAACCGGGATATACAGTACAGCTGTGAGGGCTATATGGCTCTGGCTTTAGTTGTTCAAGAGACCTTTTCTAGCTTGTTAGTGGTTACCTTAAATGGCGTAAGAAAGGCTTGCCACGTTGGGTGTAGTGCGAGCCCCTGGCCTAGTGTGTATAGACTGCGGTTGTTGTGCCACAGGGAAGGGGTTCTACATCTGCCTGCCGAGTGAATCTAATGGCCCTAACTTGTTAGACGAACTTTTGAGTGGCTTTATATGGTTCTCGGGTGTTTGGGCTTGATCTCCCCACTCATTTGGAAATCATGACTTACAGTGAAAGTGTACACCTCTGCGCAGAGTTAAAAAAACTGGTATACTAGCCGTGCTCACGGATACGAGCGGCCTTGGGAATTCTTATGGAATAGTTGATCATACTGTATTATCATGCTTAATTATTGTTGATTATTATTTGCTCATGTTAATGCTATTCATTATCCTTATTACAATTGATCATTGGTTCTTTAATGGGAAGTGGTTTATCTTGATGCTACTCAATTGCAAATATATGATTAAAAGCTAAACGCAGTTAAACAATGTCTAGCCTTTTTGAGCCTCATGAACCCTGTGTTATATTTGTTGAGTTCGACATGGACTCACTCTTGCTATTTCCACCATAACAGATGAAGATATTGAGGAAGATTATCGGAATGAGTACTAGTCTTGGTGTCAACCAGTCAACCGTGTCCCTGTGTGGAGTTTCCGCTGAAGAATTATTATTAGTTATTATTATCTATCGTTCAAGACTATGTCTTAAATACTTATTCGTTATGTAATAAGCACTGTGATGATACTTTGTAATTTGTCAACTTATGTGTACGACTGTTTCCTGGGGCGCACATGAGTCTTTTATGCATCCTATTTTTGTCCTTAAAAATGGGTGTGACATTCCCAAAGGAGCAAGTACAAATGAATGGGGGGAATAGTTACCGACAACTCAGAGACAGCAAGCCACTGTCAGTAAAAGGTTAACAAGCGAGTTAGGCCCTCGCCATTATGCTGTCGTGCACGCTTGGTCGATGGTCATCCAGCCTTTGCCTCCAATTAGGCTGTGGTTTGACATTTGCTTCGCCTGCCACGAGTGCGGCCGGTAAATTTGAAGCGCCTTTGCTTCTGAATGTACGTCTCCTCGATTAATCTAATCACGAAGCTAATCATCCACGTGCACTGCCACAGCGGCACCAAATCTTTCTCCGTGCACGGTGATGTCTGCAACTTTGGAACTTTTAATTGGAGGTCTCTCTGGTACGGTAGATGTTCTAGAAGAACTCTTAAGGATAGTAGAGTTCTTGCAATGAGCCAATTGCATTCACTGAACACACTGACACACTCCTCCCTTATAAGTTATAACCACACCAGTGTCAGTGTCTCAGTGGAGCTGAAGCTGCACTCGTACTAGTGCCGTAGTGGTAGACTGTGGTGGATGGACAGGATGTTCGTAAGCTGAAGAAACTGAGCTGCTGGACTCCGTTGACACCATGTGTCCATCCTCCTTTTCAGCTTTGACATGAACACAAAAAGGGCACTTGCTTGCTCGCTGCACCTACTGACCTACACGCACGGACCCATTTTCCTTGTTGCTTCCCAGGAAGATTTTGCGTACGACACAGCTAACTGAGGACGACAGTCAGTCACACGCCCTGGTAGTTTTGGATCAATATCATCCATTGACAATTCAGGAGAGGCTTTCCGACAAATCGTTCCCAGGTCAAGTTCCAAGGCAGAACGTCTCTCCATCTCTGCATCTGCACACTCTCCACTAGTGCACGTCACACACACCCATTAGTCCATACATCGTGCTGTGTGTACAAATGCCTCCACGACGCATTCATGTGTATATATAAATATGCATCTGATGGAAAGAATGCGTGGCCAGCTGCCCAGCTGGTTTAAGGCACGTAGCAACAAGACTACAAGAGCTCTGCGTTCAGGGAAGCTCTCCCCCGTGCTGAGCGTTTCAGTTCAGTAGAATCGGATCATGAGGCAGCTCGTCGCAGGAGTTGCCGTCCTGCTCCTCTTCCTCGGCTCCGGCGTCATGACAGCGTCGGTGGCGGCGCGGTCGGCGCCGGTGGCGAGTAAAGGAGGCTCAGACTCGGCAGTGGCGCAATCGGAGACGACGGCGGCAGCGGCGGCGGCCGACAGCTCGGCTCAGCCGTCAGGCTGCACCAACGGGAGCGGCCCCGGCGGCTACTGCCACCCTCCCTCGGAGCATTGACCAATGTTCAGCTGCCGTTAGCATCGGGGAATAATACGCACATGCTAGCTTAATGCTTATGGTCACTTAGTATTATTTATCAATGTATGATCACGTACATACCGTTCATATGGAGTATAGGGGAAAGTGTTACTAGAGCCACAACCAGTCACCTATCACGTACGTGTTCACCATGATTTCTATGTGATCTCTATTGCCTCTAGGTACTCTGATTTATGAGGCACACTGCACCTTTAATTAATTATGTTCTTTTTAAAGTGCTTATTTGTGAATGGAATATTGTTATTCACACTGCATGGGGTTGATTTAATTTGTAATTTGAAATGAGCATAAAAATGAGAGTGAGCCTTTTGCAGGATATGACTATAAATGAATATGAGCACCAGATCAACATGTGAACAATCAAAAAGGTGGGGACTGTTTTAACTGAAGCCTAAACTTCCATCGTCGTAATAAATGAAATATTAATCTATATAATAATATAAGTGTTAAGAGATAGGGATGAAAACGATCGGAAACGATCGATAGGAGGCTAAATCACTTTCGTTTTCACATCTTTTTCTCGAAAATAAAATCGATACGATATTGTCGGAAACGAATACGGCGCCGATATTCCGGTAATTTCGAAAACGATAGTAGTCGATCGGAAAATACATCGATAACGATCGGAATCCATGAGAACAGTATCTAAAAAACGATAAACACGCCAAACTGTAGAACATGAGAAGATCCATATAACTCGACCTATCTCACATGACAATAGTAAATAAATTCACAATTGACAAGATCACAAGCTGAAACCACACAATTCACACAATCTTAGGTCTCAAATAGTGGCAAACCACGCAACAGTATGGCAATTCTTGATAAAGATACAAATAAACGATCATGTTCTAAGTTGACTCGACATAAATAGTGATCAAAACATGAATTATTAGAGTTCCTTTTTCAGTGGAGGATGTAGCATGTAGGTTTCTTAAAGATGAACGTCAGGCATGTCATCGTCGTCCCCGGCCACATCTTCTCATCCATATTCTGAGTATTCATTCTACATAGTTTGTGATGGATACATACATATACATATGTTAATTCTCATACAAGGCAACTGTAGATGAGTTTGTAACGAGCATTATATTAATGTACGGAGATATGTAAGGCTCGTAGCAATAGATGTATTAGCGCAATAGTGCTAATAAGAAATAAAAATTTGAGAAACACATAGCTAATAAGAAGCAAACACAATATATGTATGTGTCGCAGGTAGCAGCCAACCCATCATATACAAGGTAAAGGCTACAAAAAAAACCTCAAGTGTTGATTGTCTTCTTGTTATACACATGAAATACTTCCGTTAGATAGTTCCTTTCCAAAAATTATTTGTCTTGTGTGCAGATGTGATCCTTTCCAAAAAAAATTGTCTTATGTGCTTGCAGCTTGCGTGTACAGATATGATCCTTTCCAAAAAAAATTGCCTTGTGTACTTGCGTGTGTAATGCATTGTATATCTATAAATAAATAAGGATTCATTAATTAAAGGCCTTTGAATCGGTAATTACCGACGGTAAATTACCGGTTAAATACGGAAATCTTCGAAAACGATCGGAAGAGGGCAAAATTATTTTCGCTTTCGTTTCCGATTATTTTTACCGTTATCATTTTTGTTTTTTCGGTTACCGCTATCATTTTCGTTTAGGCATAAAAATCGGAAAAAACTCGAAAACGATTTTGGAAAATCAGAGATTATCATTTTCGTTTTCATCCCTATTAAGAGACAGTCAAATGTTTCATGGCTTGTATCTCATTTTCTTCTCCAGTTCATTTTGAGCTTCTTGTTAAAATTTTAGCCTCATTCAGTATTTCCTCAACTTGCAATCTATTAGACCTAAGCATTTTTGGCTTGGACCGCTAAAAAAACCCGGTTATATTGGTCCGAAAAAAGCCTACCCATAACCATGCCATGGCGAGTCATGATGACATTTTTTTGAGCTAGGCCCGGGACTGGGCGGGCCGCCTAGGGGGCTGCTAGCTTCTGCTCATTCGGACAGAAGCTGTGCGCCGGCACTGTTTTTCTTCCTCGCCTCGCCCTCCCCCGCAAGGCCCACCCCTCCCTTCGCGGCCCACCTCGCGCACGGCTCAGGTATTGTTTTTCTTCCTCCCCTCGCCCTCGTCCCCGCCGCTGCCCACTGCGCCCCCGCGTGGCCTCCTTCTTCCCCTCCCCAGCCCCCACACCCGCCACCACCGTCCGCGACGCCCCCGCCATGAGCTAGCTCGGCCGCCGCTGCCGCCATGGTCCCTAACCACCTGTCACCATCCCCACCGCCTGACTTTCCTGCCTCCCCCGACCCCCTTCGTTCTAAGCTCGTCGAAGTTGGAGACGAGGGAGGGAGAGAGCTGCCGGAGATGGAGACGAGGGCAGCACCGACGAGCTCGGTTCGGGGCGTAGGCATGGCGGGGCGCGGGTGCGGGCGCGGGCACGGTTGCAGGCTGGCTGGAGCGGGAGAAGAAGGGAGGGAGGGGCACCGTTCGGACGGAGCATCGGGTCCGATGATTCCCGGGCTGCCCACAGGTTTTTAGTTGGAAAATATATAAAACTAGTTGAGTGCCCGTACGTTGCTACGGGTACGCATAGAATCTCATAACAGATAGCTGCACGGGTATACCATACGCAAAATCTCATTCATTCATTAAGAATTTATTTGACATAGAGCTAAATTTTAACCATGGAAGAAAAGATGCGTGTTAGAAATAATAACCATCATATTAAAAATTAAACATAAATTTACACATAGTTGCTGAAAATATATTATTATATATCTAATCAGTAACATCTCCACGAGTCATCATACGCTACTTGTCTCTTATTGTTCTTAGACTTCTATTACCTGAAATGCGGATGGATATGACAATGTCAGTAATAAAGTACACACATGTAAGTAATATAACACTTGCACAAAACAGAAGATAATACTTTTTCATTGAGTTAGGACCTCTTTGTAGACAATATTTTTTTTTTGTGTATGTATTATCTATTGTTGTCTTTTTTTCTTATCATTCTTATCATTGGGTGGGACGGCAAGGATCCTAATGTTCGATCTGGCAGTGACATGTTCCCAATTCTATCAAGATGAGATAGCATTCCTTTTTAGTTGTAGCGAAAAAGTAGCAGCTTCATTAATGCCTAAATGGAGGGGGTCAAACAAATATAGTTGGCTTTGTGAGGTCCAGATATTGGGCTCCATGGCAATTCAGGACCAACACGTGTTCTATTCTCTCTGCCATCAATCATAAACTCCAGAGTCACTGATGCATTCAGTAACTATTTTTATCAAGTTACTTATTCTCACTTCTCGAACCCAAGCAATAATTTGAAAAAAGGGGAAAGGAAATACTTCACTGTAGTTTGAACATAAAGGACTCACTATGGAATAAATAGGTGAAGTGAGCACATCTCAAGCCTATATGCCTTCATCATGACAAATACTTGACTACTGAGGTCAACACAAACTACATATAATAGTATTCAAACATGAATGCATCAAAATTTAAACAACAACTATTTCTTCACTGCAGCAGGAAAGTAAAGTTGACAAAAAGTGTATGGATGGTTCAGCTTACCTAGGAGTGGCAATGCCGTCGATGACAACAGATTAGGACCCTTGCCCTGCCTTGAACCTCTTGCTGCTGCGCCACCACTGCCACTCTCGTCATCGTAGTCAGCGTTACGGGACAGGGGCCGACTCTGTATTGCATTAACAACCAACAGCTCAGAGAGTTTAATCCAATCAATGTCCTAACTTCCATCTAGTGCAAGCAAGAATCCACTCAGGGATGCAAATATAGCACTGCAATATAAGCTCTGAAGCTCTAAATTATTAGATTCATGCCCCTAGTCCAATATTAGCAAGAACTGCAGCTACAAGTGTCGGTAAGTTGGATTGTCTATAGAACTCCGCAAAGAAAAATAATACAAAATACATGTTCAAGTGATTTGGGCATGGAAAATGGGAGAAGTTTCCACATTGCTGAGCAAGGAGACAAGGACTATCCTGACAATCTTAGCCATCTCAAAAGGTAATCATCCACCTGAACTGTATCTTGCCACTACCACAGCCTTGATAATTCATCAAATAAATTGTTCTAATGTGAATGTCTTTTAATTTCTAATTGACTGAATGTTTTTTCAGTCTTCAGAGGAATATATATACTACTTAGCCATTAATATAGGCTACTCTCCAGAGGAATATATATACTACTTTTTCATATGCAAGCCAAGGGAGAAAATACAATAGCACATGTGTTAAGTTGTTAACTCAGGATTATTGACTCTTATCAACATGGCAATTAAGCAAGGATTATACAATTATTAAGTCACCAACCTGCAAACTCATCATACCCATATATTATACAATTATTAAGCCACCAACCTGCAAACTCATCATAGCCATATAAGCAGCAGTAGGCATAATTCTCCAGGTGTTATTTATGTTTTCTGTATTCTAGAGGCCGGGTTTGGAGAGGGGGATGCAGAAAGAAGTGTGGACATAGGATTAACTGCAGATTAGAGGCCAGCAAACAAAACCTAGGAAGCAAAGGACAAAATCCACTCAGTACAAAATCCATAGAGATCAAGTGCCTTTTTCGCATCAGCCAAAGATGCTCGAGGGAGACTGAGAGAGGGATATGCCTTTTTGGTAATCATGAATTACAAAAGAAAAGAAATATTGAACTGCAGAATACTAACCTTGCTGCTCTAATTTCACTGTCAAACAACCTAGGGTAGATGTACCTGCACATGAATATCACCTCTTAGTAAATGTCTTACAAAGTGATATTGTTTTTTTTTTTGACAACATACAAAGTGATACTGGTTGGTAATGTGGCTTGCAATTGTTGGTCACTGCATATTACCAGAATAATCAACTCAATAAACTGTCTATCTCAGGGCTCACTGGCTGTAAGCATTTTTTTATACTATAGTAGGACGACATGATCAAGATTGAGGACACAGGATAATTGGATAGTTCAACCGTGCAAGTACGGACACCTCATGCAAATTAAATTGGGGAATCAGCAAAGAATTCAACACCAAAGGTAAACGACGCTTTTCCAAGCCTAACTCATATGGTCCTAGGAAAAATGGGATACAAACAGACTCCAAGTTTCTATCTCAGCTACAGTGGACACTGCAAAAACTATTGTTGTACAGTTCCGATCGAGTCATTCCCTAACCCCTATCAAAGTGAAGCAAGCTGTAAAAGCATAGCTGCATGAATGCAGCACTACCGCTCACACAAGCACAGCCTGAAGTGATTGACTGATCGAGAAACCTAGCCTCATGAATCATCCTGAACCTCCAGACTGTTGATTTTTCACACATGATCCACCGAATGACTGAACCATGACCAATAATGAAATCTAGAGCTATAGCTGATGTGCCAGAGTGTTAGCACCTCAGGTGGTCAGTGCCATCTCTCCAAGGGAAAGGGGCCGTGGCCGCCTTATAAGGGGGAGATTCCCTCTCCCAACAGTCCGGGCTTTTGAGAGGAATGGGCCTCCTGCCTTATAAGGGGCGCGAGCGCATGAACGCCTGAACCTGTGGTTGAGCTCTGGGCTGGGCCTGAGTGAAAGTGCTAACAACTGGTATCAGAGCCCGGTATGGTGCCTGGGCCGGGCCTCACCGCCTCGAGAGGGGTGGGGTGTTAGCACCTCAGGGGTTAGTGCCACCTCGCCAAGGCAAGGGGGCCGTGACCGCCTTATAAGGGGGAGTTTCCCTCTCCCAACAGTCCGGGCTTTTGAGAGGAATGGGCCTCCTGCCTTATAAGGGGCGCGAGCGCATGAACGCCTGAACCTGTGGTTGAGCTCTGGGCTGGGCCTGAGTGAAAGTGCTAACAACTGGTATCAAAGCCCGGTATGGTGCCTGGGCCGGGCCTCATTCCCTGCGGGGGATGGGGTGTTAGCACCTCAGGTGGTCAGTGCCATCTCTCTAAGGGAAAGGGGCCGTGACCGCCTTATAAGGGGGAGATTCCCTCTCCCAACAGTCCGGGCTTTTGAGAGGAACGGGGCTCCTGCCTTATGAGGGGCGCGAGCGCATGAACGCCTGAACCTGTGGCTGAGCTCTGGGCTGGGCCTGAGTGAAAGTGCTAACAACTGGTATCAGAGCCCGGTATGGTGCCTGGGCCGGGCCTCATTCCCTGTGGGGGATGGGGTGTTAGCACCTCAGGTGGTCAGTGCCATCTCTCTAAGGGAAAGGGGCCGTGGCCGCCTTATAAGGGGGAGATTCCCTCTCCCAACAGTCCAGGCTTTTGAGAGGAATGGGCCTCCTGCCTTATAAGGGGCGCGAGCGCATGAACGCCTGAACCTGTGGTTGAGCTCTGGGCTGGGCCTGAGTGAAAGTGCTAACAACCGGTGTTAGCACCTCAGGTGGTCAGTGCCATCTCTCTAAGGGAAAGGGGCCGTGGCCGCCTTATAAGGGGGAGATTCCCTCTTTCAAGAGTCCGGGCTTTTGAGAGGAATGGGCCTCCTGCCTTATAAGGGGCGCGAGCGCATGAACGCCTGAACCTGTGGTTGAGCTCTGGGCTGGGCCTGAGTGAAAGTGCTAACAACTGTTATCAGAGCCCGGTATGGTGCCTGGGTCGGGCCTCATTCCCTGCGGGGGATGGGGTGTTAGCACCTCAGGTGGTCAGTGTCATCTCTCTAAGGGAAAGGGGCCGTGGCCGCCTTATAAGGGGGAGATTCCCTCTTTCAAGAGTCCGGGCTTTTGAGAGGAATGGGTCTCCTGCCTTATAAGGGGCGCGAGCGCATGAACGCCTGAACCTGTGCTTGAGCTCTGGGCTGGGCCTGAGTGAAAGTGCTAACACAGAGCAGGGAGGAGCGTACCGGTCCAAGCAGTGAGGACGGAGGCGATGGAGGTGCCGACGGTGAAGACGATACGGTGGTTCTCGAACACTTGCTGCGGGCCATCGGAGGAGCGCACGCGCATGCGTCAGTAAATCAAGCAAAATCACAGTGGATACGGGGGACTTTTGGGAGGGGGCTAGGTCGTCAGTCGTCACCTTGATGGAGAAGGTGTCGCAGATGGGCAGACGGTGGCCTAGGAGTTAGACGCTCGTCTCCGGATGTTGGGGCCGCTCGCGCTGGGAGGCGCCCTCGCCGGGGCCGCCGCGCCGCGTTGGGCGGCGGAGCAATAGGGTGCACGCACAGATCCGCGGAGTGGTTGGCGGCGCAGCGCAGGGACGCCGGAGCCGCGTCCTCGGGTGGCACGCCGGCGGCCGAGCAGTAGGTGTCGTGCCCGCAGATGGTTGGCGACGCAACGCAGGGACACTGGAGCCGCATCCTCGCTTCCGTGTGGCAGTCGTGTCCGTGAACGCCGGCTCGAGGACAGCCTCGACGTCCGATGAGGCCGCGCCGGATCGCGGGCTTGCGGCTTGGGGCGGACGATGTTACGACGACGTGCAGGTGAGGAGAGGTTGGCGGTGGCGTCGATGTGGGAAGCGTGGGGTCGTGGGGAGGCGGGGGCGTGTGCGACTGTGCGGGCCTGCGGGGTAGCTACAACCGATTTTTTTTCACGGAGGCACCGCGCACGGAGAGGCAATCAGCGGAGGCGGGGCGATTGTTTTAGCGGAGACGATAACACGCCGATCTTTTTAGTAGTAGAGATAATACTTCGAGTAGGACTCGTCCCATGAAATTTTTTCGGGGTAGCTAGACCTCTGTTCAAACCTTGTCCACTAAGTCTTATTGGTGGGCCAAAACCTGACGGGCTTGGACTAGGCCCGTGGACTGGATCGGGCTCAATTTGCTTATATCTATGATCTATACATATAAAAAAAATTTGTTTGGCGCTCAAACTAATCTTCTTTTGTGCAAGAAAAACTCCCGAATTACTCGGTCAAATCCCAAAGAAGAAAACAAGCCAGCATGGTCAAATCTTTAATCTCCACTCTCCATGTCCCAAGCACGTGATCCAGTCCTAAAAAAAAGTGATCCAATCCTCTCCTGGGCTCCTGCCTCCTGGCTCAGTTGCCTCACGCCCACGGACGGCCCACCGTCAACCAGACCCAGAGCTTCTTAAAAAAAGGATACAGAGCCCCCGCGTAGCGTTCCCCAATCCCTACTCCCCACTGCAGCACAGAGTACGCCGCCGCCGCCCTCCGCACTCCCCCACTCGCAGTACAGAGTACGCTGCTGCCGCCGCGCTGCGCCTGTGCCGCTGTGCGGACCATCCCCATTCCCAGCGTGAGTGAGCTGCGAGCTGCATTTCGCACCGAATCGGAGGAGCGAGGTGTGGATCCACCGGCGACGCCGACCATGTCGAGCCGAACGCGCCCTGGTTGGTTGAAGAAGCTGAAGCGGATCATTGGACGGCGCATCCGCTCGGGAAGCCTCAACGCTGAGGCCGCGTGCCAACTCTGCGACGAGGTGCTCCCATCAATCCAAAGACGTTCCCCACCGCGGGTCGTTTCAGCAGCCGCGCGCCAGTGGAGGGACGACCACCGCCCTTGCTGAGAGCTGGAGCTGTTCATCGGACAGTGTTACCTCTCGGGGGATCTTGGCCCCGAGGACGCACTCGATCTGTTCGATGAATTGCTTCACCAAGCGAGGCCTGGCTCGGTTTACGCCCTAAACCAGCTGCTCTCCACCGTCGCTCGTGCCCCGGTCTCCTCCACCGTGCGCGACGGCCCTGCACTCGCCGTGTCCCTGTTCAACCGCATGGCCCAAGCGGGCGCCAAGAAGGCGGCTCCAAACACAGCGACCTACGCAATCGTCATCAGCTGCTGCTGCGGTGCAGGATGCTTGAATCTCGGCTTCGCCGCATTGGGCCAAATCATTAAGAAGGGAGTGAGGCCACAAGCCATGACCTTCACGCCCATGCACAGGACCCTCTGTGTTGAGAAGAGGACATGCAATGGATATTGTGCTCCGACAGATGCCTGAGCTCTGTTGTACTCCCGATGTCTTCTCCTACACCACACTTCTCAAAGGGCTATGTGATGAGAAGAAATGTGAAGAGGCTGTCGAGCTGATCCACATGATGGCCGAGGATGGAGACGACTGCCCACCTAATGGGGTGTCTTATACCACTGTAATCCATGGCTTATTTAAAGAGGGCGAGGTGGGGAAAGCTTACACCCTGTTTCGTGAAATGCTTGATCGTGGGATCCTGCCAAATGTTGTGACTTACAGCTCAATCATCGATGGCCTATGCAAGGTTGAAGCAATGGACAAGGCTGAGGAGGTCCTTAAACAAATGTTTGACAAACATATTATGCTTGACTGCACTACATATACCAGTTTTCTCCCTGGATACCTCTCTTTGGGACAGTGGAAAGAGGCAGTTTCGATACCTCTCTTTGGGACAGTGGAAAGAGGCAGTTAGAATTCTCAAATAAAATTTCAGAGATGGGCAACGACCAAATGATGTTACATGAGAAGCAGCAGAAAGTTGACTGCTTTAACTGAAGCCTAAACTTCCATTTTTGTAATAAATGAATTAGGCCCCGATTGGCAGGGCTTATCCACTGGCTTCATGAGCCATTTGGAGCTGTTTTCTGTCAAACGGGGTAAAATAAAATTACTTCTTTGGTGAAGCCCCTTAAAAATATACTTCCAGGAGGCCGTGAGAGTGAGATTTTTACCGGATATGATGGGCGTGTTTGGGCGCGTTTGTTTGCCTGTACCAACTGGGCCCCTGCGCCCGTGGGCTGCAACTTGGGTTTGATTGCCTGGACGGCCTTGGGAGCCAGCCCTGCACGCTCCCTAAAGCAGCCCTCGCTAGGCCCGGGGGGAACGAAATCAATTTTTGTTTCTGTTGGGCTCAGCCCGAGCAGGCGATATTGAGCCCCCGGGTGTGTGATTCCATCACCTCCCTGCTCTCACCTCCTCCCCTCCTTCTCCGGGAGCTCGCCAACCACGCGGCTGCCGCCACGCAGGCCACCGCCAGCGAGCGAGCCACGGGCGCGGCCTCGCTGCCCTGCAGGCCCCCGGCGCGGGCACCGCCGCCGCGCACGCTGCGGGAGCGAGCCATGCTGCCCTGCAGACCACTGCGCCCGGCGCGGGTGGAGGAGAAGGTGGAGTGGCGGTGGTGGGAGTGGAATGACTATATAGGAGCACCAGATCAACATGAGAAGCAGCAGAAAGTCTGCTTTAACTAAAGCCTAAACTTGCAATGTTGTCATGAAATGAAATGTTTATTATTCTATATAAAGTGTAAAAGACACTACCGGTCCTTAAACTTTTCTAGGTGTGTTATTCCGGTCCATGAACTTTTAAAGTGTGTCATCCAGATCCATATACTTTTAAAGTGTGTCATCCCGGTCCATGGACTTTTTTAGGTGTGTCATCCCGGTCCATGGAAGTTCCATGGACCGGGATGACACACTTTAAAAGTCCATGGACCGGGATGACACACCTAAAAAAGTTCATGGACCCGGATGACACACTTTAAAAGTATATGGACCTGGATGACACACTTTAAAAGTTCGTGGACCGGGATGACACACCTGGAAAAGTTTAAGGACCGGTAGTGTCTTTTACTCCTATATAAATGTAAACATGGTTAACTTATCTCTCATTTTCTTGTCCAGTTCATTTTGAGCTTCTTGTTGAAATTTCTGAGCCTCGATTGAATATTTCCTCAGCTGCCATCTGCCATACGTACCACCTCAAATTGTTTGGCCTCAAGCTAATTTCTTTTGTGAAAACAAAAAAAAAATCTACAGATTTAAAGGACCCGGAGCCTCCATCGGCTGGGCTGAGGATGGCCGTCAAACATTATACTGAAGGCCCAACTACAAGATGCGATCGCCGGGCCCAATCCAAGATTCATCGGCCCGGAATGGAAGCAACGACGGGGTGTGCAAGAGGGTTGTGCTGAAAGCCTGAAACTGAAATTGACTAGAACCTGAACCGTGTTCGTCCGGTGCGCCGGCGGCCGGCGGCAAGCAGAGCTCCCAACACCACCAGAGCCCCACGCGCAGCTTCCCACACCCGAGCACGCCGCCGCCGCCGCCCGCCGCGCTGTGCGGACCATCGCAGCGCGACCGAGCTGCATTTCCCACCAAATCGGAGGCGGGACGTGTGGATTGCACAGCCGGCGATGACCATGTCGAGCCGGGCGTGGTCCCCTTGGTTGAAGAAGCTGAAGCGGATCATTGGACGGCGCATCGGCTCGGGAAGTCTCGACGCGGAGGCCGCGCGCCAACTTTGCGACAAGGTGCTCCCATCGATCCAAAGGCATTCCTCACTGCTGGCCGTTTCGGCAGCGGCGGACGTGCCGCGCCGGCGGAGGGACGACCACCGCCCTTGCTGGGAGCTGGAGCGCTTCATAGGAGTGTGCTACCGCTCGGGAGACCTCGGCCCCGAGGACGCACTCGATCTGTTCGACGAGTTGCTTCACCAAGCGAGGCCTGGCTCAGTTTAAGCCCTCAACCAGCTCCTCACCACCGTCGCTCGCGCCCCGGTCTCCTCCACCGTGCGCGACGGCCCTGCGCTCGCCGTGTCCCTGTTCAACCTCATGGTCCGAGTGGGCGCCAAGATGGTGACACCAGACATAGATACCTACAACATCCTCATCAGCTGTTGTTGCGACGCAGGCTGCTTGAACCTCGGCTTCGCCGCATTGGGCCAAATCATTAAGACGGGGCTGAGGGCAAATGCCATCACCTTCACGCCCATGCTCAGGACCCTCTGTGCTGAGAAGAGGACGAGTGATGCAATGGATATTGTGCTCCGACGGATGCCTGAGCTGTGCTGCACCTCCAATGTCTTCTCCTACAACACTCTTCTCGTGGGGCTTTGTGATGAGAAGATATGTGAAGAGGCTGGCGAGCTGATCCACATGATGACTGAGGATGGAGAAGACTGCCAACCTAATGTGGTGTCTTATAACACCGTAATCCATGGCTTGTTTAAAGAGGGCAAGGTGAGGAAAGCTTACACCCTGTTTTGTGAAATGCTTGATCGTGGGATCCCGCCAAATGTTGTGACTTGCAACTCAATCATCGATGGCCTATGCAAGGTTCAAGCAATGGACAAGGCCGAGGAGGACCTTCGACAGATGTTTGACAAACATATTATGCCTGACTGCACTACATATAGCAGTCTGCTCCATGGATACCTCTCTTTAGGACAGTGGAATGAGGCAATCGGAATTTTCAAAGAAATGACCAGAGATGGGCAACGACCAGATGCTGTTACATACAGTATGTTGATAGACTATCTTTGTAAATCTGGAGGGCACACAGAAGCTAGAGAGATATTTAATTCTATGATTCAGAGCGGTGAAAACCCCAATGTCGCCACCTATGGAAGTCTGCTTCATCGGTATGCTACCGAAAAAAATCTTGTTGAAATGAAAAATCTCTTAGATTTAATGGTGCGAAACAGTATCGAACCTGACCATCATATCTTCAACATACAGATGTGTGCATACAATAAATGTGGAATGGTTGATGAGGCAATGCTTACTTTTAACAAAATGCGTCAGCAAGGATTGGTGCCAACAATAGTCAGCTATGGGACGATAATAGATGGTCTTTGCCAGATAGGACGGCTAAATGATGCAATGTCCCATTTGTGTCAGATGATTGATGATGGATTGTCACCCGATATCGTAATATATGGTAGTCTAATTCATGGTTTTTCTATGCACGGCAAATGGGAGAAAGCTGAGGAACTATTTTATGAGATGATGGATAGAGGCATTCCTCCTTCTGTCGCTGTCTTCAATACAATGATAGACAAGCTATTCAAAGAAGGAAAGGTTACGGAGGCCCAAAAACTCTTTGATTTGATGTCACGTGCAGGTGTAAAACCTAATGTCATTTCCTATAATACAATGGTTCATGGGTATTTCTTAGCTGGTAAGCTGGACGAAGTGGTGAGGCTCCTTGATGATATGCTCTCGACTGGCTTGAAACCCAATGCTGTTACGTTTAATACTTTAATTAATGGCATGCTCTCTATTGGCTTGAAACCCAATGTTGCTACCTGTAAGACTTTGATTGATAGCTACTGTGAGGACAGCCAGATAGAGGATGTATTAACTCTGTTCAGAGAAATGTTGAGCAAGGCAGCTAAGACTGACACTGTCACGGAAAATATAATTCCGTGACTGTTATTTCGGATTGGAAAGACTGCCATTGAGATGGAACTCAGCCTGAAGATGAGGAAAAGAGGAAAACAGGTTCTTAATCTTAACTAGGACGCATTATGGTGCTTAATTTTACATGATGATTGAAAGGATCAAGATGATCAAGAGGGAGGTGAATTGAGTTTTTCTAAAAATTAATTGCAAGAATTAAATCCTACAAGCCAAAGTTTACCCCTAGTGCTTACTAGTGTTCCTTGTGATTCTACCGGTAAAAAATTTTGCACCCTAAGTTCCAATCCTAGTCTAGCATGACAATTCTAGGAAAGTAAATCAAGCAATTAAAGAAATACACGAAAGTAAATGCTTGAAAGTAAGGGTTAGGAACACGACGATATTTTCCCGAGGTATCGGAGAGTCGCCACTCCCAACTAGTCCTCGTTGGAGCACCCGCGCAAGGGTGTAGCTCCCCCTTGATCCGCGCAAGGATCAAGTGCTCACTACGAGCTGATTCTTTGACACTCCGTCGCGGTGAATCACCCAAAACCGCTCACAAGATGAGTTGGGTCATCCACAAGTTCGTCGGATGATCACCAAACTCCCAATCACCACCAAGCCGTCTAGATGATGGCGATCACCAAGAGTAACAAGCTAGAACTCTCACTTGATCACAACAAGCCTAATGAAAAGATGGATACACACTTGCTACTCCTTAGTCACTAATGAGGGATTCTCAAACTTTGATTCTCAAATCACTACCCTCACTAGAGCTCTTACACTTCCTTGCACTTGAAAGGTGTTTCTCAGCTGAAACAAATAAGCAAGAGACCTCTAAAAGAGGTGGAGGGATGTATTTATACACCCCACAGTCAAATCCAACCGTTACCTGCCAACTCAGCAAAACACGCACTGACCGGACGCGCCGGTCGAGTGTAACGGTCGAAAAACTGAACGACATCGCTGAGTGACCGGACGCACCGATCAGGGTGACCGGACGCGTCCGGTCGTGCAAGAACCTTACTGTACTTTGACCTGACGCTCATTCGCGTCCGATCAGTGAAGACCGGACGCGTCAGGTCAGCAAAGTACCTTACTGGAACGTGACCGGACGCGTCCGATCACTTCCCAGTCGCGTCCGATTAGACTTTTACCCTCTGAGACACGTGTCAGACCGATCAACGCGTCTGATCCTCGCAGGGACCGCGTCCGGTCAACCAGGTTGAAAACGCAGTGACTGTTAGTACTGACCGGACGCGTCCGGTCGTGACAGAGACCGCGTCCGGTCAAGGGTAAATGGCTCAAACGACTTCGAAACGCGACGCAACTTGAACCAAGTTGCTTCCAACTAAATTTTGAGCTTTACCTGAGCCACCTAGTGCTAAGTTTGACAAGTGTGCACCACACCTAAACAAAAGACTCACCTAGGTCAAGCTACTCGCTCATGCCCCCCTTTATAGTACGACCAAAGGAAAGAAGCGAAGATCCTAACGACTATTCCGGATGTAACTCAACATCTTGACATCCGAAACTAACCGTCCTTAATCTTGTCATCGATCCTTTGAAAACCGAAATGATTTCCATCAAGGGGCATGAATATCATAGTGCCTAAAGCAGTTATCAACTCCATGACCTAACTTATCAAAGTTTCTGCAAAACACACGTTAGTCATGGTAATAATGCGTTGTCATCAATTGCTGAAACTAACTTCCGGGGCCTAGATGCTTTCAATCTCCCCCTTTTTGGTGATTGATGACAACACTTAGATTCAGAAGATTTAAGAGTTGAGGTTTTCGAACATGCTTGGTTCACATAAGCAAAAAGCAATAAGCACAAGGGGTTAGGAATTGCTTATGTGTTCTAAGCCAACTGAGTGTACTCACAAGATAAAACAAGGAGGGTTAGTACACATAAAACATAGCTCATATAAAATCAGAGTAAGGCACGGAAGCACAACCTTATGAGCTAAAACCAATTAAGTGACATGATATATAATAAAGTCTCATCACAATTCACACACGTCACAAAATGCAGGGCAAGAAAGTAAACATGATGCATGAAAGTAGCACACAAAGCAAACGAAACCCTCTATCAACACTCCCCCTGAATCTACTCTCTCTCCCCCTTTGGCATCAAACGCCAAAAACAAAACTAAGGATCCAACGGGGAAACAGAAGCAGTCGTGTCGGGTGCCGAGGAGCGTGGAGTGATCACAAACTGTGAAGTATCCTCCTCATACTCTGAACTGTCAGGCTGACCCTCTGTAGGTAGACATGGCAGTGAAGCAGTCTGGGTCTATAGAGTAGGTGCAGGAACTGAAGACGTAGTAGCAACAATAGGAGCAGTCTCTATCACCTAAGCCGGAAAAACACCAAGTGTGGGAGGATCTGTCGAGGCAACTAACGACGACACTGTCTCTGTAGTCTCGGTCCCTGACACTGGAAGAGCCACAGTCTTGGAAGCCGACATCCTCGAAGAGGTTACAACAGTGGTATGCGAGGGTGTCGGCTGACCAGTCAACTCGCTGTAGGAGGCACTCAAGTTAGTGAAAGGAGTGCCCGAGAGAAGATGAGGTCTGGGCTGAGCTAGTGGAGTGAAACCCGTCTGAATAGGAGTGTAGCTCGGGGACTAAAAGGTCTGAGGAACTACTGCTGGGGAGAGGTAAACTGAAAGCTCAGCTATCCCTGACTCTGAGGTTCACTGGACTGTAGTGCTGTAGTAAGGACAGACGGTGGTGGAGGAACCCCAACAGTGACGAGGTGTCGCAGGAGCTCAAGATACTGCTGCTAGGTGGCTGCCTGCTGCCTCTGCATCTCAAACTGTTGCCTCTGAAACTCTAGCTGCTGCCTCTGGAACTCGTCCTGACGAGCCTGAATCTAAGCAAATGCAGCTGCTGTGTCCTGAGCCTGTCGCTGCATCTAAACCTCCTGCCTCTCCTGAGCCTAGGTCAGCCTCTCAAGAATAGCCACTATGACTAGGTCTGAGCGGGAGGCTGATCCTGAACCACCGGCCTCATGGTCATGAGACCGAGGAGAGCAGTACTAGGAAATAGGCTGGTAGTCCTCGTCTGTGCTGTCAGTGGCGTCATCCTCAACTGGATCAACTGACTGAGTATCAAGATCTGCAAGCTCGGCCTCAGTAAGACCCTCAACGGTCTCGTCCTGCTCAGCTGCTGTCTCTAGAACCTCTAGCCTCTGACGCTGTCCTGACCTAGGTGTCTGCTCTCTAGTAACTGAAGCTCATAATTGTCGAATATCATACTCTAGGAATGCAGTAGTGGTATCAGATATCTCAGCCCTAATCTATGCAGGCAGGTCACATGTAGAACGAATAATAAAGCAAATCCAGTGTGCATAAGGTAACTGACGGTGACCCTTGAAGCCCTCTGCCAAAGTGTCCTCCATCTCACAGAGAATCAGATCCCAAATATCAAACGGTGTCTGAGAGATGAGGTGATGAACAACCCAAAGCTGCATACGTGTTAGATCCTCTCTATATCCCAGCCTCGAAAGAAGAGTCCACCTCACAATGGCATCAAGTACTCTGGCAAGGGGTGTCAAACTGGCAGGTGTACGTTTGTACCTCTCGCCAAACGGCTCACGAAAGCAAGGTCTGATCATATCTGTGGGTGGTACTGTACCTCCGTGAGGACGTCTCGGTGGCGAAGTCTATCCAAAGCACAGCTGGTGAATCTTCATCTCTGAAACAGGGAGTCTAAGAATCTTCCGTACCCTGGTGTTGTACAATCTGCGGTCACGGCCTCAGAATGCAAAGTGTATAAACTCGTGAGTAGGGTCAATCCAAAGTGAGGAGTAGAACTCTCTGACCCAAGTTCCGCAGTAAGCTCAAGTCCGTCCCAGAAAGTCTGACAAACCAGGTAGGAAGGACAAGTGTGGACGGAGCTGCTCACCAACAACCTCAACTAAAGCCTCAAGTCGACAAACTCTCTGAGGTCTGAATGCAATCCCGCTGTCAACATAGGCTCTGTAGAAATCCTCATGCAGAGGTGTGTAGAAGCCCTCTAAAGCTCGGGGGTCCCGCTGAGGTGGAAACCACCGACCAACCTTAACAAACCTGAGAGCCTGTACCTGGCGTGCTGTAGCTCCCCTCAAGTCAAAGTGCTCGACTAGGGGGTGACCTCGAGCCCTAGGAGGTGGACTGTAACAGAACCGACCAAATTATAAGAGCACAAGTACAAAAACAAGCACCGAAGCGCTCAAATTTTCGAACTTGAGCCCATATAATCCCGGTAGTCAATCAAAACCACGAAGGATTTCAAACCAACTTGCTTACAACCAGGATCGCATCATTCAACATACAACATCATACGTTACATTTCACAAGTAGTTCTGAAATAAGTTTACACAAACGGAGTTGCAATTATTATAAACCAAGTTTATAAAAGTAGCGGAAGCAAACGCACACCAGTTGTTTAACTACTGCCAGTCTTGATGATCAACAACCCGCAAAAGCATGAGGAAAGTACATAAAAGATGATCACGCCCAAGTGATCTAGTCTTCTTCACCCGCAGGGTGGAGACAAGTTTTGCAGAAGCCTTGATAGAGCATATCATCTGCAACAGGAGGGAATAAACCCTGAGTACTGGAATGTACTCAGCTAGACTTACCCGTCGAAAACCAGAAATAAGATGACACCAAGGATTATGCAAGGCTTACACAAGAGGCTAGCTGACATCACATTTTTGCATAAAGGCATAAGTAATTGAGACTCTTATAACCTGTACTAGCAGTTATTTTTAGCATTTACCTGTCATCTATCTTAGCACCTGTACTAAACATGCACTTGATTATAATCAAACAATATTATTATTATATCCATAGCAGGTATATCATTGTGGCAACATTGTATCATTCACTTAACCATCTATTCATTTAATGAGATCTACGTTGCCGCTGCTCAAGTCAAGTGCTCACTAACCGGGAGCGACGGCGATTCGAATCGAATTCCTATCCAGCTGGAGGGGTATTTCTAACACTCATCGCGCAGGCCCCTGCCAGGGTCGCACAAGCCACCTTTTCATATGATTCAGGAATCGCGGGCCCGAATGATGTCGCGACCCCAAGGGCGACACTCTGCCAGGTGATAGGGACTCTAACCCCCCTTGGTCTCACGCCAATGTCCCCAAGCACATCCTTTCTCTCCTCCAAGAAGCAACCTACCATTCGATTCCCGGCCTGAACCACATTACTCGGCTTCGCGGTCGGAACGGCTTATCCGGCCAACTAAGTGTTAGACTGCGTTCAACATGACTCAAGGACGTACAGCGAATCGGTCCTTAAACGACTCAGACGGGCATAGCTCCACACCCAAGACGTGAAGTGTCTTGCGGCTGTACTATCGAACTCCCGCCCGGTCTCAATTTTATTTTTAAGCATAGTTCCATCCACGATAGCCATAAAGCCACTCGTGATTCCTTCCTACATCTCGCGGATGACCGGAAATCACCCGACCTCTACCGTACTAAGCAGGGTTAAGCATTGACACGTGCCTAAACTTAATATAGGATTAAGTACGAGATCTGGACAAGGACAGGTATAATACAACAAGTGTTTTCACATAACTCCTATAACTTAATGCAGTAAACAATTAAAAGTACTCAAGATTAATTTATAAATTAGTAGGTTCAGCATGCACCGGGGCTTGCCTTTCAGAAAGGTCGAAGGCCGGTGGTCAGGGCACTCGGGCAAGTCTTCAGCGGCGTCTCCTTCGCCGACTGGTTCCGCTGGCTCCTCTGGCTGGTCCTAGACTTCCTCCGGAATCACAGGCTCGAATTCGAGGAGAGTTACCCCCTCCGGTACACCTATTGCATGAATGCACAATAAATATCATGGATGCATAAATAGGTGCAACATGCTCGGAATGAAATGCATTTCAGAAATAAAATACTCTATTCAAGTTACTTTATTAGTACGTGCAAATCTCTTCTCCAGTGGAGAAGTACTTACCTAATCTACCCAACCTAAGATATAGTTGTTCCTCTTCGGTTAAGGCCCTAACACCTAACAATACAAGAGTAATATTACTTAGGTTACCACAGTAAGACATTCTTGGACAGCAGCTCAAAGATTCTAACATAACTGAAGAATCCCAACTCCAAAAGATATGATCTAAGACAATCTGGAAAGCTTATGAAATGCACCACAAAATGTTTTCAGACCACAGCACTTAATTCCAAAGTTTATCTAGTCGAAATTCCAAAGTTCCAGAATCTGTTCTCTCTAAACAGAGAGCAGTCAATTCTGGACTGTCACTTAAAACAGCCATGACTCCCAAACTATTAAGTCAAATGCTCCCAAATTTCGACACCAGCTCATTTACAACTTTTACTACAACTTTGGTATTTACAAGTTTTCCAGCAACCACCTTTATCCAAGGTCAAACCTAGAAATACTATCAGCTGTCCAGAAAACCTAAAATTACAAAGATTAAATATTTATTGATGTGGCAAACATTCTCTAAGACCAAACTAATACTACTACAAGTTCACAAAGGTCACAAAACACCAGAAAGTAAGGTGTGCCCACCTAGAATATTTATTTAAACTCATTTCTTAATTTACTTAAGTAATTAAGTGGAATTTCAAACATATATGTAAACTGCTCCTAAAATTCTACAAAAATTACAGGAGACTCTCTGACCCAAGAAGAGGCTACTGTAAAAATTTGAACTAAATTTATTCACAGGAGCTTCCTACACAAAAATTCCCAAGCCAAAAAAGGCTGATTTTTGTATAAATAACAAAGCACAGTAAAAAGTGTCAAACAACAGATTTCTTAATTTTCTTAGACACTCTAGGGTACCAAGACATTCTCCAAAAATTTATATGAACATTGCACATGTAGAAAAATTACAAAAATTCATTTAAGTATTTCCTAGAATAATAAGATAGCCTTATAACTTAAAAAGTACTTAAGCACTACTGCACAAATTTTTACCAGAGCTAGAGCAAGTATAAATTAGTCTACCCATCAAATTTCATAATTTTTGGAACACTAAAACTCAAGATATAATTTAAACAAGTTTGCATGTGATTTAAAACACATTTCAAAGACCTATTTAAATATCCCAGAAACTACACATCACATATCAAACTCCTATTTTTCTAAAATACTACACACCCTGTAGATTCCAACAAAATTTATCTCATAATTTTTGAGTAAGTGAAACCCTAGATATACATTTTCCAAAACTTAACTAAAACTGTGACAGAATAAAAGAAATGAAATAAATTCAAAACCCTGTTACCGGGCCGGCCTGCAAAGCCGACGCGGCCCACATCGCGTTGTGCGGCCTGCTCTCGCGCGCGGCCTGCTACGGCTCCTGCCCGCGCGCGTATGACTGACCGGGTGGCCCCACTTGTCAGCGAGAGAGAGGCGGAGGGGAGGAGCTGCGGTCGCCGGAGCTCGCCTCCGGTGAGCCGGCCGACGCAATTGGACGGACTAGCATGACCACGTCATCGAACTACAACGATTGGTGGCAAGAACGGGGCGGCGGAGCAACGGGAAAGCACTCGCCGTCGGTCATGGCGGCACGGTGGAGGTGCGCGGCGGTAAGCCGGCGACGGTGAGCCCCTACCGCCTCAACCAAGCCCACTCCGAGTTTCCCGAGGTCACTGGAACGCTAACTACAGAAAAAAGGAGAGATGAGAAGGGCCGAGCCGCTCTGACCACGGTGGCCTCACACTCCGGCGAGGTCCCGAACGCGGCCGTGGCGGCGGAAGCGAGCAAGGCGGCCTCACCTTCGCTCAAACGCCCCCGGAAAGGGGTGGAGGTGGTAGAGGGAGATGCTGCGGTGTCGCTGGCGGGAGGAATTGGGCCGAGACTCAATGACGACGGCGCACGAGCGCGGGGAAGTGGCACGGCGGCAATGGCACCTCGGTGCTCCGCCCTGGCTCGGAGAGGACGAGAGGGAAGCAGAGGCGCGAGTGAGGGACAGGGTCCGGCTTCATGGCGTCCTTGAAGGCGTCGCGACCCGACGGGTGGGGCCAAGGCCGGCGTACGGCTGCCACCGCGTGGCCACGCGTCGACGACGGCCTGTGGCCGGTCGGCCATGACAGTCATGACCGAAATCTGACTTAACTGAATCGCGTCTGAAACGGTGACTGACAGAGCGATTTTGAGTTCATTTTACTCCTAATCCAGCGAGAACCAGGTATGGGTGTTGTTGGCAATGTTGTAGAGCTACATGAGGACTACAACTTTGTCAATTGGAGTTTGGGCTGGTTTGGCCTAGATTTGAAACTACAGAGCTCCAAAGTGGTGCCCCTTGAAACTGAAATGCAGTTTCAGATATAACGTCGACTGAAACCCTATTTTCAAGACACCACATCTCCTAAACCATTTAGAACTAGGTGCTGGTGATATTGACAATGTTGTAGAGCTATGTGTGGACAACAACTTTGTCAATTGGCTCAAAGACTGGTTTGGCCTAGTTTGTGAGTTACAAGTTGCTAAAGTGAGGTACAGTGAAACGGTTTTCAGCTCCACACTTAGCTAAATTTGCTAAGTCCCAAATCAGCCCCTAATACTGACTTGTGGGCCATTTTTGAGCATGTTCTGATCATTTTCATGAGATGGCCATATTAGAACTTTTGTTCCTCATGAAATTCTCTACAACTTTTCTTAAGGTTGCTCCTCCATGCAAGATCTCTAAATTGGACTTTCTAATTGGTCAAACCAGATCACTCTAGGGGTCCAACTTAGTCAACAACATTTGGAAGGGCAATTTGGTAATTTTGGTCAACATGAACATTGCTACACTACTTACCCTAAATGTAATTAAGGTGTTATAAGACCTAATTAACCACTCTACATATTGGTTGCACAAAGTTCCTAGTGTCACATACTTTGAAACAAGTAATTCCATACTTTCACCCCCAATGTTGCAAGCTCATGTTGCACATGTTGCATGAGTGTGTTGCATAACATTTGCTCATTATGTTACACTAAAGTGGTTGACATATCTCACCAAGGAAATTGCACATAAGATACCTATGTTTTGCACACTACTCACTTCTTACTTCACATGAAATATAAACATATGTGGCATTGTTTCAAAAGCATGTTTTACATATTATAAGCTTATGCATGAAATGAATGATGCTTGCTTATGCTTATGCAAATGCAATGCAATTAAGGAGCTAAACACCTGAGGTGTTACAGCCCTCCCCCTTATAAAAATCTCGTCCCGAGATTTGGAAAGCGTACCATTTTTCATAGAATTCCTTATAACCATCCCGCAGATAGTCCTCCCTTTCCCATGTAGCGTCGCTTTCACTACCCTGATTACTCCACATTACTTTATACCATTTAACCACTTTGCTTCTAGTTACTCGTTCCTGAGTATCTATCACCCGGACTGGCTTTTCTTCGTAAGTTAGATCGGATTCTAGCCTGATATCTCCTAAAGGGACTCTTTCCTCAGGAACTCGAAGACACTTTTTGAGCTGAGATACATGGAAGACGTTGAATATGGCACTCATTTCTGGAGGTAACTGGATTTTATACGCAACAGCTCCACTCTTGCCTATGATCTGGAAAGGACCCACGTATCTTGGTGCAAGTTTCCGCTTAACACCAAAACGTTGGACACTTTTCATTGGAGAAACTTTCAGATACACGAAGTCCCCAACTTCAAACTCGAGTGGTTTTCTACGACGATCAGCATAACTTTTCTGTCTAGCTTGGGCTGCAGCCATATGTTTTTGGATGGTACGGACTTGTTCCTCAGCTTCCTCAACAAAAGCAATACCATAAAATCTCCTTTCACCAGCTTCTACCCAGTTTAGTGGAGTTCTACACTTACGACCGTACAAAGCTTCGAATGGAGCCATCTTAATACTCTCTTGATAACTATTATTGTACGAAAACTCGGCTAGAGGTAACCATTTTTCCCAAGAACCCTTGGATGAAATGACACATGCCCGCAACAGATCTTCCAAGATTTGGTTAACCCGTTCCGTCTGTCCTGACGTCTGGGGGTGATAAGCAGAGCTTCTCACTAACTTGGTTCCCAGAAGGTGATGCAAGTGCTCCCAAAAGCGAGCAGTGAACTGGGGACCACGGTCAGATATGATAGTACGAGGTATCCCATGGAGCCGGACTATCTGATTGAAGTACAACTCAGCATAGTCAGTGGGACGATAGTCCACTCTAACTGGAATGAAGTGAGCTGATTTGGTCAAACGATCCACAATTACCCAGATGGAGTTATGATTTTTGACAGTAGGAGGAAGACCGACAATGAAATCCATACTTATCTCTTCCCATTTCCAACCTAGGATAGAAAGTGGTTGAAGCAACCCAGCTTTCATGTGCACAACTTTAACTCTGCAACAGGTGTCACACCTAGCCACATATGCAGCTATTTCTTTCTGCATCTTGGTCCACCAATAGTATGGCTTCAAATCATAATACATTTTATTGCTACCAGGATGGATGGACAACTTAGAGGAGTGTGCTTCAGACATAATATCATTTCGAAGCTCCCGGTCCTTAGGTACAACTAACCTATCTTTGAACCATAGTACACCCTCTTCATCTACCCTAAACTGTGTAGTTTCTTGCTCTTTCATCTTACGCTTGATGTGGAATATACCTGTGTCAGTCTTTTGGAGTTCCATAATTCTGTTTTTGAGAGTACAACTGACAGTGATGTTGTACAAGACTGCTGGATGTAGAAGGCGAGATCGATGAAAATCAGTTTCAACTAGGGAATGACAATGAGACTTACGGCTTAAAGCATCCGCAACCACATTTGCCTTGCCAGGATGATAGTGCACTTGAAGGTTATAATCGTTAATCAACTCGAGCCATCTTCTTTGACGCATATTCAACTCGGGTTGGGTGAAGATGTATTTGAGGCTTTTATGGTCTGTGTAGATATTGCAAACATTGCCCAACAGATAGTGTCGCCAGGCTTTCAAAGCATGCACAACCGCGGTGAGTTCTAAGTCATGTGTTGGATAATTCACCTCATGTTTCCGAAGTTGTCGAGAGGTATATGCAATTACTCGGCCTTCCTGCATCAGAACACCTCCCAAACCAATGCCTGAGGCATCACAATAAACATCAAATGGTTTCTCGATATCCGGTTGTGCCAAAACCGGAGCTGAGGTCAGGAGGGTTCGCAGTTGGTGAAAAGCCGCATCACACTCAGGAGTCCAGACAAACCTGGTGTCTTTCTGCAGCAACCGAGTCATTGGCTTGGCTATTTTGGAGAAATCCGGGATGAAGCGACGATAATAGCCAGCCAAACCAAGAAAACTCCGGACCTCGTGAACCGAGATAGGAGCCTTCCAGTTCAATACTTCCTGTACCTTGGCGGGGTCCACCATAATTCCCCCATCGGACAACACATGCCCAAGGAAAGGTACCTCTCGAAGCCAGAATTCGCACTTACTGAACTTTGCATAAAGTTGATGTTCACGCAGTCTTGTGAGGACTATACGCAGATGTTCAGCGTGATCTTCCTCATTCACAGAATATACCAGGATGTCATCAATAAATACCACCACAAACTTGTCCAATTCGGGCATAAACACCGAATTCATCAAGTACATAAAGTGTGCGGGGGCATTTGTCAAGCCGAAAGACATAACAAGATACTCATAGAGACCGTATCTGGTAGAAAAGGCTGTCTTTGGAACATCTTCCGGGCAGATTTTAATTTGATGGTAGCCAGATCTTAGATCGATCTTGGAGAAAACTTTAGCTTTAGACAACTGATCGAACAAGATGTCGATACGTGGTAGAGGGTACTTATTTTTAACAGTGACTGCATTGAGAGGTCTATAATCTACGCACATTCACAATGACTGATCCTTCTTCTTTACAAAGATAGCAGGACATCCCCACGGCGACGAACTAGGACGAATCAACCCCTTCTTCAATAGTTCGTTCAATTGCACCTTAAGTTCAGCGAGTTCATTTGGAGGCATCCTATAGGGTCTCCTAGAGATGGGAGCCATGCCAGGCAACAACTCAATTTTAAACTCCACATCCCGATCCGGAGGGAGTCCCGGCAAATCATCGGGAAAAACGTCCGGAAACTCACTTACTACCGGAATTTCGGCCAACGCCTTTGCTTGCACAGCATGAACTTCCCTAGACAAATCAACTTTTCTGGGAAGTTGTACCAGAAAACCCTTTTGATCTGTAGGGTCTCTGAGCATAACTACCCGAGTGGATGTATCAATGAGTACCCCATTCTGACTCATCCAATTCATGCCCAAAATAACATCGATGCCTAAGCCCGGCAAAACCACTAAGGCAAGCGAGTACTTTCGCCCTTCTATCTCAAGCTCAAGATTTCCCACTACTTTATTTGTGGAAATATTCCCACTTGCTGCGCTAATACAATAACCCCCACCTTCAACAGTATGCAATTTGTGTGCAAACTCTGATGCAAACTTAGGACTGATAAAGGAATGCGAAGCACCCGAATCAAAAAGTACCACTGCAGGATGTTGGTCAACTAGGAACTTACCAGCAGTGACAACCTCACCAGATGGGATTTCCTCAATACTGTTATAATGAGCGTGTCCTTGACGGCCACCTTGGTTGACATTCTTCTTGGGGTAAGGACAGTTCCTAGACCAATGGCCTGGCTTGTTACAGTTCCAGCAAGGCATGTTGCTGGGAGGAACACTGGAGCTGCTTTGACCAGAATTTCCCTTTGGCAGAGCGACGGTATATGCCTTGCGAAACCCAGTCTTCACTGGCGCCTTCTTTTGCGGGGGCGGAACTTAGCACTTGTGGCAGGAGGTCGAGGAGGAGCCCTCGGGGCAGCTGGAGCTCGAGACTATGAAGCACCTGCCTCAAGTGCCCTCTTGCGGCTCTTAGAAGCAGCATAGATAGAGTTATTGTTCTCTTGAGTCAGAGCATCACTAATAAATTCATTGAAGGTAGTGCACTTGCTAGTGCCCATAGTCTTCATCAGTTTTGGGCCGAGGCCTCTTTTAAAGCTAGCAATTTTCTTGGAATCGGTATCCACAAACTCTGTGGCATACCTTGTCAGGTTGTTGAAAGATTGTAGATATTCAGTCAAACTTTTATTTCCCTGTGACAGCCTCATGAATTCTGTATGCTTGATAGCCATAAGACCTGGAGGAATATAGTTCCCACGAAATGCGGCCTTGAACTGATCCCAAGCAATAGGGACATTTGCAGGCAGTGTGGAACGATAGTGGCTCCACCAAATACCCGCTGGACCATGTAATTGATGAGAAGCATATTCCGTCTTTAGCTCATCAGTCAGGCGAAGTAGACGAAACTTTTGTTCAATAGTATTTAACCACTCATCAGCTTGCAGTGGTTCCTCCGCCTCCTTAAAGAGCGGGGGCTTAGTATCAAGAAAGTCCTTGAAATCACTGTATTGATTGGGTTCTGGGCCCTGGCGGCCAGGACGAGCCTCCCGGTTGGCAAGCTGGCGCATAGCATCTGCCAGCATGCGCTGCCCTTCAACCACGGTCTGCATTAACTCAGCCGGGGTAGGTGGTGGCGGAGGGGGTGGCTGTTCCTCATCCTCATTGCCACGACCCCGACGAAGATTGTACGACATCTGCAAAATGCATAGCCAATGAGCACTGACGATGTGGGAAATTTGTAGATGAATTATTGTAAATATGTCAAACTGACTTCATGAAATAGACTTCTTAAAATACTCATGACACAATACTTCATCACAACCGCACAATCCATTCAAGCGGATCAAATGGTGCAATCATGCGAGAGAATCCAACAAGATGTACTTTGATAAAGGCTCACACACAAGGAGCACAGCAGTTACTGAACCGTTTACGTTAAAATCTACGTGATTTTTGATCTTTTGCCCGAGACTTGGATTCAATTTCAACGTGTTTAGTTGACTGAGAAAGGCTACTTCAAACTGATCACAAAGAGACTTCTCAATGGTAGAGCTCCATGGTGGATCATGACTAGCCACCTTGATACCAGCGCGTGCCAAGCAGGACAACCTTATGTCGCGCGCCATAGGAGGCCCTCGGTTTCGTCGCGGCACCGAAGGGTGCAAATCGTGACACCATCATCGAACGCCACACAACAAGACATCCAATTGCGATCGAAATTAACAGGCTCCAACTAAACATCCAGGAAACATAGGGTTCGACCTTACATCCCAAAAGTCAAGTTATTACAAAGCCTCACTCCAACACAGGGAGGGCACAAAAGACAATCCTAACATTGTAGCTACGCGATGACTACACTAAGCATCGCCCTCAGAGTCGGTGTCAAGGATCTCCCCGCCATCCTCGTCGCTAACAGGCTCTAACTCCTCGTCTTCTTCTTCTTCTTCTGGTGCGGCATCTTGGGGCCCATTGACCTCCACTTCATCATCATCTTCAGCTATGAAGATTCCCGAACCTATGTCCTCATCGACGTTGTTGTTTCGAGGCAGCAGAGGATTAAGCTCGTTGTTCAGGCGGTGCACTTCTTCATGAAGATTGTCATTGTATTCTTCAGCATTCTCCAACTGTTGCTCGAGCTCAAACTGACGAGCTCTCAGAACATTCTCCTCGTGCCAGGCTTCATCCCTCTGGTTCATGACACGGACCAACATGCGTTGACAGTTGCGGTTTGCTACTGTCAACCTCTGGACTGCAAGGGTTTCCTGGTCACGATCATGAATCACTTGCTCCAGTTGCTGACGCGCTGCATTCCTGGCAGCAGTCACTTCAGCCAACTCTGCCCTCAGCCTTTCCACCTCAGTAGGCTCAGGGCGGGGCTCACGTGGAGCGAGCTGGTGACGAGGTGCCCTGCCCCCAGTGGACTTGCGAGCGGTCCTCTTGGTACGTGCCATCTGTAGCACAAGACACGACTTCAAGTGAGGATCATTTAGGGGATACGAAATTTACTTTAGTCGGGAGTACTGAAATTTTTAAGGAGGGAGTAAATGATATGTATGATATAATTAAACATGATGCATGCACGTTCCGTACGCCCTCTCATACTAGTAGAATCATAAAGTTCTAACGCTAGGTGGTGGCATACATACGTTCTCTCATATAAGCGAAACTATCGGTCTACTCGTTACGCTGTTAGTGTACCTGCAGAAAATCTCATTTCAGCCCAACAGTTTCCCAATATATGCACACAAGAAAGCAGTAATTTAAATACTTTCCATATACACATCCCCAGATGTATATACTTCAGTATCAAAGCTACCCGATATAAAGGTTCCCACAATTAAGTGCTTACGTAATTACATGGTTTAAACATGTAAGTATGCAAGTCACCAAAACTACTCTCCCCTAGATCGCTGGTTGAACGATCATGCTCTCACAACTCACACTTACTAGAGCGTCGAGGTAATTGATCCATACATTACCACCCAAGTGGATGGCATCCATACAATATCACGCCGTATGGACGACGAAACAAAAACAAACAAGGCCCCCAAGTTAGTCTTTATAATAAGCCACCTAAGAGTCCTTATTTGGGCTAAGGGATGTGATCACTGGCATACCTAAAAATAATTTTTAGTGTTTTAACCCTTTTTCATAATCAAATACTTTTGTTTTTAAATACTCATATGATGTGTTTAATGTTGAATTATGCTCCGGTACTAGCTGTAACAGAACCGACCAAATTATAAGAGCACAAGTACAAAAACAAGCACCGAAGCGCTCAAATTTTCGAACTTAAGCCCATATAATCCCGGTAGTCAATCGAAACCACGAAGGATTTCAAACCAACTTGCTTACAACCAGGATCGCATCATTCAACATACAACATCATACATTACATTTCACAAGTAGTTCTGAAATAAGTTTACACAAACAGAGTTGCAATTATTATAAACCAAGTTTATAAAAGTAGCGGAAGCAAACGCACACCAGTTGTTTAACTACTGCCAGTCTTGATGATCAACAACCCGCAAAAGCATGAGGAAAGTACATAAAAGATGATCACGCCCAAGTGATCTAGTCTTCTTCACCCGCAGGGTGGAGATAAGTTTTGCAGAAGCCTTGATAGAGCATATCATCTGCAACAGGAGGGAATAAACCCTGAGTACTGGAATGTACTCAGCTAGACTTACCCGTCGAAAACCAGAAATAAGATGACACCAAGGATTATGCAAGGCTTACACAAGAGGCTAGCTGACATCACATTTTTGCATAAAGGCATAAGTAATTGAGACTCTTATAACCTGTACTAGCAGTTATTTTTAGCATTTACCTGTCATCTATCTTAGCACCTGTACTAAACATGCACTTGATTATAATCAAACAATATTATTATTATATCCATAGCAGGTATATCATTGTGGCAACATTGTATCATTCACTTAACCATCTATTCATTTAATGAGATCTACGTTGCCGCTGCTCAAGTCAAGTGCTCACTAACCGGGAGCGACGGCGATTCGAATCGAATTCCTATCCAGCTGGAGGGGTATTTCTAACACTCACCGCGCATGCCCCTGCCAGGGTCGCACAAGCCACCTTTTCATATGATTCAGGAATCGCGGGCCCGAATGATGTCGCGACCCCAAGGGCGACACTCTGCCAGGTGATAGGGACTCTAACCCCCCCTTGGTCTCACGCCAATGTCTCCAAGCACATCCTTTCTCTCCTCCAAGAAGCAACCTACCATTCGATTCCCGGCCTGAACCACATTACTCGGCTTCGCGGTCGGAACGGCTTATCCGGCCAACTAAGTGTTAGACTGCGTTCAACATGACTCAAGGACGTACAGCGAATCGGTCCTTAAACGACTCAGACGGGCATAGCTCCACACCCAAGACGTGAAGTGTCTTGCGGCTGTACTATCGAACTCCCGCCCGGTCTCAATTTTATTTTTAAGCATAGTTCCATCCACGATAGCCATAAAGCCACTCGTGATTCCTTCCTACATCTCGCGGATGACCGGAAATCACCCGACTTCTACCGTACTAAGCAGGGTTAAGCATTGACACGTGCCTAAACCTAATATAGGATTAAGTACGAGATCTGGACAAGGACAGGTATAATGCAACAAGTGTTTTCACATAACTCCTATAACTTAATGCAGTAAACAATTAAAAGTACTCAAGATTAATTTATAAATTAGTAGGTTCAGCATGCACCGGGGCTTGCCTTTCAGAAAGGTCGAAGGCCGGTGGTCAGGGCACTCGGGCAAGTCTTCAGCGGCGTCTCCTTCGCCGACTGGTTCCGCTGGCTCCTCTGGCTGGTCCTGGACTTCCTCCGGAATCACAGGCTCGAATTCGAGGAGAGTTACCCCCTCCGGTACACCTATTGCATGAATGCACAATAAATATCATGGATGCATAAATAGGTGCAACATGCTCGGAATGAAATGCATTTCAGAAATAAAATACTCTATTCAAGTTACTTTATTAGTACGTGCAAATCTCTTCTCCAGTGGAGAAGTACTTACCTAATCTACCCAACCTAAGATATAGTTGTTCCTCTTCGGTTAAGGCCCTAACACCTAACAATACAAGAGTAATATTACTTAGGTTACCACAGTAAGACATTCTTGGACAGCAGCTCAAAGATTCTAACATAACTGGAGAATCCCAACTCCAAAAGATATGATCTAAGACAATCTGGAAAGCTTATGAAATGCACCACAAAATGTTTTCAGACCACAGCACTTAATTCCAAAGTTTATCTAGTCGAAATTCCAAAGTTCCAGAATCTGTTCTCTCTAAACAGAGAGCAGTCAATTCTGGACTGTCACTTAAAACAGCCATGACTCCCAAACTATTAAGCCAAATGCTCCCAAATTTCGACACCAGCTCATTTACAACTTTTACTACAACTTTGGTATTTACAAGTTTTCCAGCAACCACCTTTATCCAAGGTCAAACCTAGAAATACTATCAGCTGTCCAGAAAACCTAAAATTGCAAAGATTAAATATTTATTGATGTGGCAAACATTCTCTAAGACCAAACTAATACTACTACAAGTTCACAAAGGTCACAAAACACCAGAAAGTAAGGTGTGACCACCTAGAATATTTATTTAAACTCATTTCTTAATTTACTTAAGTAATTAAGTGGAATTTCAAACATATATGTAAACTGCTCCTAAAATTTTACAAAAATTACAGGAGACTCTCTGACCCAAGAAGAGGCTACTGTAAAAATTTGAACTAAATTTATTCACAGGAGCTTCCTACACAAAAATTCCCAAGCCAAAAAAAGGCTGATTTTTGTATAAATAACAAAGCACAGTAAAAAGTGTCAAACAACAGATTTCTTAATTTTCTTAGACACTCTAGGGTACCAAGACATTCTTCAAAAATTTATATGAACATTGCACATGTAGAAAAATTACAAAAATTCATTTAAGTATTTCCTAGAATAATAAGATAGCCTTATAACTTAAAAAGTACTTAAGCACTACTGCACAAATTTTTACCAGAGCTAGAGCAAGTATAAATTAGTCTACCCACCAAATTTCATAATTTTTGGAACACTAAAACTCAAGATATAATTTAAACAAGTTTACATGTGATTTAAAACACATTTTAAAGACCTATTTAAATATCCCAGAAACTACACATCACATATCAAACTCCTATTTTTCTAAAATACTACACACCCTGTAGATTCCAACAAAATTTATCTCATAATTTTTGAGTAAGTGAAACCCTAGATATATATTTTCCAAAATTTAACTAAAACTGTGACAGAATAAAAGAAATGAAATAAATTCAAAACCCTGTTACCGGGCCGGCCTGCAAAGCCGACGCGGCCCACATCGCGTTGTGCAGCCTGCTCTCGCGCGCGGCCTGCTACGGCTCCTGCCCGCGCGCGTATGACTGACCGGGTGGCCCCACTTGTCAGCGAGAGAGAGGCGGAGGGGAGGAGCTGCGGTCGCCGGAGCTCGCCTCCGGTGAGCCGGCCGACGCAATTGGACGGACTAGCATGACCACGTCATCGAACTACAACGATTGGTGGCAAGAACGGGGTGGCGGAGCAACGGGAAAGCACTCGCCGTCGGTCATGGCGGCACGGTGGAGGTGCGCGGCGGTAAGCCGGCGACGGTGAGCCCCTACCGCCTCAACCAAGCCCGCTCCGAGTTTCCCGAGGTCACTGAAACGCTAACTATGGAAAAAAGGAGGGATGAGAAGGGCCGAGCCGCTCTGACCACGGTGGCCTCACACTCCGGCGAGGTCCCGAACGCGGCCGTGGCGGCGGAAGCGAGCAAGGCGGCCTCACCTTCGCTCAAACGCCCCCGGAAAGGGGTGGAGGTGGTAGAGGGAGATGCTGCGGTGTCGCTGGCGGGAGGAATTGGGCCGAGACTCAATGACGACGGCGCACGAGCACGGGGAAGTGGCACGGCGGCAATGGCACCTCGGTGCTCCGCCCTGGCTCGGAGATGACGAGAGGGAAGCAGAGGCGCGAGTGAGGGACAGGGTCCGGCTTCGTGGCGTCCTTAAAGGCGTCGCGACCCGACGGGTGGGGCCAAGGCCGGCGTAAGGCTGCCACCGTGTGGCCACGCGTCGACGACGGCCTACGGCCGGTCGGCCACGACAGTCATGACCGAAATCTGACTTAACTGAATCGCGTCTGAAACGGTGACTGACAGAGCGATTTTGAGTTCATTTTACTCCTAATCCAGCGAGAACCAGGTATGGGTGCTATTGGCAATGTTGTAGAGCTACATGAGGACTACAACTTTGTCAATTGGAGTTTGGGCTGGTTTGGCCTAGATTTGAAACTACAGAGCTCCAAAGTGGTGCCCCTTGAAACTGAAATGCAGTTTCAGAGATAACGTCGACTGAAACCCTATTTTCAAGACACCACATCTCCTAAACCATTTAGAACTAGGTGCTGGTGATATTGACAATGTTGTAGAGCTATGTGTGGACAACAACTTTGTCAATTGGCTCAAAGACTGGTTTGTCCTAGTTTGTGAGTTACAAGTTGCTAAAGTGAGGTACAGTGAAACGGTTTTCAGCTCCACACTTAGCTAAATTTGCTAAGTCCCAAATCAGCCCCTAATACTGACTTGTGGGCTATTTTTGAGCATGTTCTGATCATTTTCATGAGATGGCCATATTAGAACTTTTGTTCCTCATGAAATTCTCTACAACTTTGCTTAAGGTTGCTCCTCCATGCAAGATCTCTAAATTGGACTTTCTAATTGGTCAAACCAGATCACTCTAGGGGTCCAACTTAGTCAACAACATTTGGAAGGGCAATTTGGTAATTTTGGTCAACATGAACATTGCTCCACTACTTACCCTAAATGTAATTAAGGTGTTATAAGACCTAATTAACCACTCTACATATTGGTTGCACAAAGTTCCTAGTGTCACATACTTTGAAACAAGTAATTCCATACTTTCACCCCAATGTTGCAAGCTCATGTTGCACATGTTGCATGAGTGTGTTGCATAACATTTGCTCATTATGTTACACTAAAGTGGTTGACATATCTCACCAAGGAAATTGCACATAAGATACCTATGTTTTGCACACTACTCACTTCTTACTTCACATGAAATATAAACATATGTGGCATTGTTTCAAAAGCATGTTTTACATATTATAAGCTTATGCATGAAATGAATGATGCTTGCTTATGCTTATGCAAATGCAATGCAATTAAGGAGCTAAACACCTGAGGTGTTACATGGACAACCTCCACGACGCTGGCCCTCTAGCCTAGGAGTCACCTGAGCACGCGTACGTCCTGAGCGACGACGCGGTGGAGTCTGAACGGTCTGCTCCTCTGTCTCCTATGTGTCCTCTGTGGGCTGCTCTGCAGGTGGGTCCTCTGTCCCCTCTATGGCCTCAGTACCAAGCTGTCGACCTTCAATATGAAAGCGACGCTCGCCAATGTGAATCCCACTGCTTCTACCACCTATCTCTGCACGCTCTACTGCATCAGCGACGGCCTGTGCCATCTCTGCCTCAGTGGGTGTCCTCTTTCTCTTCTTGATGGCTATCTTCTTGCGCTTGCCACGGGCTACCTCTGTCACCCTAGGAGGACTTTCGTCCCCGTCACTCGGTCCACCACCAGCATTCTTGCAGCGAACCATACTGACCAACCTCTATGACTGAGAAAACCCTGATAGTGCAAGATGGTGAACTAACACTCGTGAGGCTTGGCCTCAATCCGTATCCGCAGGCTTGGCCTCGGATTCAAAACTGATCACCTGCCACACACAGAGCACTGACAAGACCCTCTGTAAAGATGGAATAGATAGAGCTACTATTAAGCATTATATTTTAACTACCAGACGAGCAAGGTCCTTATGAAAGCAAGCATACGAGATAAGAACAGAATAGATCGCGATAGCTACCTCGGATGAGCGAAACTCCGATGAGAAGGAAAGTGACCTTGACGCGTTAGAGTTCTCCGGAAACGATGGACGAGCGCTGGAGTGCCGATGAAAACAAAGGATGAATTAGAATTTCAATGGAACGTTATCGGCAAACCCTAATTGGAAGATCAAGGCAATGTGGAATCACCTCGTGGAGACAAAATCGCGTGAAGAGACCTCGACGAAGAACGACCGAAGTGAAGTCGCAAACCATCGCGACGGATTAGGGTTAGGTCAACGGGTGCGATGATCGGAGGCAGTCTAGGTGGTGAGGCTCTGGTGGCGGCGCACGCGGCTGCGGCAGACGTTGGTGGCGGCGCGTGCGGACGGTGTCGCGGTAGCGGATGCCAGAGGCAATGCACGAGCGCGGGGAGCGCTTTGAGCGGATGCGGCGGTGCGGCACAGCTGAGGAGCGAGCAGCGGCTACGGCGGCGCGGCAGCGGCTGAGGTGGAGGCGTGGCTGCGCGGGAGGAGGCACGGCGGCGCGGGAGGAGGCACGGCGGCGCGAGACGGCGAAGAAGGCGGCTAGGGTTCAGTGGCGGCGGCGAGCGGCGGATTGAAAAGGAAGACATCCGAGAAAACAATGGATCGGGACGTACGGTTAAAAAGGCTCAGATCCGCTTTTCATGCGATGATCGGACGCGCTGGTCGATTGACCGGACGCGGTGGAGCAGTGTCCGGTCAGAATCCAGTAAGCTCCTGGCGCGACCGGACACGTTCGGTTAGAGATGATCGGACGCTGACAGAGTCTGGTCAGAGTTTACCTAGGAACCCAACACGCATGACCGGACGCGGTGGTGGTGTCCGGGACCGGACGCAGTGGTCACAACGTCGCGTCCGGTCCAGTGTCCGGTCACAGATCCTTGAGATAGTCTTCAGGATGACCGAACGCGCTGGTGGTCGCCGGGACCGGACGCAGTGATGAAATAGCATCGCGTCCGGTCCAGCGTCCGGTCGCTGTAAAACGCCTTTCTTCAATCCGATCTCCGACACGACTTCTCCCAATCAAGTTCCAATTCAAAGAGACTTAAATAAACACCAATTGGAACCTGATATGAGGGACCTCTCTCAAACTCTCAAGTTTTTCAAAATATTTTGCCTTAGGCTAGTATTATTTTTAAGAAAATATACGATAAACACCCGAGGAGCAACGTATGGCCATGCAATAGAGTTTATGAACCCTTGGGAGCATCAAATGCTCTCTCTATTCATGGACGAACACAGAGGTTGCTCAAAGCAAAACCGAAAAGAAACGACAAAGCAATAACCATGCATATGCAATGCAAAGCGAGAAAGTAAGACTAGGTTGCTTATCAAGTTTGATCCATGATTAGACTTCTTCACTCCTCCAAAGGAGGGTTATCGTAACTGTGTTAGACAAGTCCTAGATGCATTGTAGAGAATTAAACATGACATATGATACAATGCAATGCAAGGGACAACACAAGCTTATTTTTTAAAGTTACTAGAATCAAGCACATTTAGTTCACTTCTCAACCTACAAAAGGTAGCCTCATCCAAAGGTTTAGTGAAGATATATCATTTTTAGCAATATGATCTCTTAGAAAGTGGTGGCGGATATCAATGTGCTTGGTGCGTGAGTGTTGTACCGGATTATTAGCAATTTTAACGGCACTTTCATTGTCACATAAAAGTGACACCTTATCAAGAACAACTCCATAGTTTAGGAGGGTTTGTTTCATGTATAGGATTTGTGCACAACAAGCCCCCGCGGCAATGTATTCCGCCTCGGCAGTGGACAAAGCCACACTATTTTGCTTTTTAGATGACCAAGATACTAAAGACCTCCCAAGCAAATGGCATCCTCCGGATGTGCTTTTTCTATCAATTTTGCAACCGGCATAATCCGAATCGGAATAGCCAACTAGTTGGAATCTAGCTCCTTTGGGGTACCAAAGACCAATGCTTGGGGTGTGCTTAAGATATCTTAAGATTCTTTTTACGGCACTTAGGTGAGGTTCTTTAGGGCACGCTTGAAAGCGAGCACACATGCACACACTAAACATGATATCGGGCCTAGATGTGGTAAGGTACAACAAGCTACCAATTATAGAACGGTAGAGAGTTTGATCAACCGGTTTACCTCCCTCATCTAGGTCGAGATGTCCATTAGATGACATTGGGGTCTTGATTGGCTTACACTCTTCCATCTTTAATCTCTTGAGAAGATCCTTGGTATACTTTTCTTGAGAGATGAAAATCCCTTCTCTCATTTGCTTGACTTGAAAACCAAGGAAAAATGTTAGCTCACCAATCATAGACATCTCGAACTCTTTTGACATCAATTCACCAAATTTCTTGCAATAATCTTCATTTGTTGATCCGAAGATGATATCATCAACATAGACTTAACAAATGAAGATCTCCCCATTAAGCTTCTTGGTGAATAGTGTAGTGTCGACCTTCCCAATAGTGAAGCCCTTGTCAATGAGGAAGTCCCGTAGGCGCTCATACCACGCTCTAGGGGCTTGCTTGAGCCCATATAGCGCCTTGGACAACCTATAAACATGATTAGGATATCTAGGGTCTTCAAACCCGGGAGGTTGTTCAACATAGACTAGTTCATTTATGAAGCCATTTAAAAAAGCACTTTTCACATCCATTTGATATAGTTTTATTTCATGATGCGATGCATATGCAAGAAGGATACGAATGTCTTCAAGTCTTGCAACGGGTGCAAAGGTCTCTCCAAAATCAAGACCTTCAACTTGAGAGAACCCCTTTGCAACTAGTCTTGCCTTGTTCCTCACTACTACACCTTGGTCATCTTGCTTGTTGCGGAACACCCACTTTGTTCCAATGACTCTTGCACCTTTTGGATGCTCTTCAAGTGTCCAAACTTGATTGCGAGTGAAGTTGTTCAATTCTTCATGCATAGCATTCACCCAATCCGGATCTTGAAGAGCTTCTTCTACATTCTTAGGTTCAAGACAAGAGACAAAAGAGTGATGTTCAATAAAAGAAGCAAGTTTTTGAGATCGAGTCATTACACCCTTTGTAGGACTTCCTATGATGAGATCTTGTGGATGTGCTTGAAGTAGAGGTGAGTTTCTTCTATCAACCACTTGAGGAGATGGTTGGGGAGCATCAACATCATGAGCTTGTGCCTCGGCTTGTTCATGAGAGACATGAGTGTCTTCATTTTCAACTCTCTCATTCTTATCATCATCTTGAGGCACATGTGATGAAGATGGTGGATTGACAATTTGTACATCGTCTTCATCATCTTTAGGCTTGATGTCTCCCACCGGCATGTTCTTCATTGCCTCCCTCAATGGTTCATCACCTACATCATCACAATTCTCAATTGCTCCTTGGGAGCCGTTAGATTCATCAAATTCCATATCATATGTTTCTTCAACCAAACCGGTGGCATGGTTAAATACTCTATATGCTTTGGACTTTGATGAGTAACCAACAAGAAAGCCAATATCACAACATCTTTGAAACTTCCCTAGGTGTTGACGCTTTTTGTAGATGTAGCATTTGCAACCAAACACCCGGAAGAATGAGACGTCCGGCTTTTTTCCATTTAGCAACTTATAGGGAGTCTTGCCAAGAAACTTTTATAGGAAGAGGCGATTTGAAGCATAGCATGCGGTGTTGATTGCCTTGGCCCACAATTTTTCTGGTGTATTGTACTCATCTAGCATTATTCTTGCAAGGGTGATCAATGTCTGGTTCTTTCTCTCAACTACATCATTTTATTGAGGAGTGTAGGTTGATGAAACTTCATGCTTGATTCCAATCTCATCACAATAAGCTTCAATATTTGTGTTGTCAAACTCTTTGCCATTGTCACTTCTAATCTTCTTTATCTTGACTTCAAATTCATTTTGAGCTCTCTTTGCAAACTTCTTGAAGCAATTTGTCACTTCGGATTTGTCATGAAGAAAGAAAGTCCAAGTGTATCTTGAGTAGTCATCCACAATCACAAGATAATATAGATTTCCACCCAAGCTCTTGTAAGTTGTAGGACCAAGCAAATCCATGTGTAGAAGTTCTAGCACTCTTGATGTTGACATGTAAGCTTTGGTTGGATGAGTATTTGCAACTTGTTTGCCGGCTTGACATGCACTACAAGGTTTGTTCTTCTCAAACTTGACATCCTTCAAGCCTCTTACTAGTTCTTTCTTCAATAGCTTATTGAGAGTGTTCATTCCAACATGAGCAAGCCTCCTATGCCAAAGCCATCCAAGTGTAGTTTTGGTGAACAAACATGTCATCAAGTTTGCATCTTCGGAGGTGAAGTCAACAAGATAGAGATTGTTGTATCTAAAGCCTTTGAAAATCATTTGCTTGTCATCTATCTTTGAAACTACCACTTCATTAGGAGTGAATAAGCATTAGTAGCCAATGTCACAAAGTTATCCAATGGATAGTAAGTTGAAACTCAATGAAGCAACATAGAGCACATTTAAAAGAGAGTGATCATTTGATATTGCAATCTTGTCTATACCCTTGACTTTGCTCTTTGAATTGTCCTCAAATGTGATCTTCTCTTGACATACCCCATTCTGTTCAAGTGAGGTGAACATACGAGGGTCACCGGTCATATATTGAGTGCAACCACTATCAATAACCCAATGAGATCCACCGGTCTTGTAGTTCACCTACACACAAGAGATCAAGCTTTTTGTTTAGGGACCCAAACTTAAGAGGGACCCTTGACTTTCTCAACTAGTGACTTGGCAACCCATATTTTCTTAGGCCTATTCTTGTTAGGGGGACCCAAAAACATGACTTTCATCTTTCCACTTGAATCTTTTCTAAGCATGTAATGAGCATTGAAAGCAAAGGGTCTAGCATGCTTGGGCAATGGTTGTGGTGGTAGAGTTTTGCACTCATGAGCAAAATGGCCCTCTTGTCCACACTCAACACATCTCTTTGGCTTGGGCTTTGACTTGATTTGTTGTTGTTGAGCTTTAGCCTTCTTCTCTTGATTTGCCAAGTAATCAATGCCACTTCTATCCATCTTCATGACGGTGTTCATGAGTAGCTCACTTTGCAAATGTTGACCTCTTGTGAACTTGCTTAGGCCGATCTTGAGATGTTGTAAGGTCCTGATGGCTAGAGGGGGGGTGAATAGCCTATAAAAATTCTACAATAAATACTAAGCAAACTTGTTAGAATAACAAACGGCGTAAAGCGAGTTTTGCTTGGCCTACGGAGTGATGCAAGCCTTTTAATCACAAGTCTAGTAGATTATGATCTCTAGTTCACACAAGGGCTAAGTCACTAAACTTACACTAGAGAGCAAGCTAACAACTACTAGCAAAGGCTAACACTAGAGCTACACAAGATAACTAGTAAAAGTAAATGCGAGAGAGAGGATTGTGAATCTTATACCGACGGTGGAGTGAAGATGTTGCCAATCACCAAGATGATATACAATCAATCAATATTGACAACAACATAATATGAAGGCCAATCACCGGGAGACAAGAGACACAATATTTTTGTTCACCCGGTGTTCACTTGTGCACCGACAAGCTATTTCACCGGTTGTGTCGACCAACACTTAGATGGTTCCTCGGTGTGACCCTCAAGTCACTTGCCCCTCAAGGCACGCCCCGCAAGGCACCGCAAGACACCACTCTCAAGTGAGGTAACTCAATGACACGCGCAATCCACTAGAGTTGCTTTTGGCGCTCCGCCGAGGAAAGCACAAGAACCTCTTATAATCAACCGGAGGTGGCCAAGAACAATCTCCTTCTCTTGCCAACGCCTCCAACAATCTCCAAGCTGGCTAGGAGTGGTACTCTCCAAGAGTAACAAGAAATCCACCGGCTAAACCACCCACAAGTGCCACTAGATGCCCTCAAGCTATGCAATGCACTTTGGGATCACTCAATCTCACTTTTGATTTGCAATCAAGCAAGAGAGATGAGTGGGAGAGAGAAGCTCTAGCTCAAAGGATGCACAAGAGTGTTAGAAATCACGAGAGACCTCCCCAAGGGCCGGCCAACAAGTATTTATAAACATCCCAAATGAATAGAGTCGTTGTACCCCTTTACTGCGCGCTTTTCGGGATGACCTGATGCGCCGATCAAAACTGACCGGACGCGCTCAACTGCGTCCGATCCTCCAACGGTCACTGAGCGCCAACGGTCAAATGCAACGACCGGACGCGTCGCTCAACCGACCGGACACGCCGATCGCACAGTACCACACGCCCGTGAAGCATCGACCGGATGCGCTCCAGGCAACCACCGGACGCGACAGTGCCAGCGTCCGGTAAGAGTCCAGTAAGCTCCCTCAATGACCAGACGCGTCCGATCGCGTGTGACCGGACGCGCCGGTCCCACGAGTGACCGGACGCACCGGTTGCAAACCCTAACACCCGCGCACCTGACTGCTGCGTTGAACTGACCGGACACGTCCGGTCAAACCGTGACCGCGTCCGGTGCAGAGTCCGGTCACCTCTGTGACCTTCGTTTGCCTCCGTTTCTTTTCCGACTTCCGACGTAGTGGAAAATAGGCATTTTAAGTCCTCGAAAATGCCTGAATCCCACGCTCGCAAGCTCGGTGGGAGAGAGAGAAGGACCCAAACCCTCTCTACCACTCAAACTTCATTGCCTTCGTAAATGTGCCAACACCAACAAGTGATCACCACCTTGTGCACGTGTGTTAGCATTTTCATAAACATTTTCGAAGGTTTTCCAGTTAGGTCACTAGGCCCTACATGCAATGCACCTCATGAATTCACCGTTGCATCGGTCCATCGGCGCCAAGTCTTGCTCAAGCTTCACCATCGCATGGTCCTTCGCTTCGAAGCCTCGACTTGCCCTTCACCTTCACAACCGTTCCATCGAGCCAAGCATCATCTCGGTCTTCATCATCTTGGTCACATGAGTCAATGTCATGTCTCATATTCAATGACCACCTTTATCTAAATCATCCACTTAGATACAAAGGTTAGTCCTAGGTTTCATCAATTAGCCAAAACCAAACTAGGGACTTTCAGATGCTCGTTCTCTTGCTTGAGCTTTTTGTTCTCTTCAATAAGTGACTCATTTGATGTTTGCTTTTCAAGAGTCATCAACTTCTTGTTCTCATTTCTAAGCATCTCATTTTCACTCTTGAGCTTGACATAATCATCATAGTTGTTGGACTCAACCACATTCTTGCCTTTGCCGCTAGAGCCTTGCTCAATGTTCTCAATAATCAAGTCATCACATGATGTAGCTATATCAATCTTAACAACTTGGTTAGTAGCATCATGTGTCTCAAGAGAAAGCTCATTAGCAACAACAAGACTATCATAATTAATTTTCAATGTAGTATATTTGTCTTTTAGCAAGTTGTGCCTAGTGTTGAGCTCATCATGCTTCTTCTCAAGTTTATCATGTTCATCTCTAAGCTCTTTATTAGAAGTTTTGAGCTCCTTGAGAGTAGAAGACATAATTTCATTTTGATCTTTGAGCTCATCACTAGTCTTATGTGCATTCTCAAACTTAGATGAGAGTGAGTCATTTTCATTTTGGAGCTCATCATTTTCATTTCTAGTTCTTCTTATGATTTTAGAGTATTTATTTAACAATTTTACAAGTTCACTATCACTATCACTATCATCATCATCACTCTCATTGTTTTGTACCTTTCGTTCACCCTTGGCCATAAGGCATAGGTGAGAAGTGGACGATGATGGTGAAGGTGGCAGTGAAGGTGGTGATGAAGATGTCGGTGAAGATGATGATGGCCCAATCACAAATACGGCGACCTTCTCTTTCTCATCGTCGCTCTCATCGCCAGAGGACTCACATGATGACTCAATGTCGGTGAGCCAATCACCAACAATGTAAGCTTTGTCTCCCTTCTTCTTTTTGTGAAACTCTTTTATCTTGCCATCCTTCTTTTTGTATGGCTTGTTCTTCTTCTTCTCATCTTCTTCATCACTTGAATCATTTCTCTTGCCCTTGTTCTTGTTCTTGTACTTGTCTTTTGGAGGCTTAGGGCATTGATGAGCTAAGTGGCCAAGTTCACCACAATTGTAGCAATCTATCTCAGATATAGGCTTCCTTTTGCTACTTGTGAAGAACTTCTTCCTGCCATCGAACTTGATGCCACTCTTGTTTAGCTTCTTTAACATCTTGGTGGTCTTTCTCACCATGAGTGGAAGTGATGCATCATCAACATCACTTTCACTTGAGCTTTCTTGTACCATCATGGCTTGGCCCTTCTTCTTTTTCTTGTCATGGCTAGCTTTGAAGGCTAAGTCCTTCTTCTTGGAAGATGATGAGCCCTCTTCCAAAGTAATGTGCATGTACATCTCATATGCATTGATCTTTCCCAATACTTGTGTCGGTGTTGCGATGGAGAGATCACTTTGGTGAAGCACGGTGATAATGTGACCATACTTCTCAACGGGAAGAACACTCAAGATCCTCCTTGTAACATCCGATTGACTCATTTGAGTGAGCCCAAGAGCATTGAGATCTTCTACAAGAACATTCAATCGAGTGTACATTTCATTAGCGCTTTCTTTGGGAAGCATCTCAAAAGAATTAAATTTTTTAAAGCAATGTGATAGCGTTCCTCACGCTCACTCTTAGTTCCCTCATGGAGAGCACAAAGGTTTTCCCATAATTCATGAGCGTTTTTTACATTACGCACACGATTGAAGATATCATTACCTAGGCCCCGGTAGAGTGCATTTTTTGTCTTTGCATTCCACCGGTCGTACTTCTCCTCGTCACCACTTGGGTTGGCGGGATCCTTGATAGCGGGAAGCCCTTCGGTTGCGGCTCTAAGGCATCCAACATCTATGGCTTCGAGGTACGCCTCCATACGAATTTTCCAATATGGAAAATCGTCTCCCTCAAAGGTGGGAGGTGGTCCTTCCCCATTAGACATCTTGCTCTAGGCGGTGAAGCCTAAATAAGGAGCAACTCGGCTCTGATACTAATTGAAAGGATCAAGATGCCCAAGAGGGGGGTGAATTGGGCTTTTCTAAAAATTAATTGCAAGAATTAAATCCTACAAGCCAAAGTTCACCCCTAGTGCCTACTAGTGTTCCTTGTGATTCTATCGGTAAAAAGTTTTGCACCCTAAGTTCCAATCCTAATCTAGCATGATAATTCTAGGAAAGTAAATCAAGCAATGAAAGAAATACACGAAAGTAAATGCTTGAAAATAAGGGTTAGGAACACGGCGATATTTTCCCGAGGTATCAGAGAGTCACCACTCTCAACTAGTTCTCGTTGGAGCACCCGTGCAAGGGTGTAGCTCCCCCTTGATCCGCGTAAGGATCAAGTGCTCACTACGGGCTGATTCTTTGACACTCTGTCGCGGTGAATCACCTAAAACCGCTCACAAGATGAGTTGGGTCATCCACAAGCTCGCCGGATGATCACCAAACTCCCAATCACCACCAAGCCGTCTAGATGATGGCGATCACCAAGAGTAACAAGCTAGAACTCTCACTTAACCACAACAAGCCTAATGAGAAGATGGATGCACACTTGCTACTCCCCAGTCACTAATAAGGGATTCTCAAACTTTGATTCTCAAATCACTACCCTCACTAGAGCTCTTGCACTTCCTTGCACTTGAAAGGTGTTTCTCAGCTGAACAAATGAGCAAGAGACCTCTAAAAGAGGTGGAGGGGATGTATTTATACACCCCACAGTCAAATCCAACCGTTACCTGCCAACTCAGCAAAACATGCACTGACCGGACGCGCCGGTTGACGTGACCGGACGCGCCGGTCGAGTGTAACGGTCAAAAAACTGAACAACATCGCTGAGTGACCGGACGCACCGATCAGGGGTGACCGGACGCGTCCGGTCGTGCAAGAACCTTACTGTACTTTGACCTGATGCTCGTTCGCGTCCGATCAGTGAAGACTGGACGCGTCAGGTCAGCAAAGTACCTTACTAGAACGTGACCGGACGCGTCCGATCACTTCCTAGTCATGTCTGATTAGACTTTTACCCTCTGAGACACGTGTCATACCGATCAACGCGTCCGGTCCTCGCAGGGACCGCGTCCGGTCAACCAGGTTGAAAACGCAGTGACTGTTAGTACTGACCGGACGCGTCCGATCGTGACAGAGACCGCGTCCGGTCAAGGGTAAACGGCTCAAACGACTTCGAAACGCGACGCAACTTGAACCAAGTTGCTTCCAACTGAACTTTGAGCTTTACCTGAGCTACCTAGTGCTAAGTTTGACAAGTGTGCACCACACCTAAACAAAAGACTCACCTAGGTCAAGTTACTCGCTCATGCCCCCCTTTATAGTACGGCCAAAGGAAAGAAGCGAAGATCCTAACGACTATTCCGGATGTAACTCAACATCTTGACATCCGGAACTAACCGTCCTTAATCTTGTCGTTAATCCTTTGAAAACCGAAACGATTTCCATCAAGGGGCTTGAATACCATAGTGCCTAAAGCAGTTATCAACACCATGACCTAACTTATCAAAGTTTCTGCAAAACACACGTTAGTCATGGTAATAATGTGTTGTCATCAATTGCCGAAACCAACTCCCGGGGTCTAGATGCTTTCAATGATGATTTGGATGTGTCATCTGTATGGAGAGGTTACAATATGGTTTCTTATCTACCCACTAGTATGTATCTGTAGGTCTTGTCTTAGTAAATTTTAGTGTTTGGTTGTTTCAAGCTTGATATTTTGTGAAGTATATGTATGAGGGGATTCCTTTCAATAAGGGTCATCATTTGTATCCTTAGCCTTTATTTTTCTAGAACAGTAGTCTTCATTTGTTTGCTGAAGAAACCGTTTTTTCGTCTTTGTACTCTTGAGGAGTTGAAGACCTGTTCCTTAGTCTTATGATGAAGTCAGCTGATTTTAAAACATGGTATACCAAGTGTACGCCTTTTGTCACTGTTTCAATGTGGTATGTTCGCTCAAAGCGTTAGAAGTTGTTACACCAGCAGGATTTAGTTCATACATTTGAGAAAGCATGTCTACAAGGATGCTTACAGCACAAGTTATTATTAATTCAATACCAAAGTGATCTTCCTCAGGTTCCAAGAGCTAGTTAAGGGCTTAAGGCAATACAATGGAAGCATGCTAACTGCTACAACATGATGACATGACTTTGATGAGCAGAGCTGCATGCGCAAATTTGAATGAAAAACATCCTTCCACTATTGAATTGCCATTGTTTAGTTTGTAATGGCTCTCAGGCTAATACTGATCGCAACTTGTTGTATGAACAGCTTGAATTGGAAGGGAAGTTATTGGAGGTATGAAATATTTGGTTCCATTTTTGAGTTATTCATAAGAAACTTGCATTGTGAATTATATTTAATGAGTAGCAGGCTTTGTTAAACCATTGTAGACACCGACGCCTGTGTATTGCTTTTGTTTAGCTCAAAATTGTTATTGTTTTCAAGTGAGGCATGTGCTCCTAATTTGAGTGCCATTTTCAGGAGGTGACTTGGATTTTGCTTTTGAAAGTATTTCAGCCTTCTCAGACAATGGGGAGAATCAGGGGTATATTTTCCTGCTGGGAAGTGTCAAAAACATCAGGTAGGCCGTTTCATTCCTTACAGGAACTGACAAGCTAGTATTCTGTCCCCTGCTTCACACTTACCTTACAACCCTTGCAAAAATAGCAGATAACATTTCCCCCTTCTTTAATAACTAGGTGAGTGCCCGTGCTTTGCTACGGATAAACTGCGGTAATCAACGAAGAGTGCTGGTCAGACATTATACTAAGCAAGCAAGCTGCATGCATATGCATAATACCACAATGAAACCTGCTAGCGGGTAACACAACATAGAAAACTCTCTATTTCATTCAAAATCACATGTTCAGAAGACAAAGCCCATTACACATAACTCATTCAAGAGAAACATCACCAAATACTCAAAAGGGGCAAGAACTACATCATCACATTCTCAAAATCACTACCAGGTAACAGCCGAACACGAAAACTCACTTTTCTTCATGACTTCATTTTTCATATTTCACAGAGGTAAATCCCTGCCTCCTTAGATGGCGTCACTGATATTGTGGACATCATTATTGATCCTGCAGAAGCAATCAAACAACTATATGCTGGTAAGTAATAGGCAATATAAAGGAGATAATAATATAACTTCAATGGAACTTCTTACTTATATTTGCTTCACTGGTCGTTGCCACTGATGTTGTACTTGAGTTTTGAAATGTACAAATCGTTACTTTAGTTGATACACTGTGCTGACCAAAACTCTACTTTCTTGTGGCCTGCTTAAATAACGAAGATTCATTGAGATTTAACAAACCATGAAAACTCTAAGAACAAACGCACAAATATATCATATCTTCTTAATATGATCCAGAACTATTATGCAATTAAAATATTTATAACAATGCTTTATAACAAATATATCATATCTGTGGATAATACAAGCCATTCAGTTGTTCATGTGAGAAAACTGGTTAGCTAGCATAATGTAAATACACATTACACAGTCATGTGATATTATCCAATTGCATTCTTCTAAAAGATTCAAGATTACCTCGCTTCTAGTAGCAGAACCTCCTCATAGTGAACTACTGAACTTGAGCAGGCATGTCACAGAACCCCATAAATATCGTTAAATCAACATGCAAACACCAAAGCTCAGCCAGCAATAGTGCCTAGCACGCCAAAATCAGCTGTCATGCCACTGCCTATTTTGGGTTGTGACCCTGCCGCTATACTCAGGTCTTTGATATGGAACCGATGCTGCAATTTCTAGGCACAAATGCATTTTAACTTTTGATGTTGTGGCTGTATAGAAGTGAAGTGTAAAACCAATATTGCTTTGCTGTTGATCATATCTGCATACCTTAACACTTGCCCACCAGTCCACCAGCCGAACAAGCTGTAACCACAGCAGCTCAGCCAAGAATATTTTAGATGGAAGCAAATATTTTCAGTCAACAATAATACATATATCAGACAGATTATGATGTACTCCTGAGACATAATAGCTGAATATCCTAATGGTATACCAGTTGTTGACATCAGCAGCAAAAAGCATGGCTAGCAATCCTCCGTAGGAAGAAAAAAAAACAAATAATTTTGAGAAAATGCAGGGAGGGTCTGGGCCGTGCAAACATGCTAGTTAAACAATGGGCCTCTCTCAGCTATGTCTACATTGTGCTGGTAGAGAAAAAAAAAACAGGCCATTCTCACCGGCACCGCACTCTGCCTCCACCCTAAACCAACTCTCGTCGTCCGCCTACACGCCGTTGAACTCGTAGCAGTCACTCATTTCATCCAACTCTAAATTGATTAAACACATACATAATACATATTCTCCATAATGTCATATACCAATTTCAAATGGATGAAACTGACCATCCAGATTGTGCGCTACTGAGAGATCTCCCCTTCAAGTGAGGGACTGGCTTGATGGTCTGTGCAACCAAGGCTACCACTATTTTTCTCCTGATCAACTAATGAAATTGAAATCTTCATCTGTGATCAACACAACAAGGGGAATCGAAATTAATAACACTATTAAATTTTGTGCCAAACTACCACTATGCATCTATGGAAAAATCAGCATGCAAGGGACCAGGTATATCAAATCAGGGGAGCCTGGGAGAGGGACGGCAACGACTAACCTGTAGGTGAGTAGGTCCTGTGCGTGAGGGACACGATCGCCGTCTAGTAGCAAGGACGCATGGATGCGTTGCCCATAGGAGATAAAGCTCAGATCTGAATTACCGGCAACCACACTGTGACATGATTCAGGCCAGAGGATATAAATCAAGCGGGCAGATGAGAGTTTCGTAAGTCACTGCAAACTCGCCACTGCCAATCCTTAGATCATCAGAGAAATTTTCTGTGTTCAGTCAGGCAGACGAGAGTTTTTACACAAACAATTGAAGGAGTGACATAATATATATATTTGGTGGTGTGTTCAAACGACAAAAGCAAAAAAAAACAGTTCAGACATTGTTAGATGTTGCGCTGGTATACCATCGGGAGCTTGGATTTCTTGCCATTCCATTGTAGCACTGAGCTTGGATTACCACGACCCTCACCATCGCTGCCGTTGGGTGGCGACAAGCCATCACCGTCAGCGTTACCTCCGTCACGCAGGTCTGAACACCCGCGCCGCTTGCAGTCTTCCACGAAACCCCACGAGTTCACCGCCGATAACTCTGGTGGTCTGGACGTCTGGTCACCGCTAGAATAAAAAGCCCTGGTGAGAAATCAAGTGTGCCGGTCGTACCGTCTTCGCCGGCGGCAGCGACGAGAGAGGACGATGGGAAGAGCCATCGGTAGGGCCATGTCCCATCGGAAGAGAGGGAGGGATGGACGATGCGGGAGAGATGGCAGCGAAACACATCGTCGTAGCAGGACGCCAGGGCTGCCACGGCAGCTTCCGACGCCTTTCATGGGTGCTGCCGCTCTCGGTGGACGGGCGGGGAGGCGGACAAGACGTCCGAGTCAGAGGTTTTCTTTTCGATTTTCGTCAGGTGCCGGACGAAGAGGGCAGGGTTGCGGGCTGAGCGGTGGAGCGTGGGGAAGAGACGGTTAGGTGCATACCGTGCGTGGGGGAGAGATCGCACGGTGCGGACGAAGTACGGCAGTCGGACGAAAACCGTTTTGGCAGACGGGACAGACACTTCCTTCTTCATATATAGTAGAGATATAGGAATTTGTTCAGTTGTTCTACTCTGGTTTGGTCACTTTCTTTTTTAATGATCTACACTGACTTATTGCTTAAGATTCTAACTAAGGCATCATTTGAGTATTTGACTATTGCGAGTCTGTCTCCTAAAAAAAGTTCTCTTCAAACATTACGAGTCTGACCTGACTTGGATAACGGACAGTTTATTGGATCATACAGTGTAATGCGACAAGGTTCGCTCAATGTTAGAGCAGATGCTTATCCTGTTAATAGTTTGTTTTGATCTCTCCATTTATGGATGATTTTCTTTAGTTTTACGACTCAAAACTTGCTCTTAGAGCTGAAGTTTCTGATTTGGAAAAGCAGCTGGCTTCTCTGGAGTGGAAGTTTGATGCACCTACAGCACAAAGCTACCACCATTACCCAGGGAAAGAAGCCCCACTAATCTGCTAATACTAGAGCTAATGGACAGCTTACTGGCTTAGATGAGAAGTTTGCTAAGAGAAGTTTGGAGGTAAGGTTCCTTGCCTTTGTCCAAAACAAGTAGACTATACTACCACACTGCTGTTCTTTATTTTACTGGGATCTATGTTACATTTTAGTATACACCATGGTACTCATATCTGGTTTAGAACCTGTTATCCATTGCAGCCTGGCTAGGTCATTAGCTAGTATTTAGCACTTTTCTGAGGGACTAAGACTGTTACTATTCACAAAAGAAAAGACTATCTTGATAGGTGCTGCCTGCTGGTAAATAACATTACTGGACTTCTTGGTCCACAGGTTATTCATCCATTTCGTGTTATTTTCTTTTTATGTTGTTTTATGTCAATCCATAACTAGTTGAGCTGAAGTTTATGCTTCTTTCTTATAGGAATTCATTCTAACACTTAACAAGAGAAGACTTTGCTCTCTGTGAATACAATTGTTGGAAAACTTCCTGCAACCACCAAGGAGTTGTTTTACAGAAGCTGGTGTTCATGTTTCCCTTAACATGTAGAAATGCAAATAATTTTATCTGGTTGCATTTTCCTACATGGAGAGGCATTATCACCTGATGCTTCGATTTTGACTTGTATTTACAGAAGCTGGTGTTCATGTTCCTGATGTTCATTTTATCTGGTTGCATTTGCCCAGGAGTTGAACTGAAGTTTATGCTTCTTTCTGGTAGGAATTCATCCTAACACTCAACAAGACTAGACTTTGCTCTCTATGAATGCAGTTGTTGGAAAACTTCTTCAACCACCCAGGAGTTGTGTTATGATGAAGTCATCTGATTTTAGGACATGTGTAGACTAAAGTGTCTGCTTCTTGCTACTGTTCAATGTGATACTTTTGTTCAAAGCTTACGACAGCAAGGGTCAGTTCATATATTATTTGGGAAAGCAAGTCTACAATGCAGCTTACAACACGAGTTATTTTTCAGTAAAATTGATCTTGCTCTAGGTTCCTAGGGAACCAATCAAAGCAACCCAGTGAAAGCATATCAACGAGCAAGTAAAGATGAACGGAAGAAATAGTTACAGATAACTCAAGGACAGCAGAAAGCCACTGTCAAGAAGGCTAACAAGCGAAGTTAGGCCCTCGCCATGATGTTGTAGTGCACGCTTGGTTATCCAGTCGTCGTTTCCAATCAGGCTGTGGTTGAAGCACATTAATTTGCTTCTGATTTTACGGCTCCTTGATTTAAGCCAATAATCCACGCGCACTGCCATAGTGGCATGGAAACTTTTTTCTCCGGTGATGTTTGGAGACTGGAACTGGAACTCTTATAGATGTTCTAGAAAAAGATGGTCAGTAGTCAAGATATGGCTAGAGCTTTTCTTTCTTTCTTTCTTTCCTTTTTTTTTTGCAAGCAATGTCCCGAACCACGCAAGCACCTCTTCAAAATTGAAAACTTTATTTCTTTTTTGCCTGAACTGAAGATGCATTTTCTTTTCTTTTCCTTTTCTTATTTTTTTTTGGAAAATGAACTGATTTTTTTTGAATGGTAAACACCTATTGACTCCTCTTTCCCCTTAGAGTAACCACAATGTATATGGACTATCATGGGACCCACATGAGCAGTCTATTACTATTATTTTGTTCCCACAATGCTTTAGCCAAGAAGGAGTTTATAAGGTGGGTTCTATCTAACAAGGAGTCTATAAAGATAAGGTGGGTTCTATCTGATATAAAAAAATTCGTCATATCCAAGATCAAGAAAGAGAGGAGTAAGAAAAAGTAGGATTTGTTTATTCACTGTGGGTAGCCCCTAAGCTTATGGGTATCTGTGGGGGGGTATGACCCCTGATACCCACAGGACTTTACCTGGGCCGAGTTGTCAGGGGAGGCCCAACCCACAAGACTACGCCATGTGGAGCTCGGCACAGGTCAGCATGCCTCGCAAGGCTACATGAAGATCCTTGGCGATCAAGGAAAATCTGTTCAGATATGCTAGATTTTGTAATCTCTGTAATTTCTATCTTATAAACCAATCAGGATAGATGCAACCGACTTGTAACCCTACTCCTGAGCTATATAAGGCAGGTAGAGACTCCCCCTCGTTTTCATCTCATCTCTCATAATACAATCCTCAAAGACACAGGACGTAGGGTATTACGTCAAGCTGACGGCCTGAACAATCGCTGTCTCTTGCGTTCTGTGTCACCGTCCGGTTCCCTCACGCGCACCTCCACCGATTCATCTACTACCGTAGGCATACCTCTCGGTAGATTGCCGGACGTATTTCGTCGACAGTACATTTTACTATGGACTACTCTATGAACTAGTATCACGATGTTTCAGATAGGGTGTATGCTATTCTAATTACTATGGATTGTTTTTGAGTAACATTGTGGTTGCTCTTATAACCGGTATTGTCAGAGATGATTTAAGTTGCACTTGGATATTGTTGCGGACAACCCTGTTCATTTGAACTACTCCAACAGTACTTTTCAATGAATGAACAATGTTTTTCTCTCACAACAAATCAGTATAAGGCAAATTTCAACGAAACGAACAGAACTGTGAGTTGGACTCTGTCGACAAATGTGTTCACCATCCTCCTTTTTTCAACATTGGCATAAAGAGAAGGGCATTTGGTTGCTCTACACCTATACCAACCTACACTGCACCTGGCCCAATTCCTGGTCGGTTCCAAGAAAACAACAGTCAGTCGTCACACACCTTGCACTTGGGTGTTGCTTGCTTTGTTGTCTGCCTGTCGATGAGTCGATCAACACGCACTGACTGACAAATACTGGTACGTTTGGTTGTCCGCGTCAGAACATACGTTCGTTTGGTTTACGTATCTGTTAGGCCAGGCTCTGCGTGTGAAGGCCGTTTCTGCCGGGTCAGGCTCACGTGGTGCGGGGTAATTAGCCATGTAATGACGTTATTAATGCATTATTAGCATATATTAAATGATATCGACATATTAAGAAGTAATAAGATAAACTAAGAGCTATAAGATAATAGTTGTCTATAATAAATATCATGATGATGATGATTATTTATATATTTTTATCTCATACAACATGTCTTCATGCGATTAACCAAACATGTTCTCGAGACAGCCTGGCTCGTGCCAAACGCCACACTCTTGCATGCGTTGGGGCGCTAGGTTCCTCCCATGCGAGCTAGACTAAATTCATACACGACACAAACAGGCACCACAAAACTTCCCCAGGTGAGGTTTTAAGGCAGAACGTCCCTCCATCTCTGCTGCACACTCACCCATACACTGATACACCAACCAGACACCGTATGCATACACAGTGTACAAAAACTACAAATACATACACGAACGTGACATGAATTTGGCCACCTGCAAAGAATAATGTATAGAAAGCAGGTTATTATCATGGGCTCACATATAGCAACAAGAGCTTTGCGTTTAGGCTACTACCTCTCTCCCTCTGCGAAGTGCTTGAAGCACCGAGCGTTTCAGACTCTCAGTGGCGTCGTCGACCATGAGGCAGCTAGTTCGTCGCAGCAGCTGTCATTCTAACATTGCCCTACTTAATAAAAAGCTAAGCATGTGTTTGGATTGAGGGTCGGAGCAGATAGGGTTGGGTCGGGCCTCTTTTTAAGAAGTTAATAGGGGTTGAGTTCATCCTAGAAGAAAATATTTCCAATGGACACAGGTTCATCCGATTCCACCTTCTATATTATTATCGTGTATTTTAATATAAAAGGCTAAAATTGCTCCTCATAGTCATAGGGGTCATTCATCGAGAAAGCCTCAGCTCCGATGGTGAGCTCTCCTGGTGTGGAGGCCACCGGTCCTGAGTTCGAGTCCCGTTCGGCTCAGTGATTTTCCACTTTGGGGGTTTATTCTTCAAAAATAATCCTGCAGGTCCTGAATATACACGTGAAGACACAATGGTACTGCGACGTGTCATGTCGCCTGCGAAGCTCCGTTGAACTTCATCGATCTCCAGAAAAGACGTGTAGTGTGTATAGTTACGAGGTCTATCACGCGCACTGTGCGTGTGGTGGGGTGAGATTCGTGGATCTCCAGAAGGACGTGTAGTGTGTATAGTTGCGAGGTCTAGCATGCACACTGTGCGTGTGGTGGGGTGAGTGTGTATTTGTGCGTATGTTGGGGTGAGTGTGTTTGTGCGTATGTTCAGATAGTACAGCGGTAGCTAAGGAGTCCAGACTCAAAAAAAAAAAGACATTATAGCAAAAAAAAAAAAAAGACATATCTGTAGGGTCCATGTGTCAGCAGGAGACCGCCTAGGCAGCCCGTGGAAACGTATCTCGTCAACGGTCAACACCCCCGCACCAGGGCCCGCCACCCCCCTTTGCAAACTTCCATCCGACCCCTCCATTCCCCACGCATCCCCGCTCAGCCCCCACGCCGCCGGCGATGAACGCGAAGCAGCTCCGCGATGCCCTGGCCGCCGCGGGGTTCGACGGCGACGATCCCCTCGACGCGGAGAGCCTCGAGTGGGCGTTTCTCCAGGGGGAGGACTCCCGCCGGATGCTCGCGTGGGTCTGCGCCCGGCTCCGCCCCGGCAACGTCCTCTCCGCCACCGACCTCGAGCTGTACGGCCCGATCCCCGCCGAAACCCTCGCGCCTTCGTTAATTCTATGATACGATCGCAGTTGAATGCGCGGTGCGCGGGGGCATTTTTTTTTTTGGCGAAATTAGTCTAGCCTGGTGACTGAATTGGCGGAGACGGGGCTTCCAGATTTCGGATGTGCAAGATGCGGGAGGTATTAGGGCGTGGCTGGGCTTCGGTTTACAATTTTGAGTTGATCGGAATTGGCTTCACAAATTAGTGGTTACGTTGCAAAAATGCTTGGAGGGAGTATGATGTGAAACTTGGGGAAGAGACGGGCTTGCATGAGAAGCCTAACACACTTTGCATATGCATGCTTTGATAACCGTGCATGATTAAGCTAAAACGGATCTATCAGAAAGGGATTGCTGGAATTTGTCTGTAGTGAAGCATGCTAAGTGCTACAATGTGATGCATGACTTACTAAGTGCTACAATGTGATGGCATAACTTATAGTGACCGAAGTTGCGCGTGAAAGTATTAAACGAAAACATCATTTTGCTATTGAATCATCCGTTGTTTACTCTGTAATGGCTCTCAGGCTAATACCAGTTGCAACTGTTCCATGAACCGCAGGTACGAGCAGCTTGAAATGGAAGGCAAGTTATTGGAGGTATGGGTATTTTAGTTTCATTTTTTTGGGGTTATGCCCGCTCCTGATTTGGTTGCCGTTTTCAGGGGGAAGACTTGGATTTTGCTTTTGATCGTATTTCGGCTTTCTCAGACAATGGGGAGAATCGGGAATACAAATTCTTGACGGAAGAAAGTCTTGAAGACATCCGGTAGGCTGTCTCATTCGTTAGAGGAATTGACGAGCTACCATTATGTCCCTGCTTTCTAGAGCTGCACTTTCCTTACAACCCTTGCAAATATACCCAATACAGCTTTTCTTATAAGAAATTGTTCTGCTCTGGTTTTGTCTTTCTTTCATTTTTCTGGAGCTTTACCTGCATGAGTATGTTGTTTCGAGGTACCTCCTGTTCATTTCGTTGTGCACATGATATACGATGAATTGTTGTCTAAGTTCCTAACTTAGGCAACAGTTGAGTATTTGACTGTAACATTACGAGTCTGACCTGGATTGGATATCAGACAGTTTAGTGGGTCATATAGTAATAGTGTGACAAGGTTTATGTTAGAAGGTGCTTATCTTGTTAGCAGTTTTTTTTTTGTCTCTCCATTTATGGATGATTTTCTTTATTCTGCTAGTGAGTCAAAGCTTGCTCTTAGAGCTGAAGTTTCTGATTTGGAAAAGCAGCTTGCTTCTCTGGAGTGGAAGCTTGATATACTTACAGCACAAGCTACCACCATTAACCAGGGAAAGAAGTCCCGCTCATCTGCTAATACTAGAGCTAATGGACAACTTACTGGCTTAGATGAGATATTTGCTAAGAGAAGTTTAGAGGTAATGTTCCTTGCCTTTGTCCAAAATAAGTAAACCATGTTACTATGCTGCCAATCCATACCTAATTTCATTAGATGTTACTGGGATCTCTGTTCCATATTATACCACAGTACTCATATCTGGCTTAGAACCTGTCATCCATTACCTGCTCTATAATCATGGAAACATTGCAATCTGTGTTGATTATCCATGTAACATTCCTGGCTACTAGATAGTATTTTGCGATTTTGAGGGCTGAGGACTATTTCTATCCACTAAAAAACGGGCTATCTTGATAGGTGCTGACAAATAACAGAGTTTTTAAAAAATAAAAAAAATCCTAAAAAAACAGGGTTTATTGGACTGCTTGGTCCACAGGTTATTTATCCATTTCGTGTTGTTTTCTTTTGATGTTGTTTTATGTCAGTTCCTAACTAGTTGAACCGAAGTTTATGCTTCTTTCTGACATGCTCTATTCTTTCCTATAGGAATTCACTCTAGCAATTAACAAGAGAAGACTTTGTTCTCTGTTCTGACTTTTTTGAAAACTCTCTGATAGATGGATGCAATACTTGGAAAACTTACCGCAACCACGCAGGAGTTGTCTTACTATCACTCAGAAGCTGGTATTCTTCTTTCTCTTAACATGTACAATGCAGATAATTTCATCTGATTGCATTTGCTGATATGCAATAATCATCTGGTACTTCTATTTTGACTTGTATATACATGCAAATGTGGTCATTGTCTAGTGTGCAGCTTGTCATATATAAGTGTATAATGGCTGATTGTTTATATTCTTGCCAATCTTTTGAATTCACAGCATTTTTTTCCTTGCAGATATTGGGGTCTACCTATCATACTGTGACTTCCAGCCTTATGTGAGCAGTTCCCTGGCTTGTACCAAGGAACTAAACAAATGGTTCTCTAAGAAGTTTGTGAAGGTGTTTTTGCTTTCATGATCTTGCCATTCCTATATCAACTGCATTTTATGTTTAGAAACTTGAATTTACGATTAAAAGAAAATCCTATTTGGCCATACGGATACAATGGATACCGAAGACACTTTTTTTTTCTTGTTTTCATTTCATTTCATTTCATTTTTTTCAGAAGGGAAAGGTTCTAGCCTTTTGCATTGTGAGATACAACCTTAGTTCTTATTACATGAAGCACCATTGTTTTTCCCGTTGAACTTAGAGCCACCATGCTTTAGATTTTAGGTACTTTGACACTTTGGTGACTTGGGTTTAACCATGAGTGAATTTGTATTTAAAGATGTGAAAACGAAGCCCTAGTCTCAGAGTAAAAGAGCGTTTGGAGTTCTTTTTAATCGATTGCCTTACAAAGTCATATGGATCAGGACTCAGGAGTCCTAAATTTTGTTAGAGCGATTATGTGCATAAGGATGTCAATGTTTTGCAAGGTTACTAAGGGCGTGTTTGGTTGCCCCGATGCTTGCATGCATGCATCAGCTGGTCAGCCGGTGCGTATATTCTTAGCGAGACAAGCATTTGGTTGCCCTGATGCCTGGCTTGGTGGCTGCAGATGCATGTGCGCATGCAGCAACATGGCATGCGACCGAATCGGCTGTATCCGCCAGACCTGGCTGAGAGGATGCAAGATGAGAGGGGCGGACCTACTTGTTAGACTCTCAGGTTAGGTAGACTGCATCCGGTCAAGCATGTAACCAAACAACATCACAGTTTTTTTTGCATCTGCTCATGCAACCTCACCAAACACCTTCTTTTCTGAAATACGATTCCACTCGGCGTACATCCCCTCATCCAGTATATACGATGCAATGCAACCCCCATCCGGTAGCCAAACACACCCTTAGATATACATGATCTGGTGCATGTGTGAAGCTATTGAAGCTGGAACAACTATGTGCTCCAGCCCATATTTTGATTGCTGTTAATATTAATTCCAAGTTCATTTTTTCAAGTAATTATTTTTTGAAGGCATTCATGTTTTTACTAAATAGTCTATTGTTTTTTTCTCAAACGATGCAAGAGAATTGCGTGTCATTCCATTAAGTAAAGAAAAAAAGAAGAACCAAAGGAGAGGCAGAGCATATATTATATATTATATATTGTTATTCTGCAATAGTTTCCTGCACTATTATAGTTTATGCGAATAACAAATAAGTATAATGGAAGACTACAATAGATTTTCTTTTGAGCGGAAACAACTATAATAGATTATCACCCTTATAAACGAATTACTGGTACTGTATCTAGAGTAAACTAAATTATCAAGGACAAATTTGCTTTCAGTTTGAATAATTTTACCACCTGCTTGCTCACCAAACTTTTCTTGGTGGTATGGTAGGGACCACTCCAACTTGTTCAAGATGACAAGTTAAGAGGTGAGTCTAGCTCCAGATATACTCTCATAGTCTTTCTTTGGCCAGCAGGAGCAGCTGAAATTATTGATGTTTATTGTTTATTTTCATTTCACAATTACCTTCTAAAATTTGGGCAAATCCTATTGCTTCATGTCTTCTATTTGTGAATCCATTTTGCATACTTCACTCTGTAGATTTCCTTAGCAGTCATACTGTATGCATCTCAATTACATTTAGACTTGGATTTGGTCTTCAACATGAAATCATGCCTAGTAATTCATATTCCTATGTTCTTTCACATGTTGTTTAACAATTTATACCAAAGTGGTATTAGATCATTAAGCAATTTATTCTCCCTTCTGCGCAGGAGATTCAGTAAACTCCCACCATTTTGTTGTCGAACTGAGCCGAATTAACTCCATGTAAGTACTTTTTAATCTGTCAATGTGGAAATTTTTGGATTACTACATAACATTGCACCTTCATTTTTCTTTTGAAGTGTCTTAATTCTTTTACCATCAGAAAAGTTGTGTAGTTTTAGCTTATCCTGCTTCCACCGAAGGATAAATTTGTTAGAACCAAAGCACAGGTTTGGGGCTAGAATTTCAGTTTCATTAGCCTTACCGCAACTATGACAAGTTGGGGAGTACATATAGGATAGCTTGCTTGCAACTAAAGCTACAACATATTCCAACTACTAAAGTAGCTGCTAAAGTAGGATAAGATAGATGATAAGGGTGCTGACACAGGCACCAACTACTCTAGATAAACACAAGACTTATAGACCAAGTCTATCATTCTCCCCCTAAGCCTTGTGTGGCGCCTTCTGGGGAACTTGAACCATCCCAATCCTGGTGCGAAGCTCCTGGAACTTGACCCGTCTAAGGAACTTGGTGAGAAGGTCGGCGAGCTGGTCTTGGGTGTTGATGTAGCCGGCCTTGATGCTCCCCTCATCCAAGCAACTCCTGACAAAGTGGTACTTGATGCGGATATGCTTGCTGCGCTCTTAGAAGACGGGGTTCTTCGCCAAGACCAAGGCAGACTTGCTGCGTCTCTGCCTAGGAGATCGCCCAGCAGCCGAGCCAACCAGAGAGCCTGAGTCGAAGCAGTAGTAGCAGCGATGTACTCTGCCTCGCAACTGGACAGGGCCATCACCTGCTGCTTGACCGACTACCAGCCTCAGAAGCACGGACACGGCAGGGAAGGGGCGTATCCCGTATCGGATACGTATCCGATACGGATACGCCTGGGATACGGCCCGGATACGTATCCACGGCGTATCCACGTATCCCATCTTATCTGGGCTGGAAACTAACGATTGGAAACGTCTCGGCCGAGTCGATACGGCCCAGCCGGCCCAATAACTTACCACGCCGGCCGCCAGTCCGCCTGCCCTACTCCCGTCTCCCGACCCCTCGCAGTCGCCCACGCGCAGCCGCCTCCGCCTCCGCCTCACGCAGCCGCCTCCGCCTCACCCCGGCGCGGCGGCGCCGCAAAAGACCCCTCCACCCGGTTCCCTCCGTCCCTACGCGCCTCCGCCTCTCAATCCCCATCCGTGTCCGGCGACCCCATCTTGGCTGCCACCTCTGTCAGAAACCAGCACCCCCATCTTGGGCGGCCTCTCAGTCCGGGGGCTTGCGCCCAATCGTCGATCCGCGGCCAGGCGACTCAATCCGGGACGGGGTGGCATCAATCCGAGGACGGGCGGCCTGGATCCACAGCCAGGCGGTGTCGATCCGTGGCCAGGCGACCTCGCTCCATGGCTGCTGGCACCAAGTGTTCTCGCAGCGACCTGTCCTCATCTCGGTCTCCGGCGATGGCTCGGCGGCCAGTGATGGTGATGAGGATGAATCTCGGTCTCCGGCGATGGCTCGGCGGCCAGTGATGGTGATGAGGATGAAGGCAGGGCCTCCGTTTTCGCCACGCTCTCGTCCTCCTGGTCCTGGCCGCTAGGTTAGTCTATGATTTATTTTGTTTCCATTGTTTTAACTGAGCTACATCTTGTTGACTGTGATGTTAACGGCATGAACTGAGTAGCAGTTTATATTGAAACGGAGATTTTAGTATTGATACGCACGGTTGACTGGCTGATTGAAGATATAATTGGTTAAATGGTTGATCAGGGGCCATCAGCTAACACTCACACTGAGCAAACCGAGGAAGAAGTTTAAACGTCTATTTATTATGCATTGTTATCTATTTATTAATAAAATAGTTAAAACGTATCCGCGTATCGGAATGTTTAAGAAATTGCCGTATCCGCGTATCCGTATCCTTCCGATACCGATACGCGTATCTGTATCCGTGCTATATAGCTACCAGCTGATCAGACACTTGCCAAGGAAGAATAGCGTCCCGCTGGTGCTCTTGCTTGTGTCGATGTCGCCGGCGAGGTTGTTGTCGCTGTACCCGATGAAGTGCTCCGCACCGGGACACCTCGGGTAGTGCAAGCCGTAGTCAGCAATGCCCTCGACGTAGCGGAGGATCCTCTTGACAGCCTGCTGATGCTCCGTCGTCGGTCGCTGCATGAACCGACTGACGTAGCCAACAGCGAACGCCAGGTCCGGCCGCGTGTGGACGAGGTAGCGAAGGCTGCCCACAATGCACCGGTACTGCGTGGCATCGACCTCCTTTGCGTGCTGTCGCGGCTCAGCTTCAACCTCTCCTCCATGGGAGTGTGGGCTGGGTTGCAGCCAGTGAGCCCACCCAACTCGACAATGCGCTTGGCGTAGGCGGTCTGGCGAAGGGAGATGCCTGAGCTGTCCTGGTGGACCTCGATCCCCAGGTAGAAAGAGAGAAGGCCCAAGTCGCTCATCTGGAAAGTTGCCTTCATCTCCTCCTTGAACGCCTCCACCTCGGCCTTCTTGGTGCCGGTGATCACCAAGTCGTCGACGTAGACGCCTACCAACAGGGCATTGCCACCCTTGCCCCGTCGGTAGACCGCAACCTCGTGAGGACTCTACTAGAACCCCATTTGCTTGAGGGTGGAGTCCAGCTTGGCATTCCAAGCTCGGGGCGCCTACCGCAAGCCGTAGAGGACCTTGCATAGGCGGAGAACCTTGTTCTCCTTGCCAGGTATGACGAATCTCGGTGGCTGGTGGACGTAGACCTCCTCTGAAGGTCACCGTTGAGGAAGGCGGACTTGACGTCCATATGGTGCACACGCCAACCCTCCTCGGCCGCCAGTGCGAGGAGACAGACGGACTCCATCCGCGCAACGGGCGCGAAGGCATCGTCGAAGTCAACTCCCTCCTGCTGGACAAACCCGCGCGCCACCAGACGCGCCTTGTGCTTGATCACCACCCTAGCCTCATCCTTCTTGAGCTTGTAGACCCACTTAAGAGTGATGGCGCTGTGGCCGGCAGGAAGATCCGCCAGCTCCCACGTTCGGTTCCGCTCGACCGCATCCATCTCCTACTGCATCGCGGCGCGCCATGCCGTGTCTCCCTCCGCCTCAGCGAAGGAGCGGGGCTCGCCGTCCTCGTGCTCCAGGTGCAGCTCCGCCTCGAAGTCGTGCATCGCCAGTCTAGGGACGGGCTGATCACCGAAGATGTTGTCCAATGTGCGGTAGCGCAGAGGCTCGTTGTCTAGGCATCGACGCGATCCTCGTCGTTGGACAGCGGAGTGGCGAACTCCACCGTGTGCTGCCCGTCACGGACCGAAGCTGTTGGTGCCGATCGCGGGGGTGTGGGCGCCGGTGCAGGAGAGTGGGGCGTAGCCTGTGGTGGAGCTGGTGGAGGACTCGCTGTTGTAGGCGGTGGAGGACTCGCCGGAGGTGGCGAGCCAGGTGCTGAGGTAGACGAGCTCGGTGAAGATGAGCTGCTAGCTCCCCCGGCTCCCTCGAAGTGGACGTAGTCGACGACGAAGTCTCTCAGAGTCGAAGTCGAGCTGTCGTCCACCACCGCCTTACCCCAGGCCTAGCCTCACCCTTCGTCGAACACGATGTCACGGGAGATGCGGACGCGCTGTGTCGTAGGGTCGAGGATGCGGTAGGCCTTGACACCCTCCGCGTAGCTGATGAAGACCCCCGGCGTGCTGCTGTCGTCGAGCTTGCCGACATGGTTGAGCTCCTTGGCGAACGCGAGACAACCGAAGACGCGGAAGTAGCTCACCACTGGCTTGCGCCCGTGCCAGGCCTCGTACGACGTCTTGCCGTCAAGGGCCTTGGTGGGCGAGCGGTTGAGGAGATGGACGGCAGTCATCATCACCTCTCCCCAGTAGATTGCCGGCACCCCTCTCTGCTTGAGGAGGACGCGGGCGGTGGCCACCATTGTCTGGTTGCGGCGCTCAACGACGCCGTTCTGCTGCGGGGTGTGCAAGGCGGAGAAGTGGCGCTGGATCCCCTCGTCGGCGCAGTACGCCGCGAACTCAGCCGCCGTGAACTCGCCGCCATTGTCGGTGTGTAGCACCCAGAGCTTGCGGCCGCACTCCTCCGCAGCAGCTTGATGGTGTCCACAGCTGCCACCTTGGTGTCGAGCAGGACCGCCCACAAGTAGCGGGACACGTCGTCGACGAGGAGCAAGAAGCAGCGCCGGCCTCCAGGTGTGGCCGGTGTCACGGGGCTGCAGAGGTCGCCGTGTACGAGCTCCAGCTTCTCCTTGGCGCGGAAGCTTGCCTGGCGGGGGAAGGGGAGCCGCCGTTGCTTGGTGAGGACGCAGGTGTCGCAAAACTGCTCCACGTGCTCGACTCGTGGCATGCCCTGCACCATCTCCTTGTTGCCGAGCTGCTTCGGGGCCTCGAAGTTGAGGTGCCCAAAGCGCTCGTGCCACCTCCAGGCGTCGTCGTCGCGGCGGGCTGCAAGACACACGGGCTGCGCCACCTACACGTGAAGAATGTAGAGGCGGTTGGTGCCTCTGTTCACCTTGGCGAGAAGACGACGATGGCGATCCCAGATGCGCAGGACCCCGTGCTCGATCTCCACGCACGAGCCATTCTCATCCAGCTGTCCCAAGCTGATGATGGAGTTCCTCAGCGCGGGGATGTAGTAGACGCCGGTGAGCAGCCGGTGCTCGCCTGTCTTGGCGGTGAAGATGACGGAGCCAACGCCCTTATCTCCACGGCGGAGGCGTCCTCGAACTTGACGGAGCGTCGAACGCCGGAGTCAAGCTTGGAGAAGAGCTCCCATCGTCCGGTCATGTGGTGGGTGGCGCCGGTGTCGAGGTACCACCCGTCGATCTTGTCGCCGCCGGACCCGTTGCTGAGGAAGACGTGGGCCCGCGGCTCGTCGAGGTGGAGGAGCGCGGCGGCGGCCGGCGCGGGTGAGGAGTGCGGCTCGATGCTCCCATGTACGAAGAACAGAGCCGGCTCGTCACCCACCTGTGCTTGCGCGACGTGTGCCTGACCGTTGCGCTTCGCTTGCCGGCAGTCCTTGGCCCAGTGGCCGGTCCTGCTGCAGTTCTTGCAGGTGTCGTCGCGGGTGGCCTTGCGCTCGCCGTCGGCGCCGTCAGGAGCGCCACCACACGCCTTGTCCCGCTTGCGCGACCGGCGCTTGCGGCTGCTCGACGAACCCGAGGCCGACCCCTTCTTCCGTTCCCATTGGTGGGCGAGCCACTGCTCCTCAGTGAAGAGAAGCTTGCCACCGATGGTGACCGGCTATGAGGGTAGCTGCTCGCTGTGGTTGACGGCCTTGAGGCGGCCCGTCACCTTCTCGATCGTGAGCTCGGAGAAGTCCAACAACGTCTCGATCGAGAGAGCCAGCTGCATGTACTTGGGGACGACGCAGAGGAACTTCTCGACAGGTCTCCTCGTCGATGTCATCGTCGCTGTACTGCGCCAACTGCTGCATCGGGGTGTTGAGGCGGAGAGCACAGTCGTCGATGTCCTCGCCTAGCTTGAAAGCTAGGTTCTCCCACTCTTGACGCAACTTCTGCAGTGTGGACCTGCGGGCGCGGTCGCTGCCGATGCGTGTCGTGGCGATGGCGTCCCAGGCGTCCTTGGCGGTCCGCTTGTTCGCGAGGGAGGACTGCATCTCTGGTGGAAAAGCAGCAAGAAGCGCCTCCAGCGCCCGCCGATCCTGCTCGAAGTCGGCGTCGCCGTACTGTACCGCGTCCCACATGCGCCGCGCCTGCATCTTCACCTTCATCACCATGGATCACTCGGCGTAGTTGGTCTTGGTGAGCATGGGCCATCCGCCGCCGGCGCCGGCGTCCTTGACGACGGTCTGCACGACGGGAGGGGAGCCGGGCCGGCCACGGCGACCACAGCGCCGGTCCGGGGAAGGGGAGGCGCGCCGCTTGTGAGGGCTCCGCGCGCCAGCGTCCCGTCCGCCCCGCTCACGTCCACCGAGGCCACGTCCACCGAGGCCGCGTGCGTCGAATTCCCGCAGAGGTCGCGAGACGGGAGGCCCTCGTAGCCGCGCGCGCCCACGCCTCTGCGTCCTCGTGTGCCTGGCGCGCTTCCCGCGCAGCCGCCCGCGCCTTGGGCTCGACTTGCCGCACGGCCCGTGCAGCAGCAGCCGCGTCACCCTCAGCAACCGCCGACCGCCTGCTCCCCCCGCTGGAGGTGGTGGAGCCATGGGAGGAGTGGGAGGAGAGGGAAGGGGAGCGATTGGACCGGAGCCATGGGAGGAGTGGGAGGAGAGGGAAGGGGAGCGATTGGACCGGAGCCATGGGAGGAGTCGGAGGAGAGGGAAGGGGAGCGATTGGACCGGTTGGAAGATTGAGGATGGGTAAAGGGGAAAACCCCAGGTAAGAAACTAGGCTCTAGATACCATTTGTTAGAACCAAAGCATAGGTTTGGGGCTACAATTTCAGTTTCATTAGCCTTACCACAACTATGGCAGGTTGGGGAGTACATATAGGATAGCTTGCTTGCAACTAAAGCTACAGCATATTCCAACTACTATAGTAGATGCTAAAGTAGGATAAGATAGATGATAAGGGTGCTGACACAGGCACCAACTACTCTAGATAAACACAAGACTTATAGACCAAGTCTATCATTCTCCCCCTAAGCCTTGTGTGGTGCCTTCTGGGGAACTTGAACCATCCCAATCCTGGCGCGAAGCTCCTGGAACTTGACCCGCCCAAGGGACTTGGTGAGAAGGTCGGCGAGCTGGTCCTGGGTGTTGATGTAGCCGGCCTTGATGCTCCCCTCAAAATTAAGATGAATCTTAGTTTTGGTAGATGGTGTTGATATGAGATCAATTTAAAGTTTAATTAGCTTCATCTTTTACAGGGAACAAGCGGTATTTAGTTGAGTTTTGGAAGGAATTTTCCCATTGAATTCAGCTTATTAGTTTGTTTTCTTCAGCTTGACATTAACCTCAGACATCTCTGTGTATTGTGGAGTCTTTTATAGAATAGTTTGGCTACTGGTAGGGTGCCATCTATTTCTGACCTCCCCTATATAATCAACGATACCAGTTAACCCTGTCGCTACTAGTTTCATTACTTCACTGTAAAACTCACAAGTAAACTATGCCACAATAAAAGAATACTTGATTTTTTTTCCACGACATTACCTCAGAATCTGGATTTTCTTTGTTGGTTTCTTAAGATGTACAGTTTTTATCTTTTATATGCATACTTTATTGTTATCATCTAAGTAATGTCGTGCTCCTTTTCTTCTGAGGGGGATTGCTATTCTGATGCTGCTCATTTGTTGACAGATTTGCTAAAAGTAAGAGACAGTACATAGAAGCACAAGTAGAACATGCTAAAGAAGAGGCTATACTATCAGTTCTGAGAACTCAGTTGGCATCCCAACAGTCATATATTTGTCAGGATAGCCATTCTCTAAGGTATATGCAGGATATGCTTAATGACAGATTGACAGCTAGTGGACAGTAACTATAGTGCAGCAGCATGACATTATTCTTATTGGTTTCTTTGAATTCCAACATAAACAAGTGGAAATTTAACAAAATCCATTGGCATTTCTCTTATGACTAGTATGTCTGATTTGTGGTTTCACTTGTTTCATACTCAGGAGGAAAAACTCCGAACTTGCTGAAGAGCTCAAAGATCTTTCTCATCATGTGCAGAAATACTTATCTGAGGTAATTTTGTTACAAGAATTTTTTTCATTGATAGAACATGAGCACCCTAAGAAAGGTTTCTCTATGATCTCATGAATGATGTGAAGTTGCTAGGTTACAATACTTGAAACCTTGGTTTGATTTTTTTGCCTGTCAAGTGTCATGTACTCAAAGATTTTTCAACAATCTCCTAGCCATATAACTCATTCTATCAAGAGCTCATTCCTGTTTTAACTGAATTGAATGAACAAACAGTGAAGGGAAAGGTTTTCCAAAAAACGAAACTAACAATCACATACTTGTTCAAAATCATTTTCATGTTTTGAATGTTGTGTTCTACTGTTCTTCATCCTCGACTCCAGTACGCTGTTTTGAGATATGGTTACTCGATGCTCTGTTGCTCATAGTTTATCTTTTTATGTGTCAATTTCTGGTGTCTTTATCATCCATGTAGCTGTCCTACTGTACTTTACCTGTGTGAGTTCCAATTGTTTTCTGGTGGTGTACAAAGTTAATGTCTGTATTAATCATTGTTTCTTTGCACTATTAGCTTCCTTATATTTATGTGTTGCCCTTTATTCAGACTGTTACAGGCCTGTGTGCAGACCTTGCTCAGCTTTCAGGTGCAAATATTTTGGAAGGTGTGATCTTCATGACACCAAAAATATATAAACCTTTTCTTTTTGCATTCTCGAGTGAATAGTATGGCATGTTTGTAACTATGAATTGATGACCTTGTAGGAGACCACAATTTAAAGCTTCTGCGCCAGGAATGCTACATAAGTCATCAGAAGAAGGTACCTTATGAGTTTGACAATTGTTTGCAGCAACCCATCTTTTTACCTAATAAGTGGTCATGGAGACACTCTTTATTTATTTGCAGTTCATCAATCATCTGGTCAATCAACTTGCTGCTCACGTGTTTCTGAAGATAACCTGCCAGCTTGAAGAACAGATAAAAATATCGAGTGCCTACTCATTTCTGAAAGCTGTAGAATTGGAATTGCAAGGCTACTTCTCAGCTGTTGATGGCCGCCTGGTGATGTTGCTGAGTTTTATCCATTAAATTCAGCATATTATTTAGCTTCTTATCATTTTTCACTTGTGTTCTTACAAAATAGAGTATCTACTACATGGATATATAGGGCCGGTATCATTTAATTGATCAAGCAGCATCTGAAATGTTTGAAGAGGGATCGGTTGACGACAGTGATTCTTATCTTCATGCTGTGAGGGATATCCTTAGCAGTCACTCAAGTAAGCTGGCTTCGCTTACAATTCCCATGTCCACCTCTAGTTGGGATGTTTTTTTTTACTATCAAGCTGGAATAATCCATTCATCTTCTTAATATTTTGTAGGTTCTCAAGCAATGTCACCAGAATATGTTTCATCATATGGTTTGATCGAGCAGATAACAGAGCTGCAAGATGAGCTCCAGTACCTTCAGCATGAGGCTGAAAATGTTATTCCACGTGAGCGAGGAAGATGCACTGATGAACTGTGAGTTGTCCAAGCTCGTTGTGCCTTGCGATTCCTCCCAGTATCAAGACGACAAATGCGTCACAGCTGAACTTGACATTAACAAACCCCTTCTGCTCGAATAATATGTAAGCCCCTTGGTCTGACCATCCCATACTTTTTGACCTCTGGCAGATGCAGGATTATCCAAACACTGGAGCAAATTCTCGCTGTGCCCCTTTCTGATGAGCAACCAAAGCTTACACCATGGGTACGTTGCTCTCATCCCTCTGTCCTCTTTTTATTTCATATATGCTGTCACGAGTGGACTTCACAAATTTTTTTCTACTGCAGCCACTGGCGCAATCACTTGAAGACCTTGATTTGGTCAGCCAGCAAGTCTCTGCTTCCGTTAGTGAAGTGACACTAGCTAGGGACGAAAAGGCCGAGGTACTCTAACATTTGGGCATTTGACTTTTGCACTCTTTGTTACAATCTTGGGTTCAGGACACTTCACGTCTTTCCCTGAGTTGGTTTAAAGTTACTAGCAATATTTACGAATGTTCTGCAGATGTTGAAACAGCCTTCACGCAACGCGCAGCAGGAAAGGCAGGTGTTCTCAGATTTCTTCTGCCACCCAAAACGACTCGAGAATCGAGTGGAAGAGCTGCTTTCCCTCTTTAGAGCTCTACCTGAGTAGTGTCCATTTCATTTGCCAAGATGGGTGGAGGAACCCTTGGTCCTCTGATTTTTCAAACTGGCATCGTATCTCATTGCCTATTCATTTGTTTTTTTCTCGGGTTTGGACGACTGGAAGTGCAGTCATGCAATGGTATATCCTCACTCATCAGGCTTGTGCATCTATTGAAAAGCATGCCGCACAGTTTTACTAAGATATAAGACGTTTATGGTTTGCCCAGCCCGGCCGGCCCATTCCATATGGCAAATTAAGTTTGCACAATTATGTTGTTTTTATGCCTCTGTAAAAAAAATAAATCTCGTTTTTGAGTAGCCAATTAATCTTAAATTTGTCTAGATCTATAGAAAATAGTGTCAATATTTGTAAATCCAAATATGTTTGTTATGAAATATATTTTGTGATTAAGTAATCTAATGATACTTGCATATCATAAATGTTAGTTTTGTATATATGTTTGGTCGATCGATTGACTCCTAAAAGGTGAGATTTATATAGTTTTTTTTTTTTGGAATGGAGGGAGCACCGCTACTTTTTTAATGCTTACAGTATCTTTCTAAAAGCTTTGCAATATATACACCCAGCAGGCTCGCAGTCTATTTGACAAATCAGTTTGAATTGAAACATGTGTTGTATTGAATCACGTTCCTCTTTCGGCTTTCCTGTTCTGTTACGAAATAGAAGTAAAAAAAACGTCTTTTCAAACAGAGATTAGAACAGTAAGCTGACTGTCAAATAAATCTAAAAGTATACCCAGGAAACAACAATTAATGAAATCAATCACAGTACGAATCGGACCTCAAGCTCTGTTTGATGGTGATACGTGCCAAAGCAATATATTTGCAGTAACATTACTACAACAGTCAAACACTCCCACATCATAATTTTTCTAAAACAGAGAAGAGAAGAGAACATGCATATAGCGGCATAGCGCAGTGGTAGAGAAATTAGGAAAAAGTCGATTTTTAGCCATCGAATTTTTGTCGAAGTCTGAGAATGACCATCGAATTACAAAACCATGAATTTTTGGCCATCCAACTATCAAAACCGTTCATATTTGGCCACTCAACTCTTAAAACCATGAATCTTTGGTCATCCAACTCTCAAAACCGTTTATATTTGGCCACTCAACTCTTAAAACCATGAATCACGGTGCACTGTTCATCTTCTTCATTTAGCATGGCCATGGCCGCTTCCTACTTGTCGAAAGTTGGGGCCGATCCGTCCAGGCTGAAGCTCCACCCGAACGGCGATGGCGGGCATCCGATGGCGCCACAGCAGCCCCGCGTGTGTGAGTCCGGCGGCGGCTCGGCTGCAGCACGCACAGGCGGCGGCGGCGGCAGCAGCAGCACGCGCAGCAGCAGCACGCACACGCATGTCTGGTACTCTGGTGCACGCTCGCTGCGATGCCGCTGCCCCTCCACGCACACGCAGCAGCAGCCTCGTAGTTGTAGTGCTCCCTGCCAGCTCGCCGCGCCGCTCTCTGCGTTCGGCCGCTCGCTATGAACACTCGCCGCGCCGCCGCTGGCCGTTCTACCGCTGTGCGGCCGCCGAAGCGCTCAGCGCCGTGCACAGACGCGGCCCTCCCGCCGGGTCACCGTCCAACTCTTGCCGCGTGCTGCAACGCCGCTCCGAAGAAGGCCCATCGTGCTCATGCACCGCACCAGCCGTGCACGCACACCGCGCTGGCCGTGTACGGCTGTACGCACACCACGCTGGCCGCGAGCTCGCCACGTGGATCGCGCATGTTAACCGCGCTGCCCTCAGAGATGGAGCGCGCATGTTAGCCTCGCCACGCGGTTGCGGCTGGAGTAGCAGGTCCCTCAGCGTCGGGGACAGGCGAGATAATGCCGCCGACGCCGCCTGACTCGTTGCGCCTTGGTCCTCGTCTCCACGCAAGCTCGCCCCTGCCGCGCTCTGTCGCGCTGCACGCTCGGCCGCCACACGAGCTCTCCCCGGCCGTGCTCCGACGCAGCGGGGAGGCGCCCACACGCGGACGCGCCCCAGCCCAGCACTGTCGTCGTGGGGCTGCTCCCTGTTTGAGCGTGGATCGGCCGCCGTCGTGGATGGAGAAACTTACCAGCAAATGCGTGTATGGAGCTGCTCCGTCGGGAGTCGTCGCCTCCGCTCGCGTGCGCCGTCGCTTCCGCGGAAAAGACCGCCGTCCCAACTGCCAAGTGGGCCCAACTACCACGTGGCGGCCACGTCAGCAAGACCCCACCAAAACCGCCCGATGGTCAAATATGAACGGTTTTAACAGTTGGATGACCAAAGATTTCCGGTTTTAGAGTTCGGTGGTCGTTCACAAACTTTGCCAAAAGTTCGATGGTCAAAAACGGACTTCTTCCGAGAAATTATTGTGTGACATTTAGGTCAATCCAAGTAACCGAAGGCTACTGATTGTGCTAGGATTAATAGCCAGGATTCGTCACCTTTTCTTCCATGTGGTTGAGATCTTCCCAATGAGATATCTCAGGAAAGGCCTTCCCCATGGCCCATGGGTCAAAGTTTTTTTTTAAAAAAAACAGAAAAACTCTAGTTTCTTAATATTTTGGTAAAGAGCATCTCCAACAATTTTTTTTTAGAAAAAAGTACTTGCCAAATCATTTATTATTCTCAACAGTTATCTATAAAATAACCTTTCTAACTCACTCTCAGCGATTGCGGCCGCCTCCGGCCTCCGTGGCCACAGCCCCTCTCCAGCTAGCTGGGTATGGCCAGCTAGAGGCAGCAAAGAAAAACCACGAAACACTGCGGGGACAAAGAAAAATCATCTGACATAAAGAGCCAAACGATTCGATTACACGAGGACTCATACGAGGGATTTACCAAGCGTAGATATTTAGGAAGTTCAGATGACAAACTGTTAGATCTTAAATTACTGTTTCATGTTTTATACTAAAAAAACGTGTTTGGGAGTTGAATTAAGTGGGTGTTTGATGTTTGGAGATGCTCTCAGATCTACAGTACTAGTAGAAAACTGCAACACCCACGGGTCTTAGATTACTGTTTTGCTACGTGACTGAAAATCAAGCGTTGTTTGGGAATGACAAGAAATATTAATAAAGCTTAGGCCATATTTAGTTTCCAAAAATTTTCAAGATTCTCTATCACATCGAATGTTTGGACACATGTACGGAGCATTAAATGTAGACGAAAAAAAACTAATTACACAGTTTTGTAGAAAACCACGAGATGAATCTTTTGAGCCTAATTAGTCTATGATTGGATACTAATTAATAAAATACAAATAAAATGCTACAGTAAATTTGGCGCACTAAACACACCCTTTATTAGACTGTCCGCACCGGGTCCTGTACCCCATCCGGTACGCGTCCATATCAGCGCGGACGGCCTCCAGATACGAGATATCATCCAGCACGCACCCGTTGTCCTCCAAATTTGCCGGCTGCCAGGAGCTCCGCTATCTGCATGCAGACCATGCAGTGGGTGTGAGAGAGAGAGGAGAGAACATGCAGCGAGTCCCACTTTGTCAACTAACTAAAAATGTTATAACTCGCAGATCAAAAAATCAAATTAAATTCTGATTACACTATTAAATTTATTTCAATAAATTCTTCAAAATAAGATGTCACATGGATATATTTAGATAAAGTGACAAGTGGATCTCATAGTGAATAGAGGATGGATAGATACGAAAAATCTATATATTTTATGATAACGAAAATGAAATATTTTTTTTTAGAGAATAAATACGGAGGTCGATGAGTACGGATAGCGTAGGAAATAAAGGGGACATGAGCGGGTCCACGATAGAACCGCGCAAAGACCTCTCTGTACCGGTACCAGAGAGTCAGAGACCGCCCCCATCAACTACTACTCGGCTTCGCGACAGTACAGATCCGGCCGACACTTCGTCGTCAAGCTCTCGCCATTTCCACCTCCTTCCTCCGCCGACCTCGACGCAAGCTACAACTTCTCGCTCGCGCCTCTCCAGTCTCCAGGATCTGCCCTCGCCATGGTACCGCCCTCTTTCCCGGCCTCTGAATCCAGTCCCCTGTTCCTCTGTTCCTTCCTGCGTTTGCTGCGGTTCTTGGATGCAGGGACGGACCCAAATAGGGGGCCGAATGTTCCCTTAGAGTTCCCACGCTTGCTGATGCAGTGCTCTGCAAGTGCAAGCCTGCAACCTGACGGCTGACGCAGAGGTGCGCTAGTGCCAGGTGCGGCGGGCCAGCAGGTCAGGAAACCGCCCCGGGGGGCCGGGGCACGGGAGAGCACGAGCCAATGTGGAACGATTAGTTGGTCGCTGCTGTCAATTGTTCAGCGTGCGGCTTGATTTCCTCTACTAGACTGTAGTAGTTTCATTTCCTCTTGAGTTTTAGGCCCATGATAAGCAAAGCTTTCCTTTTCACTGCAAACAAGTACTGCTAACCATTGAAAGGACAGATAGCTTCCATTTACCGTATTTGTGAGCATGTAAGCTGTAACTAAATGCCAACCTAACCCACGACTCTGTTTATTGCTTTACGGTGCATTCGCCTCCCAACATGATGGCTATGACTTCAATTACAGGATAGGGAAGCCAAGAAAGAAGCGTTCAGGAAGTATCTTGAATCCAGTGGCGTGCTCGATACCCTCACGAAAGGTTTGTGTTCGATCCGCTTTGTGCCACTGTAAAACACTAGAGTTATGTAACTGGCTAGTTATATCTTCATCTCGCCGTGCAGTTCTTGTTGCATTGTATGAGGAGAACGATAAGCCTTCATCTGCGGTCGAGTAAGTTGACTCATGTATATCCACTAGTGACTGAGCAATCTTGGTTTAGTGATCCTAAGCATTTTTCCTGTACCTTCTAACATGCTTGCATACCCTTAGATTTGTTCAGCAGAAGCTGGGTGGCCCATCAATTTCTGACTATGAAAAGCTCAAGGCAGAGAAGTTGGATTTGCAATTGAAGTATGATAAGCTTTTAGAAACCCACAAGGAAACATGCAGACAGGTATACAATGTTACTGTGTAGGCAATGTACGCTACTCTGTTTACATGGCATACTTAATGTTCAGTAGCATTTGGTGTTACAGCTTTTTCACCATTTTTTTGTACGCAGATATAGATCTCCACAGAAATGTCATGTATGATTAAGAAGTGTTAGTTGTTATTGTCTTAAAGCTTACTGCTTGTTTGAAGTAATTCTGCTTATTTGGTGATGAAACTCTTGCATTCCAATAATGTACTCATTGCAATAATTCAGTCTTGAACTTAAGTGCTGGTAATGTTCTGAATTCCACTAGCCTGCATAATGTTCAGCTGTACCCAATTGGATGTGTTTGGATGTAGAAATACCAATATACATTAAAAAGAACTCTCATTTTCATCACACTATGATCTGGCAAAAATATTCTGTCCTGTAAGGGCAGGTTTCTCTCCTCAAGTCGTCATTCTTGTGTTTTGGTTCTATGCATAAAAATTTTAGTTAGACTGAAAGGTAGGCAGAATGTGCGGCAAGGAGTTGATATAATAAGCTAGATGGTATTTCTGAACCAGTTTATCCTGTGGATTTCTAGGTTCTAGTTAATTTGTTTGTGTTGTTTCCCCATATGACTGTTAGCATTTTAGACTCGCAAAGTCCTATGCTTTTAGGGAAACAAAGAGCTTGTATGTTCTGAGCACAAGATGGCATTCATCTGGAGTTCTGGACTGCATTTCAGTTATGATTTCACAATTTTGTTGTGAATCCCAAGCAAATTTTGCATATGATTTCGACATAATTGAAACTGGCATTGATCAGTTGTCTCTCATTTTGCAGCTGGAAGAACTTAAGAATATGAAGTACGGTGCACCTTGGAACTGAAACAACGTGTGTTGACATTGTAAATGTGTCATGAAGCATGTACTTTTTTACACCTCTGTCTGAATTATTGCTAAGCTCTTACTGAATTCATGTATCCGATTTTAGCCATATGGATCCCTTTTGGATATGAAGGCACCCAGCTCACTCCTGGTCCCGGATATTAGATATCAACAATGCAGGCTGAAGGATGTGACAACTATCATACTTGAACCATGAGCAATTGCTTAGCCAGTATCGACAAAGAGTGTGGTCTATTGAGAGGATATTTGGATCCGGTGACTAAAGTCTAGGTGTCACGTTGAGGTGTCGCAGGAGGTGTTTGGATACTGATAAAAAAAATAAATTACAGAATCCGTCAATAATCTGTAAGACGAATTTATTAAGTCTAATTAATCTGTCATTAGCATATGTTTAATGTAGCATCACATTGTTAAATCATGGACTAATTAGGCTTAAAAATTTTGTCTCGCAAAACAGTCTCAATCTGTGCATTTAGTTTCATAATCAGTCTACCCTCACTTTGACATGCCTTGTAAATCAGAATTGAGGCGATTTTCAGTGGAAGAGATATGACGTGCAACGATACGTGTCAAGATTGCTGGGGAAATTTCGAATAAAAACATGCTCAAAGAAATATTATTTTGTGAGTAATGCTAAAGGGAGATAATTTTTTTAGGGGAACTAAAGGGACATAATTGGATTAACTGATCGGTGGGTAATTATTTAAAATCTTCCTCGGTACGGTACGGAGCTCGGTAAATGTTATTTTGCAGTTCGGCCCCTCAGTCGTTGTACTCCTAGGCCTCCCGCCCGCAATGCCGTCCCCTTCCGCCTCCGCCATCGCCACCCGCTTCGCGGCCCACTGGATAGTTGACGCCCTCGCCGGCGACGAGTCCCTCGAGTTCTCCGTGCTCAAGGGTGAGGCTCCAAACCCTAACCTCCTCCGCTGTTCGCCTGGACGCTTTCGGTCTCTCACCTGGTCTGGTTGGTTATTGGCTTGTTGGTTTGGCGGTCTGCAGCGCTGGTGGGCTCCTCGTCGGAGCCCTTCGTGGGCGCTCCGGAGGCCACGCGTGAGCGGGTCGCGCTCCGGTGCCTGCAGGAGGTGGGTCGTCCGGTGGTAGCCGCTGGGGGTGATGCCGCGGCGACGGCGAGGGTGCTTAGGGTTGATGGCGGCGCCCGGTCATGCGAGGACGTGATGTTTCGGCTTATCAGAGAGGTGCGTGGTTCATCATATGCTGGGATGCGCACTCTCACGATCCACATTCGCCTTCCAATTTTGTCAGGTAGCGCAGAAGTTTTGTTGAGTGCTTGCGTTTGTTTCTGTTCATGCTTGGAAGCATTTCATTTGGAAGCATTTCATCCAGGGAATGGTGTCAGTGGGTAGTTATTTGTAGCCTCCCTGTTCCTAATTCGGCGTTGCTGCTTTGCTACTTTTGATTGGCCGTTGGTAGAACAGTAGTGGTGGATCCGTTGGGATGGAGCATGGAATATGTCCTGGAAGTAGGTTGTTGGCATTGGAGTATTGGGATTGGTATAAATCTGGGCAGAAATACAGGTGTCTCGTTGCAAATGTATCTTGCTGCAATGTCATTGTCACAACTTGTTGAAAGGAAAAAACAATGTAAACATATTGGGGTTAAATTTTTAGGAATCCCTCCCCATGGTAGCAACATGGATTTGTATTCTGGTGACATGCTCCGAGATATTCCCCAACATTGGCAAAATCCCATAGCTACTTCCTCTTGTTATGCCAATTATGTGTTGCCTTAGCACCAATTATCCTAGAACTGTTATGGCTGTCGTGACATTTCTGTTACTGCTCTGCTCCATATATGATTGTGAAGTTCTAAGAGATTACTGCATCTCCTTAAGATGGGTGTTTTCCCTGATCTTTTTGTTTTTGCAGAAATTCATTGTTGCCATCAAGCATGGACATTTAGTGTAGAAATTTTCCAATTATGTGCAGAGCCAGCCTATTGGTGCTTCTTTTTCATTAAGTGTGACTTTGAGTTTTTCACATTTTGAAAAAGTCATATGATTTTAGTTGTTTTTTTAAGAAGACATGTAGGATTTGATTATTATGAAGCACTTCCCAGTTTCTAGTGTATTTGAGATTTTTGATACATAGTAAAATTTGCAGGTTGAAAGTTCTGGAAAATTGGAGAAGGATTTGCTTCCACCTTTCAGTCAAGACATCCAGGAAACTATATGTACCAAGAAACTTACATTACCAGAAACTTCTTTTCAGCTAAAAGGAGTTTAACTGAAAAGTAGTTTCTGGTAATGTAAGTTTCTTGGTAGAATAATGGAAAATTGAACTTCTAATTTTCTCTTCAGCTAAAAGGAGTTGGCCCATGGATCACATCTATGACCCCACCATCCCAATTGGAGCACAATGGCACTGAACAATGTGACAATGATCAATCCCTTGACAATGATCAGTCCCTGCACAACAACCACGAATGTGTAAATATAGAGAAGCTTGTGTTCCCTACAGACAATGCTGAGGTTCAGCAAGCAAATTTAGTAGATGGAAGTGAAACAGGAAATCTCCAAAAGGATCCATGTACGCCCGACAGTAGATCTTGCGTCCCTCCGCAAGAAGATACTATAGATTGTGTTGGTTTAGGCGCCAGATCCCCAGAAAGGAGTCCTATTGTGGAGGGGAACATGTCAGTTGGATCTGTGCTTGGTTCAGCTGGCTGTGATGCACCTTTGCAGGGAAGCGTTACTGAGCCCTTTTCCCAGCAGGATAGAGAGGAACATACTGCCACAGTTGATGGAGAGGGGACTGATGATGGTAGCTCCAGCAATCAGTCATCTAAGGTTTCCAGTCATGAAGGACCGAGCGCTCATGCCTTCCTGGTTTTGACAGAATCAGCGGTGTCTTACCAACAGATGCACCTGAACCGGGGCACTTGCCTGAGTGCATAACCATGCAGGGTACAACCATGATTTCACAGCCTCACAGCAGGAAAGCTCATCTGAGTGCTCCGCAACATGAATGGGGCGAGAAAGTAAATCAAGATCTGCAAGATGTCTGCAAATTTTCGGCCAGTGGAAAAAGATCACGATCATGGGGAGCTGACTTTGCAAGCTGCTAGTGTTTTACTTTCTATAAGCTGCAATGATGCTATTCAAGGAAGTAAATCTGAAACCAATCTTCAACCAGGCAATGCTACAAAGGATACCACGGTCTGAAACCAATCTTAATAATCATGTTTTCTCTGAAATCAGCAGATTATTATTAATGTAAAAAGGGTAGAAATTCTTCATCCTTGGCTGAAGAGCTCATTGTGCACCCGGGAAATGGGAAATATTATGTACACTGCTTCTCTGCCTTCTGCATAGAATCCTATTTTCTTTTTTTTTTCCTGTTACACTTGATATATGTGCATTATTCACTCGTGATTGAGCCCTTGTATTTTTCTTCCAAAAAAATTAGAAAAGTTTTGCTATGCCTATGGTAATATCTGCACTGTTGAATCTAAGAGAAAAGGCATGAATATGCAAATTCTGAACAGTGAAGTGTTGGAGGCGTCAGCTGGATGGCAAAAAATGGCTGAGCCCAAATTTGGATGCGTCCCAAACCTTTAATGCATTATGCTATTGATGAATGATGATCCTAGACTGGCAGGTAAGTAATTATTCCTGTATCTTTTGGCCGTGGTATAATACTATCTTACTTATTAAGATAATAATATTGCAGCTGATGACAATATGAAAACATGATTATTAAAAAGGGCTAGTTCGTTTGGAGATAAGCTGACAGGTTCTGGCCATCTGCGAGTGAATTACCCAGCTAGCTAGGAATAGGATTCGGCCACATAGGCATGCTTGTTTATGTCAGCATTCTATCCAAGGCCTTGTTTAGATTGAAGAAAATTTCAACCCGATGAATAGTATCACTTTCGTCTTATTTGGCAAATATTGTCCAATCATGGACCAACTAGGCTCAAAAGATTCATCTCGTGATTTCCAACTAAACTATATAATTAGTTATTTTTTTTACCTACATTTAATACTCCATGCAAGCGGTTAAAAATTGATGTGATGGAGAGAGAGTGAAAAAACTTGGAATTTTGAGGGAAACTAAACAAGGCCCAAGTAAAATCATTTTGAAGACTACAGAGGTCCGTTTAGATGGTTTAAAATAGCTTAGGTTAGGACGATACTTAAGTTTTGTAGTTTAACTCCCATTAATATTTTAGATGACAAAGAAAGCTTTAAACCGGTTGCTGTGTTTGCCAGGTTCCTAAATCGGTTACCATTGCTAAGATTGTAATATCAGTAATATCAGGATTTGGGAGGAAAGAGGCCTGGGCACATTTTCTAATAGCCCAAGATTTAGGGTACGTTTTGTAAATGTGCGAGCATCCCAGAGCCATCGGTCGTGAGCTGGGGCGCGTTGGGTGCTGGGCGAGACGCCGGCCTAGGGTGCTGAGCTGGCGGCTCCGTCCGTCCCGTGCCGTCGAGATCTTCGTGGCCTCGGGCCTCTCCACCGTGCTCTCCGTCATCTGCTACACCGAGTTTGCCGTCGAGATCCCCGTGGCCGGCGGCTCCTTCGCGTACCTCCGCGTCCAGCTCGGCGACGCCGCGGCCTTCGTCGCCGCAGCCAACCTCACCCTCGAGAGCCCATCAGCACGGCGGCCGTGGCCCGGTCCTGGACGTCCTCATACTGCACGGGCGTAGTACGTGGTGGCGCTGGGGTGCTGCTGCAGCCTCGGCCATCCATGTATAGAAGGTGGAGTTTAGGGAGGAAGAAGGAACTGACAGCCGGCCCCACAAGCGGTGTCTGGCCTGACGGGAAGCTGCCGGTGCCGTTCGGGCTGGGCACGCAGAGAAAGACGGAGGCGTCAAGTTCCGCTGAGCTGGCGTGCCACGTCAGCAAAAATAACAAAATATTAGTTGGGTTACTGTTTTCTAGGTCAAATTTGCAGTTAGCGTAAAAGTGGCACTCGAAGAGGCGGCCACCGTAAGGGGCAAATAATTAGAAATCCCCACTGCGAGGGTTTAGAAATCCCCCAAATCTGAGTAAAGCCCCCGCCACCGACGCCGACCCTCTCCGGCAGCCGGTACGTTCCCTGTTCGCCGCATTTCCCACTCCCTGTCTCTCGTGCGCATCCATCCCTAACCTCACCTTCCCAACTCACAGCTTGTGGCATGGGCTGCGCAAGGGGGAGGGCGGTGGCGGGCCTCTACGACGAGCTGATGGTGGACATCCTCTCGCGCGTGCCCGTCAAGGACCTCCGTTGTTCCACGTGCGTGTCCAAAGCCTGGTGCGACCTCATCACCGACCCCCTCAACCGCAAGAAGCTGCCCAGACCCTGGAAGGCTTCTTCCACGGCAGCGCCGGTGGGCGTGACAGCTACAGGCATTTCACTAGCCTGTCGGGGAGCGGAGAATCTATGCCTCTAGTAGTCGACCCTTCCTTCTCCTTCCTCATGGCGAAGCTGCCTGGGGTCAAGCGCATGGTCCTTTTGGATTCCTGCAATGGGCTCTTATTGTTTGGGTGCACCCGAGAGGACAAGTTCGGGTACATCGTGTGCAACCCTGCGACCGAGGAACTGGTGACTGTGCCTGCCAGCTCCGCCTCTTGTCCGCCTCTGCCTCCACTGGAGGTGGGCTTTTATGTCGTTGTCGATGATGGGGATGCAAGATATGCATACACCTTTCTGATGTTTGACCCGGCTATCTCATCGGACTTCCACTTGGTCCAGATCTGGCAGAATAGGTCGATGGAGGAGGTGGAAACGGTTCACTCTTACTTGTCTGAAACCAGGGCATGGAGTGACAGGTCAAGCAAATGGAAGCGAGGTGAAAAGGGCGATGGATGGGGACTGTGGGGTAAAGCCATAGTCAAATCCACGTTTGGCAGGGCCTTCGTCAATGGTCTGCTGCATTTTATTGTCTACCATGTTCACAGACGGGAGGCTATGATAGTTGTGGTGGATGCAGAAGGGAAAACTTGTAGGATCATCAACTGGCATGGTAAGGATGTGGCGACAATTGCTTTTATTGGTCAATCCCAAGACCATCTGCACTGCATCGGTGTGAATCCACAAAGACAACAAGGCCATATGCACTTCACCCCGTTGTCAATTTGGGTTCTTGAGAACTATGATACACAAGAATGGATCCTGAAGCACAATGTGAGCTCTTCGCAATTCTTTGGATTACTGAGTCACCCAATCAAAGACTTTGCTATTGTGGCCATTCATCCAGATCACAATTCAATAATCCTTGTTCAGCACTGGAACCAGAAACTTGTATCATATAACATGGATAGTAAGGAACTGCGTGCTCTCCACACTCTTGGAGAGGGCTACCTGTTGCTTACCCCATATGTTCCCTGGTTCATGGAGTCATCGGTTCTTGCCACCAAGGATTGAGGTTGTTTCTTGTGGGGGACTTCGCTGAATGTTCAGCAAGAGCTTGATCTTTCAAGTATGGTGCAACTAGCAGTGTGGGCAAATCTACTAGAATTAGGTGGTGCAAAGTTGGATAAATCTACTATCTTTAGGTGATCTATTCTGCTGGTGCTTTATGTACCCCTTTTGTAATGCTGCTAGAAAGTTGTTTACAAGGCAACATTCAGGTTAGCATTACATATGCCAGTTATTTAGTTAATGCATAAAGCCATGAACTAGTTCGAGCTGCCCAAAAACGTCCAAATTATGAGTTTGAAATGCTACCCTTTGTGTTTCCATATTGATGTCTCCATCTTTTATATGTGCTTCCTTTTTCTCGGTCATACTAGCGAGCAATTACGGACTGAATTTTTATTTCCTTGATGCTGTATATATTTATTTATGTTGGAAATTGCATTTATCTTCCATAAGTTGCAGAGGTCATGTCTCAAAAATATTTGGACTGAGAGCTCTGTCACATTAAGCTCAAAGGTTGTCTAATCACTATGATTGATTGTTGCTGCTTGTTACTTGCATTCACTTCGAAGCAGAAGCTGAATCATGAATGTATTCTATTCAGCTATAGTCAATTGTTCCTTATGACAACCAGTCTAAGTGGAGGTAGTGTTTTTACATAGCATATTCTATAACTCTAAGTGAACTGTGGATTTTTCTTTCCTCTGTCCTGTACATGTGAAGAAATGAGAAAATATCTCATATAATATTTCTCTACTTGTTCTATCTTACAGTTTTACAATAACTTAGCCAATTGTTTTTACACTGAAGATGGAACAAAAAATATATCCCATATTTTGCCAAATGCCAATGTCCCTTTGTTTAATAAAATTTAAAGCTTAAAGAACTGGAGGAATTATCCTAGAAATCTTCCTAGTTGTCTACATGGTATAGCTAGTTTTCAACAAATGTTTTCATGTATGCTTGTGAAGAGTAAGTGGCACTATGTAACAGATGATGGTAAGTGATTGTATTATATACATTCTTTGCAATAATATAAATGCCTGATTCCATTTTTGTGAAAACCAAAAGTGAGTTTAACATCAGTTTCAAGATCTGCAGTGTAATACATACAGGGGCAATGCTCAAACCTACAGCTCTGACATCATTTTTTTACTGAATATGACAAATCCTATCTGTCTCGAAGTAACAGCCCTATAGAGTCTTTTCCTTCTGTTTAGCTGAAGTCTTCAGTTCTCCAGGCCTTGGGCCTTTTTTCAGTGGTTGTCCCTGAATCAACACACTTCCTTCCATGTTCAGTTTTCTCATCTGAACTTTGACTATCATAGGATCTTGTACCAGTTACTTGGGCTATGTTTTGTAAGTCCTAGATATACCCTAAAGCAATCTCCCCATTCAAACAAGTATGTACATGTGTAGCTTTCTTTCAAACAAGTATCCCCAAAGCAATTTTTTGTGTTGCTTCAGATCAAAAGCCTTGAGTGTACCTGTACAGTCCTTGAACTACAGCTGCTGCTCTGGTCACTAGTACTCCCTCCGTTCCTAATGTAGGTTGTATTAGTTGTGTTCTATGTCAAACACTCAAACTAGTCTAATATTGACCAAGGTTATAGAAGAATGGATCAATATCTCTCACATCAAAGTAATTATGTTAGATCAAACTTCATTTATTTGGTTTTGCAAATGTCAACACATATGCTAGTTATTTAGTTAATGCATGAAGCCATGAACTAGTCCGAGCTGCTCAACACATCCAAGTTGTCAGTTATGAGTTTGCCACCCTTTGAGTTTCCAGAATGATGTCTTCATCTTATATATGTGCTTCCTTTTTCTCGACCTTTATTAGCGCGCAATTACTGACTGAATTTGTGTTTCCTCGGTACTGTGTATGTTTAATTATGCTAGAAAAAGCATTCATCTTCCTCATGTAGTTGAGTCATGTCTCAGAAATGGTCGAACTGAGAGCTTTGTCAAATTATGCTCAAAGGTTGTCTAATCGTTGAGATTGGTTCTTGCTGCTGGTTACTTGCATTTGCTTCGGGCGTCGTTGAAAGGTCTTGATGGCTAGAGGGGGGTGAATAGCCTGATAAAACTTTCTACAAAGATCACTCAAACAATTTAATTAGTAACACAAATGGCGAGATGTGAGTTTTGCCTAGCCTAATGAGGTGATGCAAGCCACCTATCCAATTGATAATTATAGTTTGGTTCACACAACCGCCACAAGACAAACCGCAAGAGCAAAGCTACTACAACTAGAACTACACAAGCTAACAACTAAACAAGAACAACAACAAGTTAAACAAGAAGATAACAAAAGTAAGTGCAAGAGGGGATTTAGAATGTTATACCGAGGAGCGATGATTGAGCCAACCAAAGTGAATACCAAGATAGCCAATGAAGTAACCAATCACCGGGATGAAATCCAATTGATCAAACACAGTTGAGACACAAGATTTATCCCGAGGTTCACGTGCTTGCTAGCACGCTAGTCTCCGTTGTGTCCCCCTACACCACGTGGTTCGGTGGCTAATCAATATCACACACCGAGCCTCTCAAAAGGTGCCACAAGAACTTACCAAATGGTGAGAAGTTCCGACACGAGCAATCCACTAGAGTTAGAATTCGGCGCTCCGCCGGGGAACCACAACAACCCCTCACAAGACAATCACCGGAGCCGGCCATGAACAATCACCAACACGTGCCGGACCTCCATCGCTGCTCCAAGCCATCTAGGTGGCAGCAACCACCAAGAGTAACAAGAATTTCCGTAGCAAAACAATCCCCCAAGTGCCTCTAAATGCAAAGCAATGATCAATGCACTTGAATCACTCAATCTCACTCAAGAATCGCAATCGAATGCAAGGAGATGAGTGGGGAGAAGTGTGAGGGCGTTGGCTCAGCTCAAGATGCTCACAAGAATGTCAAAGTGCCAAGAGTATAGCCCTAGAGCCGGCCAACACATATATATAGAGGTACCACTTCGAAAAGAGCCGTTGGGCTGATTACGGGGGCACCGGACGCTCCAATGCTCATGCATCGGATGCACCCAGCAGCGTCCGGTGCTCCTGTAGCCGCCACGTGTCCTGAAAGCATCTAGGCCCCGGTGTTGGTTTCAGCAATTAATGACAACACATAATTACCATGACTAACGTGTGTTTTGCAGAAACATCGGTAAGTTAGGTCATGGAGATGATAACTGCTTTGAGCAATATGGCAGTCATGTCCCTTGACGGAAATCGTTTCGGTTTTCAAAGGATCAACGATAAGATTAAGGACGGTTAGTTCCGGATGTCAAGGTGTTGAGATACATCTGGAATAATCGTTAGGATCTTTGTTTCTTCCTTTGACCGTACTATGAAGAGGGGCATGAGCGAGTAGCTTGACCTAGGTGAGTCTTATGTTTAGGTGTGGTGCACACTTGTCAAACTTAGCACTAGGTAGCTCGAGAAAAGCTCAGAGTACAGTTAGAAGCGACTTGGTTCAAGTTGCATTGCGTTTGGAAGACGTTTGAGCTGTTTACCTATGACCGGACGCGGTCCTGGTCATGACCGGACGCGTCCGGTCAGTACAAAGTCTTAACTGCGTTTTCGGCTGACTGACCGGACGCGGTCCTTGAGAGGACCGGACGCGGTGGTCAGGCTGACACGTGTTCCAGAGGGTAAACAGCAAAGATCGGACGTGACTGTGAAAAAGACCGGTGCGTCCGGTCATGTTCCAGTAAGGTCCAGCGGAGACCTGACGCGTTCGGTCACCTATGAACGGACGCGGTCGTGCGTCCGGTCATGTTCCAGTAAGGTCCAGCGGAGACCTGACGCGTCCGGTCACCTATGAACGGACGCAGTCGTGCGTCCGGTCTTGTTCCAGTAAGGTCCCGTGGTGACCTGACGCGTCCGGTCACCTATGATCGGACACGGTGTTGCGTCAGGTCAAATTTCCAGAGAGCTCTTGCATGATCGGACGCGTCCGATCATCCCTGATCGGCGCGTCCGGTCATCTCAGACCGGCGCGTCCGGTCAGCACAGATCGGCGCGTCCGGTCTCTCAGTATAGGTTTCCGTTTTCGACCGTTACAACTGACCGGCGCGTCCGGTCAGTGCGCGTCTGGCTGTTTCGAAAGGTAACGGTTGGATTTGTCTGGGGGGTCTATAAATACAACCCCTCCACCTCTTTTAGAGGTCTCTTGCTCATTTGTTTAGCTGAGAAACACCTTTGAAGTGCAAGGGAGTGCAAGAGCCATAGTGAGGATTGAGATTTGCGAATTAAAGTTTGAGAATCCTCTCTAGTGACAAGAGTCTAGCAAGTGTGCATCCATCTTCTTATTAGACTTGTTGTGGTCAAGTGAGAGTTCTAGCTTGTTACTCTTGGTGATCGCCATCACCTAGATGGTTTGGTGGTGATTGGGAGTTCGGTGATCATCCGACGAGGTTGTGGGTGACCTAACTCAAGTTGTGAGCGGTTTTGGGTGATTCGCCGCGACGGAGTGTCGAAGAATCAACCCGTAGAGAGCACTTGATCCTTGCGCGGATCAAGGGAGAGCTACACCCTTGCGCGGGTGCTCCAACGAGGACTAGTGGGGCTGTGGCGACTCTTCGATACCTCGGCAAAACATCGCCGTGTTTCTATCCCTTACTTTCAAGCATTTACTTTCTTGCATTACTTTCATTGCTTGATTACTTTCCTAGAATTGCCTTGCTAGTCTAGGATTGGAACTTAGGGTGCATAACTTTTATCGGTAGAAACACAAGGAATACAAGTAGGCACTAGGGGTGAAGTTTGGCTTGTAGGATTTAATTCTTACAATTAATTTTTAGAAAAGCCCAATTCACCCCCCCCTCTTGGGCATCTTGATCCTTTCAATTGGTATCGGAGCCGTGTTGCTCTAAATTTAGGCTTTACCGCCTAGAGCAAGATGTCTAATGGGGAAGGACCACCTCCCACTTTTGAGGGAGACGATTTTCCATATTGGAAAATTCGTATGGAGGCGTACCTCGAAGCCATAGATGTTGGATGCCTTAGAGCCACAACCGAAGGGCTTCCCCCCATAAGGGATCCCGCTAACCCAAGTGGTGACGAGGAGAAATACGACCGGTGGAATGCAAAAGCAAAAAATGCAATCTACCGGGCACTAGGCAAAGATATCTTCAATCATGTGCGTAATGCCAAAAACGCTCATGAATTGTGGGAGAATCTTTGTGCTCTCCATGAGGGAACTAAGAGTGAGCGTGAGGAACGCTATCATGTTGCTTTAAAGAAAATTAATTCTTTTGAGATGCTTCCTAAAGAAAGTGCTAATGAAATGTACACTCGCTTGAATGTTCTTATAGAAGATCTCAATGCTCTTGGACTCACTAAAATGAGTCAATCGGATGTTGCAAGGAGGATCTTGAGTGTTCTCCCTATTGAGAAGTATGGACATATTGTCACCGTACTTCACCAAAGTAATCTCTCCACCGTAACACCGACTCAAGTATTGGGAAAGATCAATGCACATGAGATGTACATGCACATTACTCCGGAAGAGGGTTCATCATCTTCCAAGAAGAAGGACTTGGCCTTCAAAGCTAGCTATGAAAAGAAAAAGAAGAAGGGCCAAGCCATGATAGTGCAAGAGAGCACAAGTGAGAGTGATATTGATGATGAATCACTTGCACTCATGGTGAGAAGAACCACCAAGATGCTAAAGAAGCTCAACAAGAGTGGCATCAAGTTCGATGACAAGAAGAAGAAATTCTTCACTAGTACCAAAAGGAAGCCAATCTCCGAAATGGATTGCTTCAATTGTGGAGAACTTGGCCATCTAGCTCATCAATGCCCAAAGCCTCCAAAAGACAAGAACAAGAATAAGTACAAGGGCAAGAAAGATGATTCAAGTGAAGAAGAAGATGATAAAAGAAAGAACAAATCATACAAGAAGAAAGATGGCAAGAAAAGAGAGTTCTACAAGAAGAAGAAGGGAGGCAAGGCTTATATTGTTGGTGATTGGCTCACCGATATTGAATCATCATGTGAGTCCTCCGGCGATGAAAGTGATGATGGAAAAGAGAAGATCGCCACACTTGTGGTTGGGCCATCATCATCGTCATCAACGTCTTCATCACCATCTTCACCGCCATCCTCACCGTCATCATCCACTTCCCACCTATGTCTCATGGCTAAAGGTGATCGAAAGGTACAAAATAGTGATAGTGATGATAGTGATAGTGATGATGAATATGATGCACCTTCTTATGATGCATTAGTAAAATTGTTAAACAAATATTCTAAAATCATAAGGAGGACTAGAAATGAAAATGATGAGCTTCAACATGAAAATGAAACACTCTCATCTAAGCTTGAAAGTGTACATAAGACTAGGGATGAGCTCATAGATCAAAATGAAACTATGTCTTCTTCTCTCAAGGAGCTCAAAACCTCTAACAAGGAGCTTAGAGATAAACATGATAAAATTGAGAAGAAGCATGGTGAACTCATGACTAGACTCAACTCTCTAAAAGAAGAATATACTACATTGAAAATCAACTATGATACTCTTATTGTTGCTAATGAGCTAGCTCTTGAGACACATGATGCTACTAACCAAATTGTTAAGATTGATATAGCTACATCATGTGATGATTTGATTATTGAGAACTTTGAGCAAGGCTCTAGCGGCAAAGGCAAGAGTGTGGTTGAGGCCAATGACTATGATGAGTATGTCAAGCTCAAGAGTGAAAATGAGATGCTTAAAGTTGAGAACAAGAAGTTGTTGGCTCTTGAAAAGCAAGCTTCAAATGAGTCACTTATTGAAGAAAACAAGAAGCTCAAGCAAGAGAAATAGCATCTCAAGACTGGCCTAAGCAAGTTCACAAGAGGCCAACACTTGCAAAGTGAGCTACTCATGAACACCGTCATGAAGTTGGATAGGAGTGGCATTGGCTATTTGGCAAATCAAGAGAAGAAGGTCAAAACTCAACAACAACAAAGCAAGTCAAAGCCCAAGCCAAAGAGATATGTTGAGTGTGGACAAGAAGGTCATTTTGCTCATGAGTGCAAAACCCCACCACCAGAACCCTTGCCCAAGCATGCTAGACCCTTTGCTTTCAATGCTCACTACATGCTTAGAAAGGACTCTAGTGGAAAGATGAAAGTTATGTTCTTGGGTCCTCCTAACAAGAATAGGCCAAAGAAGATTTGGGTTGCCAAGTCACTAGTTGAAAAAGTTAAGGGTTTCTCTCAAGTTTGGGTCCCTAAACAAAAGGCTTGATCTCTTGTGTGTAGGTGAACTACAAGACCGGTGGATCTCATTGGGTGATTGATAGTGGTTGCACACAACACCTGACCGGTGATCCTCGTATGTTCACCTCACTTGAAGAGGATGGGGTATGTCAAGATAAGATCACATTTGGGGATAATTCAAAGAGCAAAGTCAAGGGTATAGGCAAGGTTGCAATATCAAATGATCATTCTCTCTCCAATGTGCTCTATGTTGCTTCATTGAGTTTCAATTTACTATCCGTTGGATAACTTTGTGATCTTGGCTATCAATGCTTGTTTGGTCCAAATGAAGTGGTTGTTACCAAGATAGATGACAAGCAGGTGATTTTCAAGGGTTTTAGATACAACAATCTTTATCTTGTTGACTTCATCTCCGAAGATGCAAACTTGATGACATGTTTGTTCACCAAGACCACACTTGGATGGCTTTGGCATAGGAGGCTTGCTCATGTTGGAATGAACACTCTTAACAAGCTATTGAAGAAAGAACTAGTAAGAGGCTTAAAGGATGTAAAGTTTGAAAAGGACAAACCTTGTAGTGCATGTCAAGCCGGCAAACAAGTTGCAAACACTCATCCAACCAAAGCCTACATGTCAACATCAAGAGTACTAGAACTCCTTCACATGGATTTGTTTGGTTCTACAACTTACAAGAGTTTGGGTGGAAATCTTTATTGTCTTATGATTGTGGATGACTTCTCAAGATACACTTGGACTTTCTTTCTTCATGACAAATCCAAAGTGGCAAGTTGCTTCAAGAAGTTTGCAAAGAGAGCTCAAAATGAATTTGAAGTCAAGATAAAGAAGATTAGAAGTGACAATGAAAAAGAGTTTGACAACACCAACATTGAAGCCTATTGTGATGAAATTGGAATCAAGCATGAAGTGTCATCAACCTACACTCCTCAACAAAATGGTGTAGTTGAGAGGAAGAACCGGACCTTGATCACTCTTGCAAGAACAATGCTAGATGAGTACAATACACCAGAAAAATTGTGGGCCGAGGCAATCAACACCGCATGCTATGCTTCAAATCGCCTCTTCCTACAAAAGTTCCTTTGCAAGACCCCTTATGAGTTGCTAAATGGGAAGAAGCCGGACGTCTCATTCTTCTGGGTGTTTGGTTGCAAATGCTACATCTACAAGAAGCGTCAACACCTAGGGAAGTTCCAAAGACGTTGTGATATTGGTTTTCTTGTTGGGTGCTCATCAAATTCCAAAGCATATAGAGTATTTAACCACGCCACCGGTTTGGTTGAAGAAACATATGATGTGGAATTTGATGAGTCTAACGGCTCCCAAGGAGCAATTGAGAATTGTGATGATGTAGGTGATGAACCATTGAGGGAGGCCATGAAGAACATGCCGGTAGGTGACATCAAGCCTAAATATGATGAAGACGATGTACAAATTGTCAATCCACCATCATCATCATATGTGCCTCAAGATGATGACAAGAATGAGAGAGTTGAAAATGAAGACACCCATGTCTCTCATCATCAAGCCAAGGCACAAGCACAAGACGTTGATGCTCCTCATCCTACCCCTCAAATGGTTGATTGAAGAAACTCACCTCTACTTCAAGCACATCCACAAGATCTCATCATAGGGAGTCCTACAAAGGGTGTAATGACTCGATCTCAAAAATTTAATTCTTTTGTTGAACATCACTCTTTTGTCTCTTGTCTTGAACCTAAGAATATAGAAGAAGCTCTTCAAGATCCGGATTGGGTGAATGCCATGCATGAAGAATTGAACAACTTCTTCCGAAATCAAGTATGGACACTTGAAGAGCATCCAAAAGGTGCAAGAGTCATTGAAACCAAGTGGGTGTTCCGCAATAAGCAAGATGATCAAGGGGTAGTGGTAAGAAACAAGGCAAGACTAGTGGCAAAAGGGTTCTCTCAAGTTGAAGGTCTTGATTTTGGAGAGACTTTTGCACCCGTTGCAAGACTTGAAGCCATCCGTATCCTACTTGCATATGCATCACATCATGATATGAAACTATATCAAATGGATGTGAAAAGTGCATTCTTAAATGGCTTTATAAATGAACTAGTCTTTGTTGAACAACCTCCCGGGTTTGAAGACCCTAGATATCCTAATCATGTTTATAGGTTGTCCAAGGCGCTATATGGGCTCAAGCAAGCCCCTAGAGCGTGGTACGAGCGCCTTCGGGACTTCCTCATTGAGAAGAGCTTCACCATTGGGAAGGTTGACACCACACTATTCACCAAGAAATTCAAAGAAGAGATCTTCATTTGTCAAGTATATGTTGATGATATCATCTTCGGGTCAACAAATGAAGACTATTGCAAAGAATTTGGTGAATTGATGTCAAAAGAGTTCGAGATGTCAATGATTGGTGAGCTAACATTCTTCCTTGGGTTTCAAGTCAAGCAAATAAGAGAAGGGATCTTTATCTCTCAAGAGAAGTATACCAAGGATCTTCTCAAAAGATTCAAGATGGAAGAATGCAAGCCAATCAAGACCCCAATGTCAACTAATGGACATCTCGACCTAGATGAGGGAGGTAAACCAATCGATCAAACTCTTTACCGTTCTATGATTGGTAGCTTGTTATACCTTACCGCATCTAGGCCCGACATCATGTTTAGTGTGTGCATGTATGCCCGCTTTCAAGCGTGCCCTAAAGAACCTCACTTAAGTGCTGTAAAAAGAATCCTAAGATATCTTAAGTATACTCCAAGCATCGGACTATGGTACCCCAAAGGAGCTAGATTCCAACTAGTTGGCTACTCCGATTCGGATTATGCCGATTGCAAAATTGATAGAAAGAGCACATCCGGAGGGTGCCATTTGCTTGGGAGATCCTTAGTATCATGGTCATCTAAAAAGCAAAATAGTGTGGCTTTATCCACCGCCGAGGCAGAATACATTGCCGCGGGGGCTTGTTGTGCACAAATCCTATACATGAAACAAACCCTCCTAGACTATGGAGTTGTTCTTAAAAAGGTGCCGCTTTTATGTGACAATGAAAGTGCGGTTAAAATTGCTAATAATCCGGTACAACACTCTCGCACCAAGCACATTGATATCCGCCACCACTTTCTAAGAGATCACGTTGCTAAAAATGACATATCACTAGAAGGTGTAAGAAGTGAGAATCAATTAGCGGATATCTTCACTAAACCTTTGGATGAAGCTACCTTTTGTAGGTTGAGAAGTGAACTAAATGTGCTTGATTCTAGTAACTTTAAAAGATGAGCTTGTGTTGTCCCTTGCATTGCATTTGTATTATATGTCATGTTTAATTACCCGCAATGCATCTAGGGCTTGACTAACATGGTTATGATAACCCTCCTTTGGAGGAGTGAAGAAGCCTAACCGTGGATCAAACTTGACAAGCAACCTAGCTTTACTTACTTGTTTTGCATTGCATATGCATGGTTGTTGTTTTGTCGTTCCTTTTCGGTTAAGTTTTGAGCAACCTCTGTGTTCGCCCATGGGTAGAGAGAGCATTTTGATGCTCCCAAGGGTTCAAAAGCTCTATTGCATGGCCATACGTTGCTCCTCGGGTGTTTGTTGCCTATTTTCCTAAAAATAATATTAGCCTAAGGCAATCTATTTTGAGAAACTTGAGGGTTTGAGTGAGGTCACTCATATCTTGTTCCAATTGGTGTTTATCTGTGTCTCTTTAAATTGGAACTTGATTGGGAGAAGTCGCGTCTAAGTTCGGAATGAAAAAGGGTAAAAAACAGTAACCGGACGCTGGACCGGACGCTGCACCGGACGCAGTGTTGCTTCACCACCGCGTCCGGTCCCGGCGACCACCAGCGCGTCCGGTCATCCTAAAGACTGTCTTCTGATCTAGTGATCGGACGCTGCACCGGACGCGCCCCTGTTGACCACCGCGTCCGGTCCCGGTAACCACCACCGCGTCCGGTCATCCGTCTCAGTTTTCTGGGCAAATCAAAACCGGACGCTGTCAGCGTCCGATCATGGATAATCGGACGCGTCCGGTCATTCTAGGAGCTTACTGGAATGTGACCGGACGCTGCCTCTCCGCGTCCGGTCACATCGACCACCGCGTCCGGTCATCGCGTTTCGAGCGGATCTAACCCCTCATATAATCTTTCGCATTCCTTCGTTTTTTTGCCCGTACACTTGCAACCGCCGCCTCCATGCCCTAGCGGGCCGCGCCGCCGCTCGCCGGAGCACCGCCGCACCGCCGCTCATCGGAGATTTCCGCCGTGCCTGCGCCACCACCCGGCCCCTGCGGCCTCTCCTCTCTCGCGCGCGACCCGCTTCCTCCACAGCGCCCGCGCAGCCGCCGCTCTCTGCGCCGCCACCGCCGCACCGCGCCGCCGCCGCCACCGCCGTGAGGCACTGCTGCGGCTGCCAGAGACCATCCTCAACCTCCGGCCAGTCCCTGCCATCGTCCTCATCCTCGACCTTCGTCCATCGCGCGTGGCCCTAACCCTAGGGTTCGCACCTCCGTGTCGCGTTCGTTCGTCGTTGAATCGTCCTTCGCGCGACGTCTTCACTCCGAGGTTGTTTTGCACTTCCTTGATCTTCGTATTATGGTTTGTCAAAATTTTGTTTTCGTTAACCCTAATCGACTTATGTTTCGGCGAATCGGCGCTCGTCCGGTGCGTCGGGAAGTCTCGCGACCTAGGTCACCATTTTCTCGTCGATCCGAGGTAGCCATCGAGTTTCGTTTCACGTCTTATCTTATATGCTTGCTACCTCTAGGGTTTTGTACCTTTAGATTATATATGTTGCTTATAGTAGATCCATCTATTCCGTCTTTTCAGCGAGTTTGTCGGTGTGTCGGGGTGACTGCTGTCCTGTTGATTGGATCCGAGGCTAAGCCTGCGGATACGGATTGAGGCCAAGCCTCTCGAGTGTCAGTACATCATCTTTCAGAGGTTTTCCGACAGTGTGACAGCATGGTTCGTTGCAAGAATGCCGGTGGTGCTCCTAGTGATGGGGACGACAGTCCTCCTCGTCTGTCTGAGGTTGCGCGTGGTAAGCGCATAAAGATCATGGCCAGAAAGAAAAAAAGACTCTCACTGATGCAGAGATAGCTCAGGCAGTGGCAGATGCAGCAGATGTAGTAGAGAGGGGTGGCAGGAGCAGTGGTATACGCATTGGAGACAGTCGTTTTCATCTTGAAGGACGACAGCTTGGTACAGAGACCACTGAGACCACTGAAGGCACAGAAGTGCCAATAGATGCAGATACTATGTCAGTTGATCCACCTACAGCACCTTCAGAGGGGACAGCAGAACAGGCAGCTTAGACTCCATCACATCGCCGATCCACACGCACACGGACTCCGGTGACTCCTAGGCCAGAGGGCCAGCGTCGTGGAGGACGTCCACCTCCGAGAGTTAGAGGTACACCCCCAGTTGAGCACTTTGACCTGAGAGGTGCTACTGCACGTCAGGTGCAAAGTTTGAGATTTGTTGAGGTCAGCCGGTGGTTCCTACCTCAGAGAGACTCTAGAGCTTCAGAGGGATTCTATACTCCTCTCCAGGAGGATTTTTACAGAGCTCTTGTTGACAGTGGCATTGCTTTTCGACCATAGAGGGTCTGTCGCATTGAGTCACTTATTGAGGTAGTGGGTGAGCAGCTACGTCCGCATCTGTCCTATCTACCAGGCCTGTCAGATTTTCTTGGACGGACAGGTGCATACTGCGGCACTTGGGTTAGGGAATTCTATGCTTCATTATGGATTGATCCAGCCCATGAGTTCATACACTTTGCATTCAAAGGCCGCGACTGCAGACTGTACAGCTCTAGAGTACGGAAGATTCTCAGACTCCCAGCTTCAGACATGAAGATCCACCAGCTCTGCTTCGGTCAGACAGCTCCACCTAGACGCCCTCATGGCGGTTCTGTGCCACCTACAGACCTGATCCGACCCTGCTTTTGTGAGCCTTTTGGCGAAGGGTCTCGTCGTATACCTGCCAGTCTGACACCGCTTGCCTGAGTCTTGGATGCTATTGTCAGACGCACTCTTCTTCCTAGACTTGGTTACAGAGAGAGACTGACCAGGATGCAGCTTTGGGTTGTTCACCACCTTCTTTCACAGACACCTTTTGACATTTGGGATCTTATGGTCAGTGAGATGGAGGACACCCTGGCAGAAATCTTCAAGGGACACCGTCAACTGCCCTATGCTCATTGGATCTGTTTCATCATCAGATCTGCACTTGAGCTACCTTCAGAAATAAGTGCTGAGTTAACTGAAACCACTACTGCTTTTCCTGAGTATGATATTCGTCAGCTGTGGGCTTCAGTTACTAGAGAGCAGACCCCTGCACCAGGACAGAGAGAGAGACCTGAGGTGTCTGAGACAGCGGCTGAGCAGGATGCGACCATACAGGGTCTTGCTGAGGCAGAACTTGCAGATCTAGATGCTCAGCCCGCTGATATAGCTGAGGATGAGGCCTCTGACAGCACTGATGAGGACTATCAGCCCATCCCCAGGTATCGGTCTCCTCGGCCTCACGACCACGAGGCCGATGGTTCTGGTTCAGCCTCCCGCTCAGACCCAGCCATGGTGGCTATACTTGAGAGGCTGACCCAGGCACAGGAGCGACAGGAGCTTCAGCTATAGAGACAGGCTCAGGACACAGCTGCTGCGTTTGCATAGATACAGGCTCGACAGGATGAGTTCCAAAGACAGCAGCTTGAGATACAGCGCCAACAGGTCGAGATGCAGCGTCAGCAGTATGAGATGCAGCGACAGAGTGCAGCCAGCCAGCAGCAGTACTTGGAGCTTCTGCGTCACCTTGTCACAGTTGGGGCTCCTCCATCTGCATCTATCCTGACTTCAGCTTTACCATTCAGTGGACCTTCAAGTCAGGATCAGCCGAGCTTTCAGTTCACATCTCCACAGCTGTAGGTTCCTCAGTCGTTCCAGTCCCCGAGCTACACGCCTATTCAGACGGGGTTTACTCCTTCAGACCAGCCTCGCCCTCACATGTTGACCGGCACACCGTTCTTTGATCTGAGTGCCACATATAGCGAGTTGAATGGTCAGCCGATGCCCTCGCACACCACAGTTGCTACTTCATCAGGGTTGTCAGGTTCAGAGGCAGTTTTCCTTCCAGTGACAGGGACAGGCACTACAGAGACTGTTCCGTCGTCAGTTGCCTCTACAGATTCCCTAGCTTTTGGCTTACTTCAGGCTCAGGTCACAGAGACTGCTCCACTTGTCGCTACTTCGGCAGCACCTGTTCCTGTTGATTAGACCCAGACCGCTTCACAGCCGCGTGCTCCTTTAGAGGGTCAGCCAGATAGCTCCGAGTCCGAGGGAGACATCTCACAGTTTGTGATCACTCCGCGCTCCTCGGCACCCGACTCGACTTCGTATGTTCCCCCGTCAGATCCTTAGATTAGTTTTTGGCGGTTGATGCCAAAGGGGGAGAGAGAGTAGATTCAGGGGGAGTTTTTTTTTGTTAGGGTTTTCGTTCTTTTCTTGTGTGCTACTCTCATGCATCATGTTTACTTTACAGTAATTGTATTCGTGTGACATGTGATCTTATGAGATACCTTAAAATCTTTATGGTTTATCTAATCACAGCTTTAAATCATGTCACTTGTTTATTTATAGCTCATAAGGTTGTGCTTCCGTGCCTTTCTCTGATTTCATATGAGCTATTTTCTATGTGTACTAACTTTTCATGTCTTATCTTATAAGTACACTCAGTTGGCTTGGAACACATAAGCATTGTCTAACCCCTTGTGCTTACAGCTGTATGCTTATGTGAACCAAGCATGATCGAAAACCTCAACTCATATCTTCTGAATCTAAGTGTTGTCATCAATCACCAAAAAGGGGGAGATTGAAAGCATCTAGGCCCCGGTGTTGGTTTCGGCAATTAATGACAACACATAATTACCATGACTAACGTGTGTTTTGTAGAAACATCGGTAAGTTAGGTCATGGAGATGATAACTGCTTTGAGCAATATGGCAGTCATGTCCCTTGATGGAAATCGTTTCGGTTTTCAAAGGATCAACGATAAGATTAAGGACGGTTAGTTCTGGATGTCAAGGTGTTGAGATACATCTGGAATAGTCGTTAGGATCTTTGTTTCTTCCTTTGATCGTACTATGAAGAGGGGCATGAGCGAGTAGCTTGACCTAGGTGAGTCTTATGTTTAGGTGTGGTGCACACTTGTCAAACTTAGCACTAGGTAGCTCGAGAAAAGCTCAGAGTACAGTTAGAAGCGACTTGGTTCAAGTTGCATTGCGTTTGGAAGACGTTTGAGCCGTTTACCTATGACCGAATGCGGTCCTGGTCATGACCGGACGCGTCCGGTCAGTATAAAGTCTTAACTGCGTTTTCGGCTGACTGACCGGACGCGGTCCTTGAGAGGACCGGACGCGGTGGTCAGGCTGACACGTGTTCCAGAGAGTAAACAGCAAAGATCGGACGTGACTGTGAAAAAGACCGATGCGTCCGGTTATGTTCCAGTAAGGTCCAGCGGAGACCTGACGCGTCCGGTCACCTATGAACGGACGCGGTCGTGCGTCCGGTCGTGTTCCAGTAAGGTCCAGCGGAGACCTGACGCGTCCGGTCACCTATGAACGGATGCGGTCGTGCGTCCGGTCTTGTTCCAGTAAGGTCCCGTGGTGACCTGACGCGTCCGGTCACCTATGATCGGACGCGGTGTTGCGTCAGGTCAAATTTCCAGAGAGCTCTTGCATGATCGGACGCGTCCGATCATCCCTGATCGGCGCGTCCGGTCAGCACAGATCGGCGCGTCCGGTCATATCGACAGGCGCGTCCGGTCAGTGCGCGTCTGGCTGTTTCGAAAGGTAACGGTTGGATTTGTCTGGGGGTCTATAAATACAATCCCTCCACCTCTTTTAGAGGTCTCTTGCTCATTTGTTTAGCTGAGAAACACCTTTGAAGTGCAAGGGAGTGCAAGAGCCATAGTGAGGATTGAGATTTGCGAATCAAAGTTTGAGAATCCTCTCTAGTGACAAGAGTCTAGCAAGTGTGCATTCATCTTCTCATTAGACTTGTTGTGGTCAAGTGAGAGTTCTAGCTTGTTACTCTTGGTGACCCAACTCAAGTTGTGAGCGGTTTTGGGTGATTCGCCGCGACGGAGTGTCGAAGAATCAACCCGTAGAGAGCACTTGATCCTTGCGCGGATAAGGGGGAGCTACACCCTTGCGCGGGTGCTCCAACGAGGACTAGTGGGGAGTGGCGACTCTTCGATACCTCGGCAAAACATCGCCGTGTTCCTATTCCTTACTTTCAAGCATTTACTTTCTTGCATTACTTTCATTGCTTGATTACTTTCCTAGAATTGCCTTGCTAGTCTAGGATTGGAACTTAGAGTGCATAACTTTTATCGGTAGAAACACAAGGAACACAAGTAGGCACTAGGGGTGAAGTTTGGCTTGTAGGATTTAATTCTTGCAATTAATTTTTAGAAAAGCCCAATTCACCCCCCCTCTTGGGCATCTTGATCCTTTCATGTCCCTGCTCGTTCAAAGATCAACGGTCGATTCAGCATTCACCGGACGCGTCCGACGCCTGTGCTCAGCGTCCGATGCGGTCCAGTAAGGGTCCAGAGCCAGTTTTGACGCACCGTACGCATCGGATGGCACGTCATCGGACGCTCCAGCGTCCGGTGCATGCAGAGCTTCACGAGGCTGCCGACGATACCACTTCACCGGACGCATGAACAGTGCATGGCCAGCGTCCAGTGCGAAACCCTCGGACGCGCTGGTGCACCACGCTACACGGCGCTGCCAGATCAGTAGGCACCTGACGCTGGCACCAGCGTCCGGTGCTACAGAAAATAGCATTTTCGTCTTCGTTTATTCACCTCTGACGTAGGGAGAGAGGAACCCAAACCCCTCTCTACCGCTCAAACTCCACCGCCTTCGCAAATGTGCTAACATCACCAAGTGTACATCGTCATGTGCAAGTGTGTTAGCATTTTCACAATCATTTTTCGAGGTGTTATTAACTTTATCCAAATGCATATGCTCAATGAAATATCACCTAGAGGCACATATAGGACTAGAATTGATATGGCAATTCCCATATTTATAGTACGGCTATCTAACCTATAATATAACCACACCCACTAGGTGTCTTGGTTACCAAAGTACAACCCCTAGCATATACCTTTGCCTTGATCATCATAGGGTTGCACCTTGTTACTCCTTCATCACCATGGTAAGCATTTCATCATCCACACTTGATCATCATGCTTCACCATGCTATGTGCTAATCATCCTTTGCTACATATAATCTTAAGCACATGATTAACACTTGGGTATTGTCACTAATTACCAACACCAAACATAGAGCTTTCAGTCGTGCATAAACTGAATCATGAATGTATTGTACTCAGCTATATAACTCCTTATTACAACCAGTCAAAGTTGAGCTAGTATTTGTACATAACATAATCTAGAATTGTAAGTGAATTGTAGATTTTTCTTTCTTTTGTCTTGTGGATGTGAAGAAATGAATATATATCCCATATCATATTTCTCTACTTATTCTATTTTCTAGTTATATAATAACTTGGCCAATTGTTCTGATGACGTTGAAGAAGGAACAAAAATTATCTTCCATATTTTGCCAAATGCCAACGTCCCTTTGTTTAGTAGATTTAAATTTTAAAGAACTAGGAGCATTATTATCCTTGAAATCTCCGTAGTTCGGTAATTTTTGGAACCAGGCGTCCGTCCGCCCGGACGTTTCGGTTGGTGGGCCACGACAACCCAAATAACCCCCTCCTATCCACTGGTGACCGCAGTTTGTACAAAAAAATCGAGCAGAGCTCGGTCGCGCACTGCTCCACCCACGCAGCTCGCGGCGGCTGGCCGGGGCGGCCTCCGCCCACGCTCATCTCGTGCTCGCCGTGGCCGCCTGCGCTCATCTTGGCCAGGGCGGAGGTTGCCCAGCTCGCCACAGCCGGGGCGGAGCTTGCCCGCATGTAGCTCATTGCAGCCTAGGCGAAGCTCGCCCGCACGCATCTCGCGCTCCGCCTGCCCAGTTCGTCATGGCTGGGGCAGAACTCACCCGCGCGTAGCTCACTCTGGCCAACTTGCTGCGGCCTTCTCCACGGAGCAGCAAGCTCCGCGCCACCGGCGAGCTCTACATCGGTGAACTCCATGCCCGATAAGCCTCTATTTTCCTAAGCAACACTGAGATGTCGCACTGAAACCGCATGTCGCAAGCATATGTTTCAAGTGTTTCAGATGTTTCAGAGGTATGTTTCAAGTGTTTCACGCGGATGTTGCAAAAGTATATCGGGTTTGCATATGTTGCAATGATTGTACACATATGTTGCAAGTTTTTGTTCTCAATGTTTCATATATGTTTCTAGACGTATGTTGCAAGTGTGTTTATTTAGATGTTGCATAAGTTTCACACATATGTTGCAAGTGTTTTATTTGGATGCTGCGTATATTTTACAATAGTTTTTAAGTGTTTTCGGGTGTTTTTGCAAGGGTTTTAGATGTATGTTTCAAGTGTTTCATCTGTCTTCAGACGTATGTTGCAAGTGTTGCATCTGGATGTTGCAAAAGTAGATCGGGTGTTGCATCTCCCTTCTCACTTTCTACTGCCTCGTCTCGGTGTCTCCTTTCGACATCGGCTGGGCATCCACCCCCTCCCCTTCTTTCTCGACACTGGTGACATTCGGGTAGGGATGAAAACGGATCGGATACGAACGGATATCACTGATATTACATTTGTTTTTATATTTCTGTTCGGATTCGGACTCGAATACGAATAGTTTCAGTTATGCCGGATAGGATACGATTGTATATCAACATCATAAATATGTGATTTGAGTATTCGAATACGGATACAGACTCGGATGTTGAATATCCGGACTCGGATATGGACAGATCTAAACCCCTTTAAACGAACTCGGTCTCGAATACGGTCGGAAAATATCCGTATCATTTTCATCCCTACATTCGGGGCGGCGCAACCCTCACGTGGTTTTTGCAAGTGTTTCATCTGCCTTTAGACGTATGTTGCAAGTGTTGCATCTTAATGTTTCAGAATTAGATCAGATGTTGCATCTCCCTCCTCGCTTTCTGCTGCCTCGCCTCGGTGTCTCCGCCTTCTCCTAGCGCCGGCTGGGCGTCCACCGCCCCCGCGCCCTTCTTCCTGGTGCTAGTGACGCTCGGGGCAGCACGGGCCCTGCATGTGAGTGAGAAACGGTTCGCAAGCGCGGGCGTCTAGACGCTCCATCCGTCCGAGCATCTGGGTGCTAGCAAACCGTTCCTAGTTTACGGGTTTCTATCAAAAATATGGTATGTCAGTCAAAAATAATTTTTCTTTTGGAGGAAGGCCAAAAATATAAATGAGTGCCAACTTATGTACGTACAGCATTCTTAAATCCAACAGTTCATAAGCTGGAGCAAATTTATCCATAGCACTGCCAGCTGACGTGTCTTGCTTAGAATTTCTAGAAAACTTATACGATACAGCTGTTCTAAGTATCCCTTGGTTGATTTATTGTTTTTTAATAGTGGGATTACTTGGCTGATCTATTGTTTTTTAATAGTGGGATTACTGTTCAAGGAGAAGACATTGCATTATTTTTCTCAAAGTTGGTTTACATTTTGTGTGAGAGCTTTGTTGATGGAGTGGAAGCAACAAAAAGAAGTTTATAGCGCTGGTATCCCATGGAAAGTTAGAAGATGACATTTTTTAGCAAAAAATAATCAAAATTATATTTAGAATAGCGTCGTGACTCGTGACAAGGCCGTTGGGCCTAATTAGCATCCATCCCGCGCACGCCATAGCCGTTGGTTGTGGATGACTGATGAGTTGGACCTCCCTCTAAAAAAAAAAGTTGGACCTCGGTCGCTCCTCTTCACGGTCCGGCCTCCACTTCACTGCCCCTGCCCGGTAGACTACCCGCACTGGGACCTTTATCCCGTCTGCTACCGCTCTTTGTAGGTTGGAATTTGCTGCAGCGGCACACGGTACAGCATCCGCTGCGTCCGCTCGTCCGGCAATCCTAGCGTCTAAAAAAGGCAAACACTATGTCAGTGACGGGCCTAGGCGAGCATGCACCACACGGGAGGAATAGGTGGTGGGAGGAATAAGTGGCGGGCCCCACTCTTTGAACACTTAAAAAAAAGTTATAACTCACAAACAAAAAAACCAAATTAAATTCCGATTGCACAATTGAATTCGTTTCAATAAATTCTTTAAAACTAGATCTCATATGGATATATTTAGATAAAGTGACAAGTGAGTCCCATAATGGATAGAGTTTGATATAAAGAATGGATGGGTGCAGAAGATTTGGGTATAGAGGAGAAAATCTTGATGACTAGAACGTATAGAGGATGTCCATAAGTGCGGATAGTCTCACGGGCTCACCCCCATAGAGCTCAGGTGCGGGAGGGTTCTGTTCCGGCCTTCTGGGGTTTCGAAATTCCCCATTCTATTTCGCTTCCCCATCTTCTTCCTGTGCACCGCCCAGCGCTGGCGCCGTCGATCCCGGCCATCTCCGGCGATCTCTGGCGGCTGGTAAGTTCCCTTCGCCACCCTGTGTTTTTGTCTCTCCCGCACGCGGACATCCCATTCGCATCTTTAGCTCGCTCCCCCGCGCTCGCAGGTTGCTCAATGGATTGCCCCAAGCGGAACTCGCTGGCTGGCCTCCCCGACGAAGCCATGTTGGAGATCCTCGCGCGCGCCCCCTTCAGGTCCGTCTACAGATCCAAGTGCGTCGCCAAAGCCTGGTGCGACCTCATCGACGACCCCTTCAACCGCAGGAGGCTCCCCCAGACCTTGCAAGGGTTCTTCTCCATGTTCCCTCCGATGTGCTTCCGCTACGGTAGCGACTTGAAACAATTTTTCAAGTATTTGGCGTTGGCGAGTCCCGTGCCTCTCGACATCGACCCTTGCTTGTCCTTCTCCTTCCTGATGAAGCTGCCCGAGACTGAGAGCGTCTCCTTCCTAGATTCCTGCAATGGGCTCCTTCTCTTCGAGCACTGCCCGAGGTCGAACCCGTATGACATATTGAGCTATACCGTGTGCAACCCAGCCACAAAACATTGGGCGACCGTCCCCGTCTGTGTCTGTTGTCCGCCACCAAAAGCTCAATCACAAATCGAAACCTATTTGATTTTCGATCCAGCTCGGGATGTCTCCCCTCATTTTCATTTGATCCAGTTCTGGACGGGGGTCTGGGATGAGGAGGCCCCATTAACGTATGACGAAATCGCGATGTTGGAGCTGTCAGTGCACACCTACTCGTCTGAGTCTGGGGTGTGGAGTCACAGCCAAACTGACTGGAATGAACAGGGACAATTGGAAGGATGGCGTCATCAGGGCATACTAAAGTATGGGTGCCATCAGCGAACATTTGTTAATGGCATCCTTCATTTGATAGTTTCGGATTTGGATCGACATCAGATAGTTGCTGTAGATGTACAAGGGAAGACCAAAAAGGATTATCACAATGCCAGCTGCAGCAGAGGGGAGGCTATGGTACTATACTCCTTGCATTGGCCAATCCCAAGGACGCCTGTATTACATAAACCGAGATTTTGATGCTCATGACTCTAGACAGGTGCAGAGCTCTGAACTGTCCATCTTGGAACTTCAGGATTATGATACACAAGAATGGGTGTTGAAGGATACTGTGAGCTTTCTTAGCCTCTTCAGAAGAATGACAGCCCACATGTGCGACTTTCACTTCGTTGTCATTCATCCAGATCGCAATGTGGTTTTTTTTGGTGAGTCCTTGAACAGACTGATAGCATATGACATGGACCATAAGGAAGTGAGTGTTGTTTCCATGTCAAGTGAATATTTGGAGGGGGAGATTGTTCCTTATATCCCCTATTTCTCAGAGTCACCGGCGCTCACAAATAAGGACTGATGTGTATGACTGTATGCTCTAACCATGGAGCAGCTAGCAACTTGATTGGATTGTAGTGAACATAGGTGAGAATTGAGATGTTCTATCTCTGCTTAGATGTGTTCCTTTTTATGCTTTTGGTCTTAACTAATGTAATGCAATCCTGCTGAGACATTTATGAAATGTATTTTATGCTAATTATATTAGTACGAATGGAGTTACCCAAGTTGAACAATTTATATTTTTTATGATAGGTTATATGCTTCAAATGATTCCTTTTTCACTGCCGTAGTAGTGAGTAATTCTTATTTTCCGTGAATTATGTTTCTTTGGTCTTGTGTGTTTATTTATTTTGAGAAAATAAGGTTATCTTGCATATGTTGCAATGGTAACAATTTGAAATTGGAAGCTTATAGTATCATCAATAGCTAGAACCAAAATTTCTTATTTATGTTGCTGAACAATAACCTGAACCTTTTAATAGGCAACTTTGTTCACAGAGCTTGCCTGTAGATACTGATTGCTTGGATCTACTTTAGCACTTACCCATGCTATAGAGATGACAACATTTTTTTCATTTAAAGGACATGAAATGGTTGCCAGGTTCCATATTAATATTAAACTGAGTGTTCAACAATGGCCTCATACATTAACAGTGCTCAACCCTATTGCTCCACTCCCTCGACACAAAAGTTTGACAAACGCAGAAGGTGAATCAAAAGACCTCCAGTGTCTTTTTGTTTTGTTTAGCATAGGTCTTAGTGTTCCAGGCCTTCAAGCTTCACAGCCTGCACATAAATAATAAGTCTCTCATATATACAAAGATATCTTGGATTTAGAAGAGAGGAGCTTCCATCAGGTGCTTCAAGCATTTTTGCAAGGGGCAGGCTCCAGCTGGAGTCTCATGAAAGCACTGTATGGGGCTTGGCAGCTTCCACGTAAAAAGGTAATTCACCCTCCAGAGAAGTACGAAGTCGGTTCAACCTGATGCTATTCCTGCATTTCCATAAAACCTAAAGAGCAACCATATTAATAGTTAGCTATAGCCAATTATTTTTTTCACGTTAATCAATAACTGAGCACATTGGTCGGTTCACCAGGGTCTTTACCTGGAACTTGCTGGAGCCTGTCAAGAGCTTTGTACTCTCTGAAACCTTCAAAACAGTCTCTAATTCACATTGAAAATAACCAAGAATGTATGGATTTATTTATACTGAAGGTAATCTCTCCCTCTGAAGCAAACTTGAACAGTATGAGATTTTATATGTAGAATTAGTTGTCCTGTGGACATGCCACATCTTATATTCCTAATAGCATCAGTTGTGCTCTCGAAGAGGTATGATGTCGGACCAGCCTGGTGCTTAGAGACAGCTATTTTGCGTTTCCATAATGCTCAAAGAACAATTGTGTAAGTAGTTAGCTATAGCCTGGTGCTTAGAGACAGCTATTTTGCATTTCCATAATAAATTCTATCTGTCTCGATGTGACAGTCCTACAGAGTCTTTTCCTTCTGTTTAGCAGAAGTCTTTAGTTCTCCAGGCCTTGGGCCTTTTTCCAGTGGCTGCCCCTGAATCAACACTCTTCCTTCCATGTTCAAGTTTCTCATGTGAACTATGACTATCAGAGGATCTTGTACCAGTTACTTGGGCTATGTTTTGTAAGTCCTAGATACACCCCTAAAGCAATCTCTCCATGCAAACAAGTATGTACCTGTATAGTTCTCTTTCAAACAAGTATCCCCCAAAGCAATTTCTTGTGTTTGCTTCAGATGAAGCGAAAGCCTTGAGTGTACCTGTACAGTCCTTGATCCATCACATGCTTAGAACTACAGCTGCTGCTCTGTTCACTAGTACTCCCTCCGCTCCTAATGTAGGTTGTATTAGTTGTGCTCTATCCTCTATGTCAAACTAGTTTAATATTGACCAAGTTTAGAAGAATGGGTCAACATCTATCACATCAAAGTAATTATGTTAGATCAAACTAAATTTATTTGGTTTTGCAAATGTCAACACATATGCTAGTTATTTAGTTAATGGATAAAGCCATGAACTAGTTCCAGCTGCCCAACACATCCAAGTTATCAGTTATGAGTTCGAAATGTTACCCTTTGAGTTTCCAGAATGATGTCTCCATCTTATATACGTGCTTCCTTCTTCTCGGCCTTTATTAGCCTGCAATTACTAACTGAATTTATGTTTCGTCGATACAGTGTATGTTTATTTATGCTGGAAAATTTTCCACAAGTAGCGGAGGTCATGTCTCAGATATGTTTGAACTGAGAGCTTTGTCACATTAAGCTCAAAGGTTGTCTAATCGTGAGATCAGTTGTTGCTGCTTGTTACTTGCATTTGCTTCGGCCATTGTGCAGAAGCTGAATCATGAATGTATTCTACTCGGCTATAGCCAATAACTCCTCTTTACAACCAGTCAAAGCTGAGATATGACCTGTAGAATTTTCTTTCGTCTGTCCTGTAGATGTGAAGAAATGAAAAAATATATAATATATTCCATGTAATGTTTCTCTACTTATTCTATCTTGCAATTTTACAATAACTTTGCCAATTGTGTCAGGAGCTGGCACAGGAAGCTGAAGATTGCTGACAGTCTGAAGAATAATGTTCACGAACAGGCAACGAGTGCTGACGGCGCGAATGTGGGGTGAGGCGGTTTGGTTGTTGATGCGCTGGTAATGGGCTGTAGGTGTTGAGGTGTGTCGGCCGGCTGTTAGTGGTCTGATGATAGAGTATAAATATTGAAGGCTGTCTATAAAGAAGGCATCTATCTTGTAATAGCGCATTCCTGAACTTTGAACATTCTGTTCTCTGAAACTCTGCCCTGACTAGACTCTTCCCACTCCTGTCTTCTTCTTCTTCTTCTTCTTCTTCATTCTGTTTTTGAATTCTTCAAGCTGTCCGTCCGCCACAAATTGTTTTGAAGCTAAAGAAGGAACACAAATCATTTCCCATATTTCGCCAAATGCCAAAATCCCTTTGTGTAGTAAAATTTAAATTTTAAAAAAACGCATGCATTATCCTTAATATTCCTAGTTTACGGTTCCCGTCAAGAATATAGTATGTCAAAAATATTTTCTTTTAGGAATGTCAGAACAAAAATATAAATGATTAGTACCAACTTATGAGCCTATAGCAAACGGGCCAAGGCCCAACAAGCCAAAATACGAACCCCCTACGCCTTCCCTTACGGCCTTGTTTGATGCACATGTATTGGAGTGTAATTCACTTTTGTTGAAGTGAATTGGAGTGGAATTAAACTAAGTTCTATTTCAATCCACTCTAATACATGTGGATTAAAGTGAATATACATGTGCATCCAAACAAGACCTACACGATTTTATCTCCCGCCTCAGCTTTAAGTTGTAGTATGGGACTGAACTTGTATATGCCAAGTCAAAGCACAAGAGGTAAGAAAGAACAGGTGCGGATGCATGAGGGTGCAATGCGCACCGGCAGGGAGGGACCAGGGTGCTCGTGGCCTCAAGGGAGGGGTCTCCTGGAATAACTTGCTTTGCTTGGTGGCTGCTCAAGCTGAAGATGGGCTTCGTTGGTAACGAGGGCATAGTCGTGTGTAGATCTCGCATTTACAACGAGGTGTTGGCGTGTTGGGCTGCTGATTCTGGTTCTGGGTGTGCTCGTGGGTGGTTGCGCCATGCATGCGTGTCCGTCCGTAGTTTGGGACGCCTGCAGCGTGAAGTAGGTACCGGTCCAGCAGGCTGCAGGCAGCAGGCAGCAGCCGAGACCGAGAGGTAGAGGCAAATGCAACGGTGGGTCCGGTCGGGCGGTCTTCACGAGCGCGCTGGGGGGGGGGGGGGGGGGGGGGGGGGGATGACCCTCCACTGTTCAAACTTTTCGTCGCTCTTTCTTTGCTACAGTAGGAAATGGTCCAACAAGGTCATGTTTAGTTTCTAAAATTTTTTTGGAAAAACACCGTAACACTTTTCGTTTGTATTTGACAAACTTTGTCCAATCATGTATTAACTAGGCTTAAAAGATTCGTCTTGATATTTACAGACAAATTGTGCAATTAGTTATTTTTTATCTACATTTAATGCTCCATACATGTACCGGCATATGCGATGTAATTAAAAATTTTAAAAACTTTTTGTATTTTGAAGTGAACTAATCAAGGCCCAAATATAAAAGCAACGGTACGGCGACAAGCCGACAAGGGGGCATAGGCGTACCGCATAGGGTACTACATGTACTACCAATGTAGCCAAAGCCAAGCCTCCACGTTGGTGAAGTGGAGTGGAGTGGAGTGGAGTACTATTTCCATTCATAATATATACTCTATAGAGAATATAATTTGTGTTCGAGCAAAACTTGCAGTATCGAAGCAAGTAGGGCGGGGAATACGGAATATGCCTCTGTACCACATCTGGTCGCGCTGCCTTTTTCTTTGTTTGGCCTTGTTTAGAGGGTAACTTTTTGTAATCCGGGCTATTGTATTTTGTATTCGGTAATTAGTGTCTAATCATGGACTAATTAGGTTTAAAAGATTCGTCTCGTAAATTATAGACAAACTGTGTAATTAGTTATTTTTTTTATCTACATTTAGTGCTCCATGTATGCGTCTAAAGATTGATGTGACGAAGAGAGTGTAAAAATTTGAAATTTAGAAGGTAACTAAACAATTTCTCCTCGCCGTCTCTCTCTCCCTCTCTTTTGTGCTTAGACTAGCGGCAAAGCATCGCTGACACGAAGGAATGCAACGGCAGCACGGGCACACGGCGTAGGGCAACTGGGCAAGCCAAGGAGACACTACTGTTCACGGACATGTGGTGGACTCACGCGAGTCACGTCTCGCTGGTCTGTTCACGCCTTCACGGGCAGCAGGCAGCAGGAGGGAGGATCTCAACAGCAACAGGAGTTGGAAGAAACGGTCACGGGTCACTCACCACCGACCGCGCCGTTCGCATGCGGTCCCAGACGAGACGCAATCCGCGCAGCACGGGCACACCTTGTCTTATCTCTCTGCATGTGCATGTGCTGTGCGCGAATAGGTGCAGCAGATGCACCAGGCTGGGCTGGGTAGCCTATCGTCGGCCCGGCTGGCAAGACCAATTGACGCCGGCAAGGCCAACACCCAGAGCGGAGTGAGCGACGATCACCAAGACTTTTGTCCGCCCCGAATTGATCAGGCAAGGCTTGCGATGCGACATGAACAAGCTGGGAAATGGGGGAATATGCAGTGCAGCCGAGTGGCGGGCGCCACACGCCCACGCCGCTTGTACGGAGTACATGCTGCCGGAAGGAACCACAACCACCGTCCGCACCTTCTTCACGCGCTACGACACCACGCATGCCTGCTCCAGCTGCTACTGTATGTATCTTTCTTTCGTTTCTCGGCTTCCGACATATGCAGGGCAAACAAAGCGTAAGCGTAACTTTCCCTTTTCATTCACCCATCTTCCGAAATCTTCAAGATACATACAGTATATAGTACTAATACTGTACAACCCATCTCTCCGTAAACACACTGGAGTTGTACATCTAGGCCTTGTTTAGTTGGCAAAATTTTTGGCAAAATACAACTGTAGCACTTTCGTTGTTATTTGGCAATTAGTGTCCAATCATGGTTTAATTAGCTTAAAAGATTCGTCTCGTCCATTTCGTCTAAACTGTGTAATTAGTTTTATTTTTTATCTATATTTAATGTTTCATGCATGCGTCCAAAGATTCGATGTGACGAAAAATCTACTGTTCTTTTACAAAATTTTTTGCATCTAAACTGGTCGCTAGTAAAACCCACAAAGCAAAAGAGTTGTCACGGCCGTGGGCCGTCAGCTACGCCCCAGCCGGCAGCCGCACAACACGAACAATGGCACATGGGCAAGCAGTCAACCACGGCACAAGTAGCACAGCATCCCGAAAGGTTCTCCTGTCCCATCTCTCGCCGTGCCCAAAAAAAAAATCAGGGCCGGCAAGCCGTATCTACTTGGCCTTGGCTCGCCCGTGCTTCTGTCAGCCGGCGGAGCCCCCCACCTCAACCTGCAAGGGGTGCGGTTCGAACCTTTTCTGAACACGCTCCGCTTCTGAAATCTGCCAAAGGGTCGAACCGAACCGAACCCAAATGATAGAGGGGCAAACAGGGTCGTGACCCATTGAACCTAGGATCGAACCGAACCTTCCCGTCGTTGTCTCCAACCTCCGCTCCGCCGCTCGTCCACGACTCCACACCGCCATTCTCATCCCGTCGCCATGAGTCGCAACAGCCCACGGCTCCGCACCTCCCTTCCCGTAGCGTGCCCCGCGGCGCGGCTTCTTCCTCCGGTTGTGAGGAGACGGGTGAAAGAGAAATCCCCTCACCGCCGCTGGAAGGCACTGAGCTCCCCCGCGGCCTGCCGCGACGAACGCGTGACCTCGCCGTGCGGTGCGGCTAGGCGGACGGCGCTCTCAAGATCTACTAGGGTTCCTCGCCGCCGGAGTCCTGTCCATGGCGAGCCCGCGGTTGGCTGGCGGCGTCGCGAGCGGCAAGGTGATCTGGAGGAAGCAAGGCCGAGTTCGACGAGGACACCGTCAGGAGCCGGGACAAGGCGGCGCTCATCGCTACATCCCGCGCTTGAGTCAGAGGCCGGGTTTTGGTTTCTTGTGTGCTAATGGTAATGTGCTGGTGACTAGTGAGGTTCGAACCTGGCTAACCGTGGATTGTCAGGTTCAGGTGTGGAGACGGTTCAGGTTCGACCCCTGACCCTCCTTTGCGGCTGACGGAGCAGGGGTTCGAGATTGGGTGCGCACCGCTCCGCCCCGTTTGCAGGTTGACCCCCACCCCAATCCCAATCGCAGGATCCGCGACGGCGAAACCCCATCGTCGGAGGAGGAATGAGGAGGATGGAGACGGTTCCTGCGGTCCTGCCTGCCGCCACGATATTTGGGTGGAGATGGGGACTGGAGCAGGCCGACCCCAAGGAGGAATGAGGAGGATGGAGACGGTTCTTTTTTTTAAAATTTTTTTTAACGGCGGCCTTTGGCCTCTGCCTTCAAGGAGGCGTGCGGAACCGGGGTTCGAGCCCCGGCCGGCTGGCTCCACCGGAGCATCTCAACCACTGCGCCCCTTGTGCGTCCACTTCCCTTTTTTTTCTTTTTTGCTACTGTAGTAATATTTCACTACTTCATCACCGAGCAAGCTACGTACCAAAAAATAAAAAATAAGTGTGGTTCTTCTATATATACAAGTATATAATTAGTACTATTAGTTAGATCTTTGAATCTATTTTTTAATCAACTTATTTAGAGATACAAATGTTGTTAATATTTTTCTACAAATCTAGTTAAATTTAAGATATTTTGACCAGCACGAAAACTACAGTGAACTTCTTGATGTTCGTCAAGTTTTCGGGTTGGCCAGTTAAGCACGCATGGAATTTCTGCTAATCCACTGAAACAGAGAAAGGGACCCAGGTTTAATTGTTTGGAACAACGGTACGTCTATATGTGTTTCCAATTTATTTGGAGGTGTTCACTGCTAAATAGAAAACCTGGATCTCTCGTAAAGATAACGATAATGCTTGGAATAGGGAGTCCATGAGGCTGGACGCTCCCATTCTTGGACCATAACACCCAGAAGGCTCTCTATCCGCTCCCCTCTGATCACCGCAATTTCTAGAAAAAAAAACTCATCGTCGTGCCGCGACCGCGCCCCGGCGCGCGTGCCTCAGCATTCTCCATGGCGTCCGGGTGTCCGTCGGTCGGCATCTCCACCGCACCCCAAGCTCAGCCGCCTGTCTTGCTCCCTCTCCACCGCGCCTCATGCCCGCCACGGCAGCCCGCATTCCTCCCTCTCCACCGCGGCCTCTTGCCCGCCTTCTCCACTGGATCAACGCGTCGCGGCCTTCTCCACGGGACCTACGGCGGCCTTCTTTGCGCTACCGATGAGCTCTACACCAGTGAACTCCACACGCTGAAGAGACTCCATTCTCCCGAGCAGCAAGGGGATGTTGCGCTGAAAGCGCATGTTGAAAAACATATATTTGAAGTGTTTCAGATGTTTCAGATGTATGTTGCAAGTGTTTTATTTAGATGATGCAAAAAGTAGATCCAGATGTTGCATATGTTGCAATTTCTATACACGTACGTTGCAAGAGTATGTTCCAAATATTTTATCTATTTTTAGATATATGTTGTAAGTGTTTTACCTAGGTGTTACATATGTTTTCACACATATGTCGCAAGTGTTTTATCTGAATGTTGCATGTGTTTGCAATGGCTTTCAAGTGTTTTGCAAGTGTTACAGATGTATGTTACAAGTGTTTTAATTATTTCGGATATATATTACAAGTATTTAATCTAATGTTGTAAAAGTAAATCTGGTGTTATACATATTGCAATGGGACCATCCCGCTGCAACCGCCCGCTGCAACTGTTGGGGCGGCACAGAGATGGTCCCCGTGTGCATGCGCGTGGAAAGTGTAGGAGCCGCAAACGGTCCCCGCGTGCAGGTGTGCGACGTGGGCATGGCGAGTAGTCTGCGTGGGCGCGTGAATCGGGGTGTAGCACGGGGAACACAGCGTGGGAATACGAGCGAGCGAGGCGCGCGACACAATGCAGGCGTGGGCGTTCGGTAGTGGGTGTCTGTCCGGACGGTACGTATGGGCGCTAGCCACGCCGGAAAGATAATCATAACGAAGAAACTGGTTAGGCCCAAGCGTCGATGGACTCCACGTAGTTTCTTCAAATTTGTTTTTTTTATGTGCGAGACGTAGTGTATTGTATGAGACCTAGTTTTTATTGTAGTTTTCATTTCCTCCTATCTTTAGTGTTGTTGCATAGTCAATAAATTCTACGTTTCGCCATTTAGATAATAAATGGTAAATATAAAAATTATCTTAGTCAATGTACTAGCATCGGGAGTGCTCTAACACTTCCGGTCTAAACATGCGTGTCGCAGCCGAGCGAAAAAAACGACGAACAAACTAATCGTTTGACGAACCAGCTCACGCGAGAGCCAAGGTCAATTTGATTTGAGGGACGGCTCGTACAGTCGTACTCGTACGTGGGGGTGGGTGCCTGACTGCCTGTGCCTGGGTGGGGTACTGCTGCGGGCCGCTCCACCCTTATGCGTTCACTCCACGAAAAGTAGGTGAAAAATTATTGTAGTATTTTTCGTTGTTATTTAATAAAATTTGTCCAATCATAAACTAATTAGGCTCAAAAGATTCGTCTCGACATTTACAGATAAACTATGCAATTAGTTATTTTTTTATCTACATTTAATGCTTTATGCATGCGTCGAAAGATTCGATGTGATGGGTGGAAGATGAAATATTTTGAGTTGGCATGCGAGGTGAACAAGGCCAAAATCCTCCGCCCACCGACCACGATCTGGAACCACCGCCGCCGTTACTGGCGAGCAGTAAAAACCGAGAGCATGGAGCTGCCTTGGTCCATGGACTGGACCAGCACCGCCCAACGCCCATGCTGCTGCCGCCGCTACAGTGAGCGAGTGCGTCAGTGCGTGAACCTCCTCCACTCCACCCCGACGCGATGACCGAAAAGTAAAAGATAAGTCGGCGCTGTAAAAAAAAAAGGTCTGGTGGTGGTGGTGCGGCCTTAGGGCAAGTACATCGCACACATGCCGTCTACAAGTTTTTTCCATCTCATATATAGACGACTCAACAGACTGCTTGTACAATAGGTTGTCTGTTGAGATGTCTCTAAATCATTTAATGCTTACATGTAGCAGTGATCAAATGTGAATATGGTTCATGTATAACATTATGTTGCTAGTTGATATAAAAGAAATCAAACATAAATAAGATGAACCATGATTATAATATTTCTCATCAATATAAATGATATATGATTTATTTATATTTAGATTTAAATCAAATTTACTCCATACCAAAATGCTCTCTTCCTAAATGTTCACATACTACAATCTTCTATGGACCAAAATATTCAGGATCATTGACTGACCTCATAGACCAAGGGAGGATCACTGTATATATCAGACATGCAGACGAGCTGTCATCTCTGTATCAGTTGCCAGTGTAATGAACCGAGCCAGAGTCCATGCCTGCGCAATGCTCATCTCTCGTGCACACCCATAGCCGATCCGCACGGTGCACCTCAGCTCGACGAGATCGCCTGGGAGCACGAGCTGTTGCCGTCGTCTCGCCAAGAGACGGCTTCTCCCTCTTCTTCATTTATTGCGCTGGGTGGAGGTGTTTTCTGCAACTTTGTCATCATGGAGACGGCATCTCAAAGCCCGTTGTACGTGTACTCCTGCTAACGGGGCTAAACCCGCCCCAAACCCACCCCGCTCCACAGCTTATGAGGCAACTCCCCACACCCAACCCGACCCGAAAAATCAATTAATTAACCCGCCCCACTGCCGGCATAAACCCGCTGCAACCCGTCGTCCAGCACACGATGCAGCCCCACCCTTGTACGCTCGTCATTTATCCGCAACTGCAAGTCTTCGTACCTCGGCGTCAAAAAGAAAAAAAAAAAGCTCGAACACCGGCAGCACCGCAGTAGCAGGCACCCATCTGATCCTTACGAGGAGCTGTCGGCACCCAACGCGACTATAGCAGCAGCGGCACCAGGCATCCCGCATCCCCATCACGGTGGTCCTGGGCGCCGCTGCCCAGTGCGTGCCGGGGTTCGCGTCGCAGAGCCCGCGGCGGCGGAGGCGCAGGAGCTCGCGACGGCGGCGGCGCCAAGACGGACTTGAAGGTGACGAGCCTGGTGCCATGGTCGCTGCCACGGACCCGCCGTGGACAGGGACTCCTCCTCCGCGCTCAGTTCTCGTCTTCCTGCTCGGCTTCGCGCTCCTCGCCTTCTTCACGCTCGTGCTCTGGGGCGCCGCCAGCCGGTCGCAGAGGACGGGGCTAAACCTGTCCCCAACCCGCATCTGTTGTAAACCCAACCCTCCCCGACCCGTGACATAGCAAAACCCGTTCCACCCCATCCACAGACACCCCATCTCAAAACCCGCCCCAAAACACCCATTACACCCCGCCCCGTTAGCAGGAGTATGTACGTGCCATTAACGGTCACCTCTCCTCGGTCATCGGTCCTGGCACGCGCGCGGGGACTCTCCGCCGCAGACGCGGCGTCGGTCTAAAGGCTCCTCCGACTCCGAGTGCAAGTCCAACGTCTTTTCCTCTCCCTCGTGGGTCGTGGCAGCAACCAGTACCAGCAGGACGGAAAGGAACCAACACCAAACGATGCCGCCGGCAAAACATACTGCAGTGTTTTTCTCTCACAATAAACCAACAAACAGTACTTTCAGCATAATAAACCAGCGAAACAAACAGGCTGAAAGCCAGCGCAAATGGGCGTCCACGAATAGCGATTTTTTCTCTCCAACACGTCTCAATTTAATCAGGCAGACTTGTGGGTTGCGAGAAGAACAATGAAGTTGAGAATAATGTGCCGCGGATGCCACACGCCATGACTTGTGGAGTCTCTCTCAGCCCTTGTACGTGCGTGCCGCCAAGTACCTACAGCACGGACGCCTGCTGCCTTCTAGCTGGTGCACACTGCGGATGCTACCACGAAACAAATCTCACGGCCGCCCGCCTACTCCCAGCCGCACAGAGCGAACATGGGCAAGCACTTCACATGAATGATCAAACAATCCAGAGAATATAAAAACAAAAAAAAATCCAAAAAGCTACCTTGTCCCATCTCTCGCTCTCCCCGAAAAATCATGCCCGGCAGGCGGCCGCATCTGCTCGGCTCGCCCGTGCCTGTCAGCCGGCCGGCGAGGGCCCCCCCACCCGGATCCCAGGATCCGCGACGGCGATCTCACGCACGTCCAAACCACGCAGGTCGCGAATCGCGTCGCGTAATTGCGTTGCGTTGCCGAAAGCAAAACAACAGGCTTATACAGGAGCTTCCGTGTTCGTGCCGTGAGCCCTGTGGTTGATTCTGCGAAAGTGAAACGGACGGGGACGGAGTATAGCACCGGCCGGCATCGAATCATGGACGGATGGAGACGGGAGACGGCTCCTGCTCCGCGATATTTGGTGGGCCGGTGGCGTCGATGCACGAGGAGACGCCCCGCCGTCCGCCGACCGGCCCCAACGAATCCTCCGCCGACCGCAACGGATTTGTAGCCTCTCGTTTTGCTCTACTCCTGCTTGTAGAACTTACTAGTCCATCCAGCAAGCAACCTGGGATTCGTTCGTTCCTTCCACTCCGCTTGACGTCACGTCACAGGAACAACTCGAGAAGCTAACCTTCGATGAAGGTTCACGATTTTTATATCCAGATTGGGCTGCCGAACACGTATGGAATTTGTGCCAATCCACGGGCACGTTTAGATTGCAAATCTTTTCAACCTGATAAATAGTATCATTTTCGTTTTATTTGACAAATATTATCCAATCATGGACCAACTAGGCTCAAAAGATTCATCTCATGATTTCCAACTAAACTGTATAATTAGTTATTTTTTTATCTACATTTACTACTTCCTGCATGGGTTCAAAGATTGATGTGATAGAAAGAGTGAAAAAATTCTAACTTTTAGGGTGCATCTAAACAAGGCCCACTTAAAATTAGGCAGATCAAAAGACGGCAGGAGTTCGCGCTCTCGGCTTCGGCTCGGGCCCGGATTGTTTGGAACGAGGCAACAACCAGAAAAAAAAACGATCAAATTATTAATGGCTTACGAACCGACGCAGGCAACGCATAACGCGAGGCATTTTCGAATTCGAATGAAGAGCAATTTGTGCCCCTCTGAAGAAATGCATTCAAGTCATGGTAAATCAGCTAGCTGCCGCTTGCAGGCAGCTTCACGAGTTCACGAACCCAGCACACACACAGATGAAAACGGGAGGAGCATCACGCATCACATCACGTCTCCTCCTCCCAATAATGAATGATACATCGCCGCCGTCCTGTCGACGGCTCCGGCGGCCTATCTAGACTAGTCTAGACGACGATGTGGAGGATGATCTCGGAGGCGTCGAACCTCTGCCCCTGCTGCTTCATCATCATCGCCGCGGTCGCGGCGGCGGAGTCGGCCTTGCGGCCGTCCCCGCCGGCCGCCGCCGCGGGGGAGCCGGTGCCGGCGGGAGGGTGGTAGTAGAGACGCGCAGTCTGCGGGCAGTGGGAGTGGAACCGCGCGGCGATGCGCACGCCCATGTCCAGCAGCTCCACGTACTTGCCCATCTCCAGCCTCCTTCTTCTTCTTCCCTTGTAGCGCAGATGAATCTCTCGTATCCCTCTGCTGCTCTGCAAAACTCTTCTCTTCGATCTCGAACGGGAAGGGAAGATGATTCGTGTTGGCTTAGCTGTTGATTGGATCCAGGAGGCTGGGAGCTAGTGGTGCTGCTGCTTTTCGTGGAAGGAGGTGTCCCAGTATGAGGAACAGGCCGCGGCCATGGGACGACGGCGGAGGAGCTGGTTGCTCATGCCTGGGGAAGGGGAAGGAGATGGCCGGCCTCCTTTATACTAGGGGCTGGCTAGTGCTAGTCCTCTTCTACGGGGAGGGGGTGGCGTGGGGTGGAGTAATAGTAATTAATAACATTATTAATTTCTCTCGCGTTGGGTGTGGGCTGGCGGCAGTTAGGTGTGCGCGCTCGTTAACACCGCGTGGACCTGCTGGAACGCCTGCTTAAAACGGACCTCCCTGCTTTTACCATGCTTTTCTTCCCTTTTTTTTTTCGTTGTTCCAGTTTTGCTGGGAGATAAAAACGTTTCTGCCATGGAAATTACAGTGCTTTCTTTGCCTTCATCTGTAGTGCTATATGTTGTTCACGTTTGTCACGGCGCTCCCTTTTCCTCCAGCGTGAGGGGGGGAAAAGATAAAAAAAAATATGAGCACGCACGTGAAGCCCCGTTACTGCTCCATTTCTTTCACGGAACGGAAGCCTGGCGAGGTGCGGCCTCGCCCGGATGAAGCCTGCCTCCGCCTCCGCCTGGGCCGGGCCGGTCGGTACGAATGTGTGGTGTCCAGGACGACTTGACCTTTGCTATTTTTTCCAGCCAAAAATACTTGTATACAGTACTAGTACGTGCTACCACTAATGCCACTTTTCTTCAACAGTGACTCGTACGAGTACTACTGCTACTCGCTGGGGGTTCGGTTCCGTTCACACGCGCGGCGTCGACGTGGCTGCCGCGCCGCGCTCGGGGTGTGTGTTGTTGGTGGGGATGGGCTCTGGCAGTCTGGCCGCTCTCTCTCGTCTGGGCCGCTGTCGTCGTCCGATTGCCTGCCTGATGGTGCCAAATGCAGCGCACCATTCAGCATTAGCAGAGGAGAGAGGACTTCGGGAGCTTCTGACCTTTTCTCCTTCGGAACAAGGAGGCTAGTTGTTAGCACCGTACTAATCAAGCTGATAGGGATCAGTTAAGCATCTGTGGCGTGTGCAGCCGTTTCATACGCACCAACCGGCCGATGCTGATATATTTTTTTCCTTTCTGCTTTTACAAATATATAAGAGATTCCTCTGCCGTCCGTCTAAAAAGAAGAGTCGGTGTTGGTGGCTGGGTATAACCAAGTCAAAAGAAAAGCACTTAGTTTATGAAGCCTATTGTCAATGAATTTAGTTTTATCCATGTATTTGGCTTGGAAATCAACATGCTTATTGCTTCATGTATATGGTTAGCATAGTGAGACGTGTTTAACGCATACCTTCAGTTAGCCCTCCCCCCCCCCCCCCCCCCCCCCCCCCCCCCCATTAATGATGCTAGAAGGCAGTAGTTTAGAAGCATTAAGACTTTTTACGAATTTTGTGGTAAAGATGAAGGTAATTTAGATCTAGGAGTTACTTTCAGTTAGTTGTGATGAAAGGGCTATATAGTTTTAAAGCCATGTTTAGGGCCACTTCACCAACTCCATGCGCTCCAAAAAAAAACCTAGAGTTTTCAGAGTATCTCTTTAGCTACTTCACAAACTCCACCTTTTCCTGGAGAAGAACTGGTAGAGTTGTTCTTGTTTTCGTTAGTGATGTTGGAAACAGTGCTAAAAAGGTTGAGTGGAGCAGTCCCAAACAGACGTTAAGTTGTTTGTTCGAGAGGTAAGTATAATGGGAATGGTAGTTCAAAACATGTTCCAAATGTATTAGGTAGATACCAATGGCACAAAATAAATTAATACAAGTCAATATTACTTAGAGTCTGTTTGGAGGGGTGAATTACTTAGAGTCTGTTTGGAGGGGCGAATTGTTAGCCGTTACAAAATTAGTCACAAGCGATTCAAATAGGAGGGTCAACAGGGGCTAAAAATTATAAAGCACTAGGTGTTATCACACTATATTGGCCAACAACAACCAACAAATAAGAACTAATAGTCTATCGCTACGAATGCATAGTCGCGAGATTCAAACATATACTACTATTTCTTCCGTTTTAAATTATAAGATGTTTTGGTTTTTCTACATACGTAGCTATTGCTATGTACTTGGATATACGATATGTCTAGATACAATATAAAAGCAATGTATTTAGAAAAGCTAAAATATCTTATAATTGAGAACGAGAAAATATTATTTTAGTTCTACCTGCTTCCTCTATTTCAAATTATAAGAAGTTTTGGCTCTTCTAGATTTTATAGTTTTTTCTATGTATTTACATATACAATATGTCTAGATACAAAGAAAAAGCAATATATCTAGAAAAGCAAAAACGTCTTGAGATTTGAAATGGAGGTAATACTCCCTCAATCCAAAACTATAAGTCATTCATTAATTAAATTTTCATCATATAACTTTTTGATGTCATAATTTTGTTTAATTCTCTTTATAACTTTAGTCAAACTTAAGATGATTTGATTTTTCATCAAAATTAAAATGACTTATAGCTTAGAACGGATGAAGTACTGGTTAGCCTATGCCTCGACCGATCCAAACATACCCCTGCTCCGATCACAGTCTCAGACCGCCGCCCCGATGGGCTACATCGAGCGCGGCCTCCTCATTACTCGGAACTTGGCTGCGTCGAAAAGTGGTTGCATCGATTTGAGGCACAAGTCACGGTCTACAGGCAAGCTTTTGCAACAGCGAAAAGTCATAGGGCCCCGTGGAGCGCGAACTGGTATTTGGGCCTGACAGCTTTGGGCTGGCCTGTCAGCACATGGGCTTAAGTGTGTACCAGCGCATGGGCCCTGATCCGCACGTCGCGCGCCCGCTGTATTCCCATGATTCCGTCCCGTTGCATGTGGCCTGTCAGCACATGGGCTGTATTCCAGATCTCCTGTCCGACTTCAACATTTGAGCGATCGAGTCTGCACCCCGCGTTGCGGAGGGCCGATGATACCCTAACCGCCGCCGGGCGCCGGCGGTGGAGGCCGCGACATGAGTCCGCGGCCAGCAGGCAAGGCGGTGACGCAACGCCACGCCACTCACAGCACAGACATGGGACTGGGCACTGCACAACCAAAAATGTTGCATATATGCATAAATAAATTACATGTTGCATATATGCATAAATAAATTTAATAAAATTCACACTCTGCTATCTGCGTTATCAACTTCACCGTATCTTAAATCTATTTCCGTCCCCCAGACTAAATCTAGGAAGAATTGTAGGAGTAATTAATAATAATAATAATATTAAGAACCTAAATTTACAGGAACCTAAATATTTGCGTAATCACATTTGCTAGTGTTCAGTCGTCTGAAATCTCAGGCGATTAGTTCATACACTGCATGCAGCTGCTTTTTTGCTGCAAAGCTGACGTAAGCAACGAGATGAACATAACCCATGGCTAGCAACGTCGCCTGATGGTTTGCAAAAAGACAGGCACTTTAATAATAGCAATCCCTTCACGTAATAAGTATCATTGTATTAATAGTGAAATATACTATCATCATAAATTTATTGGAGACACAAAATATTGATATTATTTTTTATATACTCGATTAAACTTTAAAAATCATAAGTTTGGCTACTCTAAAAATAAGATGCACATTTATTTTAGAAGGGAGGGACTACCGGTTAGGGCTTACGTACAAGCAATCATGCTGCTCCAACCTATGACCCCCAATCCACCAATTGATTACACTAGTTCGATTATAACGTAACCAGGAAAGGGCATAGAGTGCCTTCTGCCCCGGTCATATCATACGATCAAATGAGCTGACGTGGATGACACAGACAGTTCCAATTTTATCGAGCCGAACCGCCTCGTGTCAGCTGGCTATGCCAAGGCCTTCCTCAGTGCCTCTCGTACACTTGCATCGGCAAGCCATCTTTCATTCGTAGCGTGATGGCAAGGGCGAGCCCCGGGCGCTGGTCCTCATCGCCGACGAACCGCAGGGTGAACCTCTCAAACACGCAGGCGACGATGGACTTCATCTGCACGTAGGCCATCTCCTTGCCGAGGCACGTCCTGGGCCCGGCGTGGAACACAGGGTATTTGAACGGGCTCTCTGGCCGGAACACGCCGCCGCCGTCGAGCCACCGCTCCGGCCTGAACTCCTCGCAGTCGTCCCCCCACACGTCCGCCACCCGTGCAACCGCGTAGGCGGAGTAGCTCACCTGCCACCCTCTCCCCACGAACGTGCCGTCGGGCAGGAACTCGTCGCGCTCGCAGCGGCGCGTGTTGATGGACACCGGCGGGTACAGCCGCATGGACTCCGTGATGGCGGCGTGGAGGTAGTGCAGTGCATGTCGCGCAGCTCGTCGAAGCTGAACGACGTCGGCGGCGTGCTCGTGCCCGTGCTTACCGCGTCGACGGCAGCGGAGCCCGACGACGACTCGCGCACGATCCTGTCCTCCACGTCGGGCCGGCCGGACACCAGCCAGAAGAACCAGCTCAGTCCCGACGAGGTGGTGTCGCGGCCGGCTAGGAGGAAGCTGGTGACCACGTCCCGGAGGCTCTCGTCACTGTGCTCGCGCCGCGCGGCGAGGCGCGACACGAGATCGTCGCTGCGCGCCAGCCCGGCCTCCAGTCTCTCCCTGCGCTCCCGGAAGATCCTGTCGGTGTAGTCACGGATCTTGCCGAGCGCCGCGCGCATCCGCCTCTCGGGCTCCGCGTTGAGCAGCCGCTTGACCCACCACAGCGACCTCGGAAGTGACATCAACCGGACAATGAGGACGTTCTGCTTGTCGTCGAAGGCGCGCATGAACTCCACGGCGGAGCTCTGGGTGCCCTCATGGTCGCCATGGCCCTCGGCGAGGCACGCTGGGTCCTCGTCGAAGGCAACGCTGCAGATGTTGTCGAACGCGAAGGGCTCGAGCACGTCCTGCACGTCCAGGGTGCGCCCGTCGCGCGCCGCGCGGCCCAGCAGCGGCAGCAGCCGCTGGGCGACCTCGAACCGGACGGCGTCGGCGATGAAGGCCCTCAGCGAGCGCGTGCTGAACTCGTGGCTGGCGTCCTTTCGCTGCCGCAGCCACTGCTCGCCGTCGGAGTTGAAGATGCCGCCGCCGAGGAGGTCCTCGACCATGGACGCCGTGGCCTCGCCCTTGGGGTAGTTGCCGAAGTTGGCCTTGAGGAGGTGGTCGATGTTGGCCGGGTTGGCGGTGATGACGCCGCCGCCGAAGCCGAGGGCCTTGTAGGACATGGTGTGCGTGGGGCTGCGCTGCAGGACGCCGGTCAACCACTCGAGAAAGCGGTACCGATTCTTGACCAGGTGCGGGAGCGTGCCGAGGAGAGGGTAGACCTTGAGGCCATGGGCACGAGGCAGCTTCCTGGGGTCTGGCACCGCTGCAGGTAGCCGAGCAGTTGGAGAAGGAGAGCCAGTACGACGAGGAGGAGAAGAGGAGGGTATGAGGTGATGAAGAGCTGCATGGCGATTCAATTTTTGGCGCGTGAGTGAGTCGAGTCGTGGAAATTGATGAAACTCACGTCTATATGGGAATTGCTTATCCTTCCATTAAGGTCATATATAGGCCCACAACAAACTGAGGTGTCAACAGCACTGTATCTTGAGTTTGTCACGACTCTATAACTACATAGATGATAGGCAAACGTGTCGAGCTGAGCACTGAAATCTGACGACAGCCAAACCAACCCGGCCTCTCTTCTGCCTTCTCTCCGATCTATCCCATCTTGCTTGCTGACTTGTTTGGCGTCACGACAAATTGTTGTACGTGCTCTAATCGGTTGGGGTTCTGTTCACCAATCACCATCACCATTAGCAGACGAGGATTTTGAGAGCCTCAGAGCTCAGACTTATCACATATATAGTGCCTCGCATTCAGGCTGTTTCAGCCAACAACCATTAACAAACTGAATGCGTTGGATTTTATCTTTTGAGAGCGTCAGCAGACTTATCAACGAGAAGACAAAAAAACAGAAAAAAAAGCTGTCTACCTCCATTTGTTTCAGCTATGTATACGTAAGGCCCCGTATAGATCCTTTCATTTAGCCTGAATTGGAACCTACTGCATGAACCAGACTATTTGACTTAAAATTTGATATTCTACTAGTTTCTAATCTTAAATACAGACGTACGTCAAATATAGAAGGTAAGAAATCAGAAAGAAAGATTCATGGCCACCCCACAGCCCGATCTCCTACCCTTGTCTCTCGCGAGTCCCAACACAAAGAGTTTCTTGTGGGGAACATAAAGATTCAACGGTTCTAGTAGATCTCATACTAGGTTTTGTTATTCATACCCGAAATGATAAAGGTTCTATCCCACTGGATCTATGTCCTAATGGTGTTATATTCCTAACAATGGTAACAGAGGACTGGATCTAGGTGTAGATCCAGTTTGGGGAATAGAAATGAATAACACCGGCTCGGTTTTTGGATCGGAAAGTACTCGATCAACCCTAACTATACCCATGGTGTAGATCTAGATTGGGGAAAGGAAAGAAAGACAACTGATTTCATGAAATCGGAAAAGAATCCAAAATTGAACCCTAACCCGAACTGGAAAAGGAAAGGGGCTCCTACCTGGGTTCCGCTCGGCCTCTCCTTACCACCGCCGGCGCGTCACCGAGACGCCTCGTCGAAAGTTTCCCCGCCACCGTGCAAGATTGAGCCGTGCCACGTGCGGGTGGCACAAAGCGTCGCCGCCGTGTCTCGGGCCTAGGGCACCGAAGCGCGGCCGCTCGACGGAGCTGCGCTCTACCCATAAGGGGAGCGCGAGCTCCGGCGATGGGGCCCGCGGCGGCGCCGTCTCTTCCCTCCGCCCGCCATGGGTGGTGCACTGCCGCTCTCGGTTCAGTGGGCGCAGGCAAGAAGAACGGGGAGGGAGAATAGAATGAGCTAGGGTTCAGGGAAGGGCGGCCGACTTCGGGTTTTGATGCCCCGAACGGCGCGCGTGGCCGTTGGATCAAGGGCAACGCCGATCGACGGCCACGGTTCATCGGACCGGTTTACAGCCCAGGCGGGCAAGCGCGGGGGCCAAATTGCCGGCCCAAGCCCAGGTTGCGGCCTGGGCGCGACTGCCTCGCCGACTGAGCAAGCAAGCTAGGACGGCATGTGAGCTGGGCCACTGCTGCTGCGCCAAGCGTGCGCGACGCGCGTTGCTGGGCCGCGGGAGCTGCTAGGCCGAAATGGCCTGAAGTTGGAGTTCTTTCGATTTTTATATATATATATATATTTTCCAGAAGCAAATCTTGATGCATATTTTGATCTTTTTCGATTCAAATTTGATGCAAATTTCTGTGCAAATTTTATCCAACGATATTATTTGTTTAAACAACAGTAAAGTGATTAAAGTGCTTCTGGAAAATATTATGAGAATGTTAAAAATTGTTTCCGCTGCGTACTTGATGTTGTTAATTTCATTATTAAATTCGAACCAACGGGACAATTTAATTTTGAAAAATGGATATGTTTTGACATGCTTATAATATTGTTATTATTCTGACCAACATTGATTAATAGCAGTATTATGATGTTATTATGTGATTTTATCATGCATTAATTCTATTTCTGTCCAACGGTGATATAGAATTAGTGTAAAAAGAATTAATTTTGTATGTTTTAATTTTGACCAACGTTGGAATTAAAGCATGCAATTAATTTTGGTACTTATGTTCTCACTCTATATGATTTGTGTTTACAGGAGGTTACTCTTTGATGGGGTTTATCAAAGATATTCCACCCCTCAAAGGTGACAACTACAACGAATGGAAAAAGAAAATTGACCTCGCTTTTGTCTTCGCTGAGGTGGACTGGGTGGTCACCACACCATGCCCTACTGAACCAGTGGCACCGGTGAGGGACGCCAGTGAGTCTGATGCTGAATGGCAAAAGAAAGAAAGGGACCATGCTCCCATACAGATGACATATGACCTACAAAAGCAAAAGTGGGTCAATGCCAACAAAAAGTGTGTTGCTATCATAAAGAACATAATTGAGCCTACCATAATGGGCTCAATCCAAGAGTGTGACACTGTCACAGAATACTTGGAAAGGATAAAGAGTCAGTTCTATGGCTCTTCAAAGACATATGCTACTCAGCTGATAAAGCAGCTGGTGACAGAAAAATACACTGGAGGTGGTCATGGCAATGGCATTAGAGAGCACATATCAAAGATGAATCATTTGAACAACAAGCTAAAATCAATGGACCTGGCTCTTACAGAAGAGTTTCTTGTCCATCTGATTTTTGCTTCTTTACCAAAAGAGTTTGACACTTTCGTTGTCAACTACAACATTCAGCCCGAGAAATGGGATTTAGAACGTTGTATGGCGATGTGTGCACAAGAGGAAGAGAGGATAAAAGCCGCCAATGGTGGTACTCTCAGTTTTGTTAAAGATAACAAAAGAAAGAATTTCAATGTCAATGCCAACTCTCCCTCAAAGCCAAAGGACAAGGGTCCCATGCAGCATTAGACTCAGCAGAACAAATTTGTAGTGAACAAAGATCAGTGTCTTCACTGTAAGAAGACGGGACATTACAAGAAAGATTGTCCCGATTTCCTAAAGATGATCATGGCAAAGTAAGGTGAGAACATGATTACGTTTATAAATGAATCCCTGTATGTACAGTATTCGAAATCTACTTGGTGGATTGACTCAGGAGCAACTGTTCATGTTGCTAATTCTTTACAGGGATTCCGTTCGACGAGAACTACGCAAAGAAGCGAAAGGCACATTAAAGTCACAAATGGAGTCCAAGCAGATGTCGAAGCTGTTGGCGATGTCTCCTTAGAGCTTGCTGATGGATTCATTCTTTTGTTAAGAGATGTTTTATTTGTTCCGTCGTTACAAAGAAACTTGATTAGTGTGTCATGTTTGGACAACGATGGATTTGATTGCCATTTTGGAGATGGCAAATGTGAAATATTATGTAATAATGAATGTGTTGGCCTTGCTTTTCAAAAGCAAGATCTTTATTTGTTATCACTTCATGAAAATATGAATTCCGTATATGATGCGAATGATAACGTATTCTCGTTTGTGAACGCAAATAAAAAACGAAAGAGAACTCAAGATGCGTCGTCGAAATTATGGCACTGTCATTTAGGCCATATTTCGAGGAGGAGAATAGAGAGACTAGTTAAGAATGATATTCTTCCTCCATTAGAGTTCTTAGACTTTGAACAGTGTAGAGAATATATTAAAGGAAAATACACAAAGCAAATTAAAAAGGATGCTAAACGAAGCACAGGAATTCTACAGATAATTCACACAGACATCTGTGGTCCTTTTCCTGTGAAAAGTATGGATGGTTTTGATTCGTTCATAACATTCACAGATGACTACTCCCGTTATGGTTACATTTATCCAATTAAAGAAAGAAATGAAGCGTTGGATAAATTTAAAATATTTAAGGCTAAAGTTGAAAATCAGCATAATTTAAAGATTAAAGTAGTCCGGTCTGATCGTGGTGGGAAGCACTACGGTCGGCATACCCCATATGGCCAAGTTTCTGGACCCTTTGCAAGGTTTCTACAGGAGAATGACATAGTAGCCCAGTATTCTACACCGGGCGAACCTCAGCAGAACGGAGTAGCTGAAAGGCGCAACCGTACCTTAATGGATATGGTGCATAGTATGATGAGTTACTCTGACTTGCCATTGAGTCTATGGACGGAGGCGTTAAAAACCGCCATTCATATTCTAAATAGAGTACCAAACAAAGCGGTGCCCAAAACACCATATGAATTGTGGACAGGAAGAGAATCCTTACTAAAACACTTACGTGTGTGGGAGAGTCCTGCTGAGGCAAAAGTGTTTAACCCAAATATTGAGAAGCTAGATCCCAAAACAGTTAGCTGCCATTTTATTGGCTATCCTGAAAAGTAAAAAGGTTTTCGTTTCTACTGTTCAGACAGATACACAAAATTTGTAGAAACGAGACACGCTGTTATCTTAGAGGATGAAATGATGAGGGGGAGCATGGTGGCTCGAGAAATTATTCTTGAGGAGAAGAGGGTATGTGTGCCCACTCCGATGATTCAGGAACCATTCTTTGAACTACCTATTCTTGTTGCACCAACAGTGCCAGATACTGTAGTGCCAACACCTGTTGTCAGTTCTCCTATGGTGACAGTAAATAATGATGAGGAACATGTCCTTTAGGAACCTATACAAACTGATGCCACAGATGAGGGGAGCAACAACAGCCCCAAACTGAAGATGTGCCAAATATGGACGCCCCGAGAAGGTCCCAAAGAGTTAGAAGATCAGCTATACCTGATGATTATGAGGTGTATAACACTGAAGAATTTCAAATGGAGGGTGATCCCACTTCATTTGAAGAAGCCATGAGAAGCGATAATTCATCCAAGTGGCTTGAGGCCATGGAAGATGAAATAAAGTCAATGAGTACCAACAAAGTTTAGGACTTAGAACCTATTCCTAAAGGAGCCAAGACAGTAGGCTGTAAATGGGTCTATAAGACAAAACGTGACTCCCAAGGGAATATTGAAAGGTTTAAAGCGCGACTTGTGGCAAAAGGTTTCACACAAAGAGAAGGGATTGATTACAATGGGACGTTTTCTCCAGTCTCATGTAAAGATTCCTTCAGAATTATAATGGCATTAGTGGCACACTATGATTTAGAGTTACATCAGATGGATGTAAAAACGACATTCCTGAATGAGGATCTGGAGGAAAATGTTTACATGGCTCAACCAAAAGATTTTGTCGTGGAAGGAAAAGAACGAATGGGATGCCGCTTAAAGAAATCGATTTATGGGTTAAAGCAAGCTTCAAGACAGTGGTATTTGAAGTTTGATAGAACAATAAGGAATTTTGGGTTTAAAGAAAATGTTGAGGATAATTGTGTTTATGTAAAGTTTAAGAATGGAAGGTATATCTTCCTAATCCTGTACGTAGATGATATCTTACTTGCTAGTAGTGATGTCCATCTACTACTGGAGACAAAGAAGTTTTTATCTTCGAAATTTGATATGAAAGATCTTGGTGAAGCGTCTTTTGTTTTAGGCATAGAGATTCACCGAGATAGAAGTAAAGGGGTATTAGGAATATCACAAAAGGCATACATAGAAAAAGTTTTAAAGAAATTCAGTATGCATAAATGTAGTGCCTCACCTACACCCATGGTCAAGGGCGACAGATATGGAGATTTTTAATGCCCAAGGAACCAATACGAGCTCAATCAAATGAAAGTGGTTCCATATGCTTCTGCTGTCGGAAGCCTACAATATGCTCAAGTGTGCACGCGCCCTGACTTAGCTTTTGTTACCGGGTTGCTTGGCAGATTTCAAAGTAATCCAGAAATTGAACACTAGAAACTGGTAAAGAAAGTCTTGCGATATTTGCAAGGTACGAAAGGCCTCATGTTGACGTATAGAAAATCAGATTATCTCCAAATAGTAGGGTATTTGGATTCTGATTATGCGGGAGATGATAGAAAATCCACGTCAGGATATGTGTTCACTCTCGCAGGAGGAGCAATTTCGTGGAAAAGCTCAAAACAAACCGTCACTACATCGTCCACAATGTATGCCGAGTTTGTAGCGTGTTATGAGGCAACGGGGCAGGTGAACTGGCTAAAGAAGTTCATACCCGGTTTGAAGGTGGTCGACAGCATACATAAGCCGCTAAAGTTATACTGCGATAATAATCCAGCAGTACAGTACGCTCACAACAATAGATCAAGTGGTGCTGACAAACACATTGACATAAAGTATTATGTTGTGAAGGATAAAGTCCGGGATCAAATTATAAATCTTGAGCATATAAACACTGAAAAGATGCTCGCGGATCCGCTTACAAAAGGCTTACCACCCAACGTGTTCAGAGAACATGTAGCCGGCATAGGTTTAAGGGAAAGCCTATGACTCCTGGACTATAATAAAGGGCCCAAAAGTTAAAGTAACTGTTTCGGATCAGAGATGTGCATTGTAGCTGTCAAATCTATCGGCGATTGATCGTGACGATGAAACATGTTCTATGCACTTATTTGTGATGAAATGAGTAAAGTTAAAAGTATTGAAGTTAAAGATGAAAGGTTAAAGTATAAGTGAGATCAAGAGGGAGAATGTTAGGTTGATCTCTCCTCTAATGAGCCCAACGGCTCATTAGGCCTTTGATCCGCGCCCTGATCGGGGGCGCCCAGCCCAACAATGGCTGGTGGTGTAGGGTCGAGATGGCGGACTAGAGGGGGGGTGAATAGTCCTTTCTAAAATTAATCGCGTCTGCAAACCGAAACAAATGCAGAATTAAAACTATCGGTCTAGCCAAGACTACACCCCTCTATCTAAGTTCACAAGCACCTCACAAAGATCCTAATTATATAACTAAGGTGCTTTCCTTAGCAAGAGCTCTCCTAAACAATTCTATAGCAAGGTCACACAAACCTATGCACTAGTACTTTAGCAAAGCCGGGGAGCTCCTACACAATTCTAGTAAGCAAAAGCACGAAGCCACCTATGCTCACTAGCAATGCTCAATAGCAAGGCAACTAATGCCAAACTAGAGAGCGCAAATTACTTAGCTACACAAACTAAGCAATATGACTAATAAGGTTACACAAACCAAATTAGCCACGCAACGGGAGCTACTTCTATGCTACACAAGCAAGAAGGTAACTAGCTAACTACATAAGGAAACTAGTTACAAGAGCAACTACACAAGCACAAGTATATGAATGTAAATACAAGCTTGTGAATCGAAAGCAAACCACCGAGAAGATGTACACAATGTTGACACGGCAGTTTTTCACCGAGGTTCACTTGGTTGCCACCAAGCTAGTCCCCGTTGTGGCGATACACCCACTTGATGGATCACGAGCTAATTGACTATCAAGAGTCAAACCCTCAGCGGGTGCCGCACATCCACTCTCAAGATGGGGATCCTCCAAGCCACGAGCTTTACTAGAGTTGCTCTTCGCGATCCCCGCGGGGTGAGCACAATCCCCCTCACAAATTCTCCTCCGGAGCCACGCACAATCTCCACGCGTGCTTCAACGGAGTCGCAAGCCACCAAGCCGTCTAGGAGGTGGCAACCTCCAAGAGTAACAAGCACCACCGGCTTGCAACACGATCACCTAGTGCCACTCGATGCAATCCTCTCGATGCAACGCACTAGAATCGCTCTCTCACTCGATCCAATGAACACTATCAAGCATGAGTGAGTTAGAGGGCTTCCAAGCACTACCACATAAGCCACCAAGGCCAAAGTGTGCTCAGCTATCGGCCAAGGCCGGCCACAACATCTATTTATAGCTCCACAACGAAATAGAGCCGTTACCCCTTCACTGGGTCCTTTTCGGGATGACCGGACGCGGTGGTCAAAACTGACCGGACGCGGTGGTCAGTAGCGTGCTCCAACGGCTAGTTTTCGCGCGTACAAACTTGTATTGACCGGACGCGGTGGTCACTAATGGGACCGGACGCGGTGGTCGCAACGAAACAGCGAACAGAGAGGTTCCAGCAAGCTCCCGAAGTGACCGGACGCGTCCGGTCATCACTGACCGGACTCGCTGCAGCGTCCGGTCGTTTTCGCCCACGAAAAACACTGACCGGACGCGGTGGTCGCAGCTGACCGGACGCGGTGGTCGAAGCTGACCGGACGCGGTGGTCACGCGTCCGGTCACAGACCACCCTTCGGTAAAACGGCGATATCTCTTAGCTCCGAACTCCGATTTCGATGATCTTGGACATTTTGGAAAGCTTACTCAGAGGGCTACACAACCCACTAAAGCACTTGATCCAATTCACAATGGATCAAAGCAGTATTCCACTCTAAGAGCCATCCTAGTGTCCGAAGAACACCGAAAAACATTTCTCTCTTCTCTAAGTTGATCAACACCAACTCCAACACCTTCTCCTTTGCAAATGTGCCAACACCACCATGTGTACACCACCATGTGCATATGTGTTAGCTTTTCACAAACATTTTCAAAGGGTTAGACACTCAACTTGCCTCGCCACTCGATCTTAACACGTATGCAAAGTTAGATCGCTCAAGTGGCACTAGATGACCGATATGCAAATAAGTTTGCCCCTCTTGATAGTACGGCCATCTATCCTAAACCCGATCATCAACTTCTCTACACACCTATGACCGGTGAAATAGAAATACCCTAGGTTATACCTTTGCCTTGTGCATTCCACTCCATCTCCTCCGACGTTGATGCAACACATGCATCAACCCTATCACAAATGATATGATCCACTTCATATCATCATATGACCTTGGTCCATCGATCTTAACCTCACTTGCTCTTCACCGTTGCGTCGGTCCATCGGCGCCAAGTCTTGCTCAAGCTTCACCGCCTCACGGTCCATCGCTCCAAAGCCTTCGACTTGCCCTTCACACTTGCAACCGGTCCATCGAGCCAAGCCTCATCTTGATCTTCGCCACCTTGGTCACATGACTCCATGTCATGTCTCATATGCAATAAGCTCCTTCATGACACAATCATCTGTGGACTAATTCCCTGTGTATCTCACATAACCACATATTAGTCCACCTAAGTTGTCACTCAATTACCAAAACCAAACAAGGACATTTCAATCTCCCCCTTTTTGGTAATTGATGACAACTCTACAAAGATATGAAAATAAAGTTCTTTTGGACTTTATGCCACTTATCCAACATTTAAGCTCTATGTTAGGATTTGGATAAGCACCATAAAATCTGACTTGGTAGTGATAACTCTCCCTACATATGTGCTCAGATGGTTTAGTTTCAAGCTTGCACATATGCATAAATAAGAAATTTGTGGGAGAGTTAGCACTACTAAGTGATGCTAAGGTGTATAGAATAAACCTTTGTAGTTCGATACCATTTGATAGCTCGATATCATTTGAAAATCACAAGTTTGCCATCATCCTTAGCATCATGAGTAGCTAGACATCAAAAATACTAGAAACCCCATGAGATCAACATTATAAGCAAGGTTCTAGTTTTTCATGATAAACACAAGTCTAGCTATCATCCTATGCATGCTAGTTATCATATCATCATTCAAGTTCTATAACTAGCATACAACACACAAGCATGCATATTAAATATAAAACTTATGCAATGCAAGCAAGCACATGAATATGAACATATCAAATGCAACCAAACAATGTTCATGAGCTTGCTCCCCCTACTTGTGTGCTTCTTTTGTCCAAGAATTTTGATCCTTCTCATTTCTTCAATGTTGCTCCCTCTTTATCCATCTCCATGTCCAAACTCATTCCCAAACCTCTCTCTCTTGGTGTATTGACATATCTTTGTTCCAACTTCTCCCCCTTTGTCATCAATTTCTATAAAGGGTGTACTGCTCATTGATGCAAAGGCTTGCATTGGGGTAGATGGTTGAGACTTGAATATTGTGTTGTTGATGGACATCACGGCACATGTTGGAATGACATTACTTGTATGTTGCTCTTTGAGATACCACTTAGGATCTTTGACCTTGATACCATTAGGTGGGACTCCTCCCCCTATGTCATAGCATGGGTCATTCACTTGATAATCTTGAGCTCTTGTGTGTGAGGGAACTTTCTTCATTTGATGATCACTTAAAGTTGAGGATCACTTGTGGAACCATTGACTTGTATAAATGATATCATGTGTAGAAATACCATGAATAAGTGTGTGATACCAATTTGAAGAATCCTCTATCATGGAACCACTTGTAGGATTTTGTCAATATGATCTTTTCTTGAACATTTGCTATCTTTATGAGTACCACTTGTAGGATATCACTTGTAGATCATGATCTAGACACCACTTGTAAATACCAATTGAAGAAATATTTTGAGTCTAGATACCATTTGAAACACCCTAGATATCCATTTGCATTGTTATCTTGTGCTTGTACCCATATCATTGTCATGAGCTTCTAGTATGACTTGAACTAAGTTGATTTGCCTAAGATTCTAAGTCCGGTTTGATCCAATGACAAGCTTCTTCACTCCTCATACTAAGGGTTATCTTGCTAATGTTGTACTTGTCACTTGTTAGCAATCCAAACTAGATCAAGTACTTGGGTTCACTAGCTCATGAACAAATTCATACACATACCACTAGATCATTTAAACAATTCAAGCAATAGTGGTAGGCTATGAATTTAAACATTTCATTTATTATGCATGATCCTAGTAAGCATGTACTATATGCACTAATCACATACTAGTACGGGATGAAATGATCATGCACATTGCAATGATACCTTTGTTATGTTGGAGTAGAGGATAGTCACATAGATTCCAATTCATTACTCCAATAGCAATGTGAAGTCCAATTTATAAGCTTGGAGAAGACCAATCATTATAAAGAAATCTATTCTTCACCCATATGAAATGAGAACCACTAATAATCAAGTGCATTATCTCTTGTTGTGGTTGGCTTGCTTTTTCTCTTTGATCAATGCTTGCATGAGAGAAGTACTTATGATACCAATTTTATAACCATGACTAGCTCTCTTTTGGGTGTTGCTTGCTTTTCTTGATCAACCCTATTGATTGCTTCAATTAAGCATCTCAAATGTCCCTTGAATTCATCACTTCCATGTTAGCCTTCCAAGCCGGTGCTCGGTTTACCCACCCATGGGCGGCAAGCCCTCTCAGCAGGGAGAAGTGACCTCTCTCCAAAGAACCATCCTTGACACTTACTTGAATTGCCTTTGATTGATTGATCTATGGACTTAACTTGATGAGTAACCTTGAATTATTCTTTAAGTCATTTTTTTCTTACCAAATGATCTCCAATCATTACTAGAACTTGAACCTCATCTTCATCTTCAGTTTGATCTTTATTTTCAAATTTGAGTACCAAATTTGTACACTCAGTACATTCCACAATCAATGCCCTTGTACTCATTTCTTGTCATGCTTCTAGATCAATTTAAAACCAAACTTAGGTACCTCAAACACTTATAAATATGTTTCCAACTTGAGAACCTTTCACTTAAAGTGACTCTAGATTAATCCAATGATTGTCACTTTTCTGGCAGATTCTATACCCTTCAAAGAATAATTCATATCTCCCAATGTACAGATCCAAATGCCATAAAATTTGGTGGAGATATGACTCACTAAGTCATCTAGCAGCTGTAAAAATTTGATATTCATTTGACATCTAGATTGCTACCAGATTTCAAATCTTCCACCACTGCTACATGCTAAAAACTGCTGCACTATAGCTGACAAGATGTACTCCAAAGCCGAAGCATTTCTCATCCAATTATCATGAAATTTATACAGCATCTCATATCATAAGTCTAGAGCATGCATACCAAATTTCAAGCCAGTCCAATATAATTTAGTCACTCAAACTCAGACTTGATCTCAGCTAGCTCAGATTTTTAATAATGGACAGATTTCAATATATTGAGCTATACTTCACCAAATTGAATCAAACTTGAAACTCACTTGTTTGAACACTTTCATAAGACATATATCCATTCAATCCACTTACTAAATGTCATCTCATGAATTTATCCAACACAAATCAATCCAAATTTGATTGCTAGACATTTAATCCATTCAATCATCTCATAGCAAGCAACATTGCATATATATCCAATTCAATCAACTCATATGCACCCAAGTGAAATGATCAACAAGAGATATACCTTGGTTAGCTCATGATCATCCAATAGCAAGCTTACAGCTTGAATATTTGCAAGCCATCAAATATATCCAATAAATCACCACAATCTTTAACATTGCACTTGTATGTTGTAGCACTTGGACTTCACTTATTTTGACTTAGCATTGGGATTGGATATGCACTAAGCTTTAAAACTTGATTCAACATATGATGACCAATATGAATCCAAATGAATCAAGCCTCCAATGCCGATGGTACCTACAAACAATCATCCACTTTTTGATGGTACCCAAACAAGTTTGGGTCCTCTCAAGTTAGGAGCAACATACTTAGGCAAAGCCTTAGTATGGGTAGCGGGATGTTTTGCAATAGCAACAATAGAGGTACCATTTACATCCTTTCTAAGCACATTAGTATCATCAATTGAAATATACTTAGAAGTGTTACCTAGGGGACATGAATGTGCCATGTGTCCCTTTTCCCGGCATGAATAGCATCTTCTCTTTGATTGAGCCTTTTCTTCATTGCTCATGTGATGCTTTTCATTGCCTTGCCTCTCATGAGTTGCTTGAGACATCTTCTCAAGCTTGGTAGGACACCTTGAGGCAAAGTGTCCTATATCTTCACACTTGAAGCACTTGATGTGAGCCAAATTTCTTTTCTCAATTTGATTCTTGCTCATCATCTTGGTATCTTGGATTTGCATTGGATGCCTTCCTCTTTCACCCCTTCTTGTTTTCTTCTTCTTCTTCAAGTCACCATCATCATCCTTGTGGTTGATCTTGACTTGAGATTGGGGTGTGGTTTCTTGCTCAACTTGTGGCTTTGGTTGAGGCTCTTTTTGTTGCTTCACTAGTTTCTTGCTTGGGCACATTGAGGTGTAGTGACCCCATGTATGGCACTTGAAGCACTTGCGTTTGAGCCTTTCTTCTTCTTTCTTCAACTTGAGCTTCTCTAAGTTGGGGCATGTTTGGTGAAGATGACCCACTTCATGGCATCGGTAGCACATGAAATGAGAGAGCTTCTCTCGAGCTAGCTTCATCATCTTCCTTTCCCTTTTCTTTTCCCCTTTGGTCATATTCTTCTTGCTCTTGTTGAAACCAAGGCCACTCTTGTCACCAAAGTTTCTTTGAGTTTTCAACATATGCTCAAAGGTGACTTTTGAGTTGTAGCACCTCTCTAACTTGTTGCTCAATTTCTTCACTTCACTTTTGAGCTCATTGTTCTCCTTTAAAATGTTAGTCTCACAAGACATAGAAGTAGAACAAGCATATATATGTGAAGAACATGGCATATCTAATAAGTCATCATAAGAGGTGGATACATGCTTTCTCCCTACATCACATGGGTTAGTCACATTTTGCAATTGATCATTTGATCCATGTGATGAGCTCTCATTAATTTTAATTTTCTTTAATAACATCTTAAAGAGAGAAGCATGTTCTTGTACCAAATTATCATGAGCAACACTTAGTTCCTCATGAACCAATTTTAGCTCCTCATGTGAACAAGTAGTAACATAAAGGAAATGCTTTTGTTGTTCACATGTGATTTTTAGAAATGAGTTTTCATTTTCCAATTTCATGGTTTTAGTTTTCTCATTTTCTAAAGACATGTTCATGCTAGCAAGTCTACTAACAAGCTCATCATATGAATCAACATGATCAATCACATTATCATTTGATACCTTTGTGTCACCTAGTGACATGAAGCAATGTGATGTAGTGGATGGGCTTGTAGTAGCATCATCAAGGCCCGAGCATGAACCAACGTTGTCACCATCAAGTGTGCTTGGGGTAGAAACATCACTTGCAACACTTGATGCATCATCACCATTCTTGTCAAGTGAACTTGTGGTAGATCGATCATCATCATCACTTGACCATGAGGTGGAGCAATCCTCCACAACCATCGTGTTGTGGTCATGCTCAACATCATCATGTGCAACCTCCTTGGGCTTGACATCATCGTCATCATCGGTGATAGCTCCATACTTTTCATTGAGATAGGCCCATATCTCATGAGCGGATTTGAGGTCCATGATCTTACCAAAGATGCTATCATCCAAAGATCTATACATGATGTTAGTAGCTTGGATGTCAAGATCTAGGCATTTCTCTTGTGCTTGAGTTATATTATCTTCATTCAACACATGAGAAAAGCCTACATCTACCATCCACCACATTTGAGGGCAAATAAACTTAAAATTGCATATCATCCAATTTTTCCACCGTGCAAAGTGTGTGCCATCAAACATGTGAGGACAATCAACATCTAGTCCATATTCCGCCATCCTCTCGGGTCGGTGAAGACCACAAATGAGAGACCGGGCTCCGATACCAATTGTAGGGTCGAGATGGCGGACTAGAGGGGGGGGTGAATAGTCCTTTCTAAAATTAATCGCGTCTGCAAACCGAAACAAATGCGGAATTAAAACTATCGGTCTAGCCAAGACTACACCCCTCTATCTAAGTTCACAAGCACCTCACAAAGATCCTAATTATATAACTAAGGTGCTTTCCTTAGCAAGAGCTCTCCTAAACAATTCTATAGCAAGGTCACACAAACCTATGCACTAGTACTTTAGCAAAGCCGGGGAGCTCCTACATAATTCTAGTAAGCAAAAGCACGAAGCCACCTATGCTCACTAGCAATGCTCAATAGCAAGGCAACTAATGCCAAACTAGAGAGCGCAAATTACTTAGCTACACAAACTAAGCAATATGACTAATAAGGTTACACAAACCAAATTAGCCACGCAACGGGAGCTACTTCTATGCTACACAAGCAAGAAGGTAACTAGCTAACTACACAAGGAAACTAGTTACAAGAGCAACTACACAAGCACAAGTATATGAATGTAAATACAAGCTTGTGAATCGAAAGCAAACCACCGAGAAGATGTACACAATGTTGACACGGCAGTTTTTCACCGAGGTTCACTTGGTTGCCACCAAGCTAGTCCCCATTGTGGCGATACACCCACTTGATGGATCACGAGCTAATTGACTATCAAGAGTTAAACCCTCAGCGGGTGCCGCACATCCACTCTCAAGATGGGGATCCTCCAAGCCACGAGCTTTACTAGAGTTGCTCTTCGCGATCCCCGCGGGGTGAGCACAATCCCCCTCACAAATTCTCCTCCGGAGCCACGTACAATCTCCACGCGTGCTTCAACGGAGTCGCAAGCCACCAAGCCGTCTAGGAGGTGGCAACCTCCAAGAGTAACAAGCACCACCGGCTTGCAACACGATCACCTAGTGCCACTCGATGCAATCCTCTCGATGCAACGCACTAGAATCGCTCTCTCACTCGATCCGATGAACACCATCAAGCATGAGTGAGTTAGAGGGCTTCCAAGCACTACCACATAAGCCACCAAGGCCAAAGTGTGCTCAGCTATCGGCCAAGGCCGGCCACAACATCTATTTATAGCTCCACAACGAAATAGAGCTGTTACCCCTTCACTGGGTCCTTTTCGGGATGACCGGACGCGGTGGTCAAAACTGACCGGACGCGGTGGTCAGTAGCGTGCTCCAACGGCTAGTTTTCGCGCGTACAAACATGTATTGACCGGACGCGGTGGTCACTAATGGGACCGGACGCGGTGGTCGCAACGAAACAGCGAACAGAGAGGTTCCAGCAAGCTCCCGAAGTGACCGGACGCGTCCGGTCATCACTGACCGGACTCGCTGCAGCGTCCGGTCATTTTCGCCCACGAAAAACACTGACCGGACGCGGTGGTCGCAGCTGACCGGACGCGGTGGTCGAAGCTGACCGGACGCGGTGGTCACGCGTCCGGTCACAGACCACCCTTCGGTAAAACGGCGATATCTCTTAGCTCCGAACTCCGATTTCGATGATCTTAGACATTTTGGAAAGCTTACTCAGAGGGCTACACAACCCACTAAAACACTTGATCCAATTCACAATGGATCAAAGCAGTATTCCACTCTAAGAGCCATCCTAGTGTCCGAAGAACACCGAAAAACATTTCTCTCTTCTCTAAGTTGATCAACACCAACTCCAACACCTTCTCCTTTGCAAATGTGCCAACACCACCATGTGTACACCACCATGTGCATATGTGTTAGCTTTTCACAAACATTTTCAAAGGGTTAGACACTCAACTTGCCTCGCCACTCGATCTTAACACGTATGCAAAGTTAGATCGCTCAAGTGGCACTAGATGACCGATATGCAAATAAGTTTGCCCCTCTTGATAGTACGGCCATCTATCCTAAACCCGATCATCAACTTCTCTACACACCTATGACCGGTGAAATAGAAATACCCTAGGTTATACCTTTGCCTTGTGCATTCCACTCCATCTCCTCCGACGTTGATGCAACACATGCATCAACCCTATCACAAATGATATGATCCACTTCATATCATCATATGACCTTGGTCCATCGATCTTGACCTCACTTGCTCTTCACCGTTGCGTCGGTCCATCGGCGCCAAGTCTTGCTCAAGCTTCACCGCCTCACGGTCCATCGCTCCAAAGCCTTCGACTTGCCCTTCACACTTGCAACCGGTCCATCGAGCCAAGCCTCATCTTGATCTTCGCCACCTTGGTCACATGACTCCATGTCATGTCTCATATGCAATAAGCTCCTTCATGACACAATCATCTGTGGACTAATTCCCTGTGTATCTCACATAACCACATATTAGTCCACCTAAGTTGTCACTCAATTACCAAAACCAAACAAGGACATTTCAGGTGGGCCTCCGTCGCGCAGCGCTATATAAAGGAGGTGGGGAGCCGGGGCTTGAGTCACGAGGTTCACCTGAGCCGCCTTTCCCCACCTACAACCCTAACCGATCTCGAGGGTCGCGCTGTGAGCGACGGGAAGCACCGCCGCCGTCACTGCACCGCGCTCCCCTCCTCCGACCGTCGCTGCCAGTGAGCAGAGCATCACCAGCGAATGAGATGGCCGCCTCCGGATCGAACTCCACCGCACCCGTTCCCACAGATGGTTTGCACCACCTCACTCCTTTCTCTCCATCTTCCTCTCTCACGGTTCTAGTAGATCTCATACTAGGTTTTGTTATTCATACCCGAAATGATAAAGGTTCTACCCCACTGGATCTATGTCCTAATGGTGCTATATTCCTAACAGGACCCTCACTGCTGCCGTCAAGTTCCCACCTGATGGATCAACCACTAATCCCAGTCAAGCTGGTAGAGGAGGCTAGTAGCCTAGGCAGGAAGTGCCTACAATCGAGTTTTGATAGGATATGAGATGGAGCGGCTAGGGTTGGGGGTGATAGCGGACGATGCAACTAGGGTTGGATGCGGTGGTGGACGAGCCAGGGTCATTGTGTAGAAGAAGGAAGAAGCTAGTGAGAGGATGACATGCAGATCTCAAAAATACTCCCTCCGTCCCAAAAATAACTAATGTTTAAGTTTTTTCCTTTATAATACTAGAGTATTATTATATTTGTCACAAAATATATTTTATACTATGTCTATTTTGTGTAATAAATATTAATGTTCTTCATATAAATTTGGTCAAATTTAAAATGGCTTGAATTAGGATAAACCTAAACATTAGTTATTTTTGGACGTCCTCCCTCCGTCCTATATAGCACATTCAAACATTCAAAATTTATAATCAAATATAAGGGATTCTAGGAGACAGAAACTAATTTTTATAAAATATTTTCCATTTATCAACCAATCACCATTAATTATGTTGGCACATGTTTCTTCTATGTTCTCTCTTAATCTGTCTTAAAATTTCTAGAATGAACTATATTACATGACATAGGGAGTAGGAAGTAAATGACTACTAGTTACCGAGTGATCAACTTGTCCTAAAATAGAAGGGTATCATCAGGTATCTTGTGACAGTCATACTCCCTTTGTATTGTAATATAGTGCATTCTAAAAATTTTAGGATAGATTAAGAGAGAACATAAAAGATGCATGTGCCGTCACTCTATTTCTTAATAAGACGCTACATCAACACGATTAATGGTGATTGGTTGATAAATATAAATTATTTAATGCAAAATTGATTTCTGTCTTGTCTTATATTTGAGGACAAATTTTGAATGCTAAAATGCACTATATTACAGGATGGAGGAAGTAGCTCAAAATAAATAAATTCTAACTATAGAAGGATTATATAAACATGACCAGTCTTTTGGTGATAAATAACTTGGAGAGCAGTTTTGTGTAAAAGGAAAGGATTTAAAACTTGTGATAAAAGTAGCAGGAACTAAATCACTACTAATTTTGGAGCAGCATGTCTTTGGTCAGTACTTGTCAGTGATTAGGTTTCCCCTCTATATATGTAACTGCATAGAACAGGCCAGCATTGCATACCGTGTATGACATATATCGGCATAAGCTCTTCTAGTATCGCGAGGAGTTTCTTTAATTTTCCTGCAACGTGGAGAAGTACACAAAGCGCGTGGATGCACTAGTGTTTTTCTCGTTACTTCTTCTGGGATACTTTGCTGCTCATGTGCTGGGGAATGGTAAGTGAAAACTATACAAACATGTGTGCTTAGGTAGATATGATGTAGATAATTTAGAAGATATTATATCATGATACCGTATATCTATCATGCTGAATTGACGATATATCAAATATATGTTAAATTACTCAAATAATGCATACATATATCTACAATAATCTGTCGCTAAAATATTTTACAATTAGTCTCGCGAGCCATTTGTTGGTAGAAGGCTTATCCTTTACCTTTTACATATAGGTCAGGGCACAGATGAAGTCGGCGCTCCTGCTACAGCTGAAGAAGTAATTATGCAAAGAACAGGACCACAATGTGCTCAAAATAATCGTCATCTTCCATGCAAAGAAAACAAGTGCTTCTGCTGTATTGGGGGCGGAGTTAATAATCATGATTGTTATTCTACAATGGATCAGTGCTTGCAATGCTGTAAATCAAACACAAAGTGTTAGTATACAGTGTAACGGCTGGCAATGTTACTGAATAAAATATAATGGAATTTCAATTTCAGAATTAGAATGTTTGATCGGCCACTACAGAAATTCATGAAATCAGACCAAAAAATTGCCAATTTTGATAGATACTTAAACATGAAGTATGTTTTTTCCTAAAAATTTTACTAAACAGAATGATTTTTTTATGAAAAAACTGCAGGAGAGTTGCCGTATTATATTAATATAAGAGAGAAGAATTAAAACGACTTTCAAGAACAACTTAGAATGATTTATGACTACACACCCATTGAGCAGTATAGAATATGCAAGATAAACCATCGAAACTGTGAAGCTAGAGTTCTAGGACATTCATTAGTGTAATATGAAAGTTCTTATTTTTCTTTCGGCCACAACCACCCATGAAATTACCGAAATTTACAAAATTTCTGCGAAATTTGCCAAAATTTTTGAACCCTGAACAATTGACAAAAATAAATTAGAAAACTGCTACCTTTTGCAGAGGTGTGACTCTCGGTGAGTAACATTGCAAAGACTCTAGATTGATCATGGATGACATTGCTACACTGTGGTGTACATTCTAATCATGTCACTGGTTTGGTTCCCCGCCTGGGCCTAGGCTCGGGCCCGAGGCGCCCCTCGTGAAGGAGGGACTCAACATCGTTGTGGCGTTGTGTCAACACCGTTGTGGCTAGTGATGGCAACGGGTACGTACCCGATGGGTAGTGCTCACCCGTACCCGTACCCGCACCCGCAAAATTTTACCCGTCGGGTTACCCGTACCCGCATGCGGGTAAAAAAATAGTTCCATACCCGTACCCGCCGGGTAATTCTCACCCGACGGGTAACCCGTACCCGATAGCATACCCGAAAATTATCTAAAAATATCAAATAGTCACGTGCAAAAATAAATCATTCTAAGCTTCCAACAAGTTACAAACATGCTACCAAATATTATTAGCATCATTACAACAAAGACAATCTATTAGAAATATAGTGGATGTCTCAATGAGCCAAATTAATGACTTATATGCGCTAAAATAACTGAGGTTGGCTAGTTATTTTTGCGGGTATGTCTTACCCGCGGGTATACGGGTATGGGTAGTATACACCCGCACCCGTACCCGCATACCCGATGGGTATATGATTTTGCCCAATAACATACCCACGGGTAGAAAATTCATTCCATACCCGCCTCTTTATCGGGTAATACCCGTCGGGTACTCGGGTTTCGGGTACCCGTTGCCATCTCTAGTTGTGGCGTTGTGTTACACCTGCCACATTTCCACTTCATCGTTGTTTTTCCTTTGGCCAAAAGCATATGATTTGGCATTTCCTTGTAATCGAAAATCCGCACATTCCACTCAATCCCAAATTTCCCATGAGGTTCGGATGATTGGTTCCTCCTCGTTTCGTTGAAATTGAAAGAATCAGTTCCAGAGTTCCAGATTTCTCATAAGTTAGGATGTGATTGATGACCAAAGCTGGAGAGTCCACGCATGGAGTTGCTTGGGCCTTGGGGGTACAGGTCGTGCCAGATTTGCGATACAGGAGGGATTTGCTACGCGACCACGAATTTGGGTGTACTACTACTATCTATGTTTTTTTTTTCTATATGCGCTTTTGGTGTATGGACAATTAAATTTGGCAACATTCTAATCTACCTCGATTCATCACGTGGGGTTGGGAGGAACCGGCCCCTTCCAACTTCATGGGGATTGGAGTAAACTGGAGTGCAAGCAAAGCCAAGATCACGCATGCACCGTGCACGCGTCCAATAATGCGCGAGCTTTTGCCGCCGCTCTGAACAGCAATGGCATTGGTGCTAACGAAGACTGAGCACATCCAAACACACTGATCCAGCCCGTCGTGCGCGGCCCCATCAGTCGCCTTTTCGCCAGTGCCCACTGTCACAGACCTCCACGGTACACCAAATCACACACAGCTCACAATCCTAAATGAATAGGAAAAAAAAGAATCCGATACAAGTGACTCAATCTGATAGAGGTACTCAATCTAGGATACCTAGAGGAATTGGAAGATTAATTCCAAGAGGAAGAATGAGAGTATTCGAGAGTAGCCAATTTCTGATCGATCATGGGGCTCTTCCAACTTATTACGCATAGGGATTGAACTTTCCTTTTTCTCTCATGAATATCTGTCCATTTTGTGCATGTGTAATTGTTGCGAGGATTTGACTCAACAAGGGGTAAGGTCACAACGAGTTTTGGATCTCGAGTGGCATAGCTCGTGGAGTAGCTAGGGACCGTCTCTTTGTGATAATGATTAGAGTAACCCATATAGGCCGCATGTCTTATGTGGGAGTGACAAGATGAGTACTTAGTGGTGCCGATTTAATCGTGTGGATTCGGCTTGGGATGTATAGCGCGGGGGTAGCTAAAAGTGGGTAGTACCTTGGCTCATCGCGTACCTTTCATGGGTTAGTTGGCCACACTAGAGAAAGGTTAGAACCTTGAGGCAACCCTTATCCGGGCATTGATATGGAGGTTCGTCCTAGATTTCCGTGTGGGTACAGTTTTACACTTCTGCAAAGTTTTCTTTGAAAGTGTGAATGTTCTTAGATGATGTTTTGGTTGTTCTTGCTTCTAATTTCAGAGAAGTGAGAGCAAACGGTTAAATTCTACACAAGTTGTTCATATGAGACCACAAGTTCACTAGAATTGTTTCACTTAGTTTCGCAAAAAAAAAAAGAATTGTTTCACTTAATATAATATCAACGTGAGCATAGCATGTCATCCTTTAACTCACGGCATGCCTTTTGCAAAGTTACAGATACCTATTAGTTACCTCCTTTGCATCCACCAAATACTTATGTTGGAATACACCCTATAAGTACAATCATATTCATCATACTGCCGTTAGGCTGTTTTCAGGTGCCGAAGACTCGGTGATCACTCAAGCCAAACTTGAGTGAAGTCAACGGTATGGCAGGGGTGGGCATCCTCCAAGAGCTGCGATTAACTCTGATGTAGTGACAATACATGAGCAAAATAGTAGAAGACGTGTTCTGTATTTGAATTGGGACCGTTAGATTTAAACCTGTAAGTTTATATGATTTGATTCTATGAAAAATCGGAATTTCACAATGTTGTGAGCATAATGCCTTGGCTCGATGATACTTGATGGGAGTGTACATAGTGTGTGTAACAACTTGATCATGTGGTTAAGCTGCACTACTGGAGTTTGCGGGTGGCGACTCTATGGATCCTCCTGCGACCATCGAGTTTGGGCTTCGTTGGTCAAGAGGACGACACATGATACTAGCTAGATGGCTGGGGTGGAGTCCTTGCTGGGCTCACCTTTGTCACTAACTTTTGTGCCTGGTGGTTGTGCCTTAAAGGAAAATTTTTATAGGCTATCACTCCCATCAATTGGTCTTTCCAGCCGGCCACTGAAAGGATAAAAAAATGATGAACTACCTCATTTTTCAAACCAAATGTCCTATAATTAAGTAAATCGCACATGAGGTAGGAGATAATTGGATGAGATGAGGGGACATTGAATTTGTTAGATGGGACCCATATAACTAGTCTAGAAGCTATAATTTCATTCTTTATAGAACAGATTTTGAATGCTAGAATTACATTTGTTGGGATGAGGTGAGTATTAAACTATGGACGGACTTGGATACTTGGCCAACCTGTTGAAGAGTTTATACTTTTGCTTAAAACGTGAAAGAAGTTTTGCCAAAAAAATCTCTCCTTCCCAAAATATAACTATATTAGGTTTGGCAAAATTGGTACTCTCACCGTCTTAGAATATAGTGTGTAGAAGCATTCAAAAATTATACCCAAATACAAAAGATTTGGTAATAGAAGAACAATTTTGTTTAAAATAGACGCATATAAATTCGTTAGACAAAACCTGTTTGGGACTGCTTCGTAAACCCTACTGTGGAGCACCTCCATAAAAAACTAGAGTTTCTAGAGCACCCCTGGTGCTCTCACAACTCCATCCCCCCCCCCCCCCCCTAGAGTAGGGTTTGCGGAGCTGCACCTGTTTAGCTGAAAAATGGAAACAGAATAGTCCTAAACATGCCCTATATTGTTACTTGTCATTTATGCAAACAACCTCATTTAATCATGCGGATAACCGCGCCTACACATTGGGATTATTTTTATTAAAAAATGAAGTAAGGGCTATTGCGTCTTTGTATTTCTTCTTAATCTATCTTAACAATCTTTAGAATATATACCCTGTTCGCTTATGCTGAAATTTGACTCATGCTGAAATGTTGTGAGAGGAAAATATTATTCCATGGCTGGAAGGTAGTTCCGCTTATGCTGAAATATTTCAATATGAAGGGATCAGGAGAAAATACCAACATCTATGACTAAATTAGTAGCATTATATGGATTATGAAATAAATTCTCACAATGTACTTATTTAGTATCGCAGATGCTAATTATTATTTCTATAAGTTTGGTCAAATTTAAAATAGTTCAACTTAGAATAAACTAAAACTCAGTGTATTTTGGAATGGACTTACTTGAAAATAAATCACTACTGATTGGAGTGACCAGCCTGTCTTAAAATAGCAGGATATCAATTGGTACCTTGTCACAGATATAGCTCAAAATAAATAAAATCTAACTAGGATTATATATGTATGGCCAGTCTCTCTGTGATCAATAGTTTGCCGTTTTGTCGAAAATAAAAGTAAAGGATTTAAAACTTGTCACAAATGTGTTAGGAGATAAACCACTACTAACTTTGGAGTAGCCTGTGTAACGTCCCACCTCTCCGAGGCCGGGCCCGCTTACATCTGGCTACTTTCTAGGACATAGACTGCCCTCACAGACCAGCACAAGTCTTTTCTGCATACTTTGTCCTCACTCGTGCGCATCCGGGAAGAACTTCCCGGTCGGTCACCCATCGCTCCAGGCCAAGCACGCTTAACTTTGGAGTTCTTTCGAGATGGGCTTCTGGAAAAGAAGTTGCAACTTTGTTAGTATGAGTATCCTATTAATCCAATTAAGCCCTGGGCCGGGATGTTACATCCTCACCCCCTTAAGAGATCGACGTCCTCGTCGATCAATCCCAAGCCAGGAGCGTCCTCTCTTGGCCACGTCCGTATGTCTAGAGCCAGCGCATGTGCCATGCTGTGTGACCACGACGGATCCACACCAGCCATGCGCACCACGCCTGCGCAACTGCGACACACGCGTCCGTGAAACCACGAGAGTCGGCTTTGATACCATTCTGTAACGTCCCACCTCTCCGAGGCCGGGCCCGCTTACATCTGGCTACTTTCTAGGACATAGACTGCCCTCACAGACCAGCACAAGTCTTTTCTGCATACTTTGTCCTCACTCGTGCGCACCCGGGAAGAACTTCCTGGTCGGTCACCCATCGCTCCAGGCCAAGCACGCTTAACTTTGGAGTTCTTTCGAGATGGGCTTCCGGAAAAGAAGTTGCAACTTTGTTGGTATGAGTATCCTATTAATCCAATTAAGCCCTGGGCCGGGATCTTACATCTAAATGAGATGCAAGATGCAAGTGTATGAATACATGTAAGTATAATGGATAATGCATCACATACAGTAAACAAGACAAACAACTATAATTGGCATTTATCAATTTCTAGACATGCAAACAATAGCTACAAGATTTAGCTATAACTAGAGTTATAAATTTTAGAAGTTTGTTGTCAGAATCTGCTCATGTTCAGAACAAATCTGAATGTTTGCTTTGTTTGACCTATGTGCATATGGAATCATGTCTTGGAGATAATAGAAGAAGTGTAGTACTTTTTCTAAGCTTTTCAAAGTATCCTATAGCACTAGTTTTTGTGGTCGAAATTTCTAGTTATGAGCTTGCCAAGTGGAATGACAGAATCTGTCCACATCTGGGCAGAGATGTCTTCTTTGTCTTGTTTTGCCTTGTTGGCTATAAAATCATCTTAATATGATAGTAAGAAAGTTATAGACAACTTAATAAGCTTTACATAAAGTTAAGGCTCAGCCTTGTTGGGTCCCTAGAACTCTAGTTATGCAATTTTAAAGTTCTTGTCAGTTTTCTGTCCATATTGGTACAGATCTGAAACTTCAGCATGTTTGACCATGCTAACCTATGATTTAGCTTTTGGTATGAATAACTAATGTGTAGCCATCTTTCTAAGCTTTCTAGAAAGTCTAGGATCACCTTTGTGGGATGTCTACAACCTCAGCTATGGTCGAAACAATTAACTACTATGTTGCTGTCCATGTTCTGTGCCCATGCTAAGTAGCCACCTTAGCTAGCGTTTGTCTTAGACTAAACTCGTAGTTAGTTCTTGCTTTAGATGAATGTTTGTTATGGGTGAGCCTGATGCTTAGTAGTGGTTGCTTAAGCTAATTGGATTGGATCTATCCAATGCTTGACTATGATGTTTGTATGTATGCTTGTTAGTTAATTAGTGTCATAGTTGTCACTTCGATTGTCTTCGGTAAGTATACGAGTGTCGAGTAGCTTTATCTTAGAGCAATACTCGAGTTACGCGAAACGATCTCTTGGCGTCATCCCCAATTAGGTTCTTTTCCTTATGAGCCCAAGTCTGGACCATTAAATATTCGTGTATACCATGATTGTCCTGCAACCGCACGTGAATACCTTTGTTTGATCTACTAGCCAAGATAGTTTCTCTTCAACTCTTCCTTTTGGCTATAGTTGTTTGATGCCAAGTTGTAAGACCCTTAACTGAATTCTTGTTGGACCTTTCGGTTACCTCTCCTAAAGGTTAGCTAGTGTGACGCAATGTATCCATGCTATGTCCTCTAAATCGTATGCTTGCAAATTCATGTATCTACCTTATCAACTCAATCTATGATTGACATATTGGTTTTCGTCCTTGAAGTTTGAGTAATCCATCCCTAACCTTCCCAAGTCTCAGGATGTTTATCGATCTTGATCTCATGTTGTTGCCCAACATGAATGAATCTCCTATTAATCTTCTATCTGCAACTCACCTTGGTGGACGCAAGTCGTGCATAGAATTTAAGCAAGGTCCATTGATCAGTTGTCTTTAGGAATTGAGCTATGATCTCTTGTGAGGTGTTTGATCTACGGATCTCCTCCTCATTGATTTTAAACCTTATGACTACCTTTACTTGCTATACCTCCTTGTATAATGCTTGTTTTTACCATCCAAATTGTGTCACTTGAAATTTCACATTGGTGGTGTGATCGGTAATGGTGTTATGAGTAGCAGCTAACGGTGCCGCGACGAAACCTAGGGCCTCCTTGTGACCGGCCGGCACATGGTTGTGCTACTGGGCACGCGCTGGTATCATGGTTTCTAGTCATGATCCATTGCGAAACAACATCAACGTGTTATTCTCATGTGAACTGTTTCTTGGTTATCTCTCCATATTGTATCATAAGATCCATATCTTAGACCGAAAGTAGTGGAGTTTCCTTCGGAAGTTGCTAAGAGGATAACCTTTGAAGAACAGGTCACCGACATAAACGTTAATGGACTACAAGAGGTGGTAGACAAGTGACTTTGCTTAATTGTCCCGGTATTGACGAACGACATCTAGTGAGCACGTATCTCAGCTCTATTGGATAAAAAGGACACACAACACTTAACGTTGGACAAGTCATCCGTTGGCTAAGACTCGATCGTTACAATATGTAAGTTTTAACCTTTGTATGCATAATGACCACACCGTCAAAATCAACCATCTCTAGTGTGACTCCTTATCTGCTGACTTCGATGGCAACCATCTATTCTGTATCAACCATAATTATTGTGATCAAGAATGAAGATTTGGAGCTTTTTAGTGTTGAGAGACAACTAATTAGTTACCAATAGAAGATTAATCTCCAACTAGGTAACGACTCTTTGGTAGCTACGAGGTTATGTCTTACAGATCAATAACCAACAAGAGGTTAGTCAACTAACCAATAACTTGAGAGATACTCTATCTTCTAGAGCCATTGTGATCAAGTAAATTCCGTCTTGGACAATCACACAGATAGTGCAAGGTGTTCTATCAGCTAAAGCGAAGAATTAAAGAAAGCATGACCTAGTTTCAATTAGCATCCTTGTGCCCTTAGGTGCCACAAATGGTTTGTTCATTACTCTATTGGACAATCTCTTAAGTGGTCTTAAGGATCCTGTTGGACACCCTTTCTCTTTGCTTTTATGTTCTCTCATCAATAATTATTGGGACAATCAAGGGTTCTACGAGTAAATTTGCAAATCAAAAGCAATTTGAAAAGTGTCAAACAACAGATTTCCCATCTTAGAGCTGCTATATGACCCTAAAGAGAAAGTCTCATGGTGGAAGGTTGGCCTGACAAAGTTGTTATGCTGCAAGTCAACTCAACTTACAGTACAACTAAGTCACTAAGGAAAATTTTTACTCAATCGCTTGGTGGTAGACTACTCCCCGCGGTTAAGTGAATAATTACAACTTTTGTTGTCCTTAAGGCCTCGTTACATCTTTCTTTAGGAATTATTTTCCAATGATGACATACTTTGGTACCTTATACATGTTTTTACCAAGAGCTTGCATCTGAATCCACCCGGATAACTGTTGCAATTCGATAAGAGAATCTTCTTAGGTAACATTTGGCTGAAATACGGAGCCAACTGAGTCAGTTATCATATGTACTAATCCCTTGACAGACTCAGATAATACAATGTTGTCATCAGAGAAAGAGAACTGCACACATGGAACCACAAGTAGCTTTCCATTGGTTGATATCGGAAGGATTGAATATTTACGACCAACATAGATCATGTCTATTGGTTAGTCAGTATCCTATAACCTCAGAGAATGTTTGTCGTCTCTGATCTCACCCTTTTTGAAAGGTTGTATTCAAGCCATTTTGGTAGAGAATTGCTTTTCAAAACCGTGTGAACATAGAGTCATTTCAACGAGCATACTTCTGAATATTTCGATCTAGTGTCAAGTTCATACGGACTATGTTGTGTTCACTAAAGAATCAGATACTTGTGAGTGGTTCACTCATGGACCAAATGACCTCTATACACTAAGAATGCAGTATGTGCTATCTTGGATTCCTCCCAAAGTAACAATGCTTCATGGAAGTCAATGAAGGAAATTCTTCAGACAAATTTTACCATGAAAAGTAAGTATCGGAAAGTGCCTTTGGTCAAATTGTTCGCCGATGTTGAAGCTTTATAGCTGAATGCTATAGCAGATGTTGGGAACTAGACAACATGTCTCTCTTCCTTAAAAGATCTTCCATTCCGAATCTCGGGACGCGATTCTTTTAAGGGGGAGGGCTGTAACACCCTAGGTGTTTATCACCAATTAAGTGGTGGGTTTAAGATCAAACATGATAGATTAAGTGGGGTTATGACAATATCTTCATGTGTCTCACCTTAGTACCTATCTATATTGATCCCTGGAAAAGTTTCATGGAGTTTGGAATCAAAAAGTCACATGAAATGATAAGTTCCATTCCTATTGGAACTTGCATCATTAAGTGAATAGAATTATAGATCATCAGCCAAACCTTGCAAACTTGTCCAAATGACTCTAGATGAACTCTACAAGACCTTAACTACACTTAGGACACTTAATGGAACAATGTTCATGTTGAACATTTTGCCTAAATATGCTTCTAATTGGTGGTTGACCATGTATGGACCCTAGAGCCCTTTGGTTTGACCATTTCAAAAGTGTGACCTAGAAGCTTTGCATGACTGTGCACCCTTTTACAAAGTTCTAGAGAATTTTACAAGGAACAAACTTTGTTTAAGAGTCAAGTCATGAAAATGTGTGGAACATGATCAAAAAGGGCCCATAAGTCAGAATTTGGACTGTTTCTGACACTTAGAAAAGATTCTAAGTCCTGAATTTAACAGCAGAAGGTTGCCATGTTCATGCAATTTTTTCTTCCAATTTCATATGGTAGCTCAATTGGATTTCTTAATATGAGTTGAAGTACCCTTTGTGAAGGACGCAACAAAACAAGTCTCATTACTTTTGGAGCAAGTTTGGTCATTCAAAGATTAATTTGAAAACAGTGAAAGCTAACTGTTACTAGGAGTTAACTGAATCCCGATTTCAGTTTCCTGTATCCATCTTTGATGCCTTGTAGTTTGCAAACCAGGCCGAACTAGTTCATGAACCTTTAATAGGAGTTGTAGTATTCACTTAGCTCTACAACTTGTATTAATGAGGTTTTTTCTGAAACCGGTTGGATTAGGGAGTAGAGAGGGGAGAAAAGTGCAGTTTCAGTTGGCTCGCAATTGGACTGCAGAACCCGGTTTTGAGGTACTCTCCTTTGGAGCTTTGTATCTCCCTAATCGTGCCGAATTAGACTTTGATTCTTTAACCAAAGTTGGAGTACTATTGTATATCTACGCAATGGTGAAATCGGTTGATCAAATAATGAACTGGTTTGAGAGATATAGAAAAGAGAAAATGGAGTTTCAGTCGGCGTGCGATTGGGCTGCAGATTTCAGTTTGAGGTTCCCTCTTTCGCAGCTCCATATCTTCCAATCTAGTCCGAGTTAGCTCTGGATCCTTAAATCAATGTTGTTCACCTCGCAAAGATCTACAACTTTGCTTCTTGCGCTGTGACCAAACGCCAGCTAAATCGGGAAATAAGGAAGGAAGAAAAGGAGGCTTACATGGTATGTTTGAGGTGGTATTAGACTCTTGTTTTTGAATCGGTAGAAGCAGCAGTAGCAATGGCCGACCGTGCACAGGATTTGGACACCGCGTGGCTCCCTCCGCTCGCCTCGCTCGACACCTCACCCATCCTTGCTCGTGCATGCTTGCCACCTCTCCCACGCTCGTCGTTTTGGGGAGGCCGAGCCGAGCCATTGCTCCCTGCGCTCTCCATTCTCCCCCTCACTCTCGCTCAGTCTCTGTCTCTTGCTCGCCATGTCCGCCACGACAGAGTCCGCTTCCACCGTTTGCCCTCGCTGCTCTGCACTCCCAGCCACCGTAGCCGCCGTCGAGTGCACCACCACCTCCGCCTCATTCTCCGCTACGAACGGCGCGCCTCGCGTGGGCCGGAGACCGCCGGAGTAGCCCGTCCATAGGGGCCGTTGCCGTCGCCGCCGTACAGCCGCGCGCCGCGCACGTGGCCAGGCCACGTCGGACCACCACGGTGCGAGCCACGACTGCCCATGGGAGCGCGCGAGCCCCCTGATGCTCACCCGCCGTTTCCCCGGCCATTGCAGCCGCCGGAGCCGGCGTGCTGCTAGCCACCGCCACCACAGTTCACTGGTGTTCGTGGTCGGCTCACCTCGGGCCGCCGTGGAGCAAGCTCCGGCGACCCCTCTCTGTAAATCCCGACCAGGGACGTCGCGCTCAAATTTGACTAAAGTCAGGGGTCTAAGTGCACACCGACAGACTCAAGTGAATAGTGCCAAAAGGACCTTTTTGTGGTAGATTTTGCTGATTTTTGAAAAGACATAGTAAATCATAGAAAATTCGTAAAATAGCAAATGAGGACTTTTTGGAATCCTTGTGAAATTGTCTATGTGCTAGATCTATAATATGGCATGTTTTAGTTTCATGTTTTTGCTGTAAAAATGAATTTTTCAGATTTGGTTTTCAATGCTAGTTGTATTTGTCATTTTCTTAAATGCAAATTTAGGGCTCCAAATGAAGTGAAATTTTGTGGCATTCTACTCATGTGATGTTTGATGTGTGGTAAAAATTTCATGAATTTTAGTTGTAGTATGAGTGAGTTATTGATTCATCTTGCTCCCACATGAATTCTTGCATTATCCATTTGTCTTTTTCATAGAGGTTGATATATATCTTCAAATAGTTTGAAATTTGGGTAGTAGACTACTGAGGGCATGTGTAGGCCTCTGTAATTTTGGTAGAATTTATTGTGCACTTTTGATATGTGTTCATAATTCCACCAAATTATCTAAATAAATTAAGAAAATGCATTAAAATAAATTATTTAGGAATAGACACTATGTTTTCTGGTGTTCATTAGTCATGTATGAAATGTTGGTAAAATTGGTTTTATCCAATTATATGTTTGCAACATAAGTTAATAATTATTTCTTGCAAATGAGGTTTCTGAACAGATTTGAGAATATTGTTAATTACCCTATGCAAATGATGTTTTCATGTCTTGTGTGCTATAACAAAGTTGTTGTGAATTTTATGATCTAGCTGCTGTTAAAATTTAGTGGCATTTGGCCATATGGTTTAGAAACTACAGCTGTTTAAAGTTAGGGTACAGAATTGCTTGCTCTCTGTTTGTCAGGAACAGATTCTAGAACTTTGTATTTTTGACTTGTTTAACTTATGAATCATGCTGTGATGATATTATATGAAATGTAGATAATTTTATAAGCTTTCCATAATGTCTTCTTGCAAGTCAATTGGATTTATAAAACTCTAGATATGATTGATTTACTCAGCTATTGCATGTATGTCCAGAAGGTAGCAGATTCTTGTTCTAGTGCTTTGAGTAACTTTGTCATGCTAGGGTGTGGAAGTGTGGCTCATATCCTTGAAGGTACTTGGGTTGGTACCCTGTAATCTTATAAGATTTATGCCTTGATTGTTGTGCTCGCAATCTTCTATGTTATGCCCTAATGAGGATTAAATTAATTAGCTCTAGGTGCTTACGTGAGTTTGGTATGCTTGCATGATTACTTTGTTTATTGCACTTCTATGCATTCATACATATGCATTATTGCACCTCATTTAGGTACGCTAGCTGAAGCACGTGAAGGACCTGATGTGGAGCCAAACCCGAAGACGGTGTTTGGTGGATCCATCCCGAAGATAGAAGGATCGGGCAAGTGCTAGATGGGAGGATGCTCGCCAAGTGAATTCATCTGACATACTCTAACTTGAGTCGGATCCCAGGCAAGCCCCGGAGCATTATAAGCCTCCTATCTTCAAAACAATTAATTCTATATATGTTATAAGTATTGTTGCATTAAGTGATAGGAGTTGGTTGGAAACTCTTGCTGCATTATATCATTCCTTGTCCACATATATGAATCCTTAAATCCTACATAGACTAGGATCGAGTAGATGCTTAGCCCTACTTTAAGCGGTAGAAGTCAGGTGATTTCCTGTCACCTGCGAGATATAGGGATATTCATATATGGCACGGTTGGCTATATTTGCTATCGTGGAATGGAACCATGTGTTAATAAAATGAAATGAGACCGGGCGGGATGACGATATTGAAGCAACAAGGCATGGAGGTCTTGGGTGTGAATCTATCCCCGTCTGAGTCGTTTAAGGACCGATTCGCTGTACGTCCTTGAGTCATGTTGAACGCAGTCTAACACTTAGTTGGCCGGATAAGCCGTTCCGACCGCGAAGCCGAGTAATGTGGTTCAGGCCGGGAATCGAATGGTAGGTTGCTTCTTGGAGGAGAGAAAGGATGTGCTTGGGGACATTGGCGTGAGACCAAGGGGGGGTTAGAGTCCCTATCACCTGGCAGAGTGTCGCCCTTGGGGTCGCGACATCATTCGGACCCGCGATTCCTGAATCATATGAAAAGGTGGCTTGTGCGACCCTGGCAGGGGCCTGCGCGGTGAGTGTTAGAAATACCCCTCCAGCTGGATAGGAATTCGATTCGAATCACCGTCGCTCCCGGTTAGTGAGCACTTGACTTGAGCAGCGGCAACGTAGATTCCATTAAATTGAACGGATGGTTAATTGGATAACGATGGAAAGGTTGCCTCAATTTATACCTGCTATGGTTAATATTGTTTGCTCCTAATAAAGTGAGTGCTCTAGTACAGGTTCTAATATAGATGATAGGTTAATGATAATTAACTTGATGCCTAAGCATTAATGATTGATCATCTATATTAAGCTTTTATGCAAAATGTTGTCAAGCTAGCCCCACTTCATATCAGCCTTGCATGATCCTTGGTGTCACTTTATTTCTGGTTTCTGACGGGTAAGTCTAGCTGAGTACTTTGTCGTACTCAGGGTTTTATCCCCACTTGTTGCAGGTTGTGATGTATCATGGCGGCTGCAAGAATTGGTTGGCTCCTGCCATAGAGGCGGAGTGTGATCACGGGCATGATCCTTCTGAGTTATCTTCTCTCTAATGCTTTTGTTGGAAGTCGACCTTAGTACTGGCATATATTTGAAATAAAGGTGTTGTTAGTTTCAAATTACTTTGCTTCCGCTACTTTTGAACTTAAGTTGTAATAACTATGTTGAACTCCGATGTATATTGAATTACTTGCGAAATGGTTGTAACATGTGACTTGTTATGTTGAATCACTACGATCTTGGCTTGTATGTTGGTTGGTTTGAAATCTCTCATGGTTTCATTGGACTACCGGAGTTATATGGGCTCAAGTGCGAGAATTTGATCATTTCGGTGATTGTTTTTGTACTTGTGCTCTTATAATTTGGACGGTTCTGTTACAGCCTGTGTTTGATCAATACTACTTATCAGTTACTACTTACTAGGTTTCTCCTCTACATATATGTACTGCGTAGAACAAGCCAGCATTGCATATACCGCGCGCTATAACATACATATAAACTCTTCTACGATCGCGAGGAATTTCTTTGTTTTTCTTCCGACATGGTGAATTACACAAGGCGCGTGGATGCGCTTGTGTTATTCTCGTTACTTCTCCTCGGATACTTTGCTGCTCATGCGCAGGGGAATGGTAAGTGAAAACTGCACAAACATGTGTGCTTAGGTAGATAATTTAGAAGTATCATGATACCGTATATATATATATATATATATATATATATATATATATATATATATATATATATATATATATATATATATATATATATATATATATATATATATATATATATATATATATATATATATATATATATATATATATATATATATCAATGGCGAATTGGCGATCTATTATACTCCTACATATGTGTTAATTAAATTACTCAAATAATGTGGACATCGACAATAATCTGTTCCAAAAATATTATTTTAGTTACAACTATTCTCGAGCCATCTGTGTGATTTGTCGGTAGAACGCTCATCCTTTATTACCTTTGACAAATAGGTCATGGCACAGACGAAGTGGGAGCTCCTGCTCCTGCTGCTGCTCCAGCTGAAGAAGCTGAAGAAGGACTCATGCAAACAAGAGCACAATGTAGACAAGTATTGTTTCCATGCAAAGATAATAAGTGCTACTGCTGTATTGGGGGCGGAACTCGTCAGTGTTATGCTACACAAGCTGAGTGTAGACATGCCTGCCCCTAAACACAAATTAATCAAGTTCGTTATAGTATGATGTAACGGTAGGCAGTGTTTCTGAATAATATACGGTGGAATTAAACATGATATAAACAATTCACAAAAACAAATTAGAAAGGATACTCTCCTACGACCTTTTCCAGGTGTGTCTGTCGATGAATAACGTCGCAAAGACTCTGGGTCTGTTGATCATGGGCGATGACATTGCCACACCTTGGTGCACATTCTAACCATGTTACCGATCTTGGCCTGGCCCTCTCATGGAGGAGGGACTTAATCACTTAACAGCGTTGTGTTCGGACGCACACGCGTGTGTGCGCGTGTGAAGTGCGTGAGTTATGTGTGTTCAAGTTGTACCGATAAAAAAACGGAGAGACTAGCGCCCGGATGTCTGGATGCCTGCGCCTGCTGCCCATCCGTTTTCATAATGGATGCAGGTCACTCAATAATGAAATCAGGTCAGTCAATAATGATACCCTCAGGGTGCCTATGGATGCAGCTTCGTGCTCCGCGCCTGCTGCCTGCCCATGGATGGAGCTTCGTGCTCCATTTCACCTCGTGCTCCGCACTGGTTCCCGCCCATGGATGCAGCTTCGTGCTCCGTGCCTACTGCCATGCCCATGCATATAGCTTCATGCTCTGCGCCTGCTACCGCGCTCGCTTCGCTTCCCGTGCGCATGCGGGGACCACTGCGCCCGAGGGGATCACCTTCGCCTGTGTCCCCTTGCCGCGCCTGCTCATGAAACACTTGCAACTTAAAACATTTGCTGCAACATACGTCCGAAACAGGTGAAACGTTTACAAGATACGTTTGCAACATGTGTATGGGCTCTACAACATATGCAACATCCAGATAAAAAACAATTGCAACATAATTGAAACAGTTGAAATATACGCTTCTAACATACGTGTATAGCCAGTGCAACATATGTACCATCCAAATAAAACACTTACAACATACGTTTGAAACAGCTGAAACATTGAAACATACACTTGCAACATACGTATATAGTCGTTGAAGCATATGCAACACCAGATCTACTTTTGCAACATCCAGATGAAACATTGGAACATACATAAACGCATGAAACATACGGTTGCAACATGCGCTTATCTACTTGCTGTCCCCAATATGGACGCTTGTTGACGCGGAGTTTGACGCCGGCACAGAGCTCGATGCCATGATGCAGAGGTCGGACTTTGGCCGTGCGCAGCGCAAGTCCGGCGGGAGGCGCAAGGTGTGACGGAGCGCAGCGTGAGGCACGGGGCGTAAGCGGCGAGAGGCGCAGGTGGGGCGCGCGAAGCATGAGGCACGAGGCACGAGGGCAGACGGGTCCGTCCCGTCTGACCGGGGGACGCTCGGTAGAGAGCATTACCAATAAAAAAAGGCCGCACTCCATTTTTTTGTTTTTTGTTTTTTTTTTTTGCCAAAAACCATATGAGTTGAGGTTGGGAGCCTAAAGATCGCGCACGCGTCCAATCGCTGACGTAGAATTTGCATCTCCGTTGCTTCCATGGGCCGAGAGCCCACCTGGGCGCACTTGTCCATTGAGCTTTGCGACCCAACAGACACTAGCGCCTAGTACATGCCATTTCTCCCTTGCTAAAAAAAAAAGGCATTTCTCCCCCGATTCAATCTCAGGCTTACCCCCAAGCTGATAAAGAAAAATGCCACCAGGATCCCAAGGTATTTGTACATGTTTCATGCTTGTAGGCTTACTTTCCCTCTCCTTGTTTAATCAATTATCGTGCATATTTCTCCAGATGCACCTGGATCTCTAGCTGCATGTCTGAGCCTAGCATAGCATGTAATTTCTCCAGATGCACCAAATAGCGCAAACACACCATCAGAATTACCAACATCACGATGAGAATGCTCAACTTTACCCATTGCACATTTCTTCTAGTAACTCAACTTATAAACGGTCTAAAACGCTCAGTACTATGCAGTAAGGAGATCCTAAGGCAGAGCTCTTGTTGTGTTGCCATGAGACTGATAACCAGCAGATTATACAAATTCTTTGCAGTTGCATCTGCACATATATATATGACATATGAGTGCGTCGTGTATGTATTTGCCCACACGATGTGATATGCAGAGCTGCAGTTGCATAGAGATGAAGACACGTTCTGCTTTGAATTGAAGCATGACCTGGGAACGTTTTGTTAGAAAGCCTGTTATCAATCCTTCTCACACAATTCCATTTACAAGCACTGAACCCGTACGATCTGATACAATATGGGAGGAATTAGAGTGAGGGATAGGCAACAAGCAAGGAGTCAGCAGATCAGACTAGGCTGAAGGTACATGGAAGCTTAGATGGAATATCTTGGAGGGAAGAGAAGAAACAGTAGAGAAGCAGCCCAGAGAAGACGAAGGTGGAAGAGGAGAAGGGCATCGATGTCAGGGTGGTAGAGGATGCCCTTCTCCCTACGCCAATCAGAGAAGGGCATCGATGCAGACAGGATTGATGTTCCACCTACTCTTTTTTTATTGCCTCAACCTTCGAGTACAAGTGTTGTAGTATCCACCTACTCCATTTACGTGGACAGGATTTAAGCTCGCAACAACACCATCAGATTTAGAGAAGAGCATCGGTTTGATGTTCTGGTTTTTTGTCTGATGGCGTTGCGAGCTTAAATTGGCACCTACACCAATGGGCCACTGCTCATAAAAAACTATGGGCCACTGCCAAGTCCAGCCTGCATTTGCTTGGCCCATAGTGGATGCAGCCCACAAGACCACCCTGACATAGTGACATTCCTCTCCCTCCTTAGAATTCGGCATTACGCCCAAGCCGATGGAAATGTAGCCACCCGGATCCCATATTCCCATGTGGATGTAGCTCGAACAAGGCCAAAACACCTGGTCCGGAGCTAACCTGCAGTCGCCGTCATCGTCATCATTCATCGGGTTCACAGCAGCCCAAAAGAAAAACCGTCTGGAAGTCCGAGGACCTTACCGAACCAGCAGCCTTCGTGCCAAGCGTCGGCCGCCCTTGTCCCTTTCCTTTTTCCATTCAGCCTACTTCTTAGCTTAAGCAAAGTCCGTGACGAAGATCTTTCTATCAATAGATAGGAATGAGGGTTTGTTGTAGGGCATAGGATTCATCTCCTCTATCTCTTTATCTCTCTCTTCTTTGATGCAATTTAGAGGAAAAGAGTAGTGCGAACTAAAAAAAAAGATAATTGGGGGATGATTAAGAAAAGGTACATAGACAACAAGGTGAAAAGTTCAATGCTTATTGATCAAAGAAGACGCAATAGGGGTCTTCTTAAGAAGAGTTGCTTTGATAAAAGAGTGTAGCCATGATGGCAAGTCAAGGTGGGGCCCTATGAAGACAAGCCTTTGTGTATGTTGGTGTGATGACGAGAAAAATAAAGGAAATGGTAATGCTACGAGGCGAGCGTCCATTTGTCCAGACAAACTGCACTGCGCTCGCTCCCTCTGCCTAGGCTAAATGGCCAGTAGCTGAACCGACCAGGCTAAATGGCCAGCAGCTGAACCGACCACCGCACTTATTCATTTCCTCCCTCTCTTACACGCGGGCCTGAACGTCAGCTCCTCTTCTCCTCTGCCTACGCATATGAGAGCACGCGTGTTGCTTTCTGCCCCTGCTCCTCATCCCGACCAACACCGGCCCCCGCCGCCCAACCCGACGGGCTGTCGCTGCGCATGCTGCTCCCCGCAACCACACCCCGCCACCACGCCACCGTTTTAATCTAGATGTTGCACTGTTTTATCTGGATGTTGCGCATATTTGCAGTGGTTTCAAGTGTTTTTCATGTGTTTTTGCAAGTGTTTTATATGCATGTTTCAATTGTTTCATCTGTCATCAGACGTATGTTGCAAGTGTTATATCTAAATATTTTAAAAGTAGATCGGGTATTGCACATGTTGCAAAGCGCATGGGAAAGAGAGGGGGCACGAGCGGTCCTCAGGCGCGGACACCGTGTGGGCGTGCGAAACGCAGGCATGAGCGGGGGAATTTTTTTAATTTTAATCCTTTTTTAATAAATATTTTAATATTAACTGCCCTAGAAAATATTTTAACGTAGTCGCGCCACATGTGTTGGCGCAACAAGATACGGCACATTTGACGGCGTTTTCGACATAGAAAATCTTATCGCGCCACTCCCGCTTGCGTGACAAGACCAAACTTTTAAAAAATCATAACTCTTCGATACGACGTCGGATGAAGATGGTTTATACGAAAATTGTAGATCTCGACGAGATCTACAACTTTCTAGTTTTGAGTTTTTTCGTTTGATGACGATAAGATGCCCAAAAAAAATTATATAAAGTTTCAGCACCAAAATGATCACGTATTAGCGTTTGTCACATTAGAAAAATAATATATTTTTTGTATGAATTCAAATAAAAATATTTTTTTATATCAAAGTTGTAGCTAGAACTTTGTAGTTTTGAGTTTTTACATTTGGGGTCGTTAAGACGCTCTAGAAAATAATATACATATTCGTGCTAAAACTTTATACTATTTTCTCGAGCATTTTAACAACCTCAAATGTAAAAACTCAAACCTACAAGTTGTAGATTTTATTGAGAGCTACAACTTTGATATAAATGGTATCTTCATTTGAATCCACACAAAAAAATATATATTATTTTTCTAATGTGACAAGCGTTAATACGCGATCATTTTGATGTTGAAACTTTATATAATTTTTTGAGTATCTTAACGTCGTTAAACGAAAAAAATCAAAACTAGAAAGTTGTAGATCTCGTCGAGGTCTACAATGTTAATATAAAAACTATCTTCATCCGACGTCGTATTAAAGAGTTATGATTTTTCGAAAGTTCAATTTTAGTACGCGGGCGCGACAAGACAATACTGTCACGCCAGCGGGAGTGGCGCGACAAGCTTTTTCCACATTGGAAACGCCATTGAATGTGCCGTATCTTGCCGCGCCAACGCATGTGGCGCGACTATGTTATTTGGTCGCGCCAAACTATGGGATGCAAAATATTTTCTAGGACGGTTAATATTAAAATATTTATTAAAAAATGATTAAATTATAAAAAATCTCCGAGCAGGGGTGTGCTGGCGCGCGTGGAAAACGGAGCACAGCGCAGGCATTCGTCCAGACGTCTGAGAAATGACCTTAACGCTGCAATGACTTCAACCAGCGGACCAGCCTGTCCAATACCCTACGCCATGCTTGATGGCTTAGCCTGTGGCTTTGTTGACCAGTGCAAAGGCCCGACAACCTTTGTGAGAGTCGCTGGAGAATGGCCAATAAGCCGGATTCCCTCCTTGCTTTACCTACTTTTTTTTTCCCGGTGAGTGGACAATTAAAGGGAAGAAGAAAAGTCCGAGAGCAGCACTTTCATTGATTGATGGTCACGTGTAATGAAGGAATGTGACCTGGTTGTTTATTGGGTTATATACTCCCTCTGTCTTAATACAGTGCATTCTAAAAATTTTAAGACAACTCAAGAAAACACTCAAATGACACATGGGCCCATAGATTATTCTAATTATAGAGTTTATCCTTAAATCATTGTTTCCTTTTTAACAAATTTTACCAAATCTAAACATAATCGTTATGTAGAATGTATTATATTTTAGTATAAATTTTAGAAGTCACAATGCACTATATTTTAGGATGGAAGGGTGTAATTATGAAGTGCCGGTAGGGGATGACAAATACGTACAGGCAACATAAACAAGGCAGTCCAGATGTTATAAGCACGTACAGGCAACACAAACAAGTCTGCTCGGCTTTGTAATTGAATGGATTGATATGCGTACGAACTAGACGGGGATTTTGTGCCACCCTATATAGAAATGGTAATGCTCTCCTGAGGGTGTCCATCCGGACGCTTCTCCATCTAAAAAATGTCGATTTCTCATTCCTCCTCGCCCATCGCGGTCTTATCCACCGCACCATCGGACCTCTGTGCCCCACTTCATCGTGCCGCCTGCTCGCGCTCACCTTTTCCAGCGCGGGGATCACTCGTCACAGGCAGCACAGCCGCCCGACGCAGCCGCCTTCACTGCGGGGGTGCCTCATCGCAAGGGACTGCACCTGCCCGCCCTATCGATCCACGCAGCCACTCATCGGGGCCGCACAGCCGCTCGCCCGCTGGCGTCCCCGCACCACTCCGTGCTGGTGTCAAGCTCCGTGTCTACGAGCCTCTATTTCGTCCAAGCAGCAAGTAGATATTGTACTTCAAAGCGCATGTTAAAAGCATATGTTTCGAGTGTTTCATATGTTTCAGAGGTATGTTGCAAGTGTTTCGTATGGATGTTGCAAAAGTAGACCAGAATATTTTATATTTTGAAATGGTTGTACACATATGTTGCAAGTGTCTGTTCCTAATGTTTCATATGTTTTCCAGACGTATGTTGCAAGTGTGTTTATCTGGATATTGCATATGTTTCACACATATGTTGTAAGTGTTTTATCTGAATGTCGCGTATGTTTGCAATGGTTTTCAAGTGTCTTTAGGTGTTTTTGCAAGTGTTTAATACACATTGAGCAATGTTCATCTTTCTTCGGATGTTGCAATGTGACCCGCCTGCTGTAGCTGCTAGAGGGGGTGCAAGGGGTCAGGCGTGTGGGGCGCAGATGCCGCGTGGGGTCAGACGGTACACGGAGTGCAGGCGTAGGCATTCAGATGCGGACGTCCAGGCACTAGCACTGCCGATATATAAAGGGTGACAACTGATTGAGGAATCCGACATTCGATCAATCGCTCTTTTTTACATTTATCTACTAGATATATACCGTTGTATTGCACCAGTGTTACAATTTTTTTAGACTAAACCTCCCCGGATGCAGATGTGTGAGCTTTGAGGACTCCGTATTGAACGCGGACATGTGGATCCGGTCTCTATATCAGAACCGGGTAAGATGCAGATGTGAGCTCCAAGTAGAGCATGGTTCGTATCGGACGTGGACACGTAAGCAGGGATCGAGACTTGGTATCACCAGGTAAATGATGACGTTACAGTCTTTTTAGAGATATAGATATAGATATAGATATAGATATAGATATAGATATAGATATAGATATAGATAGAGATAGAGATTACACTTTTTTTATTCTAATCTCTTTCAACCCCATGTTGCTATTCATCGCTTGATCGGACGACCAAGGTTGGCACCCTTGGCTTGTTGGCCGACCTAGTTGCCCTGACGGGCCCCTCCCAAGTAAGAGCTTCGATGATTTCTTTGCTGGTTTGCTTCAAAACTAGCCATTATTCATCACGGAAGCACGCTTTAGTGGTTTGCTCGTAAATCTCACTGTTCTTCACCACGAAAGAGTGTTGGTTATTCACTGCGTTCTTCAGTCCGTAGCGACCCGGACTGTCTAACGCTAGCTGGTGTATGACCAATTTATGTTAACACACCTTTTTTTAGCGACTCCGCTGAGCACGATTGTTTCAGCTCTATTTCACAGCCGAATCTTTCTGCCTATCCATATTCTTAATTGATCTAACTTTCACGTGATCACCGTAGCATCTAGTCTCAAGGCCGATTGCATCTGTTTTCTCTCGACTCCGACGATGAATCAGGCCCCTAAGTCCGATCGTATTTGTCGTGTTTGCCATGCCTTCCTCGAAGAGTTAAATGCAACACAGGCCCCTGAACTTGTAAGCGTGTGTCACATAGGCCCCTGAACTTTGAAAATGTATTTCTGGCCCCCTAAACTTATCATGTGGAGCACTGCAGGCCCCTTAACTTTGAAAATGCATTTCTGACCCCTAAACTTGTCACGTGGTGCACCGCATGCCCCTGAATAGCAGCATGCACGTCGGCATAGTAGCATGCACGTCGGCCAAGTAGCGTCCTCACGGCTTACAGCCACGTCGGCCAAATGTTTATCTACACATTTGTCTTCGTAGCTTGCTAGTGACAATACAAACACATTTATCTACACAAATGTTTCATCTGTTGGACCAGCAAAGAACCACCTTTACAGAGGCCACAGGCACAGGCAAAACTTTGAACGCTGTGGTGCTGCCAGCAGAACCATTGCATTGCATCTTCCACATTCTTGCAATCCCAGCAGCTCAATCCCCATCCAAGCTGCTGCTTCCATGATCATCACAACCATACATTGCCATCTCGTGCCTGAGTAGCCCAAGCATCTGGTCGATCTCCCCGGCCTAAGGATGGGACCGATCGCTCGACACAAACTCGTGCACGTCGCCGTCGATCTCCACGGTGCTGTGCCCCGGCCGTTTCTTCACCCCGCGCGTTTTCATCAGGCTTCGGACCTTCCCCGCACCGTCCCACTTTCCGACGGCCCCGTAGATGTTGGAAAGCAGCACGTAGTTGGCGTCGCCCCCGGGGTCCAGCTCGAAGAGGTGCTGCATCAGCTGCTTGGCCATGTCCAGGTCGCCGTGCATCCGGCAGCCTGCGAGGAGTGCCCCGAGCACCACTTCATTGGGTCAAATGGGCATCATCTCCACCACGTGCGTCGCCTCGTCCAGGCGCCCGGCACGGTCGAGCAGGTCGACCACGCACCCGTAGCGCTCTATCCGCGCAGGGACACCGTGCTCTGTCGTCATGAGGTCGTAGTACCTCAGGCCGTGCTCAGTGAGACCGGCATGGCTGCAAGCCGTGAGGACGCCGGTGAGCGTCACCGCGTCCGGCTTGAACCCCTGCCTCCGCATCTCCTCGAAGAGCTCGATCACGTCCGTGCATCGGCCATTGGCTGCGAACCCGACGATCATCGAGTTCCAGGAGACCACCGTCTGAGCGGAACACCTGCGCTGCGAGGTTCACCTGTCCGCACCGCGCGTACATGTCGATCAGCGAGTTGGCAACGCGGACATTGCGCTCCAATCCCTGCCTGAGCACGAGCCGGTGCACCCACATCCCGAGCCCGAGCGAGCCTACCTCCGCGCATGCAGATACGACGGCGATCAATGTGACGTAGTCCGGCTTGACGCCGTCCAGCAGCATGGCGCGGAAGCAGTCGATGGCCTCGTCATGGCGCCCGTTCTTGACGAACCCGTCGATGAGCGCCGTCCATGAGACCTTGTCCGGGCCGGGCATCCCGTCGAACACCTCCAACGCCACGTCCACGATGCCGTTCCACATAAGCCCGGAGATCATAGTGTTGTAGGTGACGACGGAGCGGATCGGCATTGAGTCGAATAGCTGGAGCGCGAGGTGCGGGAGGCGGGACGCGAGGTAGAACCGCGCATGGCTGCAAGCCGTGAGGACGCTACTTGACCGACGTGCATGCTACTGTGCCAGTGTGCATGCTACTATTTAGGGGTCTGTGGTGCACCACGTGATAAGTTTAGAGGTCAGAAATGTATTTTCAAAGTTCAGGGGCCTGCGGTGCACCACGTAAAGTTTACGGGACCAGAAATACATTTTCAAAGTTCAAAGGTCTATGTAACACGCTTACACGTTCATAGGCGTGAATCAGTGATTGCCTGGCTGTTGCGAATGAACTATACGTCAAATCACAGAGTTCGAATCGAAGCAACACTCGTCCATAAATTGCTAAAGCCGCATCTTGCCATTGGTTGGCTACTTATAGTGATACTGTTTTCCCTGGTCAAGGCAAGATTAGATTAATCAAAGTGAAAGTTGGAAGCAGAAAGGCTGCCGTGGTGCGGAGCAAAGTTCTGCTACACCGTTTTCTCTGTCCCGAGGTGAAGTGCATCGGTGGAGATCAGAGTTGTTTCATGCAGTGGCACATGATTGTTTTTTTATAACAAGCTAGATATTATTATTAAGGCCCATTTGGCATAGTTTTACCAACAACTTCATGAGCTATTGTGAACTTTTTTTTTGTCAAACACCTTTTTTAAAATAGCTTCATAGGTGTAGCTCCCTTTTTTTTTTGCTCTCACGAATGAATGGAGACAGACGAAGCTAAAAAAAAGTAGTTTTTCATAGCTCTCATCCTCGTTTTCCTCTCTCAGCCATACATAAAGTTGTTGATAAAGTTGTTTTGCCAAACAGTTTTCCAAAAACAGTTCAATTCTGTGAGAAAGCTGCTTGAAGTTGTTTTCCAAAAGACAGTTTCAATGGTGAAGCTGAGCTATGTCAAATGAGGCCTAAGTACACAATACATAGAGCAGCCTGAAAGACTCCAAATTTACAAAGGCCAGTGCATTCTCCTCGATAGGGCACTAGTTTACTTGAGTACTATTTGTGCATGAAAAAGTAGCCTGTAGAGGAGGATTACACAGCATTCTGTGAGCCTGTTTAGCTAGAGAGTGGGCTCCTACGTTCATGGCTCTTGCTATCTTGTAGACTTTGATCTGGTTTTCTTGAAGGGAGAGGATGAAATCTTGCGTGAGAGGCTTTATTCTCCAATCAGGCGGTGTCGAGTAATTTCTGTTGAACAAGTTTCGTCGAGCATCTTGCACGTAGCTGTTACTGGTGGGACGTGATGCGATATGCGACCTAAGTGAGGGCGCCTGAACCGGGCATATATTCCTTTATCTCAAGAACGCCTGCACCATAATGACATATTTCTTTATCTCAAGTGTGATGGCACGGTGGCAAAGCCAAAAACTTTTAGATAGCGAGACGGTTCTTATCATATAATAATATTTCTATCTAGGATTTCCCCTCTTCATATATGGTGGCCTTACTATGGTTTCCAGTCGGCCATGCATCCAAGAGGGTTTGGCATAGGGCTCCATAATGAAGGCACTAGTGAGAGTAATACCGGCAAAAGCCCATCGGTCGAATCTAGTTCAGACTGCATGGGCAATGTTCAGACGACAACCCCTACCAACTGCACTGTTGTCAAGGAGTCACTTGGGCCAGTTCAGACGCCAGTGTCAGGTCCAATTGTTGAGCTGAAACCGAGCGCGAACTCGGCCTTCGTAAGGCTCCGTTCGGTTACAACGATTCCGATCGTTCCTGGCCAGGAACGGTTCCGGACTCGTAGAAATTAACGAGGAAACAGTAAGCCCGGGAATCAATTCCATATAACCGAACGTGCAGAGTGAAGCCAAGCAGCAGCAGTAGAGACCAACCGGTAAGGGGATTCGTGCCATATAAAAGATGCAAAATCGAACAGCCCACAAATATTTGTCTGCAACTAATTTGACTGAAGATTGATTGATCCTGAACAGTAGAGACTCGAGTGGCACACATGTTTTAGTGTGTGCCAGCCATTTTTTGTTGCCTGCAATATAGGTAGAGAGATTGGCCGTGTATGTGTACTACTATTGTTTCTCGTTCGGAGCATAATGTAAGTTAACTTTGCTGTAGGCTGGTGTTGTTGTTCTGTAGGATGTGCATATCTCTGGCCTGCTATGTTGTTGTATACGGAATGATAATGATTTCAACCGAGCGTCTGTGCGGCCGGACACGTCTCCTCACTCGCTACGTTCACTCCCTCTCGTCCACACCCAGCCGTCCTCCTCCACCACGCAGCCCCGTCGCGCGCACCCGCCTCCACCAGCCGGTGGAGACCGCGCTCCTCCGCGCCTGCGTCCTCCTCCCCCACCGCGGCGTCCTCCTCTCCCATGAGCGGCGCGCCCCGCTGCCTCCCTCTCCCTCCTGCTCCAGAGCGGTGGCAGCCCCGGCGCGAGCACGAGCTCTGATCCACGCGGCCACCCCCGGCGACCCCCTTCCTCTTCTCCGGCTAGCCACCCCCATCCTCAACTCCGGTGCGGGGACGGGCTTGACCCCGACGGCGGCCCTGGCACAGGCGCAGATCCGGCGCTGGTTCGCGACCTCGACGGCAGCCCCGGCGCGGGCGCGCGGCCCTGCTCCGGCATCAGGAGCCCCAATGCGCGCAAATCCGCTGGCCATGGCGCTCCTCACGCTAGGCTCTCTCTCTCCCCTATGTTGCAATTATATGTTTTAATTGTTTCAAATGTTTCAGAAGTGTGCTACTGATTCCTTTATTTCCTAGAGGAATTAAATGCACCAGGGAGCTCCAAGCCTCCAGCAGTTGATATGTCCCTCTGATTGGAAGATCATACGGACAATAGAGAAAATTCCCTCACAATAGCAATCCGTACTCCCTATAGTAAACTTGAAACAATAAGCATCTTGCCAGTGTTGCCCATGTAACTGCAGCAACTCGAATACGTGTTGCAGGAGCTGATCGATAATAGTTTTGCTAAGGGCCATTAATTGCAGCATCTTTGAAAAAGGGCAGGATAATTGCAGTTAGCACTGAACTTTCACTGAAAGTAAAGTAAGCCACATGATGGTGCTACTCTGAAACTTTGGCTTCTTTACGACCAAAGCTCTTATTCATGGCTTTTCTTTCTATCAACTCAAGTTGAAGAATCAATCCAGTGTGCACTAGCCGAAACTAAGTGCATTGGTATATCATCTCACCCTTTTTTATAAGAAAAAAAGAGCATCATGAAAATTGGTTCTGGGCATTGGGTTCTCCCGTGATGCACAAGTAAGCTCATGAAGGACTTTGCTGTCCTGCATATGACTTAGAATAGATAATTGGGACTTGTTTGTTATTTACTAATTCACTGAAAACTTGAGCTGATATTCGTGTGGCATGAGGCACACTTCTGCTGCCTTAGATCTCTTGTTAGCTCACAATGCATACACGGAACTATCACATCCTGTATGTACAGCAGTTAATTCCTGATCGAACTGCCAGTTCAGCTTGTAAGGAGGTCAGGTTACCAAGCTTGAACTTGGATGCTACCACACTGCATATTTACTAGGAGTATAGTAGCATCTTCGTGTGACAGTATACTCGTGGGCCTAAGCTGCACTTACACTTCATACCAGGAACTTAAATCTGCATATTGTTTCTCAATGAATCGCCTAATTGGCCAGATGCTTGAGCACACTTGTACGATGTGAATGTGATAGTTTCTTCAAAAAAAGATGTCAATGTGATAGACCAACAAAGTTTCCCTCATCTGAATGCTCAGTTGCGTTCTCCATATGCTGAAATAACAGGGAAGTGAAAATGGTACGTTGCAAGCACCATAATCTGGATGTTCGGAGCACCCAATATTCACTGACACCACCACAATGCATCCCAGTTCCAGCCAGGTACTCTGTAGTTGCAGCATAGGAGCACTGGGCACCTGATACTTCCTGGGCCTGGAGGTAGTAGGTGGCCTTCAAGGATGAACTGAAAAAATAGCTAATAGTCCTCATCAATCATGTTGAGAGACGGCCATGGCGTCGGGCAAAGCAAACCCATCACTGAGCTTCGTATGTGCAGAGGCCATAGCTGCTACCTAACTCTCAGCACTGGGCATGCACAACCACAGCACCAGCATACTCTCAGCTTCTCATTGATCGATTCCACTGGAGGTTGTGCTATGGGCATGAGTCGCCATAGAGACATTCTGCCGCATATCCAAACCAGCAAGCACAATGGTCGCAGAAAACATTAGAACCAGGCTGGCTGCATTTACTCGAACAGATGTTGTATAAGCAGAATTGCGATACGGTTTTCATCACGGTAAAAAGGTTGGGTAGAAAATTGGCATCAAGTCTGGTATGCTCAACTCATGGACTGCGAATGCGATAATCACATTCACATCCGACACTGGAATCGCTTTTCGTGTCCACTGCAGGTTCCGTTGAGTCTATGCTTCACTAAAGATAGCTTCAAAGCAGGGAGAGAGGGCTGCAAGCTAGCGCGAGCTTGTATACAGGAGATCAAAATGTTTCAGCACCACTAATACTTCGCTCCATCTGAAATTTAGCCACGGTACTGAGGATCTGTACAGATCTTCCTTTCCTTGATATTTCTGCTAGCATTTCATTTGGCGTTTCCTTTCCTTGATCTTTCTACTAGCATTTCATTTGGCTGTGGCCATGGGCAATGCAGCCAAAAAAAATGAGAACGGAACTAGAGACATCGAACAAAAGACCGGGATGGATTTCCATGGCTTCGGCAGTGTCAAAAAAAATGTTAAAAACTGTGTAGATCAACCGCGATGACTTCATCGTAAACATTACTGTAACATAATCTCTTATATCCCCTTTGAAACACAGAAAATTTACAGAAACCATAGACAAATTTTACAAGAATTAGTTAGTTAGTCAATTTCACAGAAACAACACAAAAATTCTCAGTTCCAAAGAGCGCTTATATACAGAATTTGCCCACTAGTTTCATTGTAAATAATTTCCGGTGCTTGCCCCTTGCAGCGCAAGGTGATGTATATCCATAGGATCATTCATGACAGGAAATCACTGTCACCATGGCCTAGTGCAGGGGTGAGCAGCGTTGCCATCACCATGCGGCTCATTCAAGTATTCAAGAGTCACAATCGAACAGGTATGAAGCCAGACATCCAAATTCCAATTCCAGTCACAACTCACAACAAGTATCCATAGTTAAGGTATTCAGATTGACACGTGAGCCAACGGATCGCCCCCGGGTAGAACATACTACTGGTTCACAATCGCCCACAAATGACAAACCAAACTGATAACGACACATTTACAGCCATATGCTGGCCCTTATTGACAACGGCTATCTCCTTAGGCAGACGCAGACGCGGTATGCTTCTGGATCAGGGCCAGGAGGTCGTCCTTCCTGGCACCGACGATGGTCTCAACCGTCTCGCCGTTCTTGATGAAGTGGAAGGTCGGCATCGCCTCGATCTTGTAGGCCGCGGTAACTTCCTGTGGAACAAGAAACAGCGTCAGCACACTGTCATGGAGGCTAGGTAAACTGGTGTATATCCCTATTGGATTGGAACACCGTGCTCACCTTCAGTTCGTCCACATCCACCTTCAGGAAGACAGCCTGAGTGAACTTCTTTGCGTGCTCGACAAACAGTGGAGCGATGGCACGGCAAGGACCGCACCAGGAGGCAGTGAAGTCAATGACCACCTGAAAGGTTGCACAAGTTGACAAAGCTCCATGTTAGAGACTGTAGAGTTGTTATATATTATACTGTAGTAACCTGTAGTATGTTACTGCGAATGCAACGCAGGTCAACTGTGCCATCAGAAGAAAATGACAAGAACAACAACTCAATTATGGTTGAATTAGACAGCATGGGCACATACAGTACTCCTATGTAGCATTGGGTAACCCTCAACATCAGCCATGTCCCATATTTATGGACAAAATTCAACATAAGAGAACAAACCAGTTACATCCAGGAGAAAGGTACAGAGCTGGTCTGTAGCCCTTGAATTCTACTCCAATTTCAACATGACTTCCTAGATATCTCAACTGCAGCTGTTGAATTCTACCCCAATTCCAAATTACTCCCCTTGAGTGTATCAAATTTCAACATCACATCATGGGTTCATAACAGAGGACATCTGTAACTCCTAAATTTTCCCCAAATCCTAAATGAGCGCCCCTTGAGTGTACCAAATTTCAACATGACATCATGGGTTCATAACAGAGGGCATCTGTAACTGCTAAATTTCCCCCAAATTTTAAATGACTTCCTAAGATAGCTAAGTTTATTCATCTACTACTTACGTAAATTAAGTGGAAATACAGATCTCCAAACAGAACAACCGCCAGCTCAAATCATTCAGACAAAAGTTACCGCAAAGCTTATACTGGTTTCCGGTTCAACATAGAGATCAGCCGTAGGCAAAATAATTTAAATCACGCCTACTATAATTATAACTACTAAATAACAACCAGAGATTCAGATACTACGCTACAAATTGGGGATCGATTCGAAAAGGATGCGCAATAAATTCGTTGCATCCGCATATCACCACTCCACCAGTAAATCTGCGCACACCGTGGACATCAAATCCTCTTAGCCTACATCAATAACATCATACCCTGGATTGTACGGAGCATTTGCCAAAATTGGCAACGACCCACCAAAATCTTCCTCACTACACGCGCCACACCCTAGATCGCCCGAACGCGAGCATCTCAGGTGCGATTCCGAACAAATTTGAGCACGGGGGGTGACCGCATAATAAGGAAACCAAAGACGAATCGAGTAAAACCTAGCCGTTAGCGCGACGAATCCCGAATCCCCTCAACAGCTTTCCAGACAAAAACACGGGGGAAATTACAAGGAGACAGATGGCGATCGGGGAAGAAGACGAGGCGCGGGGCGCGCCCTTACCAGCTTGCCGGCCTCCTTGGCCTTGGCCATCTGGGCGTCGAACTCGGCCTTGGTGTGGCACGCGATCACGACTCCCTCCTCGGACGCCATTTCTGTCTTCTTCTTCCTCGGTGGGATCGAAAGCTTCTGTGGATTAAAGGTTTCTTTCGAGGGCTGGATTGCAAGATCGCGTTGGTGGCCTCGTCCGGGGCGCGTGCACGCAGCATTTATAGGCACAGAGACTGGGATGTGGGCCTTGTTTAGATACCAAATTCACCCCTAAATTTTACTATGTAAAAAGAAGATTCCCCATCACATCAAAATATCGGTACATATATGTAGTACTAAATGTAGATAAAATCAAAAACTAATTTCACAGTTTTGTTATACTTTGCGAGACGAATGTTTTAAGCCTAATTAATCAATATTTGGACAATTATTACCAAATAAAAACAAAAATGCTACAGTGTGACGGGACATTTACTATGCACAATTTGGATCCCAAATTTGGGATCTAAACAAGCCCGTGGATCGATGGAAATGACCGAAAAGCCCTGGCGGGTCCACATTGCTGGGCGCGTACGCGGTTACGCACGTCACCGCGCTCGTCGGCCGGCTGCCGTGTTGTTTCTCGAAGTTTCAGGAGTCCGGACGGTGTGCTTGTCTATGGCCGCCGTGGTGCAAAATCTGTTCGAAAGAAAAATTCGTATTCCTACCTTCCACGGACAGTTTGAATCGAGCAGTCAACGTGTTTGAAACTTGACCATTAATACCTTTTTGATGAATATATTGTAATTGTATTTTAAAATTTGTATGGCTATTTTTTTTGGCAAATATGGTTAAATTTCCTTTATACTCCCTGGATTCCAAATTATAAGATGTTTTGACTTTTCTGGATTCATAGTTTTTCTATGTACTTAATATATACTGTATTTAGATACATAATAAAAACAATGTATCTAGAAAAATCAAAATAGCTTACTTCCCTCCGTTTTCGTTTACTTGTCACCAACCTTTTACTGTAGCAAATGTGACCATCCGTTTTTTCTTCTAAAAAATCTTAGATACTTCAAAGTATATAACATTAATCAAGTATGTTCACTGAAGAATCATATATGTGAAAACTTGATGTATCTAAAAATTTTTTTGCAAAAAAACGTATGGTCAAAATTGCTACAGTAAAAGTTCAATGACAAGCAAACGAAAATGGAGGGAAGTATAATTTTGAACAGAGGGAGTAAAATATTTTCAATCGATACAATTACTTCGGTGCACCAGTAGCTACCACTGGCGTGTTATATCTTTGATTATTTTTAAATTATATTTATGGCTATTTTTAGCAAATATGGCTACATTTCCTTTTAAATATTTTAAAATGTTCTAATTGCTACAACTCATGTTACTTTGGGGGTTGGGGCTACTATAGTTGCAACAACGGCCACACCTAGTTTGTTTGATTAGGTGCTACTCCCTCCGTCCACAGAAGAATACAATTCTCGTTTTTCGAGAAGTCAAGCTATTTGAATTTTGACTGAATTTATATAAAAAATATTAACATTCATGATACAAAATAAGTACATTTAGATTAGTTATAGAATATATTTTCATAATAAATTTATTTGAAGACATAAATATTAATACTATTTACTATAAACTTGATCAAAGTTGAATAAGTTTAACTAGCATGCTTTTCATAATTGCATTCTTTTACAGACGGAGAGAGTACTCTACAATCTCGCAGTTGCAGTTCCAGAGCAAGGCTACAACACCTCAGACATGACTAGGTTGGCTGGATATAGCGCAGTTTGATCCATTATATATGACTGTTTGGTTGCCTTTTATGAACAGGCACTTGTATACTCGTCCCGGTTTAATTGCACGTTTGGAGTTCAGATTTTGTCCCGACTTAAATGATCACATTGGGCCTGGACGGCTGAACCTGCCGGACCCAGACGCGTGCAGCGGAGCAGTAACAGTACAGCGTCCTACTATTTTATTTGCTCTTCCCGTGGACGAGTGCGACGATGGTGCTATACTCCATCCGGACTCTGGACACTTCCTCTTGGTTAAGGCCTTGTTTACGTGGGCAAAAAGATCTAATTTTTTTTAAGTATCCGTCACATCGAATCTTTGACACATGCATGAAGCATTAAATATAGATAAAAAATAACTAATTGTACAGTTTGTCTGTAAATATCGAGACGAATTTTTTTGAACCTAATTAGTCTATGGTTAGACAAATTTTACGAAATAACAACGAAAAGTGCTACAGAAATTTTTTCTCAAAATTTTTAGATCTAAACAAGCCCTAAAAAGTCGGCCCTCTGCCTGGACTCTGGAGACTTCTAGCCAGACCCTTGCTCTATCGTCAACGTGCCTCCGCGCACACCGTAATCAGCTGACATCAATAAGGTGTTTGGTTTGCCCTGTTAAGGGTTAACATGTACTATAGCACTTCGTCTTATTTGGTAATTAGTGTCTAATCATAGACTAATTAGGCTTAATAGATTCATCTTGTAAATTACTCTTAATATGTGTCGATATGCATATAATTAGTCTATATTTATTACTTCATGTATGTGCCGCAACATTCGATGTGATGTGTGTTAAAAAAAATAGAGGCAACCAAACGGAGCCTAAGGGCGGCTGTGTTTAGATCCAAATTTTGGAGTGCCAAAATACACTGTAGCATTTCGTTTGTATTTGGTAATAATTGTCCAACTATTGACTAATTATGCTCAAAACGTTCGTCTCACAAAGTACAACCAAACTGTGCAATTAGTTTTTAATTTTATCCACATTTAGTACTCCATACATGTATCGCAAGTTTGATATAACGAGGAATCTTTTTTACATAGTGCACTTTTCAATTGATCTAAACACAGCCATTCATCTAGGTTGCCATGTCCGATCCTAAAAATGCAAATATTATGGGACGGTGGGAGTACCAGTAACTAGAAGAAAAGAGAAAAGAAAGATGAAGTGTACGGATGGGATAAACGACTGGGTACCATATATATACTATGGCCTCTCATATTTGTTTGAGAGAGCCCTCGAATGCTTTTAGGTGGATCAACAAAGGTTTTGTCACAATTTTTTGCACAAATCGGATATATAGTCCTCGGTATTAAAAACTGAAAGCGTGCCTTTTTCCTTTTACAGCCACAGTCATATACTCCATCCCTGAATAAGTCAATTTGTAAGTTATCTTAAGTCAAAAATTTTAAATTTAATTGAATTTTTAGAAACGAGCATCAAGACTTGAGCCACCGAATTAGTAATTCTTCGGAGCCTGAGGCCTCCGGAGTTTAGGTCTCCAGAGCCTTCAGCTTCCCGCTTCCATTTATCTCCTTATATCACGACACCTCAGCAGGCGAGAAATTTTAATATTTAACCCTTAATTCGCGTGCCTCTGGAATTTGACATCCCTATAGACACGAATTTCTTCAACATGAGGATTTCTCTCTTTTCTTCTCCTTTCTTATTTTCAGTACTGTTGATGGCACGGGAAAAGACCATACTACCCCTCGCTGAAGAAGAAAACGCTTCACTCCCTTCACTCGGACACGAACAACAGTCGCGCGGGGGTCGCGACTCGCGACGGAGAAGGAGCCGCTCGACTAGACGCCGTCTAGATCCGGCCCCGCGCGAACACCTGTGACGCCACGCGCGACGGACGCCTCGGCCCCAGCAGCTCCCGTCGCTCCCACACCGGCGCGACCTCCGGCGGCCCCTGGCCCAGCGCGGACCGCGCCGCGGCGGCGAGGTACTTGGTGGCGCCCACGCCGTCGCAGCACCACCCGCATCCCGAGCGCGCCGCCGCCACACACGAACCACTTGGCCTGGAGCGCGAGCGCCGGGGTATCCGCGTCGGCGTTGGCGTCGCCGTCCCCCGGCGCGAGGTGGTCGAGCAGCGCCGAGCCGGGGCAGTCGGTGTCGACGTCGGCCGTTGTGGCGTCGCCGTGTCGGTCGTACGGCCTCGCTTGCCGGCGTCGAGCCGTCGACCTCGCAGCCTTTCTGTCATGATACGGCGGCTGGCCGTGGTTGTGCTCGTAGCTCGCCCTCCTACATGGCCACCAGGATGGTCTTGTCGTTCGTGCTGCGCTACACCTTCTTCTTCACTGGGCACGACGGCGCAAAGAAGCACCGGAAGTAGGCGCGCGGGCACCAGGCACGGGTTGTCCTTGGTCACTTTGTGCCCGTACTGCGGCCATTGGTACCCATCCTTCACCACCTATTTTGTTTAATTAACGTGAGCAGCATGAGTTAATTGACCGTACATACGTATGCTAATCCATGGCGATAAAGCGATGGTTACAGTGGATGACGTGCACTCCATCTGGTCAAGGGCCGCGAAAGGGTGTGGCCATGAACGGTGGCGATGACGATGGCTTGCAGTTGTGGCGTGCGGCTTGGGAAGGCAGCGAGGATCAACGTCTCCGCCTTCTATGGTATCGGCATGCCTGCGGCGCTCGTGCTAGCGTTCTGGCCTGCGCGGCTCGACTTCACCGGCATGTGGGTTGGCATGCTCGCTGCGCAGCTGGTGTGTGCGGCAACGAGTGGCGGGTTGGGGCCGGAGCCTGACGGTGCCGGAGTTGGCCCATGTGGGCGGCGGCGTCGAGTGTCGCGACCCGTGAGTTACTGATATATTTGAGCATTTGACATGCAGCACGACGGTCTGGCCTGAGCACAGCGATTTTGGCTCGGCCCAAGCACGGCACGGCCAGCAAGCCACCGTGCCCGTGCCGGCCCGGCCCAGTCCACCAGGTCGTGCCCAGGACGCTCCCTCCGCTCGCCGGTCGGCACGGCACGGCCCCGCCCGCCAAATAACGGCAAGCACGGTGCCGGCCCGGTCCACCAGGGGCCATATAAAGGCCCCCGCTGCGGCGCCCCCCCTCCCAAACCCTAATCCCACTCCCACTGAGTCCTAGCCCCCGCCGCAGCGCCCCCCTCCCCGAACCCTAGTTCGCCCTCACCGGTGCTTCGCCCTACCGGCCGCTCGCCTCCACCGCCTTCCACTCCGTCTCCGATGACAACGTGAAGACTACACCACCGGATCTACTCGCTCCCACCTCCACTCCGCCGCTCTGGCCTCCGCCCTCTCTGAACCCTAATCGCCCTCACCCTCGCCTCGCCTCACCGCTCGCCTGCGCCGCCTTCCTCTCCGTCTCCGGTGACACCTCAACTGCCGGATCTACTCTCTTCTTCCTCACCTCTCGAATCTCGTACTCTCTTCTTCACCTCTCGTCTCTCGTACTCTCTTCTCACTTCATCCGGTCGATCTGGTCGCTCGCCGTCATCAAGTGTGCTGTGCTATACCTGTTGCGCGTCTTCATCCCCGCCTCAATGGCACCAGGCTCCGGCTGTGCAGGTAAGTGGTGACCCCAAACCCTAGATCTAGTTCTTCTTCTTGTTGTTGTTGTCCATGAACTCATGAGTCTTCTTCTCTTCTTGTCTGAGTGTCTTTTTTCGCAGGGCGGCATTGCACTTACAACTCAAAAATTGATCTAAATGTGTGTTAACGTGGTGTGTGTACTTTTAATTCTCAGTTCATGTATGTATGCCTTCTGTTCTATTATGTTTGAATTTGGGCATGTGATCTGTGTAAATTATGTCTGAATTTGTGCTTTCTATTCTGTATGACGGGCCACGGGCCGACACGGTACTCTACTCGGGCTCGTGCTTTCTTGGGCCGGCCCGACATGAAAAAAGGCCCACGTGCCGTGCCTGGGCCGTCACCTCGGCACGGAGCCTGTACGGGCCCGGCACGGTGAGCCCGTGGGCCTGTCCACTGGAGGTTGTGCCATGGGCATGAGTCGCCATAGAGACATTCTGCCCCATATCCAAACCAGCAAGCACAATGGTTGCAGAAAACATTAGAACCAGGCTTAGCTGCATTTACTCGAACAGATGTTGTATAAGCCCTTGTTTAGTTCCCAAATCCATCCCCAAATTTCACTATACAAAAAGAAGATTCCCCATCACATCAAAATGTCGGCAAATGCATGGAGTACTAAATGTAGATGAAATAAAAAACTAATTACACAGTTTTGTTGTACTTTGCGAGACGAACATTTTGAGTCTAATTAATCAATTTTTAGACAATTTTTTGCACTAAAAAACAAAAGGCGCTACAGTGCCCCAACACGGGCACTGTACCTACAGTGCCCGAATCGGGGCACCCAAGTCCGGATCTAAACACCTTTTGTTTTTTAGTGTCCCGATTCGGGCACTGTAGCACATTTTGTTTTTTATGTAAAAAATTGTCCAAAAATTGATTAATTAGACTCAAAATGTTCGTCTCGCAAAGTACAACAAAACTGTGTAATTAGTTTTTTATTTCATCTATATTTAGTACTCCATGCATTTGCCGATATTTTGATGTGATGGGAAATCTTCTTTTTGCATAGTGAAATTTTGGGATGGAATTGGAAACTAAACAAGGGCATGGACTGCGAATCACATTCACATCCGACACTGGAATCGCTTTTCGTGTCCACTGCAGGTTCAGTTGAGTCTATGCTTCATTAAAGATAGCTTCAAAGCAGGGAGAGAGGGCTGCAACTCTGCAAGCTAGCGCGAGCTTGTATACAGGAGATCAAAATGTTTCAGCACCACTAATACTTCGCTCCATCTGAAATTTAGCCACGGTACTGAGGATCTGTACAGATCTTCCTTTCCTTGATCTTTCTGCTAGCATTTCATTAGGCGTTTCCTTTCCTTGATCTTTCTACTAGCATTGCATTTGGCGGTGGCCATGGGCAATGCAGCCAAAAAAAATGAGAACGGAACTAGAGACATCGAACAAAAGACCGGGATGGATTTCCATGGCATCGGCAGTGTAAAAAAAAAATGTTAAAAACTGTGTAGATCAACCGCGATGACTTCATCGTAAACATTACTGTAACATAATCTCTTATATCCCCTTTGAAACACAGAAAATTTACAGAAACCATAGACAAATTTTACAAGAATTAGTTAATTAGTCAATTTCACAGAAACAACACAAAAATTCTCAGTTCCAAAGAGCGCTTATATACAGAATTTGCCCACTAGTTTCATTGTAAATAATCCCACTAGTTTCATTGTAAATAATTTCCGGAGCTTGCCCCTTGCAGCGCAAGGTGATGTATATCCATAGGATCATTCATGACAGGAAATCACTGTCACCATGGCCTAGTGCAGGGGTGAGCAGCGTTGCCATCACCATGCGGCTCATTCAAGTATTCAAGAGTCACAATCGAACAGGTATGAAGCCAGACATCCAAATTCCAATTCCAGTCACAACTCACAACAAGTATCCATAGTTAAGGTATTCAGATTGACACGTGAGCCAACGGATCGCCCCCGGGTAGAACATACTACTGGTTCACAATCGCCCACAAATGACAAACCAAACTGATAACGACACATTTACAGCCATATGCTGGCCCTTATTGACAACGGCTATCTCCTTAGGCAGACGCAGACGCGGTATGCTTCTGGATCAGGGCCAGGAGGTCGTCCTTCCTGGCACCGACGATGGTCTCAACCGTCTCGCCGTTCTTGACGAAGTGGAAGGTCGGCATCGCCTCGATCTTATAGGCCGCAGTAACTTCCTGGGGAACAGAGAAACAGTGTCAGCGCAATGTCATGGAGGCTAGGTAAACTAGTGTATATCCCTATTGGATTGGAACACCGTGCTCACCTTCAGTTCGTCCACGTCCACCTTCAGGAAGACAGCCTGAGTGAACTTCTTTGCGTGCTCGACAAACAGTGGAGCGATGGCACGGCAAGGACCGCACCAGGAGGCAGTGAAGTCAATGACCACCTGAAAGGTTGCACAAGTTGACAAAGCTCCATGTTAGAGACTGTAGAGTTGTTATATATTATACTGTAGTAACCTGTAGTATGTTACTGCGAATGCAACGCAGGTCAACTGTGCCATCAGAAGAAAATGACAAGAACAACAACTCAATTATGGTTGAATTAGACAGCATGGGCACATACAGTACTCCTATGTAGCATTGGGTAACCCTCACATCAGCCATGTCCCATATTTATGGACAAAATTCAACATAGGGTGTGTTTAGATGGGTGTAAAATGGGTGTAAATTTTCTGTAGCACTTTTCGTTGTTATTTGGTAAAATTTATCCAATCATGGACTAACTAGGCTCAAAAGATTCGTCTCGACATTTACAGACAAACTGTGCAATTAGTTATTTTTTTACCTACATTTAATGCTCTGTGCATGCGTCCAAAGATTTAATGTAACGGGGAATCTTGTAAAATTTTTGGAATTTTGGGTGACCTAACCACTGCCATAAGAGAACAAACCAGTTACATCCAGGAGAAAGGTACAGAGCTGGTCTGTAGCCCTCGAATTCTACTCCAATTTCAACATGACTTCCTAGATATCTCAACTGCAGCTGTTGAATTCTACCCCAATTCCAAATTACTCCCCTTGAGTGTATCAAATTTCAACATCACATCATGGGTTCATAACAGAGAATCTGTAACTCCTAAATTTTCCCCAAATCCTAAATGAGCGCCCCTTGAGTGTACCAAATTTCAACATGACATCATGGGTTCATAACAGAGGGCATCTGTAACTGCTAAATTTCCCCCAAATTTTAAATGACTTCCTATGATAGCTAAGTTTATTCATCTACTACTTCGTAAATTAAGTGGAAATACAGATCTCCAAACAGAACAACCGCCAGCTCAAATCAGTCAGACAAAAGTTACCGCAAAGCTTATACTGGTTTCCGGTTCCACATAGAGATCAGCCAGGCAAAATAATTTAAATCACGCCTATTATAATTATAACTACTAAATAACAACCAGAGATTCAGATACTACGCTACAAATTGGGGATCGATTCGAAAAGGATGCGCAATAAATTCGTTGCATCCGCATATCACCACTCCAGTAAATCTGCGCACGCCGTGGACATCAAATCCTCTTAGGCTACATCAATAACATCATACCCTGGATTGTACGGAGCATTTGCCAAAATCGGCAACGACCCACCAAAATCTTCCCAACTACACGCGCCACACCCTAAATCGCCCGAACGCGAGATCTCAGATGCGATTCCGAACAAATTTGAGCACGGGGGGCGACCGCATAATAAGGAAACCAAAGACGAATCGAGTAAAACCTAGCCGTTAGCGCGACGAATCCCGAATCCCCTCAACAGCTTTCCAGACAAAAACACGGGGGAAATTACAAGGAGACAGATGGCGATCGGGGAAGAAGACGAGGCGCGGGGCGGGCCCTTACCAGCTTGCCGGCCTCCTTGGCCTTGGCCATCTGGGCGTCGAACTCGGCCTTGGTGTGGCACGCGATCACGACTCCCTCCTCGGACGCCATTTCTGTCTTCTTCTTCCTCGGTGGGATCGCAAGCTTCTGTTGATTAAGGTTTCTTTCGAGGGCTGGATTGCAAGATCGCGTTGGTGGCCTCGTCCGGGGCGCGTGCACGCAGCATTTATAGGCACAGAGACTGGGATGTGGATCGATGGAAATGACCGAAAAGCCCTGGCGGGTCCACATTGCTGGGCGCGTACGCGGTTACGCACGTCACCGCGCTCGTCGGCCGGCTGCCGTGTTGTTTCTCGAAGTTTCAGGAGTCCGGACGGTGTGCTTGTCTATGGCCGCCGTGGTGCAAAATCTGTTCGAAAGAAAAATTCGTATTCCTACCTTCCACGGACAGTTTGAATCGAGCAGTCAACGTGTTTGAAACTTGACCATTAATACCTTTTTGATGAATATATTGTAATTGTATTTTAAAATTTGTATGGCTACAACTCATGTTACTTTGGGGGTTGGGGCTACTATAGTTGCAACAACGGCCACAACTAGTTTGTTTGATTAGGTGCTACTCCCTCCGTCCAATACAATTCTCGCTTTTCGAGAAGTCAAGCCATTTGAATTTTGACTGAATTTATATAAAAAATACTAACATTCATTATACAAAATAAGTACCTTTAGATTAGTTATAAAATATATTTTCATAATAAATTTATTTGAAGACATAAATATTAATACTATTTACTATAAACTTGATCAAAGTTAAATAAGTTTGACTAGCATGATTTTCATAATTGTATTCTTTTACGGACGGAGAGAGTACTCTACAATCTCGCAGTTGCAGCTCCAGAGCAAGGCTACAGCACCTCAGACATGACTAGCGGCCGGTTCGCTTGAGATTATCAGTCAAATCAGTCAGCCAGCTAGCAATATTTTTCTCTCACAAAAAACCAGCCAGCAGTACTTTTATCCAGTCAAATCAGCCCAAGCGAACATGCTGTAGGTTGGCTAGATATAGCGCAGTTTGATCCATGATATATGACTGTTTGGTTGCCTCTTATGAACAGGCACTTGTATACTCATCCCACCCCTTGTTTAGTTCCTCCAATTCTCCCCAAATTCCACTATGCAAAAAGAAGATTTCACGTCACATCAAAATGTCGGCAAATGCATGGAGTACTAAATGTTGATGAAATCAAAAACTAATTGCATAGTTTTATTGTACTTTGCGAGACGAACATTTTAAGCCTAGTTAGTCAAAATTTGGATAATTTTTACCAAATACAAACGAAATGCTACAGGAATTCTGATACAGTGTTTTTCTCCCCAATTCACTGAACTAAACGAGGCCCAGTTTAATTGCACGTTTGGAGTTCAGATTTTGTCCCGACTTAAACGGTCACATTGGGCCTGAACGGCTGAACCTGCTGGACCCAGACGCGTGCAGCGGAGCAGGAACCAGAGCAGCGTCCTACTATTTTATTTGCTCTTCCCGTCCTGCTATACTCAGGCCCAGTTTAGATCCAGAAAATTTTGCAAAAGAACAGTAGATTCTCCATCACATCGAATCTTTAGACGCATGTATGAAGCATTAAATATAGATAAAAAATAAAACTAATTACATAGTTTAGACGAAATGGACGAGACGAATCTTTTAAGCCTAATTAGACCATGATTGGACAATATTTGTCAAATAACAACGAAAAAGCTACCGTGCCCATTTTGCAAAAAAATTTGCATCTAAACCAGCCCTCAATCCGGACTATGGACACTTCGGCCCGTTCGGCTAGGCTAATAAGCTGGCTAAAAAATATTGTTGGCTGATTTATTATGAGAGAAAATACTGTTTCGACTAAACAAACAAGCTGAAAAGTACAGATTATAAGCTGGATGAACAAGGCTGAAAGACCTAAAAATTTTTGTGTAGTACCCGTCACATCGAATATTTGACACATGCATGAAGCATTAAATATAGGTAAAAAATTGCACAGTTTATATGTAAATATCGAGATGAATCTTTTGAACCTAGTTAGTCCATGGTTAGACAAATTTTACCAAATAGCAACGAAAAGTGTACAGGAATTTTTTCAAAAAATTTTGGATCTAACAAGCCCTAAAAAGTCGGCCCTCTGTCTGGACTCTGGAGACTTCTAGCCAGACCCTTGCTCCATTGTCAACGTGCCTCCGTGCACACAGTAACCAGCTGACATCAACAAGGGAGTGTTTGGTTTATCCTGTTAAAGGTTAACATGCACTGTAGCACTTTCGTCTTATTTGACAATTAGTGTCAAATCATGGACTAATTAGGTTTAATAGATTCGTCTCGTAAATTACTCTTAATCTATGCCGACATGCATATAATTAGTCTATATTTAGTACTTCATGCATGTGCCGCAACATTCGATGTGATGTGTGTTAAAAAAATAAAGGCAACCAAACGGGGTCTAAGGGTATTTTTGATAATTTCCCGTTCATCTGGGTTGCCATGTCCAATCATAAAAATGCAAATATTATGGGACGGTGGGAGTACTAGTAACGAGAAGAAAAGAGAAAAGAAAGATGAGGTGTACGGATGGGATAAACGACTGGGTACCATATATACTATGGCCTCTCCCCATATTTGTTTGAGAGAGCCCTCGAATGCTTTTAGGTGGATCAACAAAGGTTTTGTCACAATTTTTGCACAAATCGGGATATATAGTCCTCGGTATTAAAAACTGAAAGCGTGCCTTTTTCCTTTTACAGCCACAGTCATATACTCCATCCCTGAATAAGTCAATTTGTAAGTTATCTTAAGTCACAAATTTTAAATTTAATTGAATTTTTAGAAACGAGCATCAAGACTTGTGCCACCGAATTAGCAATTCTTCGGAGCCTGAGGCCTCCGGAGTTTAGGTCTCCAGAGCCTTTAGCTTCCCGCTTCCATTTATCTCCTTATAAAACAACACCTCAGCAGGCGAGAAATTTTAATATTTAACCCTTAGTTCGTGTGCCTCTGAAATTTGACATCCCTGCAGACACGAATTTCTTCAATACGAGGATTTCTCTCTTTTCTTCTCCTTTCTTATTTTTAGTACTGTTGATGGCACGGGAAAAGACCATACTACCCCTCGCTGAAGAAGAAAACGCTTCGCTCCCTTCACTCGGACGCGAACAACAGTCGCGCCGCTCGACTAGACGCCGTCTAGATCCGGCCACTCAGGCACCGGTCCACCGGCCACCAGCTCGCCGACTCTGTACTGCCCGCGCCGCGCGACGCTGCCGTCGAGCGCAAGGACGCGGTCGAACACCTGTGACGCCACGCGCGACGGACGCCTCGGCCCTAGCAGCTCCCGTCGCTCTCACACCGGCGCGACCTCCGGCGGCCCCTGGCCCAGCGCGAACCGCGCCACGGCGGCGAGGTACTTGGTGGCGCCCGCGCCGTCGCAGCACCACCCGCATCCCGAGCGCGCCGCCGCCACACACGAACCGCTTGGCCTGGAGCGCGAGCGCCGGGGTATCCGCGTCGGCGTCGGCGTCGCCGTCCCCCGACGCGAGGTGGTCGAGCAGCGCCGAGCCGGGGCAGTCAGTGTCGACGTCGACCGTTGTGGCGTCGCCGTGTTGGTCGTACGGCCTCGCTTGCCGGTGTCGAGCCGTCGACCTCGCAGCCTTGCTGTCATGCTGCGGCGGCTGGCCGTGGTTGTGCTCGTAGCTCGCCCTCCTACATGGCCACCAGGATGGTCTTGTCGTTCGTGATGCGCTACACCTTCTTCTTCACTGGGCACGACGGCGCAAAAGAAGCACCGGAAGTAGGCGCGCGGGCACCAGGCACAGGTTGTCCTTGGTCACTTTGTGCCCGTACTGCGGCCATTGGTACCCATCCTTCACCACCTATTTTGTTTAATTAACGTGAGCAGCATGAGTTATTTGACCGTACATACGTATGCTAATCCTTCACCACCTAATCGCCCTCACCCTCGCCTCGCCTCACCGCTCGCCTGCGTCGCCTTCCTCTCCTTCTCCGGTGACACCTCGACCGCCGGATCTACTCTCTTCTTCCTCACCTCTCGAATTTCTTCCTCACCTCTCGAATCTCGTACTCTCTTCTTCACCTCTCGTCTCTCGTACTCTCTTCTCACTTCATCCGGTCGATCTGGTCGCTCGCCGTCGTCAAGGGTGCTGTGTTGTACATGTTGCGCGTCTTCATCCCCGCCTCAATGGCACCGGGCTCCAAGGTTTTCATTATCGGAAATTAAAATTTATCGGACGTCATGGATAAAGAATAAGCAAGATATATCGGAAATATCAGACCAAATTTAAAAAAATTTAAATTTCTTTTCAAAAAATTTGTAGAATTTGATTTGAAACTATTCCTAAGGTATTAAACATCATTTGTTCACAAATCAAAACAAGAATAAATCATTATAAGTGTCGGACCATCGCGTGGCTGATTTTGAATTGTCTATGTAGAAACAGGAAAGAAGGGAAAAATTTGGTTAATATCAAATTTTATCGGACCCTGGGGATAGAGAGGAAATTTCGGAAATATCGGCGACTTTCGGCCGATAAAAAAAACCCTGTCGGGCTCTGACTGTGCAGGTAAGTGGTGACCCCAAACCCTAGATCTAGTTCTTCTTCTTGTTGTCGTCCATGAACTCATGAGTCTTCTTCTCTTCTTGTCTGAGTGTCTTTTTTCGCAGGGTGGCATTGCACTTACAGCTCAAAAATTGATCTAAATGTGTGTTAATGTGGTGTGTGTACTTTTAATTCTCAGTTCATGTATGTATGCCTTCTGTTCTATTATGTTTGAATTTGGGCATGTGATCTGTGTAAATTATGTCTGAATTTGTGCTTTCTATTCTGTATGACGGGCCACGGGCCGACACGGTACTCTACTCGGGCTCGTGCTTTCTTGGGCCGGCCTGGCATGAAAAAAGGCCCACGTGCCGTGCCTGGGCCGTCACCTCGGCACAGAGCCTGTACGGGCCCGGCACGGTGAGCCCGTGGGACTGTCCGTGTCGTGCCTTGACGGGCCATGCCTGACATGGGGCCGTGCCGGGCGGCACGAATGCTCATTTATAGTTACCGAGCGAACCTGGAATCTTTGTTTTACACAAGAGAGGGGTACTATGGTCTTTTTTCATGCCCCGAATAGTGTGAAGGATATATTGAAAATAAGAAAGGAGAGAAAAATACAGAAATCCCTCGAATTGAAAGAATTCGCGTGCTCAAAGTTATATTTTGAAAGACATACGAATTGAGTGTCAAATCTTGAGGGGCACACGAACTGAGGGTTAAATATTGAGGGGCAACGTATCTTTGGCTATTAGGTTGGAGTGCCACATTGGCTGTCAGGTTGGCTCGTCATCCCCTTGCTGCTACCTGCCGCCTTGACTCTAACGACTAAGCCTGCCTACCGCTAGCGCAGTGGCGAATTCAGCCCGAGAAATGAGCTAGGGCAAAAATACACTACAAAATTTTCGCTAACCAACGACAACATACATGTTAAGAGCAAAAATTTAAGAACATCCAATAAGACAAGATGTTGCCCTTTTAATTGCAGAATTATCAATAATACATGTTTTAATGGAGAAATCCAGTACATAACATGTTAATTTTGAAAACAAGTCAATTAGTCTTGATTATATTCATAGCCAAAAAATGCTCTTTCAAGTTTCAACTGATCAAAATCACAAAAATACAAAATCATGTAGAGCTAATCAAATCACCAAATGACCGTCAACTGGACCCTGGAGTTAGGGGCTAGCCAGCTCCCGGCTAGGGCAGGCAGACAGCCAGGCAACACCGTAGTAGGGAGCTGGGCATGGGCGCTGAACCCGGACGGAATCGGTGAATCGCGGCCTCGCCGGATGGCAAGGGCTAGGGGCCGAGCACGAGCATGGAGGCCGTGGCGGCCGCGTGTCGTAGGAACTGGTAGAGTGGGCGAGCGGTGCTCCAGTGTCGCCTGGGCTGAGCTGGGTGTGGGGTGCCTGTTGGGCCGTGGCCTAGTCTCAGGCGAACGGGCCCATGAAGCTCTCCGTCTCTGCCTCGTACGGGAGCAGCGCCGCCGACCCGCCATCGTCTTCGACCTCCGTTCCTCGGCCTCGCCAGCGCCAGCTCGGGGGTGGGCAAGGGGTGCCCGACCACAGGTACCTAGGGCGACCGTCCTAGCTCGCCCTAGTGGTGGATCCGCCTATGCGCTAGCGTGTCTTGGGCTGTTAGGTTGGAGCGCCACATAGGCAAAGAGCCCGTTCGCTTCGCTGAAAAGCCATGGCTGAAAGTATTGTTCGCTGATTTGTGGTGAGAGAAAAACATTGTTCCGGCTGAAAAAAAATAAACTAAAAAATACGGATTATAAGACAAGCGAACATGACCAAAATTGAGTATCAAATCAATCCATAGAGTAAAATAACTGGTTTCGCAAAATTTAATGTGCCCAATATATGGTTTGTAGGTTGAAAAAGGTTAAGCAGGCCACACAAGATACCAAGTGCAAGTCGTGAGGCTCCATTTCCCCTTTCACTTTCACTACCTTCACGACCCCACCTAGCAGGAAAACGCCGTTCCGCCGAGATGGAGGAATTGCCCCCAGGTTTCCTCTCTCTCGGCCTCGTCCATGCCCCTATCCCCACAACCACAGCGCCGCCCGCACGCGCCCCGCCAGCGTTGCTGGATGAGATCATCGAGGAGATCTTCCTCCGCGTGCTGCCCGATGATCCCGCGCGCCTCAACCGCACCACGCTCGTCTAGAAGCACTGGGCCCTCCTCGCTGACCGTGGCTTCTGCCACCGATATTGCGAGCGCCACGGGGCGGAGGCGGCGCCCCGCTGCTAGGCTTCCTTGCTAACCTCACCCACACGGGAGGCTCCACACGTTTCGTCCCCACACTGGCCTTCCGCCCTGCCCCCGCCCGCCGCCGCGACTAGCGCGTGCACGTCGCCTGCCACGGCCGCGTCCTCCTCAATCGGATCACGTGGGGCGGTCGCGGCGTGGCCTAGGCACAAGACAACCGCGCTCGCGGTCTGGGACCCGGTCACCGACGAGCACCGGCCCCTGCCGCTCCTGATGCGGCTGGCGGCCCCAGCAGATTACATCTTCTGAATGTTTTTTATGGCTATGCTATACTTGTTTTACTGCAGCTCAGTCATTGTTCTAATAAGGTTCAAAACACGGGGAAAAAGAGAGAGCAATCAATAATAGGTGGATTTTTTTTTCTTGAACATAACTGCGTATAATTGTATTAAGAAGAAAAAATAATAGGTCGATGGGTACTAGTGTTTGCTTTTGAATGGGTTTTTGATGTGTTAGTGTGTACTTGTTCCTGAACATTAGGCTTGGAAGCAGGATAAGAATGTGTAATCATGCATACACTGGTAGGTGAACAGGATTGCAGAGAAATTTTTTTGAGCATTTTTTAATGTAAAATCATTAAAAATGGTATTCAGATCAATGGTATTCAAAATATCCTTTTTCTTATTAAAACATATGACTATATGAATTAACAATATGTATAAGCAATCTATTAGGCTATTACAATAAGTCAATAACTACTCTCTTTGTCCACAAAATAATAAAACTATGAGATTTGTGCAAGTCAAAATAGCTTAATTTTGACCAAATTTATAGTGAATAATATTAACATTTATATCTCCAACTATGTTTACTACAAAAATATATTTCATAATTAGTTTAATGGTACTTGTTTTGTATCAGATATGTTACTCTATTCTTTCCAAATTGTAAGTTGTTCTGCTTTTCTATGTATATAGCTTTTGCTATATATCTATATAAATATATATTATGTCTAGATACATAATAAAAGATATGTACTTAAGAAAGTCAAAATAACTATAGTTTGGAATGATATATATATATATATATATATATATATATATATATATATATATATTAGCAAACGTGCCCGTGCGTTGCAACAGGAGACGTAACTTGTTGTGTAATTTATCTAGATGATTTGTAGGTTAAAAATTTATCCAACAAACGTGTGACGCTCTAACTCATATATATATATATATATATATATATATATATATATATATATATATATATATATATATATATATATATATATATATATATATATATATATATATATATATATATATATGATCGAGCATCGGATTTTGAATAGTATTTAAGATTGCATTGTATATTTAAATTTGTCTTTGTATCGAACTCTATGCCTTTCCTGTGTTTAGTCTTTCAGTTCTTTTTTGTTGCATGTTTCCTTTTCCTATTTCTATTTTGCTGTGTTCAGTCTAAGTTCGTGTCTGTTTCGACTTCTAAGAAATTTGTTCAATAAAAGCTTCATCATGTGTATTATTCGTCTTTAATCAGACTCCATACTATTATTAGATATGCACTGTTCTAACTCGTATATACATTAGAGACTTGGATATTTATCCAATAATTACATCAGGTGTTTCAATTCATTTTTTATTCATACTCTACAGATTGTATCATCCATTTCGATTCATTTTGGAATCAGACTTCATACCATGTATGGCACGTTGGTCTAATTCGTATAGAAAATATTTCTCTATTTTTTATAGGAAAGGATCAACGGTTCAAACATCTATGACGGTTGAATTTAGTCCTTTTGTTTTTGATATTTATAGGAGAAACAAAAAAAACAATAGCTTAGATGAACGGGTAATGTGTGAACGTCCCGTAAAATGCTCTCACAGATGCTCGGACGACATACGCTTGCAAGGATGAAAAAAAGAGAACATGTTAGGACAAAAGAGAAAAAAGTAAGGTGGATAAAAAAGATGACATAACCATAGTACTTTTTTTCTTTTTCTATTTTTCTGATTATATTGTTTGGCCTTCCACCATAAAAAAACGTCGGCCTTTGGTCTATTATGGAAGTTCCCAACATTTTTAGGGGAAAGAAAGTTTTCAGCATTAAAAAGAAACTGGTCCCTATAATCTACCGTATAATATCCCGTCAATAGAAAATAAATACACATCATTGTCGTCAGATCTGAGAAATCTATTTAGATTAGGATTCCTACTTGATAACCGTCTAGACATAAGTTATTCTAACTCGTACGTAAATAAAGAAAGCGGTGCAAAATAAAAAACATAACTCATTAAGAGTTCTATTTAGAGTCCTCAGGATCTGAGGAATCTATTTAGGTTAGGATTCTTATTCTATATTGGTATAGACGCGAGCTATTTTAACTCGTATGAGCACGTATTATATATATAGGTCTGGACAGAAGAAACTCTCCATTGTTCGGTAGTTAGAGGAAGACGGACAAAAAAAAATGAATGGACGGAAAAAAAAAGAGCTTCAAGTTTTGTCTCTTTATTATTAGGTATAGATAACATTAGTCAAATATTAGATCGTTGGACTCTTTAGAAAATAAGAACTGTATTTTTTAATGCACGGAAGGAGTAATTAGGAAGATTAAATTGTTTAACTCTTCGGAAAATAAGAACTATATTTTTTTAATGCACGGAGGGAGTAATTAGGAAGATTAAATTGTGTGAAAGCCGAACAAGAAAATTACGTCGATTGCACAAATTTGCTAATCGGCAGCCTGAGTGTCTCGTCCCCGTGGCCTCGTGGCATGGGCGGATCTAAGGGTATTCCTCCAGTATTTCTGGGAATACCTAACTTTTTTGAGCTCATTGCAGCCCAAATCATTGAGAAAAACGGCTTTTTGCCTGGCCTCTGAATTTCCACAATCCACCTTCCCAGGCCGGCTGCCAGACGCTGGCAGCCCGCACTCCTGCAGCCATTGGCCGTGGCCGCTGCCTCTCCACTCATTTAGAGCATCTCCAACAGTTTCTCAAAATTTTCTCTTAAAAAGTCCATGTTTCTTAACTCCTAAAAAGGTTTTGGATGAAAAAAAGAAGGTGTTCTCCAATAATTCCTAATATTTATCTTCTAAAAAATCAAATATTGATCCCACCTGGCGTTTTGGTCCCACCTGGCATTTTTTTCTGCGGTCTTTTTTTGTCGCGCGAAACCATCGTGGTCACGCTACCCACGCCGCCGCCGCCTTCATCACGTGCAGGCAGCCAGCCGTGATCTCCTACCGTGATCTCCTCGCAGCCAGCCGTGATCTCCTTGCGATCGCGTTGCCATCACGTGCAGGCAATCGTCCTCGTCCGGAATAAAATTCTTTTGAATCAAATGGCTGCTGAAAAATCACTGTTGCAAAGAGAATTAGAAGATTCCTCATCCGACGACGATGACTGTCTCATCATGTCAGCAGCTGCAATTGTTGAAACATATTCAAATAAAAAAGGAAGACATGGTGGTTCTGTGCCAGGCCATAAAGTTATTTATCGAGATAGAGAAGGCGGGCACCAAAGGATGTTTCAAGATTACTTGGCTGATGAGCCGACATACGGGCCAAATTTATTCCGTCGGAGGTTCGTGTTTATTTACTTCTGATTGTACATAGGATCCTAGGTATTCTTCTAAGATCTATTTATTTTTTAATTTTAGGTATAGGATGAGTCGGGATCTTTTTCTACGCATAATGAATGCTGTAGAATCATACGATGACTACTTTGTGCAAAAAAGGAATGCAGCAAATGTTCTTGGATTAAGTTGCTTCCAAAAAGTCACAGCAGCATTTCGTATGCTAACATATGGAGTTCCAGCTGATGCTACGGATGAGTATGTTCGTATTGGAGAAAGTACCGCAATTGAGAGTCTACGTAGGTTTGTTGTTGCAGTTGTTGATTTATTTGAAGATGAATACCTGAGATATCCTAATGAGGCTGACACAACACGCTTACTGGCACTTGGTGAGCAAAATGGTTTTCCTGGTATGTTAGGGTCCATCGATTGTATGCATTGGGCGTGGAAGAATTGTCCTCTAGAGTGGCAGGGTCAGTACAAGGGGCATATGGAGGAGCCCACTATTATTTTGGAGGCTGTTGCTTCCAACGATCTATGGATATGGCATGCCTTTTTTAGAATGTCTGGGTCTCATAATGATATCAATGTGCTTCACCGGTCTCCTTTATTTGCTAAGCTGGCAGAGGGCAGAGCTCCTGAGGTGAACTATACCATAAATGGTCATGATTACACAATGGGTTATTATCTAGCCGATGGTATATACCCATCATGGGCTACTTTAGTGAAGTCCATCTCTAAGCCTATGGGGAACAAGAACAAATATTTTGCCAAAGCACAGGAAGCAGCAAGGAAGGATGTCGAAAGAGCTTTTGGGGTTCTGCAATCAAGGTTCGCCATTGTTCGAGGCGCAGCTCGTTTATGGGACACGGAGACACTTGGCAACATCATGAAAGCTTGTGTCATTATGCACAATATGATTGTCGAAGATGAGGGAGTCGTTGACCCTACTGAGCGGTTCGACTATGGTGGCCAAAATGTGAAACCTTCTCATGAAAGTAATCGCACCCTTGATGAATTCATTGAAGCGCATAAAAGGATCAGAGACAAGGAAACACACCACCAGTTAAAAGCAGACCTCATCGAGCACCTTTGGCAGCATTTTCCTGATAAATATTAAGTTCATAGGCCTTCTATGTATTTATTAGCATGAGTCTTTTTTCAGCTTCAAATTGTAATCAGTACTTGTTTGTCGTAAGTTTGATTGTAAACAATTTTCCATTCTCTTGAATCAGATTAGTGCACTTGTGTCGTATAATTTAATTTTTTATTGTTTCTCAAAGTACAATGCAGTCGGCCAGTAGCAACCAACATCGGCTACAGTACATGCACTTTGTGGATATATGAACACATATGCAGGTGCCATGCAGCCGGCCACATATACACAGGTACACATAATATCAATGATAAATATTCTTGCTAATGCAAATAGAACTTGGCAGATACATAATCTCAATGCTAAAAATGCTTATTACTGTAAATAGTACTTGGCAGAACACATGTTAACTGAATGACAAGATAAAAATACTTGGCTGTGGAAATAAAATGAAAGCAACTACATCTAATTGGCCAGACGACGAGCAACAATCTTCTGCTGCATAACCGTGTAGTATTGTTGCTGCAGCGGGGTCAGGGCACTAATGTCCATTGCCATTATTTTAGCTTCCTTTTTTATCGTGTCATTTTCCACCTTCTGCAATTCAGCTTCTACCTTTTTTTCTTCTAATTCCAGGCGCTTTTTCTCTAGCTCAAGTGAAGCCTTGTACCTCTCCTCTTTCTTTTTCTCTTTCTCCATGTCAAATGCCTCCTTCTTAGCCCACATTTTGTCCAAAGCCTCCATGCAAGCTTCACCTCCTCCTCGCCTTAGAGCATCTTTTGCCTTCTTCTGTCCTTGTGGCCTTTTTGGGGCTTCGGACTCTGAGGGTGCAATCTCTGTGACATCTTCATTAATGTTGACTTGTACATTTGTGGGAGTGGAGTCCGGGAGAACCTTCTGTTTCTTCCTAGGGGCTTGCTTCAGCTCTGCCATTTCCCTCCTCTTGGCCTTCCACTTCTCTTCATCCTTCAAAATGTTCCAGCAATGCATCAGAGTGAATGTCTTGTCACTGTTCATTCCTTTGAACATAGTTAATGCTTCAGAAACCTGCAAAAATATGTGTTTATTAAATATCAACGTGTATGTGTTCTAAGATTAATGAAATATGAAAAAAATTAAAATATGCAAACCTTGTCTTGAATGGTTTTTCCACTTTGATTTCTACGCTCAATCGCATCATAGCAGGCACAATACTTGTTAACATTATCCAAAATATACATCCATCTATGCATTAGTGAACTCTCTGTTCGGCTTGCAAATGAATTCCTGTGGGTCTCATAGTAATCAGAAATTCTACGCCAAAAGGAGGCATGAGACTGATTAGCACCTTGCACAGGATCTTTGCTGACGTTCAACCAAGCCGAGACAACAATTTCATCCTCGTCCGGAATGAAATTTTTTTGCCTCTTGGCGTTTGGCCTTGGAACGCGTGGGCGTTTGTTACCGCCTGCACTGGACATCACTTCTACAACTTCATCACCTGCTGCTGCCTGCACTTCATCTTCTTCAGGACTAGCTCCTACATGCACGACCTCATATGGCTGCGTTTCCTGTGTCATGGGAAAACTGAACTCGTCCAAAGAACGCGCACCCTCAAATCCCGTGACCAAGTCAGTCCAATATCCACCACCAGACATTGCGAGGAGCCTGCAAATATGGACAAAGAAATCATTATCAAATGCCATGTAGAATCTGAAAGTAATATTTGCAAAAAAAAAAAACAATCTCAAAGTAATGTTAACAAGATCATAACCCTAACAATCTGAAAGTAACATTCGCAAAAACGTATTGCAGGCCGTACATTCGCAATCTGAAAGTAACAATCTGAAAGTAACAATCTGAAAGTAACATTCGCAATCCGTCAGTACTGCAGCACGTACATGAACTAGCACGGCCTGGCACACGGAGACAGCAGGCCGCCATGGCCTGGCACACAGCGGAATACCAACATGAACTAGCACGGCGAGTACATACGGAGTACGGACGGCTTATGATCCAGTGACACAAGAAAACCCAGCGACAGCGGCAAAACGTATTGATCCAGGCACATAGCAGATCGATCCAAAAGGGCACTACCACGCCAGCGGCGGTCAAGATATACCTAGCGGTACGGTGGCCGCGGCGCCGCAGCATGCACACGGAGGAGCGATGGAGGAGTACGTACCTCGCAGCAAGCCCTACGTCCGTGGCGGCGTGGATCGTCTTCCTGGACGCCGAGCGATAGAGGAGCGGCTTCCTTCGTCTGTCCCACGATGAATGAAACTGAGATTGGCGGCAAAAGTAGGCGCGCGAAGAGGAGGCCGGGCGGGAAACACCGATCCGCGCGACTACGCGAGCTCGCAAAGTTACGCGAAAGCAGGGGGAATTTCCCAAGTCCTAAAATATTAGGAGTAGATATTAGAAGTTGTTGGAGAGAGGTTTTTCTTCATTTTTCTAGAAACCAAGGATTAGGAGAATGTTTAGGGAATTCTTGGAGATGCTCTTACCTCCATATTCAAGTGGTTCAGCACTCCTCCTCCGGTCTGAAGTCGTTTTTTTAGCATATCCAGTCTAAAGTCTCGCCTCTGCCTATTTATTACTAAGTTTGTTTCATGCATATCTTATGGCTGATTAGCTGAACAATTTATTATTTGACTACTTTTATAACTTTATTTATTTATCAACGTACTACTCTCAATTATATTTTGAACTTATAGATGAATTTTTTTATTGACGGAAGTGAGAATACCCGGCCTTTAAATCCTAGCTCCGCCGTTGCCTCGTGGCCAGTACTACGACTGGCGGTGTGGCAGTCCCAGACTCCCAGTGCCGTCTAGCCATCCGTGTGTCCGTTCGAGCGTCCAAGGCCGCGGCGAGGGTGACTTGTGTTGCTGTTGCACTGTCGCGAGCATGCACGCGTCATCACGGTGATCAGCGATGCGACGGATCACGGATGGAATGGTAATCGCGAGGACGACAGGGCAGAGTTCGCGCGAACTTTTCAACTTTCCTGCTTGGGCTCTCGTCGGCTTTGGGCACTGGGAAGGCCACATTTGCTAACGGGCTATTGGGGGTTGCATACCTGGGTTTGGGCCTTTCCCTGGACGGGGCCCAAGGCAGTCACACCCCGGTGCACCTCCCCAGAGACTTTTCTCAAAAAAAAAAAAGCTCCCCAGAGACGGCCCTGCTTGTGGCTTGGCAGCCGGTTCCATTTGTTCCATTTTTTTTTCTTTCATGAGCCAAGCTGTAAGTTCAGGGTATTATTTAATGAGCTAGCTCGGAATGAGTTTTTTTTTTGTAACACTTTGGTTGAGGGTGTCCGTCCGGACGGACCAACACGCGCAGCGTGATGACCAAGAAAAAAGAGGGGTGCGTGTTACATGCACTAGTTCTTGGTCAGCATATAGGAGGGAGTGCAATCACTCGCCTCGCGTGGGGTGCAAAGTCTCGAGACGCGCGAGCCAGCATCCAAAGCGTATAATAATCTCGGACAAGAGCACAGTAAGATGTCCACTGTCTCTGTTTCTGTGTGTTGTGCATATGCAAATGCAGTGACGCCATGTGAGGCCAAACTCCCAGCGCTGGTCATTCTCACATGCATATGAGGCCGTGCATGTGAGGTGACGAGAGAGGGAATGACTAGCGCTGGAAGTTCGTGAGAGGAGCATGCGGCCTCAATCTATATGTGCCATTTGCTGCTCCCGTGACAGGTGACCGTGGGCATCGAGCTCCGCGCCAGCGTATGCGTTTCCAGTGGCGGATCTAGAAACAAGCTGTGCCCTAGGCTAACTAATATAAGACGAGAAATTTTACTAGCCGTGGACTACCCTAGATATAACATAGTTTCAAAGTATCTTTCTATTCTAGTGTTCTAAATGTTGTACCTAAGATATGAAATGTTGCAATTTTATATTAAAATTCGAAACCTTGGAAATCCTCAGATCCAGTGAACAGGCCGTGCTCAACTCAAATAGTCAAATGCTGCTCACCTGCGTGGTGGCTGCCGCAGAACAGAGTTGGGGGCCGACATGGGCCTAGGGGTGGGGGCGTCGGGGGCCAGGGCGAGCGGTGCCGTGGCGTGGGCAGCTGCCAGCCGGGCAGGGCGGCACAGGTCCGGTCATTTGGAGGAGGCGAAGAGATGAGGTGGGCCAAGCCACCGACGCCGAGGGCAGGACAGGAGGCCAGAGGCGGAGTGGGCGCCGTCGCGAGGTCAAGAAGGATAATTGGCGGTTCCATCTTTCTGCGCACACGGTCGTGCACACATGCGTGAGAACGAGCGACTTGGCCAGGGCTAAGGCTGCAACTTGTTGGGCTGTGCATGCGTCGGGGTGGGCTAATGGGCTGTCTAGCCTTTTTATGCCATTTTTATGAAACATTTTCCACAGCTACTGGGCCTTGTCTCGGGCTGCAGCCCGGGGCCCAAATCCGCCCCTGTGCGTTTCATGTGTATGTTTTCCTATGTTCAATACGGATGTTGTATGCTGGATATTGCATATATTGTAATGGCTATAAACGTATGTTGCAATTGTATCTTCCAAATATATCGACTGTTTCATTTAGATGTTGCATGTTTTTATTTGGATGTTGCATATGTTACAGTGGCTATAGGCGTATGTTGCAAGTGCATGTTCCAATGTTTCACATGTTTTAGATGTATGTTGTAAGTGTTTTATCTGAATGTTACATATGTTGCAGTGACTATACACATATGTTGCAAGCGTACGTTTCAATTTGTTTCACCTTTGTTTCAGTATGTTGCAGCAAGTGCTGCTCCCCATGCGATCTGACTCGCGAGCACACACGTGTTGCACGCCCCCAACCAGCGCTCTCTATCTCTGTCATGCGGGCCACCTCCCACAATTGGACGTGCACGCACGGGGCGATCAGTGCACAAACGGCCGAGCACTCCCTGGTCAAAGTGCATGCATGCATGCACATCGCCAAAGCGGGTCAACGCCCAACGGACGCAGAACTAGGCGCCCTGCACCACCAGGCGACCCCTACTATGCAACATGTAGCCAGGTCAACATATAGTACGTGCGCTGTGCTCCCTCTTTCTCTCATGTAGCTAGGCGGGCCCCACTCGCATGCTCTCCTTTTTTTCGGAACTTCGCTTCATTGATTAAACAACGTTATTACAATCAAACTGCAGACAAGGCTGCAAGAAACTCGGGGTCTCAGCCCAAACAAAAGAAGCTAAAAAAGTAGAAGCATGCTGGGCGCAGAGGTGTGCTGCAAAATTCGCTGTTCTTTTGGAATGGACAACCTGGAATGAGGTAAGGTTGGAGATCATCCCCTCAACATCATCAAGAATTGCTTTAATCTCCGAACGGTGCTTTCCTCTATTCTTTCACAGCGCCACCAATTCCTGGGAGTTGGTTTCCAGTATAATATGATCAGTTGTTTCATCTGGTAAAAGTTGGGTGCCATCCTAAAGAGCTTCAGCCACTGCCAAAATCGCCGAACCGGTGGATTCCAACCACCGTGCTGATGCCCTCACCAGAGAACCTGTGCTGCTGCGTATTACTACCCCAGTCGCACCAGAGTTGGTTTTAGAGGAAAATGCCCTGTCAACATTGATCTTCAAGTGCCCGTCTTTCGGTAGCTGCTAGCATGTCACTTGTGCCGCCTCTCCTCTAGAGGACACCTTGAAGCCATTGGCAAGCTCACTACAAGTATCAATAGCCCATTCCAAAGCTTTGCCTGGCTGTATAGGCACCTTGCCATGGTTGCGGTCCTTCCTGCATCTCCACAAGGACCACATACCGCACATAATGACCCCTCTATCTTCCTCACTGCATATAGAGTTGTCCAGCAAATCACATGTCCAAGTACTAGGGCATAGCTTAGGGATTTTGATGCTCGTAAGGGTTCTAAGCTTATCTGAGAACTCCACTGCAAAAGTGCACTGAGTGAGTGCGTGATAAGTCATCTCATCCTCTATTCCACAGGCTTTGCATATCGCCATTGGATCTATGTGCTTTTGATGAAGGTTTTCACGACATGGCATGTAATCATGTGCTACTCTCCACCAAAAAACTCTAACCTTTGGAGGAACTTTACATTTCCACATTTTTTTTCCAGAAAGGGTCACCGACAGCCACCGAATGTGAGGCCCAGCCTTCTTTATGGTCTCGCTCATGAGACTCTTGTTTCACTAGCAGGCGATACACCGATCGGACTGAGTATAAGCCATGACGCTTGGCGGACCAAGCCCAAAAATCCCGTTGGTGACGACCCAGCGGGATCCTCTTCACCACTTGTACGTCCATGGGCAGCAAGTTCTCAGCGAGAGCTTGTGGATTCTAGCCAACGCCATCAGCTGCCAACAGCTCACAAACCCGCAGAGCTGAGGCCCCAGGTTTTGGACAGATAGGTTTCCCACCAATGGCGTCCGGTATCTAGCGATCACTCTAGATATTTGTTGTTTCTCCATCCCCAATTCTGCGAAGTAGGCCACACTCTAGGGCCTTATGACCTGCCAAGATAGCTCGCCACGTGTGTGATGAATTCCTCTTATTTTTGGCATTCAAAAAATCATTGTTGGGGAAATATTTGTCCTTCAAAACATGAGCGCATAGCATGTCTGGGGCAGTCATTAGACGCCACCCTTGTTTCCCTAGCATAGCTATGTTGAAGTGTTTGACATCCTAGAACCCCATGCCACCATTGTATTTTGGTAATGTGAGTTCCTGCCAACGTCTCCAATGTATAGCTCGGATATCCGCAGCACCCCCCCACCAGTAATTGGAGATAGCTGACATGATTTTCTTTCGTGTAGTCAATGACAGTAAGAAACAGTTCATTGGATGTGTAGCGATGGACTGCGCAATTGACTTGACTAGGACTTCTTTAGCAGCACCACTAAGTTGCTCCAGCCTCCGACCAAACCCCAGATTTTCGCCGGGATCGGTTCAAAGGCTTCAGTGGTGTTGTGCCCTACTACTGTTGGTAGCCCCAGATACTTTTCACTTAGTGCCTCTGTGATGATACCTGTGGCTTGCTTCATTTCCTCCTTCATATACTAGGATCACAATTAGCATCGAAAAAGATGGCAGATTTTGCCACATTCACCATTTGGCCAGATCCTCTCTGATAAGAGTTTAGGATATTGCTAAGTGTGTCCCCCCTCTTTCGCTAGCCTGCGTGAAAACCATGCAGTCATCGGCGAATAGCAAGTGAGACACCCAAGGAGCATGAATACCCACTTTGACTCCTTTGGTTAAGAAATCAGGCCCCGAGAATTTCAGCATGCTCGAGAAGCCTTCGGCACATAGAAGAAATAAGTAGGGGGACATGGGGTCACCTTGTCTAATTCCACGAGAGGGAGAGAAAACATTTGACAAATGCCTGTTCACCTTAACAGAGAACCTGACAGTCTCCACACAATTCATGATTAAATTCACCGGACTTTCTCGGAAGCCTAGCTTAATCATGATGCCACGGAGGTAAACTCATTCAACCCTGTCATAAGCTTTCGCCATATCAAGTTTCACTGCACAAGCTCCAATCTTGCCTTTTTTTTTTTCTTTTTGAGATAGTGAATATGCTCATAAGCCACCAGCACATTGTCAGTGATAAGCCGGCCTGGAACAAATGATGACCGCTCCTCAGAGACTATATCGTCAAGCACCAAATGCAGGCAGTTGGCAATCACCTTTGAGCAAATTTTATATAGCACATTACACAAAGCAATCGGTCTGAATTGTGTCAATTCCTGCGGATTTTTCATTTTAGGAATCAGCACCAAAGTACTTTCATTTACTACTGTAGGCATACTACCACCATTAAGAAATTCCAGCGTAGTTTTGCTAATATCCCCCCCCTAATAGGCTCCAATGCCACTGATAGAAACCAGCCGTGAACCCATCCGGACCAGGGGATTTATTTGGTTTCATTATAAACAAAGCTGTCCTAATCTCCGACTTTGTAAAAGGCACACATAATAGATTATTATGGAGATCTGTTACCTTAGCTGGAACATGCCGGAGCACCTCCTTCGGTTGGGTATTTTCTTGAGCCGTGAAGAGGTTGCGATAGAAATCCGCAGCCATGAGCTCAAGCCCCGCCTGATCAGTACAGAAGGTTCCATCATGCCGTCGGAGAGCAGCAATTTTATTTGTTCGCGCTCGTTGACGGGCCTTGGCGTGGCCGTGTTCTGATCCCCAGCACGCAGCCAGTCCACGCGGGACCTCTGCTTCTCCATGACTTCCTCTCGTGCTAATACCTCCGCTAGCCTTCGCATGATCTGTCGTTCCTCCCTCGAAGGCCCCATGTACAGAGATGTTGCACAGACCTCCTCAAGTCGGCGACGGAGGCTGCTGAGCTCGTGTCGGACAGAGCCGAACTGCTCCCGCTCCCAGTCCGTTAGCGCGGCCTGCATGCTCTGTAAATTAGCATAACTAGGTATATGCCCGTGCGTTGCACGGATGCTATGATTTTTTTTGTCCATGTCTACTGTGAAGGATTTGTTTATTTTTAGAAAATAATACCAATATGAGACGATTTTACATTGGGAACCTAAACTATTCAAATGCATTTAGGCTTTTTGATCATATTCAAAATAGTCCATGTGCATGCCAATTCTTTTGTTCTAGAGCAAGTACGGCCCTAACATCGAGCTTCTTCCAGTCCGCACATGCATACTTATATTCCTGACTTTGGAGTTAACAATTTTTAGGCTTTTCAAACTGACTTTTGAGTTTTGAGCAGTGTTGTACACTTGCATTGTTATATATAGTTTTAACAACCACTTGCATCAAATATTTTTGTCTGTATCGTATCTAAGGTTTCTCACATATACCCTATGCTAACAGGGTCACAAATGTAGAAGTGAATAAGTGTTACTGAACAGGTCAAGCATGAATCAACAGAGAGCTCACCAGGTTGCTCGTCACGGACAGGGATGGTTGCGTTCCAAAAAAAAAAAAACTGCTAGCTATTTACTGCTGCCGTGCGCCGGTAGCCAGATTGAAAGAGGTGGCGTGGCAGGTGATTTTGGCGGCGTGGCTGTGTGCGCGCTCGCAAGCGTGGCCTCTCCTTGAGGTGTGCATGTGCACGCTTGCATTTTTAATTCCAGCCGGCGCAGGTCGTAATCGAGTTGGGGTCCAAGGCGCACATGCATATTCCGATCCGGTCTCTGTTTCGCATGCACATACGATTGGACGACAGATTCCGTAGCATGAACGAGCGATTGAACCGAGCGCGGACTCTCCCTGCCGTAGCCTCTGGGGGCCGGGCGCGCACACGAAGTGCATGAAACCGCCTCTCCCTTTTTAGGTGGGCCATTGAGGTGGCTAAATTGGACCGCGAGAAAGCCCAGGCCATCTGGCAGACAAAAATCTATGATAAAAACTAAAAAGTGTGCAGAAATTTTCACAATTTATTATTAGATATAGAATCGCCTCCAGGGACGAGCATCCTGGTACCCAAGCTGCTGCAACCGTCGACTCATACGTCTCGTGGCAGTTCCACATATTTTTATATCGGAAGGGCCTCTCCCGCCTACGCCCGTGTCCATGCATCCAACCGGTCCGCTGCAGCCTGATCAAAAGCGCGCAGTGGTCGCTTTCCGCAGCCTGTACGTGAACCACTGCCGTGTCGCCGGCCATGTCCAGCATCCGATCATCTGCCAAAGCACGGTCTAGGCGAACTTTGATATTATTTTGCCCTTCTCGCATGTTATCCCAGGTGTAAGAAAGACCGCTGAAACCCAAGTCCGTGAAGCCAACGTAGGACATCACGTTGCGGAAACCCTCCATCATCCATTCCCCACGATCATTCCCTCCGAACTGTCCATGATCATACAAAATTTCGTTGAAATCTCCCGCACACAGCCAAGGGAGATCAGACTCATTTCTCAAGAAGCGAAGCATTCTCCAAGATTCTTTGCGTCGGGCGCGCGCTGGATCTCCATAGAACCCCGTAAACCGCCAACAGCCTGTTCGTTTCGCTGGTTTATTGTGCTGAAAGCACTGTTCGCTGGTTTGTTGTGAGAGAAAAACACTGCTGGATGGCTGCTGATTCTGCTGATAAGTCCAAACGAACGGGGCACAAGATCCCTGGAGTATAGGGCTCTCCGAGACCCAGCCATCTATATGATACTTGGAGAAAGATTTGATATTTAGAGAGACTTCGTTTTTCCACATCAGAACCATCCCACCACTAAGACCTGTGGCACTGAAACCGAAAGCATTTTCATATCCCAGATGCCATCGCAACTCCTGGGATCGTTGGGCGCTCATCTTCGTTTCCGAGAGAAAAAGCACCATGGGCTTGTACAAATACACGATCTCGCGGATTTCACGAGCTGCCTCGAACTGCCCGCAGCCCCGACAGTTCAGACAGAGGAGACTCATTGTGTCCGGCGGGGATCGCTCTCCGCGACTGCTGCCGATCTTGCACGTTGAGGAGGGATGGTTCTCTGCTTTTGCACCTCTGTTGCGTCCTCAAATTGGCTAGAGGTAGAACCAAGCTGAGCTATCTTCTCATGAACGAAGCCACTTGGGACCTGTGGCGCTTCCAGAGCCGGCAGGTTGAGGTCTGGTGTACTGGCCCCCAGCTTCCTCTTCCTCTGGACACGGTCTCCTGTGTAGGCGTAACAGCAGGCGAGGGCAAGGGCAGGCCGCAATAGAAGTAATAGGAGGCACGGGCCTCCGGAGGTTCGGGCGCATGTCCTTTTTTTTTAACAGCCAGAATGAGTTTGAGCTTACAGCTGCCGCTTACTTCTCAGCTGGCCTAGCCCAGTAATTCTCGTGAGCCCATGAGGCCCAGCAAGCAAGCCCACAAAGCACTCCAAGCCAACACTAGGCAAGGCTCACGAGATTAAGAATAGAAATCTAGTAATGGTTAGTGTTGTCATTCTTGATTAGAGTCTGAAATTGATGGCCAGATCTTTGTGCCAAAGAAAAAAAGAAATTGATGGCTAGATCTATATGAATTTTAAGGGAATGTTTAGGATCCATATTTTTCTTCCTAATAACGAGGTCTCTCATGAGGGGTGACGGTGGGGCGGCTCTGCTAGCGACGTCCAGCAATCCCGTTAGTAATATTAAAATATGATGTATCTTCATCCTTTGTATTGCACCGCTAAGTTTAAGTTGTATAAGGATTATATGTTCTAATTGTATCTTTTCTGTGACATAACAAATTCATATTTGGCTTTCATCTTATTATTAGTTGTTGCATTTTTTATCCACTTGTCATTAAGGTAAAATTCTAGTGCTTAACTACTAATTTTGTACCTTTTACTTAAAAGAGTATTAATATAATTTAAAGCGGATTTTTAGTGTCATAGGTATACGATCTGTTAATGGAACTGGTAAGGTTTGACACGACGATCATTCCTTGACAGGAAATAACTGTCACCATGCATATTGCTTAGCTTATGTGCAGGGATGATGAGCCCGGCCTGGTGCAAATAAACCATACAATGCAAGCTTAGCGCTGCCATCCTCGTCATGTATTTCATTCTCCAGTCATACTCGAAGAGAAATGAAGCCAGACATCCGGATTATTGTATTCATTCTCCAGTCACAAGTATCCATACATATTGTATTCATTCAGATCGATAACCTGCCTATCACGGGACCCAACATATATATCCACTCCGAGCTGAACATAGTACACAATCACTTATTAGACGACGACCAAACTGATCGATAATGGCGGTGCCGCGTACCGGTACCGCTAACATGCCATACTTGTCGTTGGCCTTTATTGACGAACTGGTGATGCTATTTGCTATAGTAGTACTATCTCCTTAGGCGGACGCCGAGGCAGGAGTGCCGACGACGACGTAGTACTTCTTGATGGTGTCCCGGAGCTTATCCGCATTGGAACTAGCAAAGCTCTCGAGCGTCTCGCCGTTCCTGATGAAGTAGAAGGTCGGGATGCTATGGATCTTGTAGTTCTTAGCAACTTCCTGTGTAGGTGTAGAACAAGGAAATAAACACAGCATGATCGTCAGTACGACGACGACGTCATTGGGTTGGGGGTTGAAATCAAATCAAATGCAAGATTTGGTGAATCGCCTATGTGGGGAACTGGGGATTCGGGACACTGCGCTCACCTCCAGTTCTTCAACATTAACCTGTAGGAAGACAGCGGCAGGGTACTTCTTGGTGCAGTCCGCGTACACCGGGGCAATCGCTTTGCAACCGGGGCACCAGGAGGTCATGAAGTCGATGATCACCTGAGGGGGTAGGTAGGGTGAAACAGGTTGACAAAATTAAGGTCGCTAGCTAGAGGCTGTAGCGCTGTTGCAGGTACAACGAGGCAGATCAACCGTGACATGCATCACAATACAAGAGCAAGATGGTGATCGATCGGGGCCGGGGGGCCGTACATACCAGCTTGCCGGCCTCCTTGCCCTTGGCCATCTGGGTGTCGAACTCATTCCTCTTCTTCTCTGGGATCGAAAGCTAGCTTCTGATGATGCTGACTAAGGTTTTCTCTCGCTCTCGGGGCCGAGCTGGCTAGCTTGCAGAGATTGCGTTGGTAGCCTACGCGAGGCGCGGGTTTTTATAGGCGCAGCGACGGGGAGCGAGAGGGGCGAGTGCGTGTGGGGTCTCGAGGTCGAGGGAGCTTGTCGCCGTCGGGCTCCGATCCCCTGTGATATTCCCAGGTCTAGCTCTCGAGATACGGTGTGGCTGTCGGTCGGGGCGTGGTCGCGCACGTCGGTGTGCTTTGTCGACAGTCGCCGTGGTGCAGAATCCGTTTGAATCAAGTAGTCGATGTAGCACTGCAAAACTCGAAATAATGTATGGCTGTTTTCGCTATTGTATGGCTAAATTTTCTTTTTAAAAAAGTTTAAAAATGCTTTCTAAGTTCCTTTTTTTATTGATGATATGAAGCCATGATGCTTTCTAAGCCATCAAGCTGCATTTGTGCACATTATTGTTGGAAAAAGATGACTATTTACAAATTAAACTTGATATCTAACGCATGTCATCATCCTTGGAACATCATATTCTGTTGGTGCTCTGCAAGTGGAACAAGGAATAACTTGGTATTTGGAGAGGCGTAGCCATATATCAGTGATTTGAGTTCCACATTCGTATCTAATTTGTACGATCACAATTACTCGCATGTAATATCTGGAAGCATCAAGCATCCGGTTTCTTGTCGTGCAAAATGTGAGCCCAAGAAAAGCCACCAGTAAGATAAGACAGCACAGGGCATATGCATTCGATTAGTTACTCACAATCTGACATTGGCCTTGAAAAATACAGCAATAGTACTACTGGTTACTGAGCACAATTTTATATTTGTGGACGGAGGTAATATATGTTTATGTAGTATATTTATACATACGTTTGTGTTTAATTGAACATTTAAAGCGAAAATAAATCCAACGTATATTCTTAATTTAACATATTTAATAGGCCCAATTGCATTTCTGCGCTCATCTTGACCTCCAACTGCGCATTTGCCCCTATTTTTTTGATTTGGAATGTTTGCACTGCCCCGTTCTATCAACTAGGACTAACAGGGTGTGTATGTATACATAGACATATCTGCTCTTGGCATGAATGACACTATAATCCATTAGTCTTTTACATATCTGGACATGATTAATGGGAAGATAAACAACCAGGTGGAGGATTCTCCCCCCACCCCCCCTCGAGTTATAAAAAAATAATGGGAAGATACATTTTGAAACCACAAAATGACATCACCTATTTTGTGATTTGAAGCACACGCCTGCCCCTGCTGGCCGCCCACACGCTAGCGAAAGGCCACCCGCATGAAGGACCAGAGGCCCGGACATCACCTATTTTGCGCGAAAGAAGCCCACACACCGTCTGTTTTTGCGCGCCCCACCGCGTGGACCCACAATGCTATTTCGCTTGACCACCGCGCCCACACGCAAGAACCCACATGGATCCCTCATCCCAGTCACGTGCCCCTGCCTGTGGATGCCACGCTACGTATGCATTGTCGGCCTCAGGCGCCCACACGGTGACCCACGGTGGCGCTCCGGCAGCTGTGGCAGGTGGGTCCCATTGCAACATGTGCAACACCTGATCTATTTTTGTAACATTTGGATGAAACACTTGCAACATACGGCCGAAAACAGCTGAAACACTTGCAACATACATCTGAAACACTTGCCAAAACACCAGGAAAACATGTGTGTAGCCATTGCAAACATATGCAAACATATAGATGAAACACTTGCAACATACATATGAAGACACCTGAAACACTTGCATATATATGCTACATCTAGATCTACTTTTGCAACATCTAAATAATACACTTGCAACATATGTCTGAAACATTTGGAACATACACTTAAAACATACGTGTATAGCCATTACAACATCCCGATCTACTTTTGCAACATCGATATAAAACACTTGCAACCTACCTCTGAAACATCCGAAACACTTGAAACATACGCTTACAACATGCTTTTTAACTCAATGCCACCTTACTGCTTGGAACGAATTGAGGCTTGTCGGCTCGCAGAGCTTGATGCCGGTGCTGAGATCGACGTCAGCACGGAGGGGGGGGGGTGCAGTGGGTGGGCAGGTGCAGAGCCCGCGGCAAGCGACCCCCCACGCTAGGGAAAGGCCGTGGTGGGTGGGCAGGTGCGGTGCCCCTGCGCTGGAGAAAGGCCACAGAGGAAGGGGACTGGGTGTCGCTGGTGGTGGCGAGCGTCGCGGGCAAGGTGCTACACATCGTAGGCGCGGACGGGAGCGAGCGTCGTAGTCGGGGTGCGTGATGAGCAGGAGCGAGCGGCGTGGACTGGGAAGCATGGTGACTGGACGGTCGGACGTCCTGAGGAGAGCATTATCATTAAAGAAGAATAAAACTCCATCAATATACACCGTACCGCTTCTCATGAAAATATACTTTTAGGATGCGGGCCTTACTTGGGCTGTTTTTCAAGTTTGGGCTGGACAGGCTATGAGCGGAAGAGTTGAGACGCGCAGCCACTGTTGGATCACAAATGGATATATAGCATCAGGCATGGAGAAAGTCACTTGTGACTTTTCTGAAGAAAGTCAGAGAATTTGGATTGCATTTTTTAATGCAAAATCATTAATGGCCTATTTGGATAGAGGTGTTAAAGTTTAACAAACAATGTAGCACTTTCGTCTTATTTGACAAAAAGTTTCCAATTTTAGACTAATTAGGCTTAATAGATTCGTCTCGTAAATTACTCCTAATATGTGCCGACATGCATGTAATTAGTCTACATTTAGTACTCCATGCATTTGCCGCAACATTGATGTGATGTGAGTTAAACTAAATGATTCAGAAACCAAATAGGGCCTAAGAATGGTATTCAGATGATTAGTGTTCAAGATATGCTTCGTAGTAAAACATAACTTCTCCAAACATTTGGCATCAACAAATGGCTTTCATCTTTTGGTCTTATTAATTAGTTGTTGCCTTTTTTAATCAACGCGCCATTAAGTTCAAACTCTAGTGCTTATGTTAGAAGAGTCAAGGGCCTATTGGGTCTTAGCCCGTTAGGGTTAATTAGTCGCTTGCTTAGGGGCCAAGTAAGACCTCTCTATATAATGAGAGGAGATGTATCAATCTAATCAAGCAAGAGATTAGAAGGAAAAACCTTCTCTCTTGCCGGCCGTGGGCGAAGCCCCGCGGCCGGCGTTCCCAGCGCCCCTCACAGCCCTAGCCGCCGGCCCTCTGCCTCTAGCTCGTGAACTGTAGCGCGCGGGTACTGTAGCGCGCGGGTACTGTAGCTCTATCGTCGCTCTCCTCAACTCTCTCCTCTCAACCCTAGCAGCACATAACATCTGGTATCGGAGATGCCAGGTTTCGATGAGCCGCTGTGGGATCAGCTCGCCAAGGCGCTGGCTGACGTCAACGCATGGTTGACCACCATAGAGAGCCGTCAGGCGGCGTTTGCGCGCCAGGTGTCGGCGGCGGTGCGGCTGCAGGCGGCGGCGCATGGCCTCCTGGCGCGCCGGCGAGTGCGGCGGCTGTGCGATCTGCAGCTAATTCAGCCCCGCACCCCGTCGCAGTTCCTCCAAGCGGTGCTTCACCGCGCGAAGGTAGACACCGCACAGCAGATCAAATAGCGAAAGGACATCGCAGCGCAACCGATGCTTATTCACCAAGTGTCGGCTGTGGTGCGGCTGCAGGCTGCTGCGCGCGGTCTCCGAGCACGGCGGCGGCTGCAGGAGATGCGCCAGAAGATGCAGGAGGCGGTCCTGGCGGCAGTACGGTTACAGGCTGCAGCACGTGGACTCCTGGCACGATGGCAGGCGCGGGAGATACGTGGGTTGCAGCTGGTGCCTGTGCCCCGTGCCCCTTTGCTTCGCCACCAGGCTGCGCTTCGCCACATGGAGGGCCCCGATCTCGTCCGCTGCGTCATGGAGATCGGCCGTGCCATCTCCACCTCGGGTGGCGAACTCGGTGTCTACAGCACAGGCGTTTGGGGACGCGGGTGTGTGGCCACCCATAGGCGGACCTTAATTAGCGTTGTCGTGCTCCGGCACCGGCCGCCGCGAGGACGTCTCCGCTGGTCGCTATCGCGACTAATTCCTGGTGGCTATACCCATGCACCCCTCTCGTTCCGGTGGGCTCCATGGGATCCAGGTGGTTACACATGTGCATGTCCATTACGAGGAGGGTGTCCGCCGTATCTCCAGAAATCAAAAATAAAGAGTCGCAGTCTATTCCAGGTCAATAAAATAAGCCGAGATGTAAAAGGCTTATTTTTAGTTGTTAGGTTTGTGTATAGCAGAGTCGAGTTAGGTTGCAGCTCGAGGACGAGCTGCATGTCCAGGTGGGATGTAGTGTTAGAAGAGTCAATGGCCTATTGGGCCTTAACCCGTTAGGGTTAATTAATCGCTTGCTTATGAGCCAAGTAAGACCTTTCTATATAATGAGAGGAGATGTATCAATTTAATCAAGCAAGAGATTAGAAGGAAAAACCTTCTCTCTTGCCGGCCGTGGGCGAAGCCCCGTGACCGGCGTTCCCAGTGCCCCTCACAGCCCTAGCCGCCGGCCCTCTGCCTCCAGCTCGGGAACAGTACCCGCGTGGGTACTGTAGCGCGCGGGTACTGTAGCTCCATCGTCGCTCTCCTGAACTCTCTCCTCTCAACCCTAGCAGCACATAACAGCTTAACTGCATATTTTTGTAACTTTTATTTAAAAGACGAGTACTAATATAATTTAAAGTGAATTTTTAGTGTCATTGGTAAACGATTTTTTAATAAGAGAATCAATAATAGTATAAGGTTTGAGACGATCATTCTTTGACAGGAAATCACTCACCATAAGGCTTAGCTTAATTATGTGAAGGGATGAGCCTGGCGCAAAGGAATGAAGGCAGACATCCGGATTGCAACCCCAGCCAGCGTAGTCATCACATCATGTAATTCATTCAGTCATACTCGAAGAGAAATGAAGGCAGCACTGTTCACCTACACGGCCGTTTGGTCCGTTTAAACACCGTTTAAACGGTAAACAAAAGTCAGCCGTGTTGTTTAGGCCCTAAACGGTGAATTAAACGGTTGGGCCGTTTAAACCTGTTTAAACCGTTCAATCCCGTCTAAACGGTCTAAACAAAATCAGATTAAACGTGATTAAATGAGCTAAGCAACCATTTAATCCATAATTAAGTGAATTAAAGGACTACGTCTATCACAATCAACATGAAACTAATTAACATTATAATTATATGAAGTGTTGTGGGATTTAGATTTCTTCCAATAAGATTATTTGATAGAATATTTTATTTTTAAATGTGTAAAAATGTATGGGTTCTAGCAAATTTTATTTTTACCTACATAAATATGTATATTTTATTGTTATTATAAAAAACCGTTTAGGCCGTTTAACTCTGTTTAAACACCGTTTAAACGGTCTAAACGCTAAACGAAGGGTGACCAACTGTTTACCGTTTAGCGTTTAGGAAAACATTGGAAGGCAGACATGCATCCGGATTGTTGGCAACCCCAGTCAGAAGTATCCATACATACTGTATTCATCAGATCGACCGATCACCCGTCCAGCACGGGATCGACTCCGAGCTGAACATAGTGCACAATCAGTTAGACCAAACTGCTGATCGATAACGGCGGTGCCTATACTGCTGCTAAGTGCTAAGCTAGCACGCCATTTGTCGTGGCCCTTATTTGACGACTGGTAATGCTATTTGCTATACATCATCTATCTCATCTCCTTAGGCGCGGACGCCGACGAGGCAGGAGTGCCGACGTACTTCTTGATGGCGTCCCGGAGCTTATCCGCATCGACAGTAGCAAAGCTCTGGAGCGTCTCGCCGTTCCTGATGAAGACGAAGGTCGGCATCTCGTCAATTTTGTAGAAGTCAGCAACTTCCTGTCGATCGAACGAGGAAGGAAGGAAACAGCATGATCAGTACAGTACAGTACAGTACGACGTCATGCATGGCCGGGCCGGGGTTGAGATCAAGCAAGCGCATGCATGGGAGTTTGGGACACTGCCGTCGGCCGTCGCTCACCTTCAGTTCGAAAACATTAACCATCTACGGATTAACTAAACCGTTTGAATTCCATGTATTAGAAACGATATCGCTAGTGCCCGGACGCCCACGCAGCCCAACCCCGTCAGCCTTGCTCTGCCCTGCACGCACACCCCGCCCCCTCGCTGCGCCCGCTGCTCCTTCCCCTGGATCCCTCCTCTCTCTCTCCACGCGAGCGGGACTCGGGAGCCGGGATGAATGACTGAGGTCTGAGAACGAGCATGCCCCGTCCGCAGGCCTCGGCACGCCACATGCTCAGACCGCCGGCCCTCAGCATGCGACGGAGGGTTGAGTACGTGGAGCGGCTGAGCTGGCCACATATATAGCGGTGACATTAGATGGGGGCGATGCGTGGGCATTCATGGTAGTTGGATGGTGTGTAAATCACAACTGTAAAAGTAAGATCGGATGGTCCGTAGTAATTTTACTCCATTGACATGGATGGGCTGGCTGCCTCCTTTGTAGAGGTAAATAAATTATCTTTTTAGACCCTTTGTACTTTAACTTGACACATATAAGTTTGTAGCAAAGGAGGAGTATCGTGCACTACCCATGAACGTATTATTGGAAAGGTGAGGGTGGTTTGCTGTTGTCATCCAAAGACTTCTTTGTAGTAGTAACGTGTTAGGGTATTGTCTTGTTTTTATTGATAATGTTGTATGAAGCTCAACTTAAGGAAGATGCAAAGAGTAGAGACCATGCATATATACATGGGGTGTCAATGAATAGAAGTTTGCTGCTATTTTCATTTTATCATCAAGCTGCACTTGTGTGCCAATATTGTCGGAAAAGGAATTGAACCATAGTCCACACATATCCCCTCATGACTAATTAAGATATGCTTAGTACATCCCACACGTAAAGTGATATTAAGTTTATTGCAAACGGAAACTATATATGAGTCGTGCACTACGCCACTACCCACCATGTACCATTTGAGACATTATTGGAAGGTGAGGGTGGTCGCCATTGCACTCAACAATTTCTTTGTAGTATAGTAGCACGTTAATTAGGGTATTGCCGTGTTTATATTGATAACTGCTACTCATACAAAATAAAATGTATGAACCCCAACTTAAGGAAGATGCAAAGAGTAGAAAGTAGAAACCATATATACCTCGGGTCTCAATGAATAATAGAAGTTCGCTGCTATTTTAGTTTTATCATCATGCTGAATTTGTGCACATTATTGTTGGAAAAGGATAATTAACAAATGAATCATCTTTGGTATCTAACGCATGTCATCATCCTTGGCATATCGTATTCATTCTCTGCAAGTGGAACAAGGAATTTGGTATTTGGAAAGGCGTAGCCATCAGTGATTTGAGTTCCACATTCGCATCTATTTTGTACTATCACAGTTACTCGCATGTAATATCTGGAAGCATCAAGCATCCGGTTTCCTGTCGTGCAAAATGGGAGGCCCAAGAAAAGCCACCAGTAAGACGGCACCAGTGGCGGATCCACAGGGGGGGCTGCCAGGGCTACAGCCCCCTAATGATCCTATTTCTTCATTAAATTACATTCAATTGGCAGTAAATTACCATTGATTTCTAGCTTAAGTTTTAAATCTACATTGTTCAGCCCCCCTTAATCCAAATCCTGGATCCGCCACTGGACGGCACAGTGCATTCGTTTAGTTACTCACAATCGGCATTGGCCTTGAAAAACACAGCAATAGTACTACTGGTTACTGAGCACAATTTTATATTTGTGGACGGAGGTAATATATGTTTATGTAGCATATATAATTATGTTTATACATACGTTTGTGTTTAATTTAACTTCTAAAGCGAAAATAAATCCAACTTATATTCTTAATTTAACATATTTAATAATGATAGATAAATGCATCAAAAGAACAATTAATAAAATAGAACTAATATGATTACGTTAAGGGTGTTACCGGCGCCCGGACATCCGGAGCTGCCCAAAATATGGGACACCTCCGGTCCTTCGCGTGGGACGCTGTGCAGCACGTGAGAGAAGCCCACACCGTCCGTTTTTGCGCACCCCACTACATGGACCCCACGTTGCTATTTCGCCTGACCGTCACGTCCGTATGCGGGAACCCACGTACACATGCCCCACCTATGGATGCCACGTTGCGGATGTGTTGCCGGCCTCAGGCGCCCGCATGGTGACCCATGATGGCGCTTTGGCAGCTGCGACAGGTGGGTTCCATTGCAACATATGCTACACTCGATCTACTTTTGTAATATTTAGATAAAATATTTGCAACATACGGCCTAAACAACTGAAACACTTGCAATATACGTCAGAAACACTTGCAAAAACACTAAAAAAAACTTGAAAGCACGTGTGTAGCCATTGCAAACATATGCAAACATCGAGATGAAACACTTGTAACATACATATGAAAACATCTTAAACACTTGCCTATATATGTAACATCCAGATCTACTTTTGCAATATCTACAATAAACACTTACAAACATATGTCTGAAACATATGAAACATTTGGAAGATACACTTGAAACATACGTGTATAGCCACTGCAACAGTGCCACATCCCCGATCTACTTTTGCAACGTCGATATAAAACACTTGCAATCTACCTCTGAGACATCCGAAACACTTTTGAAACGCTTACAACACACACTTTTAACTCAATGTCACCTTGCTGCTTGAACGAATTGAGGCTCGTCGGCTTGTAGAGCTTGATGCCGGTGCTGAGATCGACGCTGTCACCGGGGGGGGGGGGGGGGGTAGCGGGTGGGCCAGTGCAATGCGCGCGACGAGCGACCCCCCATGCTGGTGAAGGCCACGGTGGGTGGGCTGGAGCAGTTCCTGTGGCATGGCGCCCTGCGTTGGAGAAAGGCCACAGAGGAAGGGGATTAAGCATCGCTGGTGGGACCGAGCATCACGGGTGGGGTGCTATGGCACGGACGGGAGCGAGCGTCATTATTGGGGCGCACGACAAGCAGGAGTGAGCGCCGAGCGGCATGGACCGAGAAGCATGGTGTCCGGACTGTCGGGCGTCTTGAGGAGAGCATTACTGTTAAAGAAGAATAAAACTCCATCAATATACACAGTACCACTTCTCATGAAAATATACTTTAAATATGTGGGCCTTACTTTGGCCATTTTTCATGTTTGGGCTTGGGAGGCTAGGAGTGGAAGAGCTGAGATGCGCAGCCACTGTTGGATCACAAATGGACGGCATCAGGCATGAAGAAAGTCACTTGTCACTTTTCTGATGAAAGTCAGATAATCTGCATTGCATTTTTTAATGCAAAATCATATAAGAATGGTATTCAGACGAATAGCGTTCAAGATATGCTTCTTAGTAAAACATAACTTCTAGCTTCAAACATTTGGCATCAACATAATGGCTTTCATCTTTTGGTCTTATTATATTAGTTGCTGTGTTTTTTTATCAACGTGCCATTAAGTTCAAACGCTAGTGCTTAACTGCTTATTTTTGTACTTTATATTTAAAAGAGTATTAATATAATTCAAAGTGAATTTTAGTGCCATATTGTGTTGGGATAACCACACTAACACACTTGTTAGTGATAGCAGAAGCACTTAATTTCACCACAATGTGAAATCAGCCCAGATCGTCACCTATTCACGGAAGGAAACATAGGTATATATCGAGGAAATGACAGGTTGTTACTGATCACAACTGCACCAGCCACAAGCACAAATAATTAAGACACCAGATTTAACGTGAAAAAACCCCAAGTCGGGGTAAATACCACAGGACCAAGCCAGCCAAATCTTCTTCCACTATATGCTTGTGGGATTACAACGAGTTCATGTCTAGATAGCACTAGAGGCAATCATACACGAAGATACGTAGATCTTGGATAACAGCAATAACATTTGGAGCTGCTACTTAGGGAGTGGAGAGACCTCACCAAATGATTGTGGAACTCAGATTAGAGGCACCAAAGATGTGGATCTGAAGCTTCACAACCTTGGGGACAAATCCTTCTTGATCTACCGTCCTCTCTAATCTCACTCTTCTCCCTCTCTTTTCTTTCTCTGGTTTTCTTCCCTTCTCTCATATGCTAGGAGTAAAGGGGCTGAACTGGACTCTCTTCACTCACACACTAGGAGTGGCTCACTATGTTGCTACTCTCTCCCACGAAGGGGCAAAGCTGAAGTAGTAGTCTTGCTGTCCAGATGCTTCTTCCTTCTCGTAGAAGCAAAGAAGCAAATGCTAGATGAACACACAAGTAGGTCCACTTCATGTGTTGCACCTATGACATGTGCTACTGCTCTCTAGGAGCAATTACTCTCCTCACTGCCCACTCATGAGGAGGATTTCCCAACATATCTCTCCCTCCAACTCATGAGAAGGGCACCATCATGCCTACTACCTCATTGCGCACTTGCAGCTTCTCATTTGGTAGCACTTTGGTCATCATGTCCGCACCATTGTAGTCGGTATGGATTTTTCTCAAGTTACAACAACTTGGAACTCACCACTTCTCGAATCCAATGGTACCGCACATCAATGTGCTTTGTTCGAGAATGAAAGCTTGAATTCTTGGCAAGATGAATGGCACTTTGGTTGTCACAAAACAGATTGTACTTCTCTTGCTTATGTTCTAACTCTTGCAAGAAGTTTTTCATCCACAACACTTCCTTCCAAGCTTCGACCACTGCAATGTACTCGGCCTCCGTTGTTGATAATGAAACGCACTTCTGCAGTCTTGATTGCCATGACACTGCTCCCCCTGCAAATGTCATCAGGTATCCTAATGTGGACTTTCTAGAGTCCTTGTCTCTAGCATAATCTGCATCTATATAGCCCTGCAATACAGGATCATCATTTTTAAAACATAAACACATTTTGGAAGTACCTCTGAGATACATAAGAATCTATTTTACTGCAGCCCAATATGCTTCTCCTGGATTGCTCATGAACTGGCTAACAACTCCAATTGCATAGGTAAGACCATGCCTAGTGCACACCATGGCATACATCAAACTGCCCACAACAGAATGGTAAGGTACTTTCTTCATTGCTTCTTTCTCCCTTTTGCTTGTAGGATACTGATCTTTACTCAATTTGTGATGCCCTGCAAGTGGAGAGTTAATTGGTTTTGCATTTTGCATATTAAACCTTTCAAGTACCTTCTTAATATATTCTTCCTATGATAGCCAAATCTTCTTGTTTGCTCTATCATGGGAGATTCCCATGCCAAGTATTTATTTCACCGGACCCAAATCCTTCATGGCAAATGACTTGCCCAACACCTTCTTTAGGCGAGCAATTCTTTTTGTGTTGTTTCCTACAATCAACATATCATCATCACAAAGCAAGAGGATAATAAAATCACCCTCGACATACTTATTCATAAATGCACAATGATCAGATTCCACTTTATGGTAACCAAGGTTAGTCATAAAAGACTCAAACTTCTTGTACCACTGTCGAGGAGCTTGCTTCAAGCCATACAAGCTCTTGTTCAATTTGCAAACCAAGTGCTCTTTGCCTGCAACTGCAAACCCTTCTGGTTGCTCCATATAAATCTCCTCCTCTAGGTCACCATGCAAGAATGTCGTCTTCATATCAAGTTGTTCAACTTCCAAGTCCAAGGTGGTAGCCATACCAATCACAACTCGGATTGAAGACATCTTGACCACAGGAGAGAATATCTCATCGAAGTCAATTCCTTGCTTTTGAGCCAAACCTTTCACAACCAATCTTGCCTTGTACCTTAGTTGTGAGCTATTCTCTTCAGACTTTAGCCTATACACCCACTTGTTCTTCAGTGCTTTCTTGCCCTTTGGCAACTTCACCAACTCAAAGGTGTTGTTCTCATGAAGGGAACTCATCTCATCCTTCATGGCTTCCAACCACTGATTCTTGTGCTCATCATACATACACTCCTCATAGCATGAGGGCTCACTTGCATCTGTCAACAACAAATACTCATGTGGTGGATACCTGCTAGAGGGCCTGTGAACTCTGTTGGTTCTTCTCAACTGCTCCTATTGTGATTCTTCTGGAGTATCATCAATATCAGCATCCTCATCAACATCATCATCCTCAGATGACTGATCATCAGCCTGGCTTGAACTTGCACCTTCAGTGCCATCGTCTCCCCCATGATTGCTATGCACAACTGGAGAAGGAATGTGATCCATATCAACAACTTGGGGTGTAGTGGTTGACTTCTTTGGCTTCACAATATCTTCTATTGTCTCATCTTCAAAGAACACTACATCTCGGCTTCTCACAATTTTCTTGTTAACAAGATCCCACAGCCTATAGCCAAACTGTTCATCAGGGTGGCCCAGCAATACACACTGCTTGGTCTTGCTGTCAAGCTTTGACCTCTCATCTCTAGGAACATGCACAAATGCCCTGCACCTAAAAACTTTCAGATGCTTGTATGATACCTCCTTTCCTGATCATACCTTCTGAGGAATATCACCATCAAGTGGAACACATGGAGACAAGTTGAGTACATATACTGTAGTCATCAATGCTTCAGCCCAAAACTGATTTGGTAACTTTGCATGAGAGAGCATAACTGTGACCCTCTTTGTGAGTGTCCTGTTCATCCTCTCTGCAAGGCTATTCTGCTGAGCTATCTTTGGCACTGTCTTCTGTTGTCAGATTCCATACAACCTGCAATACCTCTCAAATGGTCCTCTGTACTCACCACCATTGTCTGATCTGATGCACTTCAACTTCCTACTAGTTTCTCTTTCAACCTTGGCATGGAACTCTCTGAAAGCATCTAGTACCTGAAATTTGTTCTTTAAGACATATGCAAAAACCTTCCGAGATTGGTCATCAATAAATATGACAAAATATAATGCACCACTAAGGGAACTCTCTGTCATAGAACAAACATCAGTATGCACAAGATCAAGAATATTCTTAGCATGATGTGGAACAGTGGATGTACGAAAAGCAATCCTGTGTTGTTTACCAGCTAAACAATCTATACATGGTCTCAAAGTCATACCTTTCAACTTAGGGAGAAAGTCCATGTGAGCAAGGGAGTGCAGCCCCTTCTCACTCATATGTCCAAGTCTCTTGTGCCACAACTCAATGCTGGAATTGCTCTCAGCAATGTTCACATCAGTCTTGCACAACTTTGTCTTTATTAAAATAAAGACACCCTTGCTTGGCACCACGAGCCAGAATCAAGGAACCTTTGGTGAGCTTCCATTTTCCTTCACCAAAGTAACTGCCAAGGCCAGTATCATCGAGCTTTCCCACTGACAATAAGTTTAGTCTAATATCAGGGACATGCCTCACATTCTCAAGTGTCAACTTGCAACCTATGCTTATCTCAACACATGCAGTGCCCTTGCCAACAATGGTTGACATATCTCTGTTTCCCATCCTCACATAGCTAAAGTCACCACTAGTGTAGGATGTGAAATACTCTCTCTGTGATGCTAGATGGAAAGAGGCTCCCAAGTCCACTACCCAACTCAAATCATCACCACTATTAGCACTAAAACAACTATCTTCATCAACAATGAGATAGTCCTCACCAGCTGCAATTACAACTGAGGCCTCACCCTTTTGCTCGGTTTTCTTGCCTTGCTTTGCTTGTGCAAGCTCTCTTTTATAAACTCTGCAATGATTTCTTTTGTGTCCTTTCTTATCACAATGAAAGCAGATAATCTTGTCGCTTGGACTTGACTGTGATCTCTCCCTAGATTTACTTCTGCCTCGCTGAGGTTTCTTGTGGCTGCGACCTTGATTTTTATCTTTCTTTTTAGCCACATATGCATCAGAAGAAGATGTCCGATGGCTACCCTTTTCTTTTCTTTTGGCTTCCCCATTCAGCATGCTGTTCTTCACCATATCAGGAGTCAGCTTCCCATCTTCTGCCTCGTTGAGGTTTCTTATAGCTGTGACTTTGATTTTCATCTTTCTTTTCAGCCACATATGCATCAGAAGAAGATGTCTGATGGCTACTCTTTTCTTTTCTTCTGGCTTCCTTATTCAGCATGCTGTTCTTCACCATATCAGGAGTCAGCTTCCCATCTGGAGCTGAGTTGCTAAGTGATACAACAAGCGTGTTCTAGCTGTCTGGCAATGAGCTCAACAACATCAGTGTCTGGCTTCAAAAAAAACAACAGCAGTGTCTGCACCTCATCATCAAGGTTTATCTTCATTGCTGTCAGCTGATTTATGTGGCCTTCTAAGACATTCCACTACTCTAGCTTCGCAAGCTACTTTATCACCGAGGCTTTGTTAACTACTGTCTTTCGCTTATACATGAACTCCAATTTTTGCCACAACTCAAACACAACTTTATCATTAGCAACATGGTGAAAAATATTGTGGTTGATGTGCAAACGGATCATACCTACTGTCTTCCGATTCAATACTCTCCATTCTTCTTCCGTGACTCTGGTGGGTACTTTATCTCTCACAATTGGCTCATACAAATCCTTGCAATAAAGCAAATCCTCCATCATGGGCTTCCATAGAGAATAATTTGTAGCATCAAGCTTGATCATGCCATTTAGAGTGTTCCTGTCCTCCATTGCCAAAGTGAGGAATACCACCTCCAACAATTAATTATGGCTCTGATACCCATTTACGTTGGGATAACCACACTAACACACTTGTTAGTGACAGCGGAAGCACTTAATTTCATCACAATGCGAAATCAGCCCAAATCATCACCTATTCATGGAAGGAAACATAGGTATATATGGAGGACAACTGCACAATGATAGGTTGTTACTGATCACAACTGCACCAGCCACAAGCACAAATAAGACACCAGATTTAACGTGGAAAACCCCCAAATCAGGGTAAAAACCACGGGATCAAGCCAGCCAAATCTTCTTCCACTATATGCTTGTGGGATTACAACGAGTTCATCTTTAGATAGCACTAGAGGCAATCGTATATTAAGATACACATATCTTGGATAACAGCAATAAGATTTAGGGCTGCTACTTAGGGAGTGGAGAGACCTCACCAAATGACTGTGGAACTCAGATTAGAGGCACCAAGGATGTGGATCTGAAGCTTCACAAGCTTGGGGACCAATCCTTCTTGATCTACCGTCCTCTCTAATCTCACTCTTCTCCCTCTCTTTTCTTTCTCTGGTTTTCTTCCCTTCTCTCACATATGGAGTAAAGGGACTGAACTGGACTCTCTTCACTCACACACCAGGAGTGGCTGACTGTGCTACTACTCTCTCCCACTAAGGGGCAAAGCTGAAGCAGTAGTCTTGCTGCTACTCTCTCCCACTAAGGGGCAAAGCTGAAGCAGTAGTCTTGCTATCCAGATACTTCTTCCTTCTTCTGAAAGCAAAGAAAAAAAATGCTAGATGCACACACAAGTTGGTCCGCTTCCTGTATTGCACCTATGACGTGTGGGACTGCTCTCTAGGAGCAATTACTCTCCTCACTGCCCACTCATGAGGAGGATTCCCCAACATATTGGTATCCGATTTGCAAAGGGAATCAATAGTGGTATTATTTTTAGAAGTACGCCATCTAGGCGCCACCTCTCGAAGGCCAGGTGTGGTGCGGGGGTTCGAAGCCCCGCTAGCTGCTTCCCACCGATGGGAGCTAGCCACTGGGCCACAGACCCGTCTGCAATCAATAGTGGTATAAGGTCCGAGACGATCATTGCTTGACAGGAAATCATCGTCACCACATGGCTTAGCTTAATTATGTGCAGGGATGAGCCTGGGGCAAAGGATGCAAGCTCAGCGTAGTCATCACATCATGTACTTCATTCAGGGCACCTCCAGTGTACTGCAAAATCGAACCGAGGGAGAAGGGAATCGAACCGAGAACACTATACACGGTTCGGCTGCTCGTTGTTTAAGCGAACCAAACTGAAGCGTCGAGCCGTGCTGTGACTGTTCAATAAAAATTCATTGTATAGGACAAATCATTGATGGTGTTGCCTGCGAAACCTCATAGCCAGGGTCACTTCCGATTTGTTTATTGTTTCTTTGAAGCAAACACCGACGCGACACTGCAGCTCTCCCAAACCGAACTGTACCCAATCGAACCATGTCAGTTCAGTTCGATCTAGCGCTGGAGCTGCTCTCAGTCATACTCGAAGAGAAATGAAGGCAAACATCCGGATTGCAACCCAGTCAGAAGTATCCATACATATATACTGTATTCATCATATCGATCTTTCTATAACTGGTCCAACGCAGGATCGACTCCGAGCTGAACATGCACAGCACACAATCACTTAGACCAAACCGCTGATCGATAATGGCGGTGCCTATACTGCTGCTAAGTGCTAGCTAGCACGCCATTATTGATTTGTTGGCCCTTATTGATGAGACCGGTGATGCTATATATTTTCTGGATTATACATGTACGTCGTCCTTAGGCGGACGCCAAGGCAGCAGGAGTGCCGATGTACTTCTTGATGGCGTCTAGGATCTCATCCTTCTCAGGACCTTCAATCGTTTCGAGCGTCTCGCCGTTCTTGATGAAGACGAAGGTCGGCGTCCCGTCGATTTTGTAGAAGTCAGCAGCTTCCTGTCGAATGATAGAGGAAACAGCATAATCAATACTGTACGACGTTGCATGGGCATGAGTAGTACCTATTGGCCGTGTTTAGATGCCGATTCGGCACCCCGGAATCGGCACTGCGCGCTACAGTGTTCCTGTCGGAACACTGTAGCGCGTTTTGTTTGTTAGTGCAAAAAATTGTCCAAATATTGATTAATTAGACTCTAAATGTTCGTCTCGCAAAGTACAACAAAACTGTGCAATTAGTTTTTGATTTCATCTACATTCAGTACTCCATGCATTTGCCGGCATTTTGATGTGATGGGGAATCTCCTTTTTGCATAGTGGAATTTGGGTGTTGAATTTGGGAACTAAACAAGGGCATTGTGGGAGTTTGGGACACTGTCGCTCACGTACCTTGAGTTCGTAAACATTAACCTCGAGGAAGACAGCGATAGGGAACTGCTTGGCCCACTGCGCGTACACGGGGGCAATCATCTGGCAAGGAGGGCACGAGGGGGACATGAAGTCGATGATCACCTGATGATAAGGGGTAGGCCAGTGAAACAGGTTGATAAATTAAATTAAATTGAACGCGAGCACCCTCGATGCAATTCAGAATCAGAACAAATTTGGAAACCAGAAAGACGAATATAATCGAGAGTAAACCTGAACAGCTTTTCCCAAACAAAAATCACGGGCCAGATAATTAGAGGGACGAGACAGATGGCGCGTACGTACGTACCAGCTTGCCGGCCTGCCTGGCCTTGGTCATCTGGGCGTCGAACTCATCCTTGTCGTGGCACGCGATCACCGCCCCCTCCGCGGCCGCCATTCCTCTCGCTCTTCTTCTTCCTCGCTGGGATCTGGGATCGAAAGCTAGCTTCTGATGCTGACTGAGGTTTTCTCTCTGGGGGGGGGGGTGGCCGGGCTTCGCCGGGAGGGCCAGGGCACCGGGCGAGTACGTGTCGGCCTGTTAGGTGGCCCGCCGGCCGCAGCCCCTGTGTTTGTTACTGTATTCTCCAAGGTCTTCGATCAACTCTCTGCTTCATACGGTGTGCGATGTGCCTGTCGCGCTCGTCTGCCGGCAGGGACGGTGTGCTTGTCGACGGTCGCCGTGGCGCAGAATCGTCCGTGAGACAGGAAAAAAAATCGTATTTTTCACCATCGACAAATTAATTAAACTGTTTGAATCGAGTAGTCGATGTATACTGGAAAACTTGACCATTAGTATCTTTTTGCAAATTTTAATTATTTTTTAAAAAAAGAAATGTATGGCTATTTTTGCTAGTATATATGTCTAATTTTTTTTTTGCATATTTTAATTAATTTTTCATAAAAAAAGATCGATGCAAAGAGTAGAGACCGCACATATATACTTTTTTTCCTTTGAAAATTAAAGAATGGCAGAAGTTAATCTATGTATTGATAGAGAAGAATATATACATCGGGTGTCAATGAATAGAAGTTCGCTGCTATTTTCATTTTATTATCAAGCTACACGCTTTTGCATACATATATTGTTGGAAAAGGAATTCAACCATAATCCACACATATCCCCCTTCGCAAAAAGAAAATCCCCTTATGACTAGTTAATTAAGCTACGCCTAGTAGTCTAGTACACCCCCACATATAAATCAAATAGATATAAGTTTTTTTTGGCAAAAGGAAACTATATATATGAGTCGTGCACTAGGCACCATGTACCAATTGTGATATTATTGGAAGGTGAGGGTGGTTATTGCCATTGCCACCCAACCATTTCTTTGTAGTATAGTAGCGCTTTAATTAGGGTATTGCCGTGTTTCTATTGATAACTGCTACTCATATAAAATAAAATGTATGAACCCCAACTTAAGGAAGATGCAAAGAGTAGAAAGTAGAAACCATATACACCTAATACCTCGGGTGTCAATGAAATTAGAAGTTCGCTGCTATTTTAATTTTATCATCAAGCTGCATTTGTGCAAATTATTGTTGGAAAAAGGACAATTTACAAATTAGACTTTATATCTGACACATGTCATCTCATCCTTGGAACATCATATTTTGTTGGTGGTCTGCAAGTGGAACAAGGAATAATTTGGTGTTTGGAGAGGCGTAGCCATCAGTGATCTGAGTTCTACATTCGCACGATCACAGTTACTCACGTGTAATATCGGGAAGCATCGAGCATCCATAGGTGGGTTTCTTGTCGTGGAAAATGAGAGGCCCAAGAAAAGCCACCAATTAGATAAGACGACACAGGGCATATGAATTATGTTTAGTTACTCGTAATCGTTATTGGCCTTGAAAAATACAGCAATAGTACTGCTGAGCACAACTTTATAGTATTTTATATAGGTGGGTAAACAATTTTTTGTCAAATTTATGCAAGGCTTCATCTATGTTACATTTTTTAAAAGAAGAAATGGATTCTGTATCTAGCATAAGCTTCCTCTGTATCCAAAGATGGAAGCATTTTTTTTCAAGAGCTACTTTTTTTTTGATGTCTCTGCTCTTCAAGTACAAGTTGTAGTATCTGAACTCACGCACTAACTCACACCACCACACAAGCACACACACTCACACACACGCCCTATTGCGCAAGCACCTATACTAAGAGGCTCCACGTGGCTGAGAGGTATCCGAAGTCATCCAGGCTTCGAACGTGACGGGCACGTCATCCTGACCATTATGGTGTATCCACCTGTGAGGCAACGAAAATTATTATTGGAAACTTACTATTCCTAGTGAGGCACCTACGCCGGCCAGCGCTCGAACACGGGTGGGCTGTCCGAACGCAGTCGGAGCTAGCCAACGAGCTACTTGTATGATAAGAAAACACAGTTTTGCCCAAGAGAACACAGGGCAGGATAAATGCCTCTGTTTACGTGTGATATACACGCACTCCCTCCTTCGTATATATGTTCTAGATATTTTTTTTATTACCAGTCAATTTTTTCTGTAAGAACTGTATTCATTTAATTAATACTGTTTTTATAAGATTTATCATGACAAAATGCTACTTCTATAGAAACTGGAATCAAATTTTCATCTTTTACTATGCGAATGTACTATACTCTGCTTATATTTAGCTAGAGTGAGCGCATAATCACTCTAATCACAAATATAATGTCTTAAATGTACAAGCTTTGTGACCCTTAGCTAGAAACATTTTTTATCGTATACAATTTTGTCAAAAGTCGTACAAATCTTTTCTCATTTTAAAGTATGTATATGTATGTATCTTCTAGCCGCAATATATGTGGCCTTGTTTGGATTCATAGGACCAACTACTAGTAGTTGACTATTTCTCAGCCCCTAATGCCACTTTAAATTACTGCGCTCATCCCAAGACTTGTCTTCTATGAGAAATTTAGGAACTCGGGACCTGAATGTGTAATTTGCATGTACTGAGACCAAGATGAGAACTCGAGAGCTGATTTAATAGGGAGCCGAATGTGTAATTTGCAAGTACTACCGAGACCGGGATAAAAACTCAGAACAAGTTTAGGAAGTTGAATATGCAATTTAAAAGAGACTTAAATGAGAACTCAGGACAAGTTCGATGACCGCCAGTGAAAATTACTCTTTGATCTTATTTTTTTGGAAAAATTCTCTTTGAACTTATTATCTTTTATCCATGTGTCATCAAGTAGAAGCTCTAGTGCTTAACATCTTATTATTTTTTGTTTAAAAGTTTCTTCTGTAATGTAATAAGAGTATTAATATAATTTAAAGCGAATTTTTAGTGTCATTGGCATACGATTTGTTAAGGGAAACAATAATGGTATAAGGTTTGAGACGATCATTCCTTGACAGGAAATCACTGTCACCATATGGCTTAGCTTAATTATGTGCAGGGATGAGCCTGGGGCAAAGGAATGATGGCAGACAACCGGATTGCAACCCAGTCAGAAGTATCCACACATACTGTATTCATCAGATCGATCGATAACCGGTCCAGCACGGGGTCGACTCCGAGCTGAACTAAGCTAGTACACAATCACTTAGACCAAACTGCTGATCGATAAAGGCGGTAACTGCTGCAGTGCTAACTGCTAAGTGGTAGCTAGCAAGCAGGCCATTTTTCGTTGGCCCTTATTGACGGACGACTGGTGATGCTATTTGCTATACATCATCTCATCTCCTTAGGCGGCCGCCGACGCCGAGGCAGGAGTGCCAACGTACTTCTTGATGGCGTCCCGGAGCTTATCCGCATCGACAGTAGCAAAGCTCTCCAGCGTCTCGCCGTTCTTGATGAAGACGAAGGTCGGCATCTCGTAAATTTTGTAGAAGTCAGCAACTTCCTGTCGAAGGAGGAAATTAAACAGCATGATCAGTACAGTACGATGTCATGCATGGCCGGGGTTGAAATCAAGCACATGCATGCATGGTTATGTGAGAGTTTGGGACACCGCCGTCGCTCACCTTCAGTTCGAAAACATTAACCTCGAGGAAGACGGCGCTAGGGTACTCCTTGGCGCACTGCGCGTACACCGGGGCAATCATCTGGCAACCATGGCACGAGGGGGCCATGAAGTCGATGATCACCTGATAAGGGGTAGGTTGACAAGTTAAAGCTGAATGTTAGAGCCTGCAGAGAAGTGTTACATCACAAGAACAAGAACTGCTCATCGTTCAACAGGGGTCTTGTTTACATACCCAATTTGGGGTCCAAATTTTGCATAGTAAGGGTCACATCACACTGTAGCAATTTTGTTTTTATTTGGTAATAATTGTTCAAATCTTGATTAATTAGGCTCTAAATGTTCGGCTCGCAAAGTAAAACAAAACTGTACAATTAGTTTTTTATTTCATCTACATTTAGTACTCCATATATGTGCCGACATTTTGATGTGACGGGGAATAGAAATTCTGCATAGTGAATTTGGGAGGCAAAATCTGGAATCTAAACAAGGCCAGGGACGAGCGAGACAGATGGCGCGCGCGTACGTACCAGCTTGCCGACCTGCTTCGCCTTGGTCATCTGGGCGTCGAACTCATCCTTGTCGTGGCACGCGATCACCGCCCCCTCCGCGGCCGTCATACGGTGTGCGGTAGCCAACGGACGCTAGCCCAAGTGGTTGATTGCTCCCGAGGCACCCCTGGGGCCTGAGTTCGATCCCCAGGCTAAGCGCTCTGCTAGCTATATGGGGCTAATTTCAGGGGCTCAGGGTAAAAAAATTCCCTCGCCAGTCTCACTCCAAAGTACAGGTCTGTGATCGTCCCATCTCACGGGGATGCGGTGCCGCTATATATGGATGGGGCCGGGGTTCAGGGATTTTCTCGATCTGCTTATCTTTTTCTTAATGAAATATCCGGTGGGACGTCGTACCCGGCGGATTGAGTTTTTTTTATACGGTGTGCGGTACCCGGCGGATTGAGTTTTTTTTATACGGTGTGCGGTATGCCTGTCACGCTCGTCTGCCGGCAGTGGCATGGATGGTGTGCTCGTCAACATTAGCCGTGGCGCAAAATCCGTAAGATTAAAAAAACTTACTCTTCACAATCCACAAATTAATCAAACCATTTGAATCGAGTAATCGATGTACTGGAAAACTTGACCATTGGTATCTTTTTGCATGGTTTAATTATTTTACTAGTATGTCTAAATTTTTACATATTTTAGTTAATTTTTCATAAAGAAGATCGATGCAAGGAGTAGATCGAAACCGTACATCTATATACATTTTTCTTTGAAAATTAAAGAACGACAGGAGTTCTATGAATCTATTTATTGATAGAGAAGAATATATATACATCGGGTGTCAATGAATATATAGAAGTTTGCTACTATCCGTGGGAGGGGAATGCACGCGCCGTGCCATGTGGCGCTCAGCCACCTGCGCGGCATTGCGCAGGCCGAACGGGAACGCCATCGAGGCGCTCCGGGTAAAGATATCCGAGGAGAGTGGCTCTCCACCGGTGAGCTGAGTCATGGTGTTGACGAAGGAAAAGAGGTTGTGCAAAGTCCTCCCGGGACGAGTGGGTCCCAGGTAGATGGCGAGCTGGTGCTCCAACCTGCCAAAGTCGAAGTCGAGAAGCCGGTCGCGCCCTGGGGCGTGGACCTCCGGGGCGCTCAGCTGCAGCTCCTCGAGAGCCTCGACGATCGCGTCAAGGTCCGTGGCGGGAGGAGGCTGGGGGGCGAGAGCCCTCTGAAAGCCCAAGTTTGATTTTGGTAATTAATGACACCAAGTTGCTGATGTCATTGTGTCAAATGAATTGAGTTAGGCGTAACAACACATGTGATGAAAGAGCAAGGAGCATGATGGTGATGGCCATAAGATCACAAGTGCATGAAGATAAAGATGATGGTGAACATGCACATAGGTGATAGACAAGGAATGAGATAATCAAGGCAAATGTATAATCATAGGATTCTCTTTTGCCGGTCTAAAGATGAGTAGAGAAGTGATTGACCGGGTTTATGATTGATAGCCGGCTATCAAGAGGGGCAATCACGGTCATCTTATGAAGCAAGTGCTACTTGGTCCATATTCTTGAGCATATGCATTTAGGATCTAGTGAGATGCTAACTCCTTGAAAAAGTATTTAAGAAAATGCTAACACACGAGCACAAGATGGTGAACACTTGGTGGTGTTAGCACATTTGCAAAGGAGCTGGAGTTTGAGGGGTAGAGAGGGGTTTGGGTTCCGACGCTTTTGTGGAAGTGAAACGTCTATTTTTTACTGTGCTAGAGGCAAAGAAACGGAGGCAAAAGGAAGTCACTGGGGTGACCGGACGCTAAACCGGACGCATGACCGGACACTAGATCGGACGCGGCTCGCGTGTTCAGTCAATTCAACCAGCAAGTGCGCGGGGCGAAGTGCGAGGGTTTGTGACCGGAGCGTCTGATCACTCGCTGGACCGACGCGTCCGATCATGCACCTAGGAGAGTAGCGCGAAGGGAAGGTTTGATCGGACACGGTGGCACGTTCGGTCACATGCGACCGGACGCGTCTGGTCGACGAAATCGCTCTCTAGACCCTTTGTATACTCAAACCGGACGCCGTGTGTAACGCGTCCGGTCAGTACTTCGGCGCGTCCGGTCACTCCCTCTCTGGGAAGATAACGTTTCGTGACCGTCGAAGATCGAACAAACAAAATTTAAAACGGGACACATGGCGAGCATCGGCGAAGTCGCGCAGGTGTGACTAGACGCTGTGGTCGCGTCCGGTCAATCTGACCTGCGCGTTCGGTCAACACGCATAGAGCAGTTTCTTGAGCCTAACAACTGTATCTTTGAGGGCTGGCTATAAATACTTGTTTGGCCGGCCTTGGGAGCTCTCTTTGTACTCATTGAACACTTGAGACATACTTTGAGCTATAGAACTTTCCCTCCACTCATCTTCTTGCTTGGTTGCATACTCTAGTGAGATTGAGTGAGTTTCAAATGCATTTCTTAGTGATTTGCATCTAGTGGCACTTGATCTTTGAGTTAGCTACGGATTTCTTATTACTATTGGGTATTTCCCGACATCCTAGACGGCTTAGAGCAGCGGTGGTGTTGAGCTCGTGATTAGAGATTGTTTTGAGTCTCACCAAGTGATTATGAGGGGTTCTTGAGCCTTCCCCACAGGAGTTCGTGAATTGGCTACTTTAGTGGAGCTCGTGGCTTGGAGGATCCCCACCTTGTGAGTGAATATGCGGCACCCGCTGAGGGTTTGACTCTTAATAGTCAATTAACTCGCGATCCATCAAGTGGGTGTATCGCCACAATGAGGACTAGCTTACCGGGAAGCAAGTAAATCTCGGTAAAAAAATCTTATGTCATCTCTTTAGTGAGGATTTCATCTTGTGTATGTGATTGCGTTGATTGATTGGTTCATTAGACATATCTCTACTCATCAATGCCGGTATAACAATCCTTGCTCACTCCTTTGCTTACTTATCTACCTTGCTAGTTGTGTAGCTTGTTTTTCTTTGTCTCTAGCTTGTGTAGTTTTGTTCTTGATTAGAAGTAGAGTTAGTTGTTGGTGTGGTTAGTGTTTAGCCTTGAACTAGACTTCTGTAGGTGGCTTGCATAGCTTAGTGAGCTAGTGCTAGATTTGCTACGCCGTTTGTTTTACTAACTCACTTGTCTAGTGAAGCTTGTAGATTTTTAAATAGGCTATTGACCCCCCTAGCCATTTAGGACCTTACACCCTCACCAGCTCCCCCTCGGTGGCGATGATGAAGTCCAGGCTCTTGAAGCGCACGTGCGCACCGGGAACCCAGCTGATGTCATGGTTGGCTATCCGAAGCCTGGTGAAAGCAACGAAACACGCAAAGGTCCCTACCTGGCACGCCAACTGTCGGTGTTTCGAACCGTCGACTAGTAAATTTGTGTATGCACATTTAGGTTCGGATGGTGAACGTGGAGGGCACAAGGTTTATACTAGTTCAGGTGGAACGTCCCTACTCCAATTCGTAGCAGCTTGTGCCACAAGCTCTATGAATGTTTGCGGTAGGGGTTACAAACGAGCGAGAGAGGGATAGAAGTCCCAAGTCTCTGATGCGTGAGTATGTGTGTGAGAGAGACTTCAGAAGGCTTCAGGGCTTGAACAGTTCGAAAAGCCTTGTGGTGATGTGTGGGAACTTGAGAACTTGGAGAGCTTGCCCAGAAAGGGCACTAGGCCTTCCATTTTATAGGCCAAGGGAAGGGCCTGGGTACACGAGGGATAGAGAGAAAAGAAAAAGAAGAAAGAGAAAAATAAAAAGAGGAAAGAAGTTCTGAGCTGCGTCGCCCTTCTTCCCCTGCAGGTGGGCCTAGACAGCCCTATAGCTGATGATGGAGACGCCCACACATCGCAGCCCTGTTCGCCACTATCGCCATGCACGGGCGTGGCTGCCCGGTCATGGCGCACGGTATGGTCAATAGTGGCCCTTGACTGGTGCCGTACACAGGTTAGGCGGTACAGTGCCGATCCGCTCGGCACTATTGAAGGCGTGCGAGCCCTGGTATGGGCCGTCGTGGTTACCGGTCGTGTCGAGGCGTGACCGTGGCTCCCCTAACCCAGAGTGGTTGAGTACAGCGCTGACCTAGCGTGGGAGCCCATGCTTTTGCCCGAGGTCTGGGACACTTGCGGGGATTGGGCGAGGCAAAAACCCTGCTCAAGGGGCTGGGCGAGGCGGAGCCTCTACCCCTGGGGTCAGGCGAGGCGAGACCCGAGCCCAAAGGGTCGGGCGAGTCGGAGCCACCACCCAAAGGGTCAGGTGAGGTGGAGCCCGTGCCCAAGGGATCGGGTGAATCGAAAACCCCTTCTGGAGGGTCGGACGAGATCGTAGCCACGCCATTGATTGTTTGGATGGACTAAGGCTGACGTCCATTAGCTCCTATCTTACGGGTACCTTAATATTGGTACCCGACAATATTACTTCTCAAAGTCATTGTATAATTCTTCAATGGACGAGGGTTTCTCTCTAGTGAGGTGCCCTACGAAGTGTCCGATGCGATGGCCTTTGATGGATGCTTCAATTGCCATGTCTTTAGGTATGTTGGGTGCCTGAGCCTTGAGACGCACAAATTTCTAGTAGTACTCTTTAAGGGATTCTCTTGACAGTTGTTTGCATTGAAAGAGGTCAGAGGCTGTTAGGGACTCACTTGTGAAACCCTTGAAGTTGGCCATGATCTTGTCATGGAGGTCTTCCCGTGAGTATATGGATTTTGGCTTCAGCTTGGAATACCAAGCAAGTGCATCGCCTTCAGCTGTGATGATGAAGGATTTTGCTAGGACTATATCGTTTCCTCTTGTAGAGTCTATCTGGCAGCTTCAATGCGCATTATGAATTGGTGAGGGTCTATCCGGCAAGGAAAGGGGTTTGTAGCAGGATGGCCAGGGGGAGTTCTGCAAGCCTTCGGACAACTGTGATTTGTTGTCTATGGGTTTTTGGGGTGGAACAAGGCTGAGAGGAGTGCTGAAGGCTGGCTAAGGTAGTGGAGTTGGGGCTGGGTTAAGCTGGCCAGGCCCGTCCCAGAGGGGGGGGGGGCACGCAGTGCGACGCCCATGGGCCCATTGCTGGTGGGGGCCCAGGAGTATATGTGTGTCATAGTATATGTATATATATATGTATATGTATTGGCGCAAAGGTCCAGGTATAGTTCACTCTGCACGGGTGTAACACCCAAATTTTAGGAGTAATAAATTTTAAATAATTTAGAGAAAGGGAATTAAAATTTTAAAACTATTTGGTGATGCATTCATGCTGTTGCATTTATTTTATTTTGTGGTGTGGATATATTTGTTTTATTTTGAATTGGTTTGAAGAATTTTATTTGGAATAGTTTGAAAACAAACAAATAAAGAAAAGAAAGAAAGAAAATAAATAAGGCAAACTTACCTTTTCGGCCTGGCGGCCCAGCTAAGCCGAGCCCAAGCTTTTCCCTCGCGCTGATGGGCCGTTGAAGCCGAGCTGCTCGCCCGCTCTTCACCGCGTCTGCGTGGGCCGGCCCAGGCGAAGCCGCGCGCGTTGTTCTCTCTCGGGTGACGCTGACGAACCGGGCCCCCTTGTCAGCGCCCTCTTCCACCTCCGGTTCGTGGCCGAGACGGACACTATCCTGGTGGATTCCGATTTCCTCATCTTCAATGACTTGGACCGCAAGCCGTGTATCCCTATAAGATCATGGTGACCCCCGCGTTCCGTTTTCCTTTCACGCGCTGCCCTAGGTCAGAGTCTCGTCGTCGGTGTTGATTTTAGATCTCGTCGGGTTGGAGCTAAGGTTGCCGCGGTTGAGCTCGACGGTAGCCGCATCTTTGTTATCAAAAGTCTTTTTGGTGCTATTCATCTTGAGGTGAAGTATTCGTAGTAGCTGTATTTTCTTCCTCTTGTTCTAAGAGCTCACCCATCGAAGCCAGGATTCACAGGAGGTGGATTTCCGCCTTTCCGAGTCAAGCATCACTGACGAGCTCTTTTGGCCTAAGAAAAGACCATAGGTGAGTTCGCGATAAGCTTCTCCTTCGTTTGAGACAAGTCACGGGCCGATTGGTGGTTTGAGTCACGAGAATCGTTGTTTCCGGCGATGTGGGTCGCGACGGTCATGGCGACCACCGGCTGGCGTTGAAGGAGACGACCGGATCTTCTCTTTCTCTCTCTCGGGTTAAGTAGTAACCGTCCGATCTTGGATCAACGGCCGAGATTAGAACTTACCCCTTCACGGGGTAATTTTTCTAAAGAGTCCCTAGGTTTTTGGATTATAGAACCCGCCGTCCTAAGCATAATTCCTGAAGTACGTTCTCGTTTTTGGAAAGCGTATTCTCTCCCGGTTAAGTCAAAATACGTTTTTAGATATTTACAGTTTTGCCACTAGAATTGTTTTGGTCATAAAATCTTCGTTTTAACTCCGATTTGATCCGTTCAAGTTGCGTTAGGTTCGTATTTGCGAGCTCTACATGTTAGTGTAGTTGTACAGTTTGTTTTGATAATTTATTTTTTCGAGTTTATAATTAAGTATTTATTTATCTATAGGAAATCTTAGAAAATTCATAACTTTCACGTTTTAACTCCGAATTTGGTGATCTTTGCGTCTGTGTGATCGTAGAAACGTGTAGAAGAGTTTTATAAACTTTTATTACTGTTTTGTTACTGTTGGTGTACTGTTCTAATTGTATCTCTTTGTTTGCTTCATGTTTGTTTGATTGGATGCATGTGTGTTGTTGATTGATGATCGAGTATAGAAGGTGAGCAGTATCTGGACGATTCGGAGTATTACTTTGAGCCAAGTCAGCAGTATCACTTGGAAAGCTTTGATCAAGGCAAGTATAACACAGGACTATCCTTGTTACCTATACATTGAATTATCATACATATGCATGTGCTTACCTTGACAACCTTAGAGATTATAACTTAGTGATTGTTATCTTGATTCCTTGTTAACCTTGGGAATGCATATGGGTAGCTACTGCTAGTGCTTAAACTAAGAACAATGATCTTGTAATTTGATTAATGGATTAAGCAATCAACTATTAAGATGATTTTATTACTGTTAAAAGGGGGCTAGAGCATGTGTATTATTTTGATGCTCTGGTTTCTCTCCATAAGGACTTATCTGTAAGTGATAACCGGGATATACAGTACAGCTGTGAGGGCTATATGGCTCTGGCTTTAGTTGTTCAAGAGACCTTTTCTAGCTTGTTAGAGGTTACCTTAAATGGCGTAAGAATGGCTTGCCACGTTGGGTGTAGTGCGAGCCCCTGGCCTAGTGTGTATAGGCTGTGGTTGTTGTGCCACCAGGAAGGGGGGTTCTACATCTGCCTGCCGAGTGAATCTAATGGCCCTAACTTGTTAGACGAACTTTTGAGTGGCTTTATATGGTTCTCGGGTGTTTGGGCTTGATCTCCCCACTCATTTGGAAATCATGACTCACAGTGAAAGTGTACACCTCTGCGCAGAGTTAAAAACTGGTATACTAGCCGTGCTCACGGATACGAGCGGCCTTGGGGATTCTTATGGAATAGTTGATCATAACTGTTATATCATGCTAAATTATTGTTGGTTATTATTTGCTCATGTTAATGCTATTCATTATCCTTATTATAATTGATCATTGGTTCTTTAATGGGAAGTGGTTTATCTTGATGCTACTCAATTGCTAATATATGATTAAAAGCTAAACGCAGTTAAACAATGTCTAGCCTTTTTGAGCCTCATGAACCCTGTGTTATATTTGTTGAGTTCGACATGGACTCACCCTTGCTATTTCCACCATAACAGATGAAGATATAGAGGAAGATTATCGGAATGAGTACTAGTCTTGGTGTCAACCAGTCAACCGTGTCCCTATGTGGAGTTTCCGCTGAAGAATTACTATTAGTTATTATTACCTATCGTTCAAGACTATGTCTTAAATACTTATTCATTATGTAATAAGCACTGTGATGATACTTTGTAATTTGTCAACTTATGTGTGCGACTATTTCCTGGGGCGCACATGAGTCTTTTATGCATCCTATTTTTGTCCTTAAAAATGGGTGTGACAGATTGGTATCGGAGCCGTGTTGACTGTAGGACGTGAGCCTAGTTAGAATGGTCGTTAATAGCATCCATACTTCACTTAATTCATGCTTCCTCTTTTCACCTTGTTAATTACTAAAGTTTTATGCTTCCTCTACTTTATTCTATTGCGAAAATACATTGATTCTATCTAATCTATGTCTAAATCTTATAGATGCCTCCTTATCCTCGTCTGTCAGCTGCACAGTACGTTACCCGTTTTAAACCTCAGGAGTTGTATGAAGATGGTGATCAAGAGCTATCTGATGCGGAATCAAGAGTTGGTGATACACCAATGGAGAATGTAGTTATGGGGTGGACTACGAAGTTTCATATCATGGTTCCTAAAGCTGATGCTTTCTTCCATGACATGTTGACAAGAACCTTGGACAACTACTACTACGACTGGGAAGCTACGTTGGAGTATCGTAGTGTAGAGTATAGTCATCCATGGATGGATTCCTATTGGGAAACGGAGTTATGGGTTAAGAAAAGGGATCCTACCACTAAAGAGTCTAAGGCGGAGTCAAAGTTCATTACCAGAGTGAGCCGAGCAACCGTGGAGATAAGCATGGAGGATGTCGCTTTCAATGCATTTGTTTATTACCATGGTCTACGTTCGGACAAGACGTTAAAGGGTGCACTCCGGCATTTTCCTTGTTTCTTACATGACAAGGGTATTTGGACCGTGCCGCCTGCAGATGATTTCTCCTTGACTTTACAAGCTACGGTGGGATTAGCTCGTGAATTGGCTCTCCATGAGGTGGATTTGAAGGATGAGTTGCTGAAGGAAAAAGAACTTAAGGAGCAAGCTTATAAGGAGATTGACCAATTAAGGGCGGAGTTAGGTCATCCCAAGATTTATGAGAAGCTTAATTAGGAAATAGGAAAAATCCCTATGTAATAGGAACGATAGTAGTTACGAGTTAATTTTAAGTTTGGATTGTTTTAAGAGTCAGTTTGTGGTGTGAACAATTGTGTGATTGATGGATTGTTATTATGATAATGTGTGATTTGGATTTTGTAATGTGTGCTGGAGTTTTGTAGACATGCCTACAAGTTCCATGGTTAAGAATATTAAGTTTGATCAAAATATATTAGTTGGTTGTGAGGTTAACTTAGTTCTGTCCTTTGCTGATTTTTGGATCAGTCTGGGATGTTTTAGAAATAACTTAAAATCCGTTCATGAGAAATTTAAGAAATTTTACTGGAAATAATTATACTTCTACATCTTTCCAACCCCGCAAGAATCACCTTATTATCTATTATGAGCTAAGAGATATACCTGTTCCAAGTTGGAGTTACTGCACAGTCTGGAATTCTGAAACAGTTTCGGTTAAGTTTAGTTTTTGGCCAATTATTTGACGGATTCAGAAAAAGTGTTGTGAATAAAAGTTGTAGATAATTTTGTAAGCTTTCCAACCATGTAAAGATCATCTGAATTGGACGTCTGTAGCTCGAGATATGACAGTTTTACTGAGTTGCTGAAATTGGAGTTCGCCCAGAAAAATCAGATTTTGCTTATCTATTGAATACATCATCTCGGATCGTACTGAATTTCAATTTCTGTGTTTTTGGAAACAGATGTCAGGCAGAGGTCGTGGCAGAGGTCGTGGAGGTGCTAACCTACCCATTACTATGGAAGAACTCATGCAAACTCAGAACCAGATGATGCAGATGTTTATGCAGCACATGCAGAACAATCCCCCTGCAGGAGGACCACCGCCTGTGCAAGTGAGGGATAAGCGTGGGGAATTTTTGAAGGGACGTCCTCCAGTGTTTTCTCATGCTGCTGATCCTTTAGAGGCAGATGATTGGGTGAGGGCAGTGGAGAAACAGCTGAATATAGCCCAATGCAATGATATGAAGAAGGTGTTATATGCATCTGGTCGGTTACAGGGGACAGCTCAGACTTGGTGGGAGTCGTATCAAGCTGCACGCCCTGACAATGCTCATCCTATCACTTGGAATGAGTTTGTTAGAGATTTTCAAGCTCGTCATATTCCTGAAGGTATAATTGAGCTGAAGCAGGAAGAATTCAGAAACCTTAGGATGGGACAGTGTAACACCCTAAAATTTTGAAAAGAAGAAAAGTAGGAGAAATATGATTTTTGAATAATTTTGTGAGCATGCAAATTTAGGATAATAATAATTTTTATAAATTTAAAATCAAATATAAGGGTAGAAACATGATTGAGCATTTATGCTGCTGCATTTGAAGTTTTGTATTGAGTGGTTTAAATTAAATTCAAATTTGATTTGAAAATCATTTGAAAAATGAATTTGAAAAATTGGAAAAAAAGAAAAAGGGAAGAGAAATACTATTCACTTGGTTTTCGGCCCGTTTCGGCTGCCTTGGCCGCGGCCCAGTCCCGCGCCCCCTTCGCCCGCGTGGGCCAAGCCCAGCCACCGCGGCCCGCCAAGCCAGCGCGCGGCCGTTCCCCCTCCGAGTCGCCGACATGTGGGACCCGCCTGTCAGCGTCTCCTTCCACCTTCCTTTCTTCTTCCTCCGGCCGAACGCCGCCTTCCCTCTTCACCGGATTCGATCGACCGAATCGATCTCGAATCTCTCCCCTTTCCTTGTTTTCTCGCGTCTACGGGCTATAAAACGGAATCCCCGTGCTATTTCGCATCCATCCCATCCTTTTGGAGCCGCTCTAGTCGTCTCGACGCGCCACCATGAGCACCACTGCCTCCACCGTCCGCCACCGCGAGCTAGCCGCCGCCTTCCGGTCATCCTCCGGTCCCGTCTTCGCGCGGGGTGAGTTCTCCGTGAGCTTCTCGATCTCCCTGTGTTTTCCGTTCGTAAGCTCGTGCTCTGTAGCGCGAGGAAGCCATCTCCGGCCATGGCGCCGCCGCGGAGACTGCTGTCGCGGCCCTGTTCCGATCGGAGCGCCGCCGGCACCCTCTTCGATCCAATCCGAACCGCCCAAATCAGATCCAACGGCCAGGATTAGAAGTTACCGGTTCGGCCGGCGTTTTTGCTAAAGAGACCCTGTGTTTTTCAATTGATTAACCCGCGGTCCAAAGCGTAAACCGGAAAATACGTTTTGATTAATTGAAAACGTAATTCGTTTCGGTAATTGAAAAATACGCTTTCTGATATTTACAGTTTTGCCACTGAGTTTGTTTTAGTTATAAATTATCCGTTTTAACTCCGATTTGACCCGTTTAAATTGCGTTAGATTCGTATTTGCGAGCTCTACATGATTATAGAACTGTACAGTAGGTTTGAGATAATTTATTTTCGAGTTTATATTAAAGTAATTATTTATCTATAGGAAATCTTAGAAAACTCATAACTTTTACGTTTTAAATCCAAATTTCGTGATCTTTATGTCTATGTGATCGTAGTAACGTGTAGAAGAGTTTTACAAACTTGTTATACTGTTAGTGTTACTGTTGGTTAGGTTTTCTATCTTTAAGTTCCGATGTGAGATTTAATCTATTACTTTAATAAAGTAGATCTTGTTTAAATCATATCTTCTACGTTTTAGATCCGTTTTAGCTCATTCGAGTTGCGTTAGATTCATAGCAACGAGATCTACGCGTTAGTGACAGTGTTTACCATATTATTAATTCTGAAATTTTATGGTTTAAATCATATCTTGATTAATAATTATGCAACTGGGTTTTGTAAATAAAATATGATTTGTTTTACTTTAGTTTTATAATTTGAATCTAAATTTGACTTAATTCCGTATATAGTATTTATAAAATATTTTATATATGTTATTATATAATTAAAACTCATGAAGCTAATAGTTTTATATTTTCTCCTATGAGCAAATCTTTCGGTAGATGTATCTTTTCAACCGTAGCTCTGATTAGTGTGCTTTTCGCGTCTGTGTATTCGTAACGAGACGTAGATTCGTTCTACAAACTTTTCATCTTAATTTTATGTTTGGTGTACTGTTCTAATTTAGATCTATTATTTGCTTCGTGTATGATTGTATGGATACGTGTGTGGTGATTTATGATTTCGTCCAGTCGGTGAGATATACGAGGTTATCAAGAAGAAGAAGAAGAACGTTAAAGATTAAAGCTTACCGAAGGATCGGTGTTTAAGGCAAGTATAGCATGGGATTATCCTTGTTTCCTATTCACCTTTAATATACTTAATTCATGTGAATGTGTCTACCTTGTTACCACTAAGGATATCCTAGTTTTTGTATCTTGTACCTTGACACCCATGGGACGTTGAATTGGGTAGTATTTATGCTAGTGCTCAAGATAAATAACCATGATCTGTGACTTGACTAATGATATATGCAATAAATGTTTAAATGATGCTTTAAAGCAATATGGCTCAAGAGGGCTAGAGCATATTTGGTTGTTTTTATGGTGCTCTAGTTTTTCTCTTCCTAAGGACTTATCTGTAAGCGAACATCCAGGACTTACAGTACAACTGTGAGGGTTATATGGCTCTGGCTTTAGCTCAGTATGAGGACCTTTTCTAGCTTGTTAGAGGTTACCCTTGTGGCGCAAATGGGGTAAAGCAGACTGTGGATCCCTGCGTGGTGTATCACACGGACTGACTTCTGAAACCTAGCGGCCCTAACTTGTTAGACGAACCTTTGAAAGGCTTCATAGTGATTCCTTGCCTGCTCACCTTGGAAGTGTTTTGGGAGTCGCGATCCCGGGCATTTGGGTAATCATGACTCACAGTGAAAGTGTACAACCTCTGCAGAGTGTAAAACTGTTATAACAGCCGTGCTCACGGTCACGAGTGGCCTTGGACCCTTACAGAATAAATGATGAACACTGATGATAATGATAATACTGATGATATTGATGCTCACTAATGATTATTGTTTCTTGCTATACATTATTCTCGTTTACATGATCATGAGGTTATTTGGGATTTTGGTAAACTTGTTGCTACTCAATTGTTAAAGAGATGACTCACTAAAAGCTATTGCAGTAAACCCGTGTCAAACTTTTTGAGCTTCATGAACCCCATGATATATTTGCTAAGTTCGACATGGACTCACTCTTGCTATTTTCCCACATCTCAGGAAGGGTACCAGACTGTTAGATTCTGGAATTGTTAGGCTTGTGATCAACCAGTTAGTTTGATCCTGGAGTGAAGGTTGCACCCGGTGTTCGGAGTTGTCTTTCCGCTGTGTTGCTCTTTAAGGTATATTTTATACTATTGTGTTATGTATATTAAGCATTTGTCTCTTGATATTACACTTATCTGTGGCTATATGTGAGATTTGTCTTCTTTATTTCACATATGGTGTATGTCTGGTTTTGTCCTTAAAACCGGGTGTGACAGAGTGGTATCAGAGCAATGCTGACTGTAGGACGCAAGCCTAGTTAGAACTGGACGTTTAGCATGTTCTCATTGTTGTCTATTTCTTGCTTCTCTTTAACTTTGTTATTTTCTCAAAGTTATGCTTAATTCTATCCCCGTTCTGTTATAAAAACCTTGTCTCTATTTTAAACCTTTTCTCCTTGTCTATTAGATGGCTCGTGACGAGAAGACTGTGGATTTCAGAGGTTAAGAGGACTGAATTGTGTCGCTCTTGCTCACTTTTGACAAGAAACCATTAGCGATGCAAAACCAATTACTAGAAGAAATGGCTCAACATGGGAATTCTCAACGATGCTTATCTCAAGGTCAAGCCAACATATCCAAGGGGTCAGAGAAGATACAAGTAGTAGAAGCTTGGAAGAATATGAAATCCAATAAAGATGTTGATAGTAAGGCATTTGGAGAGCAGGAACAATGTCACTGCTGTAAGCATTATGGTTTTCCCTGTCTTCGAAACGAGTCTAATAAGGGGAAAGTCAAGGTGGATCCAAATTTTGCGATCAACATAGACAAGAAGAGAAAGGCAATCTCATTTGAACCACTTGTGGAAAACAATCAGCAAGCAAGTTATACTACATTGTCACATGCAGCCCTGATCCCCTGTCAAACAAATCCAAACCCTGAAGAGTTAGAAGCCCCTCCCGCTAAAACTACTCCCCATGAAGTAGTCATAGATGGATGGACAATTACCTATAAGGAGTATCAACCCCGAAAGGCCAAACAAGCTAAGAAACAAGCCAAAGGGACGAAGGTGAACTTTTATGGCCAGCAAGATAGCAACATACCAAACAACAGTTCCTTGGAGTATGACATCACAAAAGATCCAGCTAAGAGAAAGTGTTATCATTGCCAGCAGGAAGGACATTATATCAAATCTTGCCCACAGAAGAATCCACAACAGCGAGACCCAGGACAGGATGTCCAAAAGGAGCATGTGCAGGGAAATAAATTAAAGAGAAATTACAATCATGGAAGGTTGAAACATGTGAATATTTCCACCATTCCTGGAGCTAAGGAGGTCGTGTTTGGATCAATTCCAGTAAGTTCAGGAAATGCTAAGGTTTTGTTTGACCCCAGTGCCTCACATTCGTTCATATCTAGACAATATGTAAAAGATCATAACATACTTATGCTTCCAAGGGGGAAAACCGTGATGATTAAAACTCCAAGAGGTGAAATAAAGGCAGACCGCGTATGCCCAAAAGTTAGTCTTGACATAAAGGGGGTAAATTTTAAGGTAAACCTCATTGTTTTGGAATTAATGGGCATTGATGTTATCTTTGGAATAGACTGGTTATCTACTTGTAAAGGAGTGATTGAGTATGCCCAATGTTCAGTGTTTCTAACTACACTTTCAGGAGAAAGGATTAAGTATGAGGGTATTAAATCTATACCTGAGGGATGCCAGGTTGACCCATCTTAAGGTATGAGTTATAAGAATGGTAGATGCAGAGATTCAGATGTCCATATAAAGCAAAAAGGAATGTAAGAGACGTTATCTACTCTGGATGCTGCTACAATCACACCATGTTTAAGGAATAGGAGTTATGTCTCGTGTAATAAAACCGTTAGTAGCCAAGTTGAGTCGTCTTAATGTGTGGCTAATGAACATTAAAGTGTTTAGTTGCTTTGTGCTTATGTTTATGCTTGAGTTGGAATTTTGTAATGAGTGGAATGATCTCGTGGGTTTTGACCATGATTTCATTTAGTTTATATGTATAAGGTATAAGGATTAATGAAATAAATAGCTGGGTTTTGTTTATTTCCTGCTTTCTATATCTTGTCTTTCGGAGCAGCCTGTCTTTATCAACTTATATCTTTGTTCTTGAAAGACCAAAAAAAAATCATGAGAGAATTCTGGACAAGAGTGGACTTCAACATCTATATCTAAATGCAAGAACCACCCTCATAGTTGTTTTGGTTTGGGAGATACAAAAAGCATAAGGCAATGTATATGTGCTGTCATAAACCTGGAACAGTTTCTGATAAGTACTGTTTTCGACCAAGTTAACTACAGAATCTGGAAGTGTGTTCTATAAGAAAGTTGCAGAGAATTTTATAAGCTTTCCATCGGTGTAAACTACAGTTTCATTGGATTAACAGAATGAGAGTTACAACTGTTTTACTGCACTGTTGATTTTCTGCTCGTGCGAAATTTCAGATTTCTTGTTCTTACCCATGCACAAGAGTATTATTGGGATGTCAGAACACTTTTATGCTAAGTAGCTCATCTAGAAAAGGGTTCAAGCTACCCTATTTAGTGTCTCTTATTTTAAGGGGGGTAGCCAATGTAAAGAAGGATTATTAAGATTGAACTCTTTAGTTGGAAGTATTGGTTAGTCTCCATGATTGAGTTGCCACTCTTGAGCAAAAATGTTCTGTGAACAAGGTTGATAATTTTGGATCCATGGAGACAAGAGTTGTCCTTTTGGATAGTTCATGATTATGATCATCTATACTTGCTCGTGTTGCTGATGTTGGTCACTTGATGACAGGAAGTGTAGTGTCTCATGACTCAGGAGCCCTATATGACGTCTCGCACTAATATGTGGGAAAAGATTGATGTTTCTGCCATTGAAGGATGTTATGGGTATGATGAAGCCGAGCACTATCAAAACAACAATGTTGAAGAGCAAGTTGGGAGTGAACTAAGTCAGAATCCACAACAACGAAAGCAAAAAAGGAAAGCCCATAAGAAGCCTGCTCAAGGAAGCAAAGCGCAGCAAAACTATGTCAATGGAAGACTGAGCAATGTGGATATGGATAAAATTCATGGGGTTACCAAAGTAGTGGGAGGTTATATTCAAGTAAGTTCAGTACAAGTTTTTGCTCTATTTGACCCTAGTGCTTCGCATTCTTTCATTTCCGCCGACATGGTAGAGACGTGCAAGATGGTGAAGTGCCCAATGAGGAGGCCTTTGCTAGTTCAAACCCCAGTGGGAGAAATGCAGGCAGATCAGATATGCCCGAATGTCAGTCTTGTCATAAACAAAGAAAACTTCACCGCGACACTCATTGTGTTGGAGTCACTTAAAATTCGCGTGGTTCTTGGTAATGGATGGCTCTGTGCACACAAAGGAGTGATTCATGGTACTCGGTGCATAATGCTCTTAACAACACCGTCAGGGAAAAGAATTGAGTATCAAGGTGGTCGACTTTTACCTGAGGGAGATGAGAATGATCAATTAGAAGATAGGTACACCAAGGATAGCAAAGTGGACCATGAGTTTACTGAAGTCATAGCAAAGAAACAAATAACTTTGGAGGAGCTCAATAGGAGAGATGATCATGCTTAGGCAGATTAGTTAGTCAGGATATGAGAAACTGTCTTATGACTCTGAACGAAAGAGTAATTTGAAAAAAATGAGGATCAAATAAAGACAAAGTGTCATTATCTCTTTTATCATCATCTTCCGAATCTCGGGACGAGATTCATCTTAAGGGGGGGTAGAATTGTAACACCCTAAAATTTTGAAAAGAAGAAAAGTAGGAGAAATATGATTTTTGTATAATTTTGTGAGCATGCAAATTTAGGATAATAATAATTTTTATAAATTTAAAATCAAATATAAGGGTAGAAACATGATTGAGCATTCATGCCGCTGCATTTGAAGTTTTGTATTGAGTGGTTTAAATTAAATTCAAATTTGATTTGAAAATCATTTGAAAAATGAATTTGAAAAATTGGAAAAAAAAGAAAAAGGGAAGAGAAATACTATTCACTTGGTTTTCGGCCCGTTTCGGCTGCCTTGGCCGCGGCCCAGTCCCGCGCCCCCTTCGCCCGCGTGGGCCAAGCCCAGCCACCGCGGCCCGCCAAGCCAGCGCGCGGCCGTTCCCCCTCCGAGTCGCCGACATGTGGGACCCGCCTGTCAGCGTCTCCTTCCACCTTCCTTTCTTCTTCCTCCGGCCGAATGCCGCCTTCCCTCTTCACCGGATTCGATCGACCGAATCGATCTCGAATCTCTCCCCTTTTCTTGTTTTCTCGCGTCTACGGGCTATAAAACGGAACCCCCGTGCTATTTCGCATCCATCCCATCCTTTTGGAGCCACTCTAGTCGTCTCGATGCGCCACCGTGAGCACCACCGCCTCCACCGTCCGCCACCGCGAGCTAGCCGCCGCCTTCCGGTCATCCTCTGGTCCCGTCTTCGCGCGGGGTGAGTTCTCCGTGTGCTTCTCGATCTCCCTGTGTTTTCCGTTCGTAAGCTCGCGCTCTGTAGCGCGAGGAAGCCATCTCCGGCCATGGCGCCGCCGCGGAGACTGCTGTCGCGGCCCTGTTCCGATCGGAGCGCCGCCGGCACCCTCTTCGATCCAATCCGAACCGCCCAAATCAGATCCAACGGCCAGGATTAGAAGTTACCGGTTCGGCCGGCGTTTTTGCTAAAGAGACCCTGTGTTTTTCAATTGATTAACCCGTGGTCCAAAGCGTAAACCGGAAAATACGTTTTGATTAATTGAAAACATAATTCGATTCGGTAATTGAAAAATACGCTTTCTGATATTTACAGTTTTGCCACTGAGTTTGTTTTAGTTATAAATTATCCGTTTTAACTCCGATTTGACCCGTTTAAATTGCGTTAGATTCGTATTTGCGAGCTCTACATGATTATAGAACTGTACAGTAGGTTTGAGATAATTTATTTTCGAGTTTATATTAAAGTAATTATTTATCTATAGGAAATCTTAGAAAACTCATAACTTTTACGTTTTAAATCCAAATTTCGTGATCTTTATGTCTATGTGATCGTAGTAACGTGTAGAAGAGTTTTACAAACTTGTTATACTATTAGTGTTACTGTTGGTTAGGTTTTCTATCTTTAAGTTCCGATGTGAGATTTAATCTATTACTTTAATAAAGTAGATCTTGTTTAAATCATATCTTCTACGTTTTAGATCCGTTTTAGCTCATTCGAGTTGCGTTAGATTCATAGCAACGAGATCTACGCGTTAGTGACAGTGTTTACCATATTATTAATTCTGAAATTTTATGGTTTAAATCATATCTTGATTAATAATTATGCAACTGGGTTTTGTAAATAAAATATGATTTGTTTTACTTTAGTTTTATAATTTGAATCTAAATTTGACTTAATTCCGTATATAGTATTTATAAAATATTTTATATATGTTATTATATAATTAAAACTCATGAAGCTAATAGTTTTATATTTTCTCCTATGAGCAAATCTTTCGGTAGATGTATCTTTTCAACCGTAGCTCTGATTAGTGTGCTTTTCGCGTCTGTGTATTCGTAGCGAGACGTAGATTCATTCTACAAACTTTTCATCTTAATTTTATGTTTGGTGTACTGTTCTAATTTAGATCTATTGTTTGCTTCGTGTATGATTGTATGGATACGTGTGTGGTGATTTATGATTTCGTCCAGTCGGTGAGATATACGAGGTTATCAAGAAGAAGAAGAAGAACGTTGAAGATTAAAGCTTACCGAAGGATCGGTGTTTAAGGCAAGTATAGCATGGGATTATCCTTGTTTCCTATTCACCTTTAATATACTTAATTCATGTGAATGTGTCTACCTTGTTACCACTAAGGATATCCTAGTTTTTGTATCTTGTACCTTGACACCCATGGGACGTTGAATTGGGTAGTATTTATGCTAGTGCTCAAGATAAATAACCATGATCTGTAACTTGACTAATGATATATGCAATAAACGTTTAAATGATGCTTTAAAGCAATATGGCTCAAGAGGGCTAGAGCATATTTGGTTGTTTTTTATGGTGCTCTAGTTTTTCTCTTCCTAAGGACTTATCTGTAAGCGAACATCCGGGACTTACAGTACAACTGTGAGGGCTATATGGCTCTGGCTTTAGCTCAGTATGAGGACCTTTTCTAGCTTGTTAGAGGTTACCCTTGTGGCGCAAATAGGGTAAAGCAGACTGTGGATCCCTGCGTGGTGTATCACACGGACTGACTTCTGAAACCTAGCGGCCCTAACTTGTTAGACGAACCTTTGAAAGGCTTCATAGTGATTCCTTGCCTGCTCACCTTGGAAGTGTTTTGGGAGTCACGATCCCGGGCATTTGGGTAATCATGACTCACAGTGAAAGTGTACAACCTCTGCAGAGTGTAAAACTGTTATAACAGCCGTGCTCACGGTCACGAGTGGCCTTGGACCCTTACAGAATAAATGATGAACACTGATGATAATGATAATACTGATGATATTGATGCTCACTAATGATTATTGTTTCTTGCTATACATTATTCTCGTTTACATGATCATGAGGTTATTTGGGATTTTGGTAAACTTGTTGCTACTCAATTGTTAAAGAGATGACTCACTAAAAGCTATTGCAGTAAACCCGTGTCAAACTTTTTGAGCTTCATGAACCCCATGATATATTTGCTGAGTTCGACATGGACTCACTCTTGCTATTTTCCCACATCTCAGGAAGGGTACCAGACTGTTAGATTCTGGAATTGTTAGGCTTGTGATCAACCAGTTACTTTGATCCTGGAGTGAAGGTTGCACCCGGTGTTCGGAGTTGTCTTTCCGCTGTGTTGCTCTTTAAGGTATATTTTATACTATTGTGTTATGTATATTAAGCATTTGTCTCTTGATATTACACTTATCTGTGGCTATATGTGAGATTTGTCTTCTTTATTTCACATATGGTGTATGTCTGGTTTTGTCCTTAAAACCGGGTGTGACAGACAGATGAGCGTTAGTGAATATCATGACAGGTTCACCCAGTTGGCTCGCTATGCTCCTAATAAAGTGAGGGAAGATGCAGACAGGCAGCGTCTTTTCTTGAAGGGAATTTATTATGATCTTCGCTTGCAGTTGAAGGGGAACAACTATGCTAGTTTTCAAGAGCTGGTAAATAAAGCTATTGTGCTTGATAATGAGCGCAGAGAGATGGACAGGAAGAGGAAGATGAAGGTACAAAGCTTAGGAAGCAACAACCGTCAGCGCACTAATTCTCAGCATGGTTTTCATCAGAAGTTTCAGGGACCGGTTAGCCAGTGGAATCGCAATCCGAATCAGAGGTGGTCCCAGAATTGGCAAAGTAATCAGTCACAACAGCGTTCATCATATCCACAGCGTCAACAGTATCAGCAGACTGGGCAACAGACTCCTCGCACTGGAAATTCCAATGTTACCCCCATGAAGAATAGTGCTCCCAGCACGCCTACTAGATGTTTTGTCTGTGGTAAAGAGGGGCATATGTCTTACCATTGTCCTGAGAAGCAGAACCAGTAGACTCCTCAGAGCCAGAAGAGCAACCAGAGGCAATCTGGTACTGGAAGGGTGAATCATGTGTCTTCTGATACAGCTCATGATGCACCAGAAGTTATGATTGGTACGTTCAATGTACATTCCACTCCCGCAACTGTTCTTTTTGACTCTGGAGCATCTCATACATTCATATCCAACATTTTTGTTAAAATACATAGTATACCCATGCTAGCTATGAAAGAACCTCTCTTAGTAAATTCACCTGGAGGTACCATGCAAACCAGTAATCGTTGTCTTCCAATTAGTATGGTATTAAGGGGGGTAGAGTTTAAGATAACTCCTATAGTGTTGAGGACATTTGGTATTGATGTGATATTAGGTATGGACTGGATGAAGCAAAATCAGGCAGAGATTCAGTGTCAGCAGAAAGTGGTAGTTGTGAATGCACCTAATAGAGATAAAATCAATGTGGATGTAGTAGTGCAGAAGCAACCAACCGCTATGGTGAATCAGCTTGAAGATACTATTAAGGAGAATTCAGTGATTGAGGAATTTCCGGATGTCTTCCCTGATGAATTGCTAGGTATGCCACCTGACCGAGACATTGAATTTCTTATTGAATTACTTCCTGGAACTGGACCTATAGCCAAACGACCATATAGGATGGGAGTAGATGAATTAGAAGAACTTAAGAAACAAATTAAAGAATTACAAGATAAAGGTTTTATTAGACCTAGTTCATCACCTTGGGGAGCACCAGTTATTTTTGTTGATAAGAAAGATGGCGGTCAGAGGATGTGTGTTGATTACCGGTCACTAAATGAGGTAACTATCAAGAATAAGTACCCTTTGCCTAGGATTGATGACTTGTTTGATCAGTTAAGAGGTGCTTGTGTGTTCTCTAAGATTGATTTACGTTCTGGTTATCATCAGTTGAAGATTCGTGTTTCTGATATTCCAAAGACAGCTTTTACTATAAGGTATGGATTGTATGAGTATACTGTTATGTCATTTGGATTGACCAATGCACCTGCTTACTTTATGTAAATGATGAATAAGGTGTTTATGGAATATTTGGATAAGTTTGTGGTGGTATTTATTGATGATATACTGGTATTTTCCAAGACGGAGGAAGAGCATGCTGAACATTTGAGGTTGGTATTGCAGAAACTTAGAGAGCATAAACTGTATGCGAAGCGAAGTAAATGTGAGTTTTGGTTGAAGGAAGTTTCTTTCCTTGGTCATATTGTTTCTAATGGAGGGATATCAGTGGATCCAGGTAAAGTAAAGGATGTATTAAATTGGAAACCACCTAATGATGTTAGTGGGATTCGTAGTTTCTTGGGATTAGCTGGATATTACAGACGGTTCATTGAAGGGTTTTCTAAACTTGCTAAACCTATGACATCTCTGTTAGAGAAGAATGCCAAGTTTGTGTGGTCAGATAAATGTCAAGCTAGTTTTGAGGAATTGAAGAAGAGGTTGACTACAGCGCCTGTTTTGGTTTTGCCAGATTTGAGTAAGAAGTTTTCTATTTATTGTGATGCTTCTCGTCAAGGTTTGGGATGTGTTCTTATGCAAGAAGGCAGAGTTGTGGCTTATGCATCTAGGCAGTTGAGAAAGCATGAGTTGAATTATCCTACACATGATTTGGAGTTAGCAGCTGTAGTTCATGCTTTAAAAATTTGGAGACATTATTTGATTGGACATAAGAGTGATATATACACTGATCATAAGAGTTTGAAGTATATTTTCACTTAGTCAGATCTGAATTTGAGGCAACGCAGATGGTTAGAGTTGATTAAGGATTATGATATTGAGATACACTATCATCCTGGTAAAGCTAATGTAGTAGCTGATGCCCTTAGTAGGAAAAGTTATGCCAATGAGATACGGACGTTGTCTATGACTAGTGAGTTATGTGCTGAATTTGAATATTTGAATTTGGGCATTGTTACTAATACAATGGAATTAGTGATAGAGCCTACTTTAGAGCAAGAAATCTACAAGGGTCAGTTGAAGGATGAGAAACTAAAGAAGATAGCGGAAGATATAGTGATTGGTAAGTCACCAGGCTTTCGGATGGATGATAATGGAATTTTGTGGTTTAGAAAGAGGCTGTGTGTACCTGAGGATCAAACTGTTAGACAGACAATTCTTCGCGAAGCTCATGAGTCAGCTTATTCTATTCATCCTGGTAGTACTAAGATGTATTTGGATCTTAAACAGAAATATTGGTGGGTTGGATTAAAGCGAGATGTGGCTGAGTATGTAGCATTGTGTGACACTTGTCAGAGGGTGAAAGCAGAGCATCAGAGACCTACTGGATTGTTGCAACCAATGAAGATTCCTGAATGGAAGTGGGAGAAAGTTGGTATGGACTTTATAGTAGGGTTACCTCGTACTCAGAAAGGTTATGACTCTATTTGGGTGATAGTAGATCGGTTAACTAAAGTTGCTCATTTTATACCAGTTAAGACTACTTACCATGGACCAAAATTGGCAGAGTTGTATATGGAGAGAATAGTCTGTTTGCATGGAGTACCAAAGAAGATTGTATCTGATCGAGGATCGCAGTTTACATCGCATTTTTGGAAAGCTGTGCATGAATCATTGGGAACAAAATTGAATTTTAGTACAGCATATCATCCACAGACAGATGGACAGACTGAAAGGACCAACCAGGTATTAGAGGATATGTTGAGAGCTTGTGCATTGCAATATGGAACTAGTTGGGATAAGAGTTTGCCTTATGCAGAATTCTCTTACAATAACAGTTATCAACAGAGTCTTAAGATGGCACCGTTTGAAGCTTTGTATGGACGTAAGTGTAGAACTCCATTGTTTTGGGATCAGACAGGTGAATCTCAAGTGTTTGGTACAGATGTTCTTAGAAACGCAGAAGATCAAGTGCGAGTGATTCGTGAGAATTTGAGAGTAGCACAGTCTCGTCAGAAGAGTTATGCTGACAATAGAAGAAGAGATTTAGTTTTTGAGGTAGGTGATTATGTTTATTTGAAGGTGTCACCTATGAAAAGTGTGAAGAGGTTTAACATGAAAGGTAAACTAGCACCAAGGTATGTTGGACCATTTAAAGTTATTACTAGACGTGGGGAAGTTGCTTATCAATTAGAGTTGCCTGAGAATTTATCTGGAGTACATGATGTGTTCCATGTTTCACAACTTAAGAAGTGTTTACGGGTGCCTGAGGAGCAGATACCTTTAGAAGAGTTGACTGTTAAAGAGGATCTTACATATAAAGAGTTTCCTATTAAGATTTTAGAGACTGCTGAGAGAGTTACTCGAAGTCGGATTATTAAAATGTGCAAAGTGCAGTGGAATCGATATTCAGAGGCAGAGGCAACTTGGGAAAGAGAGGATGAATTGAGGAAATCATATCCGCAGTTGTTTGAGTAAGCAGTTCAATCTCGAGGACGAGATTCTTTTAAGGGGGGTAGAATTTGTAACACCCAAATTTTAGGAGTAATAAATTTTAAATAATTTAGAGAAAGGGAATTAAAATTTTAAAACTATTTGGTGATGCATTCATGCTGTTGCATTTATTTTATTTTGTGGTGTGGATATATTTGTTTTATTTTGAATTGGTTTGAAGAATTTTATTTGGAATAGTTTGAAAACAAACAAATAAAGAAAAGAAAGAAAGAAAATAAATAAGGCAAACTTACCTTTTCGGCCTGGCGGCCCAGCTAAGCCGAGCCCAAGCTTTTCCCTCGCGCTGATGGGCCGTTGAAGCCGAGCTGCTCGCCCGCTCTTCACCGCGTCTGCGTGGGCCGGCCCAGGCGAAGCCGCGCGCGTTGTTCTCTCTCGGGTGACGCTGACGAACCGGGCCCCCTTGTCAGCGCCCTCTTCCACCTCCGGTTCGTGGCCGAGACGGACACTATCCTGGTGGATTCCGATTTCCTCATCTTCAATGACTTGGACCGCAAGCCGTGTATCCCTATAAGATCATGGTGACCCCCGCATTCCGTTTTCCTTTCACGCGCTGCCCTAGGTCAGAGTCTCGTCGTCGGTGTTGATTTTAGATCTCGTCGGGTTGGAGCTAAGGTTGCCGCGGTTGAGCTCGACGGTAGCCGCATCTTTGTTATCAAAAGTCTTTTTGGTGCTATTCATCTTGAGGTGAAGTATTCGTAGTAGCTGTATTTTCTTCCTCTTGTTCTAAGAGCTCACCCATCGAAGCCAGGATTCACAGGAGGTGGATTTCCGCCTTTCCGAGTCAAGCATCACTGACGAGCTCATTTGGCCTAAGAAAAGACCATAGGTGAGTTCGCGATAAGCTTCTCCTTCGTTTGAGACAAGTCACGGGCCGATTGGTGGTTTGAGTCACGAGAATCGTTGTTTCCGGCGATGTGGGTCGCGGCGGTCATGGCGACCACCGGCTGGCGTTGAAGGAGACGACCGGATCTTCTCTTTCTCTCTCTCGGGTTAAGTAGTAACCGCCCGATCTTGGATCAACGGCCGAGATTAGAACTTACCCCTTCGCGGGGTAATTTTTCTAAAGAGTCCCTAGGTTTTTGGATTATAGAACCCGCCGTCCTAAGCATAATTCCTGAAGTACGTTCTCGTTTTTGGAAAGCGTATTCTCTCCCGGTTAAGTCAAAATACGTTTTCAGATATTTACAGTTTTGCCACTAGAATTGTTTTGGTCATAAAATCTTCGTTTTAACTCCGATTTGATCCGTTCAAGTTGCGTTAGGTTCGTATTTGCGAGCTCTACATGTTAGTGTAGTTGTACAGTTAGTTTTGATAATTTATTTTTTCGAGTTTATAATTAAGTATTTATTTATCTATAGGAAATCTTAGAAAATTCATAACTTTCACGTTTTAACTCCGAATTTGGTGATCTTTGCGTCTGTGTGATCGTAGAAACGTGTAGAAGAGTTTTATAAACTTTTATTACTGTTTTGTTACTGTTGATGTACTGTTCTAATTGTATCTCTTTGTTTGCTTCATGTTTGTTTGATTGGATGCATGTGTGTTGTTGATTGATGATCGAGTATAGAAGGTGAGCAGTATCTGGACGATTCGGAGTATTACTTTGAGCCAAGTCAGCAGTATCACTTGGAAAGTTTTGATCAAGGCAAGTATAACACAGGACTATCCTTGTTACCTATACATTGAATTATCATACATATGCATGTGCTTACCTTGACAACCTTAGAGATTATAACTTAGTGATTGTTATCTTGATTCCTTGTTAACCTTGGAAATGCATATGGGTAGCTACTGCTAGTGCTTAAACTAAGAACAATGATCTTGTAATTTGATTAATGGATTAAGCAATCAACTATTAAGATGATTTTATTACTGTTAAAAGGGGGCTAGAGCATGTGTATTATTTTGATGCTCTGGTTTCTCTCCATAAGGACTTATCTGTAAGTGATAACCGGGATATACAGTACAGCTTTGAGGGCTATATGGCTCTGGCTTTAGTTGTTCAGGAGACCTTTTCTAGCTTGTTAGAGGTTACCTTAAATGGCGTAAGAATGGCTTGCCACGTTGGGTGTAGTGCGAGCCCCTGGCCTAGTGTGTATAGGCTGCGGTTGTTGTGCCACCGGGAAGGGGGGGTTCTACATCTGCCTGCCGAGTGAATCTAATGGCCCTAACTTGTTAGACGAACTTTTAAGTGGCTTTATATGGTTCTCGGGTGTTTGGGCTTGATCTCCCCACTCATTTGGAAATCATGACTCACAGTGAAAGTGTACACCTCTGCGCAGAGTTAAAAACTGGTATACTAGTCGTGCTCACGGATACGAGCGGCCTTGGGGATTCTTATGAAATAGTTGATCATAACTGTTATATCATGCTAAATTATTGTTGGTTATTATTTGCTCATGTTAATGCTATTCATTATCCTTATTACAATTGATCATTGGTTCTTTAATGGGAAGTGGTTTATCTTGATGCTACTCAATTGCTAATATATGATTAAAAGCTAAACGCAGTTAAACAATGTTTAGCCTTTTTGAGCCTCATGAACCCTGTGTTATATTTGTTGAGTTCGACATGGACTCACCCTTGCTATTTCCACCATAACAGATGAAGATATAGAGGAAGATTATCGGAATGAGTACTAGTCTTGGTGTCAACCAGTCAACCGTGTCCCTGTGTGGAGTTTCCGCTGAAGAATTACTATTAGTTATTATTACCTATCGTTCAAGACTATGTCTTAAATACTTATTCATTATGTAATAAGCACTGTGATGATACTTTGTAATTTGTCAACTTATGTGTGCGACTGTTTCCTGGGGCGCACATGAGTCTTTTATGCATCCTATTTTTGTCCTTAAAAATGGGTGTGACAACGGGCGACTAGTCCGCGGCTCCGTGCCGCCGTAGGTGGCTGTCTGCAGCAGCCCTTCCTCGCGACTCTGCAGCCCTTCCTCGCGATTTCCTAACTAGCGTGATCTGCTGACTGTGGCCGTTCGTCGCGTAATCTTCGCTGCAGCAGTGATTTTAGTTACAGCCTTATAGGGCTAGGCCTGCACCTGCTGACTGCAGTAGTGCAGTTTTTGCTTGAGCTAACATTTTGCCTTTCGTCTTCCCGATCCACATATAGGCAACCAGGCATCATGCGAGAAGTTGATCTATTAATCAATTCATCGAGTGGCGAGTGGCTGCAAGTAATTTCTTTCTAAACTGAAATCATTTCATATTACATGAAATTTTTATACAGTCGCTATTTTTATGATCAAATTATATATTGGTTAATTAATAACTCTTATTAGTAGTACAATATATACAATATATAATCGTCATATAAGAAAGTTATCATTAGGCCCTTTTGTCTTACTTGCCCAAGGACCCTTAAAATTACTGGGACGGCCTGAAGCTGGCTTTGAGCTGCTGGAGGGGGTTGATTGGAGTTATTTGATGTTGGGTGGTTTGGCTGCAGGCTTTGTATTTCTGCTTGCAAGATTGCCAACTGTTTTCGTACCTCAGCTACTTGCTAGAATGTAAGTGCTGCTCTTTGACTTGTAGCAAAGCCTGCTGCTAGCCTATCCCTTTTTTGTTGTGTCTGTTGGAGTTGGGCTTGGAGCTGCTGGAGCACCTGCTCTGGTGTTGGGTTTGGATTGAGCTGCTCACCTTCGCCCTCTGGCTAATTAGCCATGGGGCTTCTACTTCTTATTCTCCTCCTTCTATGTCTTCTTGGGGCTCAGGGGCACTGGCATACGTGCTGCAGGTAGTGCGCCTAGGCTTGCCCCGCGCGGGGGCCTCCCCCTAGCTCGACGGGAGGCTTTTCTTTCGCTGACTTTTCTTCATCGTTATTCATTGATGACTTATTATTCCATATGAGCTTGTATAAGTATCTATATGTAGATAATTTTATGGATCTGTTAGTTTATATTTTATAACAATAGAGATGGATATCTAGATACAAAATTAAAGGGGTTATTTATATTATTATTTTATAACATGATATGTGCTAATTTAGATGAGAAGTTAAAGGCTTTACTTCACATTATTTTTTATAATGACAAAGGTGAGTTATTGAGATACAAAATTAGGAGGCATTGTAAATTATGTTTCACAATGGGAAAAGGGGGTAATTTAGATGCAAATTTAACATTGTTATTTTAATTAATTTTTATAATGGCTAAGGTGGGTGTTGGATTATTTTATTTATTTTTTATAATGGCATAAAGTGAATTGTTACAAGAAAATAGATCCAATGGTTATTATTAGCGATAATTGTTAGAGTCTAGTAAATTAATGACCAGACGTTTAGAATATATGAGAGTTTTTTAGATTTATTTTTTCCTAACATGTATCGTGAGGATTAATGTTACGTCATTAGAGCCACCAATTAACAATAGTAAGCAGGTTGTCGTCATCATGTATTTCATTCAGTCATACTCGAAGAGAGATGAAGGCGGTAGACATCCGGATTGCAACCCCATTCAGAAGTATCCATACATACTGGATTATTCATCAGATTGATCGATAACTGGTCCAGCACGGGATCGAGTCCGATCTGAACATAGCTACACAACCACTTATTTATTAATTAGACGACCAATTAAACTGATCGATAATGGCGGTGCCTACTGCAAGCTACCACGCCATATTTATTTGTCCTTGGCCTTTATTGACGACTGGTGATGATGCTGCTATTTGTGTTGCTAGCATCTCCTTAGGCGGACGACGCAGAGGCCAAAGGATTGTCGATGAAGAACTTGACGGTGTCGCGGAGCTTATCCGGATAGGCACCCCAAAAGCTCTCCAGCGTCACAGTGTACCTGATGAAGAAGAAGGTCGGCGTCCCCTGGACGTTGTAGCGATTAGCAACTTCCTGTACGTCGAACAAGGAAACACAGCTAGCATGATCAGTAGCGTACGACACGACATGATGATGGGGTTGAATCGAAATCGAATGCATGCATGCACATGATTTGGTGAATTAATAATCACCTCCAGTTCGAGAATGTCGACCTTGAGGAAGACAGCTTTAGTAGGGTACTCCTTGGCGCACTCCGCGAACACACCGGGGCTATCGCATGGCAAGGACCGCACGTCGGGGACATGAAGTCGATCACCACCTGATCGATCGAGGCCGGGGTAGGTGACATGAAACAGAGCAGTTGTTCACAAATTTTAAGAACAAAAACTCATCGTTGATGAACAGAGACAGCATATTATCGAGCAAATTAAATTAAATTACAGGGAGACAGACAGACAGATGGTGATCGGTCGGGGCCAGCCGCCCGGGGCCGCGCGCGTACGTACCAGCTTTTTGGCCTCGTAGGCCTTGGCCATCTGGGCGTCGAACTCCTCCTCGGTGTGGCACGCGATCACGGTCCCCTCCGCCGCGCCCGCCATTCCTCTCGCTCTCTTCTAGCTTCTTCTTCCTCGGTGGGATCGAAAGCTTCTAGTGCTGATCACTAAGGTTTCTCGCTGTGGCTGGCTAGCACGCAGAGAGATTGCGTTGGTGGCCTAACCTGGGGCGCGAGGCGCGGCTTTTATAGGCGCAGCGAGGGTGAGGGCGGCTCCGACTCCCGGTGCTATTTGATCGTATTCCCGGTCGGGTCTTGAGCTCGATCTCTAGATCTACGGTGCGTCGGTGTGCCAGCACGTTGGTCAGGTCGGGACGTAATTGCGCTCGCCGGTGTGCTCGTCGACGGCCGGTCGCCGTGGTGCAAAATCCCTGCGACAGAAAAAAAAATCCTGCTTCAACCGGTTGGTGTTGGTGCGGGGCTCGTAGATGGAGTGCCAAGACGGTGTTGTGCACCGTGTTCAGAGACCGTTTCCAAGTGGCTCTGTTGTGTTGGTGACAGTTGCTTCCAGTAGCTGTGCCGCTATTTCTTTAGAGCACCCGCAATCAGTGGCGGAGCCTGAAGTGAAATATAGGGGGGCCAATTTATCAATTGAATCTATAAATACATAAGTGGTGAAAAAATTAATGTTAGTAGTTATAATTAAGTCATAGTATGCAAAATACATTTGACAATAAAATAGCTGAGCATAAAAAATTCTCTAAAATCGTAACATAAGATCTCGATTGACACCAAAATATTACTCAATTAGCCACTTTCAGTACGCATACTATGTAGATTTTACCGATTGAAAAATCAGAAAGGAAAAAAGATAGAAGAATCAACCAGACTTAAAATGGCGCATATAGCAACAAAAGCAAAGAAAACAGGCTACTGTAGTAACGGCGGTGGGAGCATTGCTACATAATTGTATTTTTATTTTTTGGATGGAGGGAATGCTACACGATTGCTATGTATAGGTAGGAATGAAAACGGTACGGATATTTTCCGACCGTATTCGAGACCGAATCCGTTTAGAGAGGTTTTAATCCGTCCGTGTCCGAGTCCGGATATTTAACATCCGATACCGTATTTGTATCCGAATATTTAAATCACATATTTATGATGTTGATATCCAATAGTATCATACCCGACATTTTTGATACTATCTGTATTCGAATCCGAATCCGGACATAAATATAAAAACAAATACGATATCAGTGATATCCGTCCGTATCCGATCCGTTTTCATCCCTATGTATAGGGCATGCATGGCTGACCCTGGTCATTGGCCGGTCGCTGGCTCATTCGCAGACTTAATACAACGCATGCAGGAACAGTGGGTTTCAGGAAATTCGGAGGCAAGGGGGGGCCATGGCCCCCTATCACTACCGGAATCCGGTTCTTTGCCGAGTGCCATGTGATTTGCCGAGTGTTTTTTTCGGGCACTCGGCAAAGAAGCTCTTTGCCGAGTGCTAAATAAAAAACACTCGGAAAAAAAAACACTCGGCAAAGAAGCTGCTTTGTCGAGTGCAAAAAAAACACTCGGCAAAGACATTCTATGCCGAGTGCCAAAAAAACACTCGGCAAAGAAGCTGCTTTGCCGAGTGCCAAAAAAACACTCGGCAACGGCAAAGAAGTTTTTCAAAGCATATTTTGAAGCCCTAAATGAATTCAAATTAAAAAGTTTTTAACTACAAAGTTTCATAACTTCTCAAGATCTATAAAGTTTATTTTGGTCATTTCTTCATTCGACAAAGCGATAGTAACGTCGTTCACAAAATCTACACGTCTCTCATATAGTTTTATAAAACTACAAAAGAGATATATAAGATTTGTGAATAATGTTAGAACCACGGTCTCAGATGGAAAAACTTTCTAAATGAAAATTGTAGATCTCGAAAAGTTATGAAACATTGTAGTTCACAACTTTTAAATTTGAAATCATGTTGTCATGCAAAACTGCATCCGAATTTCAAAATTTTAAAATTCAAATTTTTCAAAAGACCTCGGATGGAAAAACAACCAAAATAAACATTGTAGATCTCAAAAAGTTATGAAACTTTGTAGTTGATAACTTTTAAATTTGAAATCATCTTGTCATGCAAAACTACGTTTGAAATTTAAAATTTTAAAATTCGAATTTTTCAAACGACCTCAGATGGAGAAACTTCCTAAATGAAAATTGTAGATCCCGAAAAGTTATGAAACTTTGTAGTTGACAACTTTTTAATTTGAAATCATCTTGTCATGCAAAACTATGTTTGAAATTCAAAATTTTAAAATTCAAAATTTTCAAACGACCTCGGATGGAGAAACTTCCTAAATGAAAATTGTAGATCTCGAAAAGTTATGAAACTTTGTAGTTGATAACTTTTTAATTTGAATTCGTTTAGGGCCTCAAACAATCAATTTACACTTGATTTGGTATAATATTTGGGGAACCGAAATGGAATATAGACACAAATGAAAGAGAGGTGTAGTGGTAGAGGAGCTCGCGTGTGTGAGAGGTCGCATGTTCGATTCTCGCTGGGCGCAAAGTTTCAAAAAATTGCTTTGGCTGGTCACTTGGCAGCAGTTGCCATATGACTGGTCGGTGGGTCCCTCCTCTAATTAAAAAAATTTAAAATTTTTTCCTATTTTTTTCAGAATTTTTCGGTTCGGTCTCGGCAAAGGCCGCTTTGCCGATAGCTTTTTTGCCGTGTGCTCTTTGCCGCCTTTGCCGAGTGCATTTAGGGCTTTGCCGAGTGCCCTGGACACTCGGCAAAGCGGCTGATTCCAGTAGTGTATGGCCCTCACAAGGCTCCGCCAGTGCCCGCAATGGTATAAGTCAGTTACTAGTTTTAAGCCAACATCTCCAACAGTGCCACTCCCTCCATTCCAAATTATAAGTCGCTTTGACTTTTCTAGGACATCTATTTTACTATGCATCTAGATATAATAATATGTCTGGATATATAGCAAAATGGATGAACCAAAAAAGTCAAAGCGACTTATAATTTGGAACGGAGGGAGTAGCTTTTAGCAATGGCTCATAGTATGATTAGACCCACACGACTCTCCCGCATAATCTTAGAATGTGTATATAAGTATTGCTCTTAATCAAGAGCTAGCTTTTCTCTCTCTTCTTTTAAAATATGAAAAAAATGCTTAGAACTAGCTTATGAGCTAGCCATTACGGGTGCCCTTAGTTTTGTTGCTCTACCATGCATTATTGTTGACTCCTTGGGGTGATCACTCATTCGTTGTGTCCGAGCTTTCTCTTATTTTTAATATAATCGGTATCTCTTCTGAATTCAATTCAAAAAAAAATATGGTACTTCACCAACCACAGGTTATACCATACGTGAATCGAGTATAGTCGATGTATGAGAAAACTTGGCCAATATCTGTTTGCGTATTCTAATTATTTTTTCAAAAAGAAATGTATGGCTATTTTTGCTACTACTATAGCTAAATTTTCTTTTTTTAATAGTTTAAAAATATTTTCTAAATTCCTATTATATTTTTATGAATTAATGGTCATACTTCTGTCATGATGTACTTAGAAAAATAACTACTCTCCGTACCACTGTATGAGACGTGATTGGGGAGTAAGAAATTAAGAATACATTGTACTTTAACAAACATAGTATAAACATTTACGATAGGTTAGGCTGGTAAGTCTTGAGGCTGATGAAGCCATCACCCTGGTAACCTCGTTATCAAGGCACACATTGCCTAGAGCTACAACTAGATAACTATTTGTCTTAATAATGAGACAAATAACCGGGCTTCAAAAACCTACCATTTGATTACTGGTAGGGAGGAACTACAACCCCCATGTGCTAAACACCCCAAGCAGCTTCTCAAAATCCTATGTACTTCAAAATTTTGTTTCAACCCTTCCTACTTTAACTTGACACATATCCCCCATGAACGTATAAGTTTGTAGCAAGGGGGAAGTATATATCCTGCACTACCCATGTACCATTTCAGATATATTATTGGAAGGTGAGGGTGCGGTGGTTTGCCATTGCCACCCAAAAACTTCTTTGGAGTAGTAATAACGTGTATTAGGGTATTGTCGTGCTTTTATTCATAATGTATGAACCCAACTTAAGGAAGATGCAAAGAGTAGTAGAGACCATACATATATACATGGGGTGTCAATGAATAGAAGTTTGCTGCTATTTTAATTTTATCATCAAGCTGCATTTGTGCACATTATTGTTGGAACAGGAGTTGGACCATAGTGCACACATATCCCCTCATGACTAATTAAGCTATGCTTAGTAGTACACCCCACATATAAAGTGATATGAGTTTACTGCAAAGGGAAACTATGGCCGTGTTTAGATTCCCAAATCGGAGACTGCCGAATTACTGTTCAGCACTGTAGCTATTTTGTTTTTATTTGGTAAAAATTGTCCAAACATTGATTAATTAGGCTCAAAATGTTCGTCTCACAAAGTACAACAAAACTGTGCAATTAGTTTTTGATTTCATCTACATTTAGTACTCCATATATGTGCCACTATTTTGATGTGATGAAGAATCTTCTTTTTGCATAGTAGAATTTAGGGGTGAATTTGGAAAACTAAACAAGGCCTATGAGCGTCGTGCACTACCCGTCATGTCCCATTTGGGATACTAATGGAAGGTGAGGGTGATTGTCATTGCTACCCAATGATATCTTTGTAGTAGTAAGTAGTAACACGTTAGGTTATTGCCGTGTCTTTATTGAACTGCTACTTATATAAAGTAAAAATGTATGAACTCCAACTTAAGGAAAATCTATAGTACAAACCATACATCGGCTGTCAATGAATAGAAGTTTGCTTCTATTTTAATTTTATCATCAAGCTGCATTTGTGCACATTATTGTTGGAAGAGGACTATTTAGGACTATTTACAAATTAAACTTGATATCTAACACATGTCATCATCATCCTTGGAACATCATATTCTCTAGGTCCCTGTTCGGCTCGCTGAAATTTGGCTGCTGCTGATGATGATGATGATTTGTTGTGAGAGAAAAATATTGTTCCTTTGCTGAAAAGTACTGCTGAAGTAAGTGTTCTGAAAGTGGAACAAAGAATTTGGTATTTGTAGAGGCCTAGTCATCAGAGTGATCTGAGTTCCATGCTCGCATGCATCCAGTTTGTTCGGTCGCAGTTACTGGCGTGTAATATCTGCTGGAAGCATCAAGCATCTGTTGGTGCAGTTTCTTATCGTGCAATGTGGGGGGAGGCCCAAGAAAAGCCACCAGTAAGACAAGACGGCTCAGGGCAGATGCATTCCGTTTATTTAGGTATCAGTATGTAGGATAGACCACTCATAATCAATATTGGCCCTTGAAAAATACAGCAGTAGTACTACTAATTAGCACAATTTTATAGTATTATTAGGTGGGTAAACAGATTTTGTCAAATTTGTGCAAGGCTTCATTTATGTCACTTTTCTTAAAAGAAAAAACAGATTATGTATCTAGCATAAGCTTCCTCTGTATCCGAAGATTGGAAGCATACATTTTTTTTCCCAGAGTTCGTCCAAGAAAACACAGCGTGTTGCATTCAGTCCATCATTCTAGATAACTATTACTAGAAGAATATCATGTGCTTGTTGCTGTGGGACTTTCTTAAAAATAAAATTGTTGCATGTATGTGTTAGACCTACATATTCTTGCATTGATTCTTGTTAAAATTGGGCATATCAAATGAAAGAATTCAATAAATAAAAAAACTAAAAGAATTTGGTTAGATTATAAGATGATGAAACGACACAACAAATAATAATACACTACTACAGAACCGACCTTCATTGTCTACCCATCACTATCGATGTCGGTTGTTATGGAACCTACCGTGATAACTCTTCACTGGCGGTTCTTAGCTTCAAAATTAGAAAATAATTAGAGGTCCCTAAAAACCGGCAGTGAAGGTCCATATCACTGCCGGTTGGTGGCTTGAACTGTGGACGTGTTACTGACTGCGCCAACGATCTAGGGATGCCTTCGTCAAAGCGGAGGTGTCGGCCGATGGTGCCAGGATGAAGATGATGGACAGCCGGCTCACTTGCGACGAGGCGCACAACATCCCGGCGTCCCTATAACCTGGTGTCGAAGCACCCCACCAAAGGTGCTCTCGGTGCCCGTGATGTTAGCGCAGACCATGCGGATCCATGGCAGCATCGCGCTCGGCCTCTACGTGCACCACGCCGTCGCCGACGGCCAGGCCGTACATGTGGCGGTTCATGGCCGCCTGGGCGCGCTTCCGTCGCCCGCGAGGGCTCACCCATCAGCAAGTCCCTCGCCGCGCCGCAATACAGCCGGGGGCATCGTCCATGTCTCCAACAGCGACGAGTTCACGCGCCAGATGCTCAAGATGGTTGCCAATGGGTGTGGCGCTGTAAGCGAGTGCGAAGGCAGGGCATGTTGTGCTCGGCAGCGAGCTCGAACACGAACTCCATGAGCACGACGCAGTAGGTGTCGCTGGTGAAGAACGTGCTGGCAAGCACACTGGATGTGAATCCCTTAGCCGAACCATCAAGAGCCAATTCCAAACCAACCCAACCCATTGTAGTTACTGATCCAAACCAAACCAACCCATTAGAATTTCCAACCAAATCACACATAACCAAATAGAACACCAAACCAGTAAAGCTGGTTTTAACCCAAACCATTACCAGCTTTAATTTTAGGACAATGCGATGGCCAAATAAGCAAATAGGACACCATGGATGCCCTGTATATATATTTGAAACACGGCATTACTGATACTCACGTAGTATACACGGCTTGGAATCTATGGAAGAAGCGATGCAGACGAGTATTATTGGACAACAAGGCTACGGATGTACAGCACTTGCTGGAATCAATTCAAGATGACATTCAGTCGCTTCATATGCCAAGAGATAAACCTGAATAGTTTCTCATAGTTACGGGCCTTGGATGGCTGTAGCTGTTTATGTTATGTTTCTTTACTTTTGATTTCACTTTTCCGTTCAGACTTTCTCTATCTTTTGTTGTACAGTTTGTTAACTGCTTCCTACTGAATGAAGGGTAAAGTATATTTTTCAACCTCCAACTTGCATTGAAATTCGATTTTCAACCTTCAACTATGAAACTGAGTAACATACACCCTCCAATTGTCAAAACTGGACAAATTTGGTCCTCGACCTGTTTCAAAAACGGTTTTCTATTTTCTAATAATAATAAAAATCCAAGTTGATCTATAGAAGTTCGTAATTAGTTTATTTTAAATTATAAAAACATGAAACTAGTTCATGTTTTCTTCTTAAAATTAAAACCCTTTTAAGAAAACCACTTTTGAAACCAGCAGAGGACCAACTTTCTCTAGTTTTAACAGTTGGAGGGTATCTCTTACACGGTTTTATAGATGAAGGTTGAAAATCGAACTTCAATGCGAGTTGGAGGTTGAAAAATATACTGTTACCCCTGAATGAAAAGGCAGAGCCCCTGCCAATCTGGCTAAAAAAATATGAAGTAAACAGTACTCAGACCCAGCACAAAAGCAACTGTATGAAGCAGAAGCGCGACAAAGAAAGTCAAATACAGGACCAGTTCACCTTCACCGAGATAGTAGCTGCCTTAAGCCTTATTTGTCTGCTGGCACATCTATGTACCTTAGCTTGAAACTTGATCTGTCGGCTGGCAGATCCACGATTAGTGTGCTGCACATTGTTACTAATTGAACTTCAAAATCATCGTAGTATTGAACGGTACAGCAACCACGAACCTTCTCAGGGCCCCCGACTGAGCAATGACGCCATCAAAAAGATGATTTTTTTCATAGACATCCATAACATCAACCAAGGAACTTAGAGGTAAACTAAAACCACATTTTACTTCTGATATAACAACTTCTATTGTGGCCTCACTGCTGGCGCAAGAACCGCTAAAGTTACATCAACTACGCTAGAAGTGCCAATAATATGATGTTTGGCTAGTTCACATGCTCTATAAAGGTAGCATTAGCATGACAATGCTCCATCAATCAGTTGCAGATCCTCCTCCTCGTGCACTCCAGTCTTGATCCTTATGTCAAATTCTATTAGAACAGCACTACCCATATAGATACCTCTCTTAGGGCCAGTCATTTCAATTAGAGAACCCTGCTGCACACCGATGGGGTTATCCCTGCTATAATTCACAATGTAGTTACGCATGCCATCCTTCTCATCCCATGCTGCTATGTATCCATATAGTTGTATTGAGCCATTCTTGATAAGACTTTTGGACAGCATCACCGAGAAAAACTGGAACATGTGTCGTGGACGAGTGTACACGTTTGTGTGCTTCGAGAACATCATTGGCTCCAACGAAGTCTCGTTACGATCGGCAAGATCACCCTCGTAAAGTTCTTCCTGTAGACTCTTATTGTTGTATATGGCACCATCACGGTGGGTGGTATCTGGTGAGACATGTGCGATCGATATATATATCATCATCCACTTTGGGGTTGTTCTCTGCTATTATCTCATTAGGCGCCGTTGTCATCCTCCTCAGATTGTCTGTGTCGTCAATGCATTTGGTCGTACTACCACACGCGAGTGGAATAAGACTCCAGGGTTCATACATAGATCCATAGAGACGATCCAGATCTGGATGTGCTGATGTTAACGTCATGAGTGGAGCTTCTCGTCGTGCAAGCGCTGCAGCAGGCCACCGAGACCAGCGAGGCAGACCAGAGCCAACTCTACCGATAGATCGTAGGAGGAACTGCATATCCACCGGTTTGGTTTCTTTAGCGAGATTGGAAGTGGCCAGACGCTGGGCAGTGGCTATTCAATACTGCACAAATCTTTTTAGAGGTGGGCAAAGTCGATTAATGGAGGTGGGCATTGCAACCGTCTTTAACCAAAGGCCTCAGTTAATGGAGATTAACGGAGGCGGTTCCTTTGTCTGCCTCCAAAAATAAATTTAAAAAACAAAAAAAAGGAAAAAGCCCATAGCCCAAACCGGGCCTGGCCCTGGATCTAGGCCGTCATCGCCACCGCTGCAGGGGAGCTTGATCTGCCACACGGGAGCTCGATCCGCGCCGGGGAAGTTCGATCCACCGCTGTGGTGGAGCCCGTCGCTGCCGAAGGAGATCCGCGCCGCGCACCTGGCCGGATCCGCCCGTGCCGAGGCTGGATCCACGTGCGCCACCATTGCTAGATCCGCCCGCGCCGGGGGCGGATCTGGTGGAGGCGGTGGAGGAGCACCGCCGCTCGCACAGGGAGAGGGAGGGAGGAGCTCCGCCGCGTCGGGAGAGGGAGAGGAAAGGGCGCCGCCGCGCCGGGAGAGGGAATGGGGAGGGCGCCGCCGCACCGACAGAGGAAGGGGGAAGGGCGCCGCCGCGCCGGGAGAGGGAGAGGGGAGGGCACCGTCGTGCCGGGAGAGGAGGGCTGCGCACGGCGCTCTCAGGAGAGGAGGACCGCAGCGCTCTCAGGAGAGGAGGGATGCGCGTCTGGGAGGGAGAGGAGAAGGCAGGGAGTGTTGGAGAGAAATGAAGAAACCCTAAGTCAGCACTTATATATGAGCCCGGTAATATGGGCTTTGTTGGGCTGGGCGCTGGGCCATGATTTTAGGAGGCGGGCTTTATAGTGTACCCGCCTCCGAAAATGGATTAATGGAGGCGGTTGCTGTAAAACGACCGTCTCGGTTAATAGCCATTAACCGAGGCGGTTGCACAACGTTGACCACATCTGTTAATGAATTAACGGAGACGGTTGCTGTAAGATAACCGTCTCGGTTAATGGGTGATTAATTGAGGCGGTCCGTTAAACATTAACTGAGGCGGCCGCTCAGGAGGCTGGCCTCGCTGGGATAACAGAGGCGGTCAAAAATGGTGCTAGCCTCCATTCCAAAAAGGGCACCGCCACCTAAAAGAAATCCTGTAGTAGTGATTTGACCTGGTGTGGGGAATAGTTTAAGAAGAAGATGATTACCACCGACCCTGGCATGCCCTATAGTCCTGTATATTTATAGACGAAAAATAGTAACCGCAAGTCAACCCCAAGAAACTAGCCAAAGTACATTCTAAATTTGTAATTTGTTGATTTTGATATTCTTTAAATGATAATGCTGTGGTGAGAGTGTCTGTCCGTCCGAACGCTCCTTGTTGGGCCTGTGTACTGGTCCAACTGGCCTGCTCTCCTCTACCATCACGGCTTCACTATCTAAAAAAACTCAACGCATTCCCCATTCTGCCTGTCTCGTCGTAGCGTTCTCCACCACTGCACTGTGCCATCCGACTGTCGTGGCCAAATCCATTGCGCCGCTCACCTTCTCCAACGCTGGGGCGCCTCGCCGTGGGCATCGCACCCGCCCGTCACAGCCTTCGTCTCCAGTCCGAGGGCACCTCGCCGTGGCCTTCTCCAGCGCAGGGGCCACTTGCTATGGGCACTACACCTACCCGCCCACTGGCATCCTGCCCGTGCCACTCCACGACATCGAGTTTCGCGTCGACGAGCCTCCATTCGTCCAAGCAACAAGTAGATGTTGCGCTGAAAGCGAATGTTGCAAGCGTATATTTCATGTGTTTTAGACGTATGTTGCAAGTGTTTTATCTGGATGTTGCATATGTTGCAATGGTTATACACGTATGTTGTAAGTATATGTTCTAAATGTTTCATCTGTTTTCAAACGTATATTGTAAGTGTATGTTCCAAATGTTCTAACTGTTTCAAACGTATGTTGCAGGTGTTTCATTTGAATATTGCAAAAGTAAATCTGAATGTTGCATATGTTGCAATGACTATACAGATATGTTTTAAGCATATACTGTATATGTTGCAACGGTAGGACCAATGTTGCATAGGAGATGAGACATTAGGACGGGAGCGGAGCGCGGCCAGGACGGGGCATGGCGGGGAAGGGGCATGGTGAGAGATAGGCGTGCTGCGTGGGGGGTGGAGTCACGAAGACGGGACACCGCGGGGTGACACGGGCGCAGCCGGGACGGGATGTCGCAGATGATGTGGGTGCAGCGGGGACAAGACCCGTGTGATGACGCGGGGCGCGGTGGGTGCGCTCATGTTTCCATTACGCGGGGATGGAATGGAATGGGCCACGGTGGATGCGCTCGAATGGTCGCATCTAGCCACAGGTTTCGGTGGTCCGGTTGTCCGAGCGCTAGCTACATTGTTTTTTAATGTACTTAGTGGGGTACTTAGTGGAAGTTGTTGCACTTATTGAGGGAGATGACATGGCACATTGTGGGGTATGACACATGCATAGCTTGCATGTAGAGGGACCATTTTGGAGCGCTCCATAGAGCAGATTCTCGAAGAGAATCACTCCCCAGCTACCAAACGCAAAAAAATGACCTAGCTTCTTTAGAGAATCCAAGTAAATCACTCCTCTATTTTGTATTACAAGCGAGGGAGCCGAAAAAACCTGCTTCCCTGGATTCTCACCAGCTCCCTGTTATATTTATGTGGGGATCAGCAGAGAATCAATTCTCTACTGATCCCCACCCTGCTTCCTCCTAGGAATCCAGTGGAATCACTTCATCGGAGAATCAAGGAGCAGAGTTGAAGAATCAGGGAGCAGAGCTCTTCCAAACGGGCCCAGAGATTGAAAGATAGTGGGGTTTATTTTTATAAGAGATATAGATATAGATATTGATATAGATTAACCGCTTGCGGCCTTGTGCATCGAAGGGGCTATTGAGGTGCACAATATTTTCTTTTTGTGCTCTTCCTATGTATGTTAGTATTCCTTCTAGCCAAATCTTTTTCTCACATTATTATGCGTGCATGATCTTGTATACTTATCTTTAACCAATATTTTTTCAAAAAATATACTCCTCAAACAAAACACACTGCACCCTACGGCGAGAAGTTTAAGTGTGTGGAATTTCTTATCCACCGTTTCGTGAATGAATTTAGAATTAGGAAATCATAACATGAGTCATATTCATTAAACTTAGTCAGAACTAGAAAATTGTGACTTAGCTTAGAGCTAAGACACCTTGCATTTTTGAATGAAGGTTTGTAACATGATACATACTTTTTTGAATAGGTAGCATGATACATAATGTTGAAGTAATGTATACATAGAAACAATACAATCATATCTTTATAATTTCCTCTATGGCATATCAGTTATTTGATGCACACCGGCAATTGATGAGCTCAGTGGCCAATTTCAAAGCTCGGACTTCTTCAACATGACCACAATGGCAGGGCACATGGCCTTCCCTTTCTCAAGGTTCTTTGCAAGCATCGAGGCATACACCATGAACAGTTCCTCAAGGATATCCTCACCAAAATGATTCATGATCAGTGGCTCAATACCAGCCCTTATAATCTTGGCAATGTTTTCTGCGCTACTGGAACAACTGAGAACAACATCGCCATCTGAGTCATCGTAGGCATCCCAGTCTGACTCAAAGAGTCTGATGTCTTCAATGTTGAATAGATCATTTAGCTTAATCAATTGTGTCACCTCATCTAGTGATGGTGCGTAGTATGGTAAGTTGAAGGAGCTTAGTTTCTCCTTCTCCACAAGGCCCTACAAACCAGCATGTACCGTGTAGGGTTACATTAATGTATTTAATGGATTATTGGATCGGATGTGCCAAAGTAGAACTGTCATTTAGCTATTTGGCAGTGTTACTACTAATAAACTATGCAATTGATATTGATATTTTGATAATCTTTTATTACTCATTTTTTGTGTTCAACTCGTTGTACGTGTAATAAATGTACCTTGGGGACTAGGTATTCGAGCGCTTGAGAAAGAACTTCCCAAACGCGTGCCACACCCCCTTGCATTGGCATCTCTTCCCGCCTCCGGCCAGCAAAAGTTAGTACCATACAGCCACCTGATACAAGTTCTTTGTGCCGTAGTGACAAAAATAATTCAAAGTCCTTTTCAAATTGTTCCCGGAACAGGTCTACCACAACTTTTGGAGTTGTCAGCATTCACATGAGTTCCATTTGAGAGATCCTCAGGGATCTATAGATACCGGCCACGATGCATGCATAAGAAGAACAGCAATGTATATTAATGGTGTCTTGTGGTGTAAAGTATAGGCGCCATTTCTAATTTTGCATTCACCAAGTACATAAACAAAATTTGCACCCATATCATTAGTTTGAAAAAAAAAACCCGTTAGTTCTGCCTTTATATATAGGAATCCGTTGTTTGTGCATTGAAGGGGCTATAGGGGCATACAATATTTGGTTTTTGTGCTCTTTCTATGTACTCCCTCGGTTCCAAATTATAAGATATTTTGACTTTTTATACTTTACCTTTAGTACTCCCTTTATTCCAAATTATAAGACGTTTTGGCTTTTGTAGATATACATATATTTTGCTATACACTTAGATATACGCGTTGTTTGTGCATTGAAGGGGCTATAGGAGTGTACATCATTTTGTTTTTGTGCTCTTTCCATGTACTCCCTCGGTTCCCAATTATAAGAAATTCTAGCTTTTCTAGATACATTACCTTTAATACTCACTCCATTACAAATCATTTGATGTTTTGGCTTTTCTAGGTACATACTTTTTGTTATGCATTTAGATGTATACTGTATCTTGATACGTAGGAATAGAGCAACTGATCTTGAAAAGTCAAAATGTCTTATAATTTCCAAAATATCTTATAATGGAATGGAGAGAGTATGTGTTACTACTCGCTCTAGCCAAAAAAAAATTGCGACGACATTATGGGTGATCTTGTATATACATATCTTTAATCAATATTTTTCTCAAAAATATAATTTAAAACAGAGCATATGTTGCATGTACTTTTAGTAAAATTGAGACATGCATACCTTGGAACGCCATATGAGGCAGTGGGATGAGCGGAACAGATGGACGCTCTGGCAGGGCAAAATCCTTGTGTACATGGATCCAGGCAGTCCGGCGATGTAGCAAGGGTCGACCGCTGCTGCCTGCTTCTCCTCCACAGCGGCCAGGCCACGGCCTTGGAGCCGCTGCTGATCGAGCGACCGGAACACAAGGTTGAAGTCGTTGCCCGGCAGATCATTCTGAAAGAACTGCACCTCCATGATGGCGCGGCTTTTGTAGTTATCTGCCGTTTCCTGGACATGGGCGCCGATCGTGTTCATCACCTCGGAGACGACGAGCAGCGTGTTCGGCCCCGACGAGCATCCGAGGTCAGCTGCGACCATCGTGCTCCCAGCCCCGGGGGAGAGCGACTTGAGCGCCTCTGTGACGGCCTTGTGGAGCTCGGGCCACGTCTTCATTACCGTCTTCCTCTGCGCAAGAACATCACAGCGCGTTTCATGAAATGAATTGGCGTGGCGTAGATGAAATACATTTAATGAGACTTGCGCTTGTCAAACTTTTGTTGAGTTTGACTAGGTTTGTAAAAAAGATATTAGCAACGTTTATATCTTTAAATAAGTTTATTATGAAAATATATTCAAAGATTTATCTAATGATGCTAATTGTGTGCCATAAATATTAACATTTTTTATATATATTTAGTAAAAGTTAAACAGATTTGACTTGTTTGTAAACGAGAATGACGATATTTTTTGGGGGGAAGGAGAGAGTAGCTCGTAAGCTTTATTCTGAGCACGAACTTGGAAGATGGAATTGGCGGCGTAGCTGTTCTCTCCGTCGCCGGTTGCCATGTGCAACTCCCTTTCCACGGACATGATAGCCTGCGGCGGAGGCGGAGCGCGGCCGCGGGAGATCATGGAGGCCGGCATAGCAAGTGCGGAGGCACGGAGGAAGAGGAAGGACGACGGTGAGGTGAGGCCGCGCTGCAGGCGTGGAGTGCAGAGTCGCCTTGGGAGTGGTGGGGAACAGCAGCAAGCTAACAGCGAGCTTGTGGGAAACATTGCCATTGCTCGTCGCAGTTACGGTTTGCTTTGTGTTGTGGGGCTTTGCACTCTGAACCAGGCAGAGGGCTAGGTCTCCTTTTATAGAGAAACCATGTCCACCTTCAAGTCCAAATAAATACAATTAGTCTGATTAATTAGTCCAAAGAAAGAAAAAAGATGATTTAGGATGGCCCCAAATATGAATTAGCCCTAGCTAGAGATGCTGATGATAGCGACCCTGGCCCGCTTAGTTCAGTGGGAGCTTTCGTCATGTATCTTATTAACCATCCGAGTTCGAATTCTCCTGAGCTCAAAATTTTTGTTTTGGTTGTAATGAAAAACCACCTAGTTTTTGATAGGTTGTCTCTCTTTTTCTTAATTATTGGTTTGCCATCTAACCTAAATAATAGGTCTGTTTGGTTAGGCTGTGGCTATTGAAAAAGTAGTTGTGAGTTGTGGCTTTTGAAAAAGTAGTTGTGAAAAAGTAACCGTAGGAAAAGCAGAAGACCGTTTGGTTAGAGCAGTTGTGCCTTTTGAGAAAATGTTGAGCGGACCCCACATGTCATCCTAGCCCTCCCCACTCAACTTTCTCCCTCTCTCACTGATGAGCGGACCCCAATCGTCAGACACTTCTTCTTCCTCCCGTTGGCCAAGCCGTGAAATAGCAGGACCTCAACGCAGCCCAACAAAGACCACAGCGACGCTCGCACGCGGAGCTCTCCCGCGGCAGCTCGCACACGGGCATGGGATGGGGGAGGCGGAGCTCGGGCCGAGCGGACTGGGGCAGCCGGCGGCAGAGCTTGGGCCACGTCCGCTCATCCAGCACCACCGGTTGGCCACGGGGAGAGACCGAGGGGATGGATCTCGCCGGCATTAGGGCTGAAGGAGGGGAAGGCTCGGGCCGCCCGGCCATGAAGATTACCGCCGTCGATGTTCGAGCGGAGAGAGGGCATGACCTCATCGATGTTCGAGCTGAGGGAGGGCAAGCCCACGCCACTCGGTGGCCGGCCGCGGGGAAGAAGAAGACGGGGGGGTTGGCCTGCCGCCGGGGTCGCGCCAGTCCGCGTGGCGGAGCTTGGGGCCGATGCGCTCGCTGGCGATGGAGCACTCGCCGTGGATGCGCTCGCCGGCAGATGGGGCTGCGCGGGGCAGGCTGCGGCAGCCGGAGCGGAGCACGCGTTGCAGTAGAGATGCCGGAAGACTGTCGCGAATCGAGTCGGATCGGAGAAAGAAGAAAAGAAAAATGAATCAGTATCTCATAACCAGTGGTAAGTGGGTAACTTTTTTCCCCGAAAGCCAGTAAAAGCAGGGGAGAGGTGCTTTTAGAATTATACTAGGGAAAAAATGCTTTTAGACAAAAGCACCTATAGCTTTTGGACCCATTGGTTGAGCTTTTAGCTTTTGAGGCCAAAAGTCACAACCAAAAGCCCAACTAAATAGGGCCTTAGTATGCTCACAAATTGGTCATCGTTAAAGGCTATACATAAATTTTGTTGGAAGACTATGAAAATCTAGATTGACTAAACGGTTACATTTAAAGAATACCAGTCAAAGCTATATTAACGACGAGTTTAATAAGTGATGTTTTTAGATTATGCCAATATTCAAAATGTAACTTATTTATGACTTGATGAATCGAAATAAATTAATGTTAATTAATATATCTACAAATTGGTCGTTTTCAAATGTTGTAATAATTGTTGAAAACTTTGTTACCGTCTGTTGACTACTCATATTAAAAGTCTACATCGAATTTGCAGCCCCATGTACGTGGTTGTCCGAATCCGTATTTTTCTTCTTTGTTTGACATGTTAACTGCTCCGTATGTATCAATTGCTTGGGTATTTTAAAAATGGGTCACTTTGTTGAAATATTTGCTATTATTTGGCATTTTGGCTCCATTTGAAATAGCTTATAGTTCCCATAATAATAATGAAACTAGCTCCACATTTGTGCAGATACATCTAATAATATACTCTTGTTTATCCCTATCTGAAATTTGTAGTTGCCTTATCGAACATTTTGCTAAACTGGCTACGTTGTGTGGACGTTTTCCCCAACGATAATCAAAGTTGAGTCCTCTTCAACTCAAACTAAGATGTCTATTTTCTTTATGTTAACAAAAATGCCTAGTTTTATGAAGATTAGATCTCATTATTTTTTCTATTATTTGTGTGCCATCTAACCTAAATATGGATGTGTCCACAAATTGGTCATTGCTAACAGTCGTACCTTTTGGAAAACTTTGTTAAAATTTGTTTACTAATGTTGCAATAAAAATAGTATTAAAACCTATATTTTGCAAACATGTCGATTTTTAGAATGTCACTTAAAGGTTGTACTTTCTTTAAAGATTTTGTAGCACGTACATTGGCCATTATATTTTTTTATTGTAATGTATGTGTAACCACTAGATCTATATATGTTGTATTTGTAGATTTTGCTGGTATTCATAATGCCACTTGTTTAATTATGACTTGATGAACAAAATGCTATTATATCTACAAATTGGCCATTTTTCAGTGTTGTACTGATCTATAGTTGAATGACTTTTGTGAACATGTATTGACTCAAATGAAATGTCTATGTCAAATTTGCAGCACAAGTTGTTCTCTATATTTTTGTTTGTTTGACATCTTAACTTTGTATATATTAACCCTATTATTGATCTTCACTGGAAAAGAAACTATATTATAGATCTGCAAAAAAGTTTCATTTGAAAATGTGTCACTTTGTTGAAATATTTGCTAATTTGTAACCGCTCCAACAATGAAATCCATGGAGACAAATCTATGATCCTTACTGTGGAAACCATCATCTAGGCCGGCTCCTACCTCCCATTGGTACTGACTATAAAACTGTACTGTGGAAGAAGCACGGATGAGGCCAAGTGTCTGCACTGGATGAAATAGCCATCAAGGATAGTAGATTATCATTGTTAGATATACTTACAAGCAACAAGGATAAGCTATCCATGAAGGACCTTATTTCCTTGCGATAGGGATATTAGCGCAGTTCTGCCAACATTAATAGCACATTGATAGGCAATAAAACTTGCTTATCCCAATTTCGGCTCTAGGACAAGGTAGAATATCCCATTTAATTTTCTTGCTGATGTTTGGTTTAGGGACACCTATGCCCATTTGTTTGTTTGGACTAGGGCTGCCCGTGTGAATGACCATGGTGAGGTCGGCATGGAGTAGGTTGATGGGGTGCAACTACTCTTGCTAGGCTCTTGTAGCACACTAGTAAAGATTCTAAGTGAATCTTAACCCTCTCCATCCTTCTCTAACTCTTTACCCATGTCCTCTATTCCTCACACTAAACTAGATTCATAGTTCACCACTTCTCATCCCCCATGGATTCGATATGTTGGAATACTCCCTAGTGAAAGTAACATAGGTATATGTATGCTTAGGATTTCATATGTTAGACTAAGTACTACCAACAAGCTTACTTGCATCGTTGTTGGGGATGTTAGTTACTCTAACATCGAATCGAGTTCATCCATGATTACCACATGGATCACACTCCTATCCATCAGTTCTCGGCAACAAAAGATGGTCAAGTTAGTCTATGATTACCACCAGATGGATCCTACTCTTATCTAGCGAAGATGCCCAAGTTCATGAGTAGTAACAACTTCAACGCAGGACGTTGTCAAAAAAAACTTCAACGCAGGAGCAGCAATTTAAAACGCTACCAGAACCCACTCCTATCTAGTGAAAATGTTAAACATGGATCCTACTCCTATCTAGTGAAGATGTTAAACATGCTAGAAATTAATTCAAGTCTCACGGTTGGCACCACTGTCACCCAAGACAGTCACGGTGTTGGATCACGAACCAAAAGAGGTGTGAGTCACTAAGTTTCACTTCCAAATCTTCACATGTTCTATTGGTCACCATGGTGTCGTGTCCACTATGGAGTTTCTCCAACGAGGGAAGGAGTATCCTTGTTCCTACACACTGATATGACGTTGCTCCACATCATCCTTGAAGGGTCACTGCCAACTTGAAACCACTGTCTTCGTTCCCCGAAAGATCGCATGTGAGTTAGTCATGTCACCGGCCATGGACGCTTGGGAGGTAGGGACCCACTGGGGTAATTTACCTAAATCTAGTGTCTAATTTAAATAAATTAACATCTATGATCCTCGAGAGATGACACCTACATCTTCACTACATCAATACACATGATCCAGGTTGCGTACATACACATATAGTCACCACAAATCAAGATTACATCTTAATAAAAGATAACATAAATCAGCGAAAACATGTATTAGAAATCTTGTCAAATTAACAAGTTAATTGTACAACATTAGTGAAGACACATAACCTAGGTGTAGTGAGAACCGAATGGCTATCCTACCATGTTTTGCCTATGTTGAGAGCCCTACACTAAGAATTAAATCTAACTCATAACTAGTTGCCACCTTGTTGCTGGCATTTCTTAGTGTCATCACCAGGATTGTTAGTCCCCGACAACGGCGCCAGAAATGCTTGTTGGCATTTCTTAGTGTAATCACCAGGATTGTTAGTCCATGGCAATGGCACCAAAAATGCGATATTTCTAAACGCATATAGAAATATTTCGCAAGCGTACGGATATATCGTTGTAGCATTTCACCCGGAAGTATTCAAGTATCGTTCATTTATATTTTTCCAAAGGAAGGCATGATGTAGGAGTCTCTAGTAGGGACATGGTCAAGATAATATGACTGTATAATAGACCAAAGTTCACAATATGGGTAAGCCAGGATAAATATTGGATAGTGTGACACACACACCCAAGCCAATCTCAAGGATAAAGATAAAAGAAAGAATAAAGAATAAAAGAATAAACCTAAACTGGAGCAGACTTATTTTATATAGCTATGCTAAGATGAGCAAATGATCATACAAATACATGAGTTTCTAGGGTTAGAGTTTCTAAGTTAAGATAGCTTTGGTCACTATAAACTTGCTTCGGGCACTGGAGCGCACTTGGTCTGCCAGGCGATACCGGCCTATGGCTCTACGCCGTACCCGGATGTGGGGGATTACGAGGGACAGATAAGGTTGTCACCACCTATTGCCTACCCCTTCTACCATGGAGTACGAGGCAAAAGAAGGTAGCCTCTAGCCTAGACACCATGTCTATGCTATTGACTATTACTCTAGTGTCGCGCAGGGTTATCCGTCTTTATCAAGGCCCTCTACTAGAGTATCCGCCATGGGGATGGACGACGAACCCACAAAAATACAATGACCAAGACTAACTTAAAGTAGAACTCATCACCTAAACTTAGGCCTTGGTCTGAACATGTATGTTGTATGAAAGATTAAGCATAAAGTTTCATATGCTAAATGAATAACATAAGAACTTTGCTCTAATTTCATAGCATAGCTATGTTGATAAATTGAGAACAAGAACATAAGGGAACTCTTCATATTATTCATACGAAGATTGCCCGTAGAAGTTCAAGCTCTCCAGTGAAGCTTGCCTTGCTCCAAATAATACTAAAAGAGTACAAGTATGGAGGGAGAGAGAGAGCCCAAGTGTGGTGTGTGGTGTGAATGAATCTCTCCCCCTTCTTATATACTATTCTATGGTCAGTTTGGGGGGAGTAAACATCCAAAAACCGCCTCTAGGTGTCATCAATGTACCGCCAGAGCAAGGTGGGGCCGAGCAGAGCTAGGGGTGGTGCGGCCACACCCTGCCTGGCCCGCCTCACCCGCCTTCACTTGGTGGGTCTCTTGGTGGGCCTGGAGTGCAGCCATGGTGGGGTTTGGCCCAAATTTGTCAGTTGGATGGTCCGTCTTCTCTTTCCTTGGCATAGGATCTGCTTTACGCTTTGTTTGAAGGCACATTTCGACTATAATTCAATTGTATCCAAGTATAAGTGTTGCAAAATAGAAGTCTTGCAATACAAGTGGAACTATGTCAATAGCAAAGGCATATGCATGTAAAACATGTTAGTTTTCTCCTTTTTGGAATTAAGTTGGCAATAGGATGTTGTCGATAAGAACAACCAACACTTGCCCACGGGCATCACCACCATAGCTTGGATGGTAAAAGGATCTACTTGGCCAGAGAGGGGTGAATAGCCTATAAAAAAATTTCTCTACAAACTCACAAACACTAGGGTAAAAATAGCATAGTGAAAGTAGTTAGTATAACAACAAAGCCTAATAGACTACTTTGCCTAACTCTATCTCATCCAATGCAAGCCTCTACACAATATAGTAGCAATTATTGTATTATTCTACTACTAGAGCACTTCACCACACAAGGCTAGCAACAAACAAGCTACACTAGAGAGCTAACTAGAGAAGCAACTAACACTAGTTACTCTACTAATAAAGCTACAACTACACTAGTGAGCTAATCTACCAACCACTACCACACACAAACAATATCATTGTCCCCAAGTTTAATTACCGCCACAAGCGCTCATCTTTTCACCGTACCCTGTATTTGCCCGTGTTAATTGCGAGTGCTCCACAAATTCCCCCTAGTCGACAAGCAGGAAGTGAATGCCAGATGGGCATTCAACGGAAGGAGAGCAAAATGCCAGGCGGCAAAATTAGGGCGACACTAGGAAGGCTTGCTATGTAAGGGGGCGTGGGCGAAAGGACAGCCCCCCTTGTGCGAAGGGTTAGTGACGACGTCAACGAGGGGCTAGACCTAGTGGCCCCCACGTGATGGGGGTAGTTAGACACCAACTAGGGCCGGTGTAACTAGGACTGCCCTCACGCCTGGAGAACATGCTTTAGATCGATCTGGGGCAGGTGCGAGGGCAATTTGGACTCATGTAATGTCCACGGATGCTTATAAAAAAGAGCTCTCAGCGGATGTTGCAAAGGGATGGTGAGTAGTGATTCTAGCAATACAAAAAGAGATTTGCTTTTCCCTCTTCGATCGGCTTTTCGCCACATTCCGTTGGTCTTGTTAGTTCGATGGTCCTCCTAGCTCAAAGACTTCAATTGAAAGCAACACCACGGTTGGCGGCTATGTGAAAGTCCTATGTTTGGTGTTGGTAATTAGTGACAATGCCTAAAGTACTAATCCTATGCCTAAGTTGTATGTAGCATATGAGGATTAGTACACTCCAAGGTTGGTGGCAAGATGGACATGGTGATCATGATGGCCACACTTGGATTTGGACGCAACCCTATGTGATCAAGGCAAAGGTATATGCTTAAGGGTTGTGTTTTAGTAACCAAGACACCTAGTGGGTGTGGTTACATTATAGGATAGATAGCCGTACTATAAAGAGGGGAATGACGCGGCTATTGAACTCCTAAGTGCCTCTAGATGTGCATTTCATGATCATATGCATTTGGATAGAACTAATATCGCCTCGAAAAATGATTGTGAAAATGCTAACACACTCACACATGATGAAGATCACTTGGTGGTGTTAGCACGTTTGCGAAGGCGGTGGAGTTTGAGCGGTAGAGAGGGTTTGGGATCCTCTCTCCCTCCCGCCGAGCTTGCGAGGCGGGATTCAGGCGTTTTTGAGAAGTTGAAACGACTATTTTCCACTACGCCGGAAGTCCGGAAAAAGAAACGGAGGCAAACGGGGGTCACAGTGGTGACCGGACGCTGGACCGGACGCGGTCACTGTTTGACCGGACGCGTCCGGTCAGTGTCCAGTATCTGCGCGTTTTTCAGTTGTTTGATCGGACGCGAGGCGCGTCCGGTCATAGGCGACCGGACGCGTCCGGTCGTCCAGGGAGCTTACTGGACTCCAACCGGACGCGGGCACTGTGGCGTCCGGTCAGTTCTTCAGCGCGTCCGGTCGCTGGTTCGTTGTGCGCGGCTCAGGGTTGACCAGCGCGTCCGGTCAGTTACGGGACCGGCGCATCCGGTCGTGACCGGCGCGTCCGGTCGTTGCGACCGGCGCGTCCGGTCGGTGCTTCGCGAAAGTAGCCGTTGCGCGACCGGCGCGTCCGGTCAGTTGGACCAGCGCGTCCGGTCAACGCGATTTCGGCTGTTTCAAGTTTCTAACGGCTATATTCGAAGGGGTACGTCTATAAATACTCGTTGGCCGGCTCAAGGCTCTCACTCTCGAACATTTGACATACTTGTGAGCACTTTGAGCTAAGCAACTCCCCTCCCACTCATCTCTCTTGCTTCTTTGTATATTCGAAGTGAGATTGAGTGATCCAAGTGCATTTGCATTGTGAGATTGCATCTAGTTGGCACTTGGTGGTTGATTTGCTGCGGGATTCTTGTTTCTCTTGGTGGTTGCCGCCACCTAGACGGCTTGGAGCAGCTTGGAGGCGTTGGCAAGAGTTGGTGTTTGTTCTTGGCCACCTCCGGTGATTGTGAGGGGTTTGTGCCTACCTCGGCGAAGCGCCAAAGGCAACATTAGTATATTGCTCGTGTCATTGCAACCTTTTGCCATTTGGTAGGTTCTTGTGGCACCTTTTGAGAGGCTCGGTGTGTGACCGATTAGCCACCGAACCACGTGGTGAAGAGGGACACAACGGGGACTAGCGTGCCGGCAAGCACGTGAACCTCGGGATAAATCTTCGTGTCATCACTTTCATATTGTGATTGATTGATCCCGGTGTTCGGTTATCTTGGTATTCATTGTTGATCATATTGGTTGGCTCAATACTTCGCCCCTCGGTGATACCCTCCTAACTCAACTCCACATTACTTTCTTAGTTATCTTTGCTAGCTAGTTAGCTTTGCTAGAGTAGCTTCTTTGTGTAGCTTGCTAGTTGTAGTTTCCTTCTCGGTTTGACTTGTGCGGTTGAGTGCAATTACTAGATTTGTGAATTGGTTAGGTGGCTTGCAAACACCCCGTAGGCTAAGCAAAACTCGCATCTCGCTATTTGTTTTATTGATAAACTTGTTTAGCTTGTCCTTGTAGAAATTTTTTAATAGGCTATTCACCCCCCCTCTAGCCATCAAGACCTTTCAAGTGGTATCGGAGCCGTGGTCACCGTTTGTAAGGCTTAACAACCTCGGTGTAAGATGGCTCAAGTTATGTTCAATCATGTTAATGGCAAGCCTCCATTCTTTGATGGCGTCTCTTCCTTTGATCATTGGAAAAGGAAGATGAAGCAATATCTAGGCAATATACATGAGAAGGTTTGGGATGTGACCAAAGAAGGATACGTCATTCTTGATGAGGAAAACCTCACTCCCAATGACCGCATCAACAAACAATGCAATACGGCGGCACTTGACACAATCTATCGTGCCATTGATGATAAAGTATTTGAGCAAATCAAAGATCTTGAAAAGGCAAATGAGCTTTGGATAAGGCTTGAAGAAACATATGAAGGTACTTCAACGGTAAAAAGTGCCAAACTATATATGCTCAAGGACAAGTTCTCCACATTCAAGATGAAGGATGATGAATCCATCCCGGAGATGTTCTATAGGCTCCAAGTCATTGTCAATGATCTCAAGGGGCTTGGGGAGAAGGTTGAGGACAAGGACTTCTCACACAAGTTCTTGATGTGCTTACCCAAGAAGTTTGCCACCTTGAGAAGAATGATCTTTAGAGAGGGATTGGACAAGGTCAAACCAACCAATGTGCTTGGAGATATAATGACCGATGCCCAATACAATGATGATGAAGATGAGGTAGAAGAGAAGAAGGAGACCAAGGTCAAGCAAGAGAAGCCCATTGCATTCAAGGCTTCATCCTCTAAGGGCAAGAGCAAGGTAGAAAGTGATGATGATGATCCATTCGATGATGAGACCATGGCCCTCCTTGTGCACAAGATGGGAAGGTTCATGAAGAAGAAAGGATATGGGGCAAGGAAGAGGAGAGACACTATAAAGGCAAAGACCCTTTGCTACAATTGCAATAGCCCCGATCACATAGTGGCGGATTGCCCCTATGAAGATAAGAGATTTCATAATGGGGACTTGAAGCTCAAGAAGAACAAGAAGGATAAGAAAGAGAATGAGAAGAAAGCAAAGAAGAGCTTCACTTTCAACAAGAAGAAGAAGGGTGGTGGTTATGTAGTCACTTGGGATAGTGACAACTCCGATAGTGATGATGATGAAAGCTCTAGTGATGATGAGAGGATCACTCGACGAGCCACTGCAAACATCGCCCTCTCCAACAAGCCATCCATCTTCGACACTACATCAACATGCCTTATGGCCAAGCCTACCAAGGTAAAATATGATGATAGTGATGATGATTCTTGTGCTAGTGATGATTGTAGGAGTGATGATGAGGAGGATGAGGACTACTCTAAGGATGATCTATTAGGCATAATAGATCAAATGAGCAAGGGCTACAAGAGGACAACCAAGAAATACAAAATCTTGGAACAAGAGCTCATTGCCAAGAGCAATGAAAATGATGCCTTGATGGAGGAGCTTGTTGCTCTCAAAAAGAGTAAGGAGTGCAAAGGAATTGAACAAGAGCTCAAAGCTCTTAGGAAATCCTTTGATGAGCTAGAGGCTTCTCGTGAGTGTCTAAAGGAAGACCACGAGGATCTTGAAATTGCTCACACTAGGCTTAAGGAAGCCCACTCCACTCTACTTGAGCTCATCAAGGAAAAGGACCTTAAGTTGGAGAAGTTCATGAAGGAAGCTAAGGAGGAGCAAGTGATTGTCACTTGTGATATTGGACTAACATGTGATATTATTGATGATTCTTTATTTGTTAGTCCTACTAATGCTTCATGTAGCTCATCATCATCCACCACAACCAACTCTACCTCTACTACTAGTGATTCATCACTTGTGGTTGAGACTCTCAAGAGAGAGGTGGATGATCTCACCCGCGCATTAGGCAACGCCTATGGTGGGGATGCCCGCTTGCTAAAATGCTTGGGTAGCCAAAGGTTCTCTCTTAACAAAGAGGGATTGGGCTATACTCCTAAGAAGGGCAAGGCGGCCTTTGCTACTCCAAAGTCTCGCTTTGTGAAGGGCAATGGTCGTTATTGCAATAGATGCAAGCAAGTTGGGCATCTAGAGATTAATTACAATAAAATGAACAAGAACAAGAAAAATGCTAATGTACCTTACATTCCTTTTGATTCTTGTTATGTGCTTACCAAGGGTGAGAAAGGTGTGCATGCTAGGTTTGTTGGTACACCAATTGTGGGCCCAAAGAAGAAGGCCATTTGGGTACCAAAGAGCTTAGTGACTAATCTCCAAGGACCCAAACAAGTATGGGTACCTAAGAAACATTAATTTGTTTTGTAGGTTAATTACAAGGCCGGAGGAAGGCATTGGGTGCTTGATAGTGGGTGCTCTCAACATATGACCGGTGATTCAAGAATGTTCAACTCTCTCAAATCAAATGATAGTGGCATTGATAGCATCACATTTGGTGACAATAGCAAGGGTGATGTAAAGGCTCTTGGAAGGATTGCAATCTCAAATGATCATAGCATTTCCAATGTGCTCTTAGTCGAAAAGTTGAACTTCAATCTTCTCTCGGTTGCTCAATTGTGTGATCTTGGTTTCAAGTGCATATTTGGTGTTGATGATGTGGAGATAGTTAGTGTTGATGGCTCTAACTTGATCTTCAAAGGTTTTAGATATGAGAATCTATACTTGGTTGATTTTAATGCTAGTGATACTCAACTTTCAACATGTTTGCTCACCAAATCAAGTATGGGTTGGTTATGGCATAGAAGACTTGGTCATGTTGGCATGAAGCAATTGAACAAGTTAGTGAAGCATGACTTAGTTAGAGGCTTGAAGGATGTCACATTTGAGAAAAATAAGCTATGTAGTGCATGTCAAGCCGGAAAGCAAGTAGGCAACACTCATCCATTGAAAAGCATTATGAGTACTTCCAAGGCATTTGAGTTGTTGCACATGGATCTATTTGGGCCAACTACATACACAAGCATTGGTGGCAACAAGTATGGCTTTGTGATTGTGGATGATTTCACTAGATACACATGGGTATTCTTTCTTGGGGACAAAAGTGATGTATTTGACATATTCAAGAAGTTCATCAAGAGAGTGCAAAATGAGTTTGAAACCACAATCAAGAAAGTGAGAAGTGACAATGGAAGTGAGTTTAGAAACACAAGAGTTGATGAGCTATGTGAAGAGCTTGGAATCAAACATCAATTCTCGGCCAAGTATACACCTCAATCAAATGGCCTAGTTGAGAGGAAAAATAGAACCTTAATTGACATGGCAAGATCAATGTTGAATGAGTATAATGTGAGTCATTCATTTTGGGCCGAAGCAATCAACACGGCTTGCTTCTATAGCAACCGCCTCTATTGCCATAAATTTCTAGAGAAGACACCATATGAGATCTTAAATGGAAGAAAGCCTAACATTGCATACTTTCGGGTATTTGGTTGCAAATGCTACATCTTGAAGAAGGGCACTAGATTGAGCAAGTTTGAGAAGAAATGTGATGAAGGATTTCTACTTGGTTACTCAACTACTAGCAAAGCTTATAGAGTTTGGAATTTGGCTAGTGGTTTACTTGAAGAAGTGCATGATGTTGAGTTTGATGAAACAAATGGCTCTCAAGATGAAGAAGATAACTTGGATGATGTGAGAGGAACTCAATTGAGTAATGCTATGAAAGAAATGGATATTGGTGATATTAGACCAAAACAAGTAATTCATGTGGATGATGACAAAGATCAAGTGCTCCAAAGTCCAATTACACAAGCTAGTAGTTCTCTAATGCAAAATCAAGCTAGTACATCATCTCAAGTGCAACAAGATCAACAAGTGGCTAGTTCATCATCTCCAATTCATGATCAACATCAACATCCAAGCAATCAAGTCCAAGTGCTTCAACCAACTAACATTGCAAGAGACCATCCATTGGATTCCATCATTGGTGACATACAAAGAGGAGTTCAAACTAGATTAAGATTGGCATCATTTTGTGCTCACTCATCTTTTGTGTCAATGGAAGAACCCAAGGACATTGATAAAGCATTGAGAGATCCGGATTGGGTAAATGCAATGCATGAAGAGCTCAATAACTTCAAGAGAAATGAAGTATGGGAACTAGTTGAAAGGCCTAAGGATCACAATGTCATTGAAACAAGATGGGTCTTTCGCAACAAGCAAGATCAAGATGGGATAGTAGTAAGGAACAAAGCAAGACTAGTGGCTCAAGGTTACACACAAATAGAGGGTCTTGACTTTGGTGAAACTTATGCCCCGGTTGCAAGATTGGAAGCAATTAGGATCTTACTTGCCTATGTGTCGGTACCAACAGTACGGGGGTACCACAGCTATCGCCAAAACACTAACAAAAACCGAAACCAGTAGAAAAGATAGCCCGCTCGACGGGGCGCCTCGACCGCGTCCCGGCTCCGACTCGTACGAGGCCCGCTCGACGGGGCGCCTCGACCGCGCTCCGGCTCCGACTCGTACGAGGCCCGCTCGACGGGGCGCCTCGACCGCGCCCCGGCCCCTCGACGCCCTTTCTTTACCTACCCGGGACAAAAGCCATAGCATTCAATGCGGTTACCTACTACCACCGACCGACATGGCTACGGCATGGGTCAACGCGGGAACAATACCCACGTCAAGTCTCACTGTTTTACCGCCCATCCCGTGATGGGAGGTGAAAGCCGTCACTGTATCCACCATACCGCGCACTATTCACCATCAGTCACCCTCGAGGGAGGATAAGACAAGGTCCGTCCCCCGCGATACCGGGGGTTCGGCCTTATCCATCCGACCTCGACCCAGCCTCGACCCGGCCCCAACGCTCGACTTAGCTCGAAGGACGGTATGGCCTGGCACTCTGGGTCATTTCACCCTCTTGTCCCGTACCGCGTCAGGATACCCAGGGATGGCCGGCCATCCCGAAGCCACGTCGCTACAGTCAACTCAACAGGAATCGACGAAACATCGCCTCAAGCCTCCCCTCGACTTGGCCACCTCTCGCCCTATAAAAAGGCAGGCCAGGACGAACCAAAGGGGGGGGGGAAGAAAAAACACGAAGCATCACGGAAAAAACACGAAGCAACCATCTTTCTCCTTTTTCTCTTTGAGACTTGGGGCTCGACACCCTCTCTCGCCTGCTTGTAACCCCTACACGAGCACCCCGGTGCAAGGAAATACAAACCTCTCTTCCCCGCTGGACGTAGGGCCTTCTTTTGCCCGAACCAGGATAAACCCCCGTGTGTTCTCCTTGCATCACCATCCAGGAAAGAGTCACGCAGCATTTACTCGTTAGTTTAGGACCCCCTTGGTCCGAACACCGACAGTTGGCGCGCCAGGTAGGGGTACGCTGCGTGCAAACCTCGCTTTGTCGCCGTTCTTCCTGGATGGCTAACCCCGAACGCCCAATCCCGTTGGGTACGGTGATCTGGTTTGGGAGTTTGGAGTTCATGTCGCTCGGCTCTGGCTACGACATGGTCCTACTCCCACCCAGGCACCCAACCGACGAAGATTACGAGCTCTCCCAGCCCGGGGGAGCAGTCAACCGGCACCGTCGCTCCAGGCGGTCGCGGGCCGCCCGGCGACGGCGAGCCCGGTACAACCACCGTCTCCACCCGATGGAGGGCGATGGGATCCCCCGGTCCGGCACCCCCCAGACAGGCGCTAGCCCAGATCTCCTTTTGGAAGATTTGGGAAGGATGAGCCTGGTCGAGGGTCGCGTGCCAACGAGGAATCCCGCCGCTCCCCCGTCCGGTGAGACACCACTGTCCATAGCATCTATTTCGCCACGAACAGTGACGTCCCCATCACCATTCCCGTTTGGACTAGACTCGGTCGCCCGGGTGTATGCATCCTCCGTGAGCACTCGCATGAGCGCTTATGAGGAACTCTCCGGACACCATCTACGCTCCACTCTGGACCTCGTTGCGTCCACGCCGGTTTCTGATTATCGGGACTCTACGGAGACACCGGAAACAGAACCCCGTGTGACTGCTTCTCCACGTCACCACCTCGGTGATGGTTGGCATCGGCCACACATTCCCCCATCATATTACTACTTTGGCGCACCTGACTCCGACTCGGCCGACGACACCTATGATCCGACTCGTGAGTGCTTCAACATCGACGTTGAAAGCACCTCGGAATCAGAGGACGAAGAGCCGGTCGAGGAAAGGCACACGCCCCCTCATGTCGAGCTTCCTGCCGAGCGAAACGAGCCCCAGTTCCTTGCGGATCAAGGAGCGCAGCTCGGACAGATTCGCGAGTTGCAGGACCAGCTTGACGAGGAACGCGAAAACCTGGATCTCCTCCAGCAAACCCTCGAGCGTGAGCGTGCGGAACACGCATTTGGCGGGAGAGCTCGTGAGAGGGCTCGCGACGTCAACCGTCGCATCGACGAGGACCGGGCGGTCGACCCCCTGGTTTTCGCTCGAGCCAGCCAAAACGTTGTCGCCGCTGCCATGCTCCTGCGCAACATGCCCGAGCCGTCAAACCCCGACGCCCGTCGGGCTCGAGACGAAATCCGAGGGCTCCTCGAGACTGCCGCCATGCAGCAGGCCGAGAGCTCTGCCTCGAGGCGGCGCGAAGCAGCCTCGGAGCGGACCCTCGAGCCTTCCCGACAGGAGAGAGAAGCCTCGGTTCATCCCGAGCCTGCCCGGCGAAACCGGGTAGCACCTGCCCCTGAGCCCATCGCCAACGACCGCGAGCCTCGAGACACCCGTGGCAACATCGTCGAGCGTCGCACACGCAAACACGGTGACGGTGTAGCTCGAGGCTACCACGTCCACAGGGGCGGACGCTACGACAGCTCGGAAGACCGTAGCCCTTCACCCGAACCTCCAGGCCCTCGGGTGTTCAGTAGGGCTATCCGTGAGACGGTGCCCCCGGCTCGGTTCCGTCCCCCCACGACTCTCACCAAGTATAACGGCGAGACCAAACCCGAACTTTGGCTCGCCGATTTCCGCTTGGCGTGTCAGTTGGGCGGGGCCACCGATGACCGGGCCATCATTCGGCAACTCCCCCTGTTCCTCTCCGACACCGCCCGAGCCTGGCTCGAGGATCTCCCACCTTGGCAGATCCACGACTGGGACGATCTCGTGAGGGTGTTCGAGGGAAATTTCAAGGGAACCTACATGCGCCCCGGCAACTCGTGGGACCTCCGGAGCTGCAAGCAGAAACCAGATGAGTCCCTCCGGGACTACATCCGGCGCTTCTCCCGGCAGCGCACCGAGCTCCCCAACATCACCGACTCCGACGTGATTACGGCCTTCCTCTCCGGTACCACCTGTAAGGAGTTGGTCCGGGAGTTGGGCCGTAACACCCCGCTCACTGCCAACGGATTGATGGACATCGTCACCAACTTCGCCTCCGGCGAGGAGGCGGTTGGTGCGATCTTTGGCGGCGAGCCGGCAAGGGAGGAGCAGAAGGTCGACGACCCCGCGAGTTCCACCCGAGGCCCCAAGAGAAACAACCGCAAGAAGAAGAAAGGCCAGCAGGGCAAGCTCGAGGCCCCGGCCGATGAGCTCGTCGCTGCTACCGAGCACAAGAAACCTCGAGGCCCCCCCGGCGGGGGCGTCTTCGACAAAATGCTCAAAGAGCCGTGTCCCTACCACAAAGGACTCACTAACCATAACCTCGAGGATTGTCACATGCTGCGCAGGTACTTCGGGGGTGCCGGCGCTAAGAAGGACGACAAGGGGGAGGACCCTAAGGTACTCCCTCCTGCACAGCTCCAAGCGGAGCTGTGGACCATGTACTTCGATGGGTCATTAACGAAAATGGGAGCAGGCGCGGGCTTGCTCTTCATCTCACCCCTCGGGGTTCACATGCGCTACGTCATCCGGCTTCATTTCCCTGCGTCTAACAACGTCGCCGAATACGAGGCACTCGTCACGGGGTTGAGAATTGCCATCGAGCTCGGGGTCCGACACCTCGACGTCCGCGGCGACTCTCAACTCGTGATTGATCAGGTGATGAAGAACTCAAGCTGCCGCGACCCCAAGATGGAGGCCTACTGCCAGGAAGTACGGCGCCTCGAGGACAAGTTTCACGGCCTCGAACTCAACCACATCGCACGCAGGTATAATGAGGCCGCTGATGAATTGGCAAAAATCGCGTCCGGTCGAGCCACGGTTCCACCGGACGTCTTCGCGAAAGACCTTCAGCGCCCATCCGTCGACCTCAGGCCAGACGGGGGGGTCGACGAGGCGTCGATCGACCTTCCACCTAAGGCAGAAGCCCCCTCGACCGGGGCTGAAGCCATGCAGGTGGAAGACTCGACGTCACCGCCTGACCTCGAGCCTGATTGGCGCGTCCCGTACCTCGACTACCTCATCCATGGGGACCTCCCCTCGGATAGGACTGAGGCTCAACGGATCGCACGTCGGGCCAAAACTTTTGTGATCATGAGCGACAGCAGGGAGCTCTACCGTCGTAGCCCTACCGGTATCCTCCAACGTTGCATCACGAAAGAGCAAGGCAGAAATCTGCTCGGCGATCTTCACTCGGGGGCTTGCGGTCACCACGCTGCGCCTCGAACCCTTGTCGGAAACGCCTTTCGACAAGGATTCTATTGGCCGACCGCGGTCTCCGACGCTGTCAAGCTAGTACGCTCCTGCGAGGGTTGTCAGTACTATGCGAGACAGACTCATCTTCCGGCACATGCCCTACAGACTATCCCCATCACATGGCCGTTCGCCGTTTGGGGGCTCGACCTTGTCGGACCACTGAAAAGGACGACCGGTGGCTTCACCCACTTGCTCGTCGCAATCGACAAATTCTCCAAGTGGATCGAGGCCCGCCCTATCACCAGCATCAGGTCCGAACAAGCTGTACTCTTCTTCACTAACATTGTTCATCGCTTCGGGGTCCCCAACTGTATCATCACGGACAACGGCACCCAGTTCACTGGCAAGAAGTTTTTGGATTTCTGCGACAACCACCACATCCGTGTGCTCTGGTCGGCCGTGGCTCATCCAAAAACAAACGGGCAAGTGGAACGTGCCAACGGCATGGTTCTACAAGGTCTTAAGCCCAGAATCTTTGACAAACTAAACAAACATGGCAAAAGATGGGCTGCCGAGCTACCCTCGGTCCTGTGGAGCCTAAGAACAACGCCGAGTCGAGCCACGGGGTTCACTCCGTTCTTCTTAGTCTACGGGTCTGAGGCTATGCTACCAACCGATATAGAATACGGGTCCCCAAGATTGAAGGCATACAACGAAGTACACAACGACGCCACAAGACAGGACGCCCTCGACCAGCTCGAGGAAGCCCGAGATGTGGCTCTGTTGCATTCTGCCAGGTACCAGCAGGGTCTCCGACGCTACCACGACAGATACGTCCGCAAGCGTGACCTCAACGTTGGTGACTTGGTGCTACGGCGGAACCAGAACACCAAGGGACGGCACAAGCTCACACCACCATGGGAAGGGCCGTACATCATCGCAGAAGTACTAAAGCCGGGCACCTACAAGCTATCCAACGAGAAGGGCGAAATCCTCACCAACGCTTGGAACATCGAACAGCTACGTCGCTTCTTTCCTTAAAAAGCCTCGAGGCTCTGTATTTCCTTTTTCGTCAATAAAGAATACAGCGATGTTTAAAATTTCTCGTTTCGTAATAAGGAAGGATCGACCCTGCACTCCCAGAGTCGACCCTCCCTCGGGGGCTGGCAAGGGGGGAACCCCCGGTCCCCGAAAAACCGAAAAAACTTGCGCTCTTTTTTAAATTTAAGAACCGTTTCTTAGATCGACTTCGCTGAAAGAGCACCCTAAGGTTCGAAAGGGCTCTTGAGCCTGGAGCATCACCTACGCCTCCAAGGCTACGGTACCTCCACTCGACCCTTGCGCCTTTTAGAGGTACGCCTTCACGCTGAGAAGATCTAAACAACGGTTCCTAAAATTAAAAAAGAACATACCCCCTGTCGCTTAGATCAGGCTCTCACACGATTTACTAGGCCGCAACATCACCCTGAAGCTCGAGGGCAGTCGAGCCGCGAGATCACTTACGCCCCCGAGGCTACGGTACCTCCACTCGCTCCCTTACGCCAAAGGATGTAGTTGCGCGCTAGGTAAATCACGCGAGAACACGATCCGTGCGATAAAGGGAAGAAAAGCTCGAGTAAAACTAAATCAACCGCGAACCGGTTTATGTTTCGAGTCTTTTAGGCCTCCGCGGCCACCGCGATCAAAATTCGAAATACTAACTTATTACATGGGCCTTCATGCCCAGATTTGGCTCACAGGCCTTCGTCGTCGGCAGGAGGAACCACCTCGGCTTCAAAAAGCGAGGCCAGACGACTCCCAGGCTCTTCGGCGGCTTCGATCAGCTCCACGCAGGCGTCCTCGTTCTCCTCGTCCGTCCGATCGGGGTCTGTGATGAAGCCCTCGGCAACGAGCCTCATATCAAACACAAACCCCGAACGGACGACGGCCAGCGCCCTCTTCACGCCGTGATGGAGGCCATTCCGTATCTTCTCCCGGGCAAGGCGGCCCAGTGCCACCATCCGTCGGACGAAGGAGTTCCCCGGAACATCTTCCCCGGTGTCAGTGTCGGGCTCGACCCCTAGGCCATCACACACAGTGGTGATCACGCCCTGGAGAAGTTGGGTCCTCCGGACCTCGGCTTCGAAGAGGCTCTGGAAGGAGTTGGCGCACGATTGGGCCTCTCGGTTCTCTCTCTCCAGCTCTGAAACACGACAAACAAATTAGTGCCCAACGCGGGGCCTTCAACGTCGTGACTATAACAACCACACTTACCCTCGACGTGGGTCTGCAGGCCCACGACCTCGTCGCGGAGCCCCCCACATGTTCGCTCGAGCCCCAGGAAGGCGTTGTCCTTGTCACGGATGGCCGCCTTTAGCGCCTCGACCTCCTGCCGAGCAGACTCGAGAGCTGCGTCCTTCTTTTGGACGGCTCCCTGCAGCGTCGTGACCTCGGCATGGAAGGCGTCGCGCTGAAGACTGACCTAGGAGACATCCTCCTCAAGCTCCTTCACCCGCGCAGACAAGGGCTCGAGGTCCCTGCGCGCCTGGGTAGCCTCCTCCTGAGCCTTGTCCAGGCTTGTGCGCATCACGGCCTCGGCCGCCCATGCCTGCGCCGCCTCTTCCTTCAATGTGGCGTATGCGACGCGCAGTTCAGCCATCTCGGCGTTCCGATCGGATAGCCGTTTCTGGGCCTCCTCGACCAGAACCCGTTGCTGGGACAGCGCGCCCCACACGCCACTCTCGTCCCGGATGAAGAGTGACTTGCGGCGGGAGTACTCCTTCAGCTCCTGAACGCAATTCGAAAAGGTCACAAATCCGAAGAAAAAACAGCCTATCAAGCGAACCGACGGGTCGATCATACCTCGGTGGCATCCCCCATACTCCGCACAGCGCCGGACGCCACTCGAAGCAACCGGTCGAGATGCTGACGGACGCCCTCGAGGTACTCCCATCGGTGCACTTCGTCTTTGTCGCTAAGGACAAAGACGGGCTCGGCGTCGGGGTTCGTAGCGTCCCTGAACTCAAGGGACGGCCCCCCCCCCACTTCGGCAGCTCCGCCTCGACCCGCGCTATCGCCAGCGCGGCGATGTCGGGCCACGAGGAGGACGACCCGGCCGGGGCGTCTCCCGGTCCCGCGGAAGGACCGGCCTCGCCCGCGGTATCCGCCTCTCCAACGGCCGTCGAGACACCGGCCTGGTCCGCGACCTCACCCCCCTCGACCCCTATCGTTTGTTTTCCCTTGTCCAGGGAGATGTTGTCAAGGGGAGCGTGAGGGCGGGCACTTACGACCGCCGGCGCCACCGGAGCCGGCACCTCGACCGACGACGGCTCCGGTACCCTCGCCTCGACCGTCGGCACCGCCGGAGCCGGCGTCTCTTCTTCGGGTGCTCCGGATGGGGGCTCGACCGCCCCGATCTCCACCACGCCCGCTGGCTCTGCCGATGGGCCTTGTCGCGGCTGCGACCCCTTCGCCAGGACCGTCTCTTGCCCCGACACCGACGCGTCCTCCTCCTTGGTCACGTCAGCACCCGCCCGCTCCGCGTCGCGGACGGGTGCCTCGCTCGTCGCGACCGCAACGGCAGCCTCGGCCGTCCCCGACGGCCGGGGCCCCGCCTCGACCACGTCAAGAGCCACCGCCTTTGCCGGTTCGGCCCCCTCGACGGCGGGCTCCGGGCCGGCAACCGCCGCGGCGTCGGCTGACCCTTGCTGATGTCGCAGGCGCCCTTTCGCTGCCTCGACCTGACGGACCCAGGCCGCGTCCTGCTCCGCCATCCGGTTGAGGACAACGGCGCTGGCTCGCAGCGACTTCACAGGGGTAGGCCCCATTGGCTCCGCCTTCCGCTTCAGCCTGCGAAGTGAGAAGAATTGTCAGCCGACGGACTTTGGGAAAGGCAGGACAACCAAGTTGAGATACTTACCCGGAAATCGGCACCAAGTACCTCGACCCTGCGCGGCTCGAGCCTCCCGGGACGGCCGCTGGTGGCCCCGCGGCGGCCTCACCAGCAGGCCGAGCGCTCCTAGGAGCCCCGGCCAACACACCGCCCTGCGCCCTTTGTGCTCCCGAGGCCAGCTGGCCTCGGGTCCTTACTCCTACCGGCGCCGCCGCTGATAACGACGCCGGTACCACCGTCTCCGCCCCTGCCGGAGCTTGCGAGGCCCCGGCTGGTGCGGACGTCCCCGACGACCCCTCTCGCCGGGTCCGGGGTAAAATGGCCCCTCCCCTCGAGGGGCCAGATCCCTTCTCCACCTTCTTCCCCTCGACCTCCTCGACCACGACGACCGAGGAGGACCCCCCCCCCCCCCCCGATGGGCTCCAGCAGGGGGCGAATGTCGGGGAGATCCCCAAGCCTGGTCGCAATCTCATACCGCGACAGGGCATCTTCATCTTCATCGCTGCTGCCGTCGTCCTCCCCCGAGACTGTCTCGGAAGGCGACGGTGACAGGGGCACTCCGTCGATGGCTTGCTGGCGCCGGCGCTTCTTCAACGCCTCCGCCTTCTTGGCCTTGCGGATCGCCCGCTTCTTGGCCGTCTCCTTGGCCTGCTTCTTCTGGGAGGCATGCAGGCGTCGAGCCTCCCAGGCGGGCCGGTCCTCCGGGACTGGTGGGCGCGTTTCCCACAACGCCGACAAATCCTACACACCGGCCTCGACCACATCAGCGAAATCCACAGAAAAACAAGAAAAGCAATACCTTAGCCCCGGGATACGTACCACGGATTCGCACCCCTCGGTAGGCCTCATGGGAACCTGATTGGCTTCCTCCGCCTTGAAGTTCCCGACCATCCGGCGAGCCCGCCGGAGAACCTCCTCAAGGGTGAGGGATTCGTGGGACATCCGGGTGCCCTCCAGGTTCGCCTCCGGAGTCATCTGGTCCAGGCGGAGACGACGCTGGCACAACGGCATCACTCTACGGCGATGGAAGCTCGCAGCCACCGCCGCAGCCGTCAGGCCCCGAAGGCGAAGCTGCTGCAGCGCCGCCAGCAGCGGATCCAAGCGCGTCTTCTCGGCCTCAGGCACTCCGTACGACCAGTGCTCTTCTCGAGCGGTCAGCACGCGGCCGGTGTACCTCGGCAACTGATTTTCATCATTGCGGAGATAGAACCAACCCTCGTGCCACCCACTGTTCGAGGAGATGAGTCGGGCCGGGATGTATAGATCCGTCCGACCCGATCTCACTTGCAGCACGCAGCTCCCCACTCGGGCCGCGGACAGGACGCCTTTCTCCCCTGCCCTCTTGGCGAAGAGCTCGGCCTTGAAAAGGTGAAGCCACAAGTTCCACTGTGGCTCCACCCCAAGGTAGCCCTCGCAGACCGCCGCAAAGATGGCAGCCTGCGCTACGGCGTTGGGGGAAAGGTGGTGAAGCTCCACCCGGTAGTAGTGGAGGAGCGCACGCATGAAGACCGACGCCGGCACGCCGAACCCCCGCTCATGAAAGCTGACGAAGCTCACCACGTACCCTTCGGGGGGCACTGGCTCCTGGTGGGCGGGGGGCGGTGCCACCCACTCCGGCCGCGCCGAGTTCGTCCTCGGCCGCAATAGCCCGTCCTCGACCAACTCCTCCAACCTCCTCTCTGTCACCGAGGAGGCGGCCCAGTCGTCGGCGGGAAGGATCTGGCTCTTTCCTGCCATCGATGTCGTCGGAAGGGGATGGGAGAAAAGGATGCGGTGGCTGCGGCAAGACGGGCGGAGAACGCGATGTGGCAGGGGATGTCTAGGGCAAAGGATTGCAGGGATGCAAGTAACCGGTGGGGAACGGAGACCCCAAGGCCTTAGCTTTATATGCTCGGACGGAAGCCCAACGGCCGCGCGAAAAGTAAGGAGCAGTTTCTCGCGATAAAACCGCTCGCCTAACCGTTTCCTTATATCTCGCAGGAACTGAGCACGTGGCCGCTCCCCACGTCGTAACCATACGCCGATAACGCGCCGGTCTCGCCTCCCGAAAAAAACGCGCCCAGACAACGAAATATCTCCAGGTATGTCTTAAATGGGTGCGAAACCCGCAATAAGTCTCGAGGGAACGAAAGCTGGCCCTCGAACGGGGTTCGACAGCTGCCCTCGAGCAACAGAGTTAGGGACGACCCAGGGTGCGCCCGTACATGGCCAAGGGCTCGAGCCACGCTCTCGAGGCACCCCAGGACGTATTCGAGGCCGAAGGAGAAGGTTGTGGTAGGAATCCCTCCGGGGGAGGCATCGAGCCCTCGAATCCTGTCGAAGGGAATCGAGATCCACACGACCACTTCTTGGCATTTTTGAGGGCGCCTCCGGGCCACTAGCCGACCCCTAACGAACGGGGCACGGGTTCTCACTCGAATTCCCCCGCTAGCAGCTCACCGGAGATCGTCGTAACTCGGGCCCAAACGAGGGTAGTGCGACATTCTCCACCCCTCCTCCTTTTTTCGAAAAAGGAGCGTGAGGGTCGCGAAAGACGGCCGGGACTCTGATCGACCTTGTGCGTGCGAGGCTCGGGGTCCCGACCGCAAAAATGGGTGCGAAGCCCGCAATAAGTCTCGAGGGAGCGAAAGCTGGCCCTCGAACGGGGTTCGACAGCTGCCCTCGAGCAACAGAGTTAGGGACGACCCAGGGTGCGCCCGTACATGGCCAAGGGCTCGAGCCACGCTCTCGAGGCACCCCAGGACGTATTCGAGGCCGAAGGAGAAGGTTGTGGTAGGAATCCCTCCGGGGGAGGCATCGAGCCCTCGAATCCTGTCGAAGGGAATCGAGATCCACACGACCACTTCTTGGCATTTTTTAGGGCGCCTCCGGGCCACTAGCCGACCCCTAACGAACGGGGCACAGGTTCTCACTCGAATTCCCCCGCTAGCAGCTCACCGGAGATCGTCGTAACTCGGGCCCAAACGAGGGTAGTGCGACATTCTCCACCCCTCCTCCTTTTTTCGAAAAAGGAGCGTGAGGGTCGCGAAAGACGGCCGGGACTCTGATCGACCTCGTGCGTGCGAGGCTCGGGGTCCCGACCGCAAAAATGGGTGCGAAGCCCGCAATAAGTCTCGAGGGAGCGAAAGCTGGCCCTCGAACGGGGTTCGACAGCTGCCCTCGAGCAACAGAGTTAGGGACAACCCAGGGCGCGCCCGTACATGGCCAAGGGCTCGAGCCACGCTCTCGAGGCACCCCAGGACGTATTCGAGGCCGAAGGAGAAGGTTGTGGTAGGAATCCCTCCGGGGGAGGCATCGAGCCCTCGAATCCTGTCGAAGGGAATCGAGATCCACATGACCACTTCTTGGCATTTTTGAGGGCGCCTCCGGGCCACTAGCCGACCCCTAACGAACGGGGCACGGGTTCTCACTCGAATTCCCCCGCTAGCAGCTCACCAGAGATCGTCGTAACTCGGGCCCAAACGAGGGTAGTACGACATTCTACACCCCTCCTCCTTTTTTTGAAAAAGGAGCGCGAGGGTCGCACAGCAAAAGACGGCCGGGACCCTAATCGACCTCGCGCGCACGAGGCTCGGGGGCTTGACCGCAACAAAATGTCCCCCAATCGAACGCAAACAAGACCTCGGAGGAGTCTCCATACTCCACCGAGGCCTCGGGGGCTACACCCGGCGGGTGCGCTCGCGCGCCCCCACCGGAAAAATCACGACGCTACGACTCCAGTTCTGACTAACCTCTGGGAGAGTGATCACACACTCACCCAAAGGCTCGGGGGCTACTGTCGGTACCAACAGTACGGGGGTACCACAGCTATCGCCAAAACACTAACAAAAACCGAAACCAGTAGAAAAGATAGCCCGCTCGACGGGGCGCCTCGACCGCGTCCCGGCTCCGACTCGTACGAGGCCCGCTCGACGGGGCGCCTCGACCGCGCTCCGGCTCCGACTCGTACGAGGCCCGCTCGACGGGGCGCCTCGACCGCGCCCCGGCCCCTCGACGCCCTTTCTTTACCTACCCGGGACAAAAGCCATAGCATTCAATGCGGTTACCTACTACCACCGACCGACATGGCTACGGCATGGGTCAACGCGGGAACAATACCCACGTCAAGTCTCACTGTTTTACCGCCCATCCCGTGATGGGAGGTGAAAGCCGTCACTGTATCCACCATACCGCGCACTATTCACCATCAGTCACCCTCGAGGGAGGATAAGACAAGGTCCGTCCCCCGCGATACCGGGGGTTCGGCCTTATCCATCCGACCTCGACCCAGCCTCGACCCGGCCCCAACGCTCGACTTAGCTCGAAGGACGGTATGGCCTGGCACTCTGGGTCATTTCACCCTCTTGTCCCGTACCGCGTCAGGATACCCAGGGATGGCCGGCCATCCCGAAGCCACGTCGCTACAGTCAACTCAACAGGAATCGACGAAACATCGCCTCAAGCCTCCCCTCGACTTGGCCACCTCTCGCCCTATAAAAAGGCAGGCCAGGGCGAACCAAAGGGGGGGAAGAAAAAACACGAAGCATCACGGAAAAAACGCGAAGCAACCATCTTTCTCCTTTTTCTCTTTGAGACTTGGGGCTCGACACCCTCTCTCGCCTGCTTGTAACCCCTACACGAGCACCCCGGTACAAGAAAATACAAACCTCTCTTCCCCGCTGGACGTAGGGCCTTCTTTTGCCCGAACCAGGATAAACCCCCGTGTGTTCTCCTTGCATCACCATCCAGGAAAGAGTCACGCAGCATTTACTCGTCGGTTTAGGACCCCCTTGGTCCGAACACCGACACTATGCTTGTGCTCACAATATCAAGCTATATCAAATGGATGTAAAGAGTGCATTTCTCAATGGGTACATTCAAGAGGAGGTGTATGTGGAGCAACCTCCCGGTTTTGAAGATGACAAGAAACCCAATCATGTATACAAGTTAAGGAAGGCTTTGTATGGATTAAAGCAAGCACCTAGAGCATGGTATGAAAGATTGAGGGACTTCTTGCTATCCAAAGGATTTGTCATGGGCAAAGTTGATACAACACTATTCACCAAGAAGATTGGGAAAGACTTATTTGTGTTGCAAATATATGTTGATGATATCATATTCGGTTCAACCAATCAAGATTATTGTGATGAGTTTGGAAAAATGATGTCAAAAGAATTTGAAATGTCAATGATTGGTGAACTTAGTTTCTTCCTTGGACTTCAAATCAAACAAATGAAATCGCGTGTAGCGGACGCGGATACCGCACGCGGTGCGGAAGGTCTAAGCGCACTATGTCACTGCTCCCTCCGTCCCACGATAAAGGCTGTGTTTAGATCCCTGAAAAGGAGTAAAAAAAGTACTGCAGCACGTTTTGGCTTTATTTGGCAAATAGTGTCCAACCGTTGACTAATTAGGTTCAAAACGTTCGTCTCGCAAAGTACAACCAAGCTGTACAATTAGTTTTTAATTTTATCTACATTTAGTACTCCATGCATGTATCGCAAGTTTGATGTGACGGAGAATCTTTTTTTTCGCATAGTATTTTTTTTTTTTTTGAGGAACTGAACACAGCCAAAGTCGTTTAAGCACCGGACACGGCTACCAATAACAGTAGCGAAAGACCCTGTTACCCCTACTCCGGTACTTCCTCTTGTTCTCTCCCGTGCGCTCCTATCCAGTTCATCGTCCAGATCTGGAGGAGCACGACCTTCCCCGCTGGCGCTCGGGCCGCCGGCTGCACCTCCTCCTCGACGGCGTGCGACCCCCGGCCGCACCTCGGAGCCTTCCCGCCGGCGTCCTCTCCTCCTCCTTCCCTCCCTTGCCCTCACCGCCAACGTGCGCGCGCGGCGCCTTCAGCTCCGCCTTGGCCTCCACCACCGCCGGCTCGGGCTGCGACATGTCGGCGTCGGCGAGCTTGGTGCGGCGCACGAGCGCGCTGAGGTAGCGGCTGCGGCGCTGGAGCTCCTCGGAGGCCGGGTCCATGGGGTCCGGCAGCACCTCCTCCTCGACGGCGCGCGGGCCGCTGGCCGCACCTCCGCGCCTCCTCCCCACCGGCACGCGAGCCGCCGGCCGCGCCTCCTCCGCACCGGCGCGCAGGCCGCGCCTCCATGCCTCCGAGCCGTAGACGAGACGGAGGGATTGGTGGAGAAGATGAGAGCCTCTAGTCCTCCTCCCAGGCTCCCACCGGTAGTAGGGAAGGGGCCGCCGGCGCCGCCTGCTCTCCTCCGTAGTCCGCGTCGCGAGCACACGCCAGAGACGGACGGAGGAAAGGATAAGCCTCCTACCAGGCTCCACCGTCTGTTTTCTTTCCTCATTTCTTTATTCCGTAGTGGCCGGCAGTGAAACGACGGATGGACGGCTGGTGTACTACCTCATAGAGCGGGGCCTTGTTTATCCCAAATTCTCCCTCAAATTCCACTAAAAAAAAAAGGAGATTTCCCGTCACATCAAAATACTGGCAAATGCATAGAGTACTAAATGTAGATGAAATTAAAAACTAATTGTACAGTTTTATTGTACTTTACGAGATGAACAGAGTCTAATTAATTAATTTTTGGATAATTTTTTACACTAAAAAAACAAAAGTTACTATAGTGTTCCGATACGGGCACTACATTAAGTCCACTATGGCCTCGTTTAGTTCAGTGAATTGGGGAGAAAAACGCTGTATCAGAATTCCTGTAGCATTTCGTTTGTATTTGGTAAAAATTATCCAAATTTTGACTAACTAGGCTTAAAATGTTCGTCTCGCAAAGTACAACAAAACTATGCAATTAGTTTTTTGATTTCATCAACATTTAATACTCCATGCATTTGCCGATATTTTGATTTGACGGGAAATCTTCTTTTTGCAAAGTGGAAGTTGGGGAGAATTGTGGGAACTAAACAAGGGGTATATTAAGTTTGAATCGCAGAACGTCCACTATATTAAGTCCACTCTATTAAGTTTGAATCGCAGAACGTCCACTATATTGGGACGGAAGGAGTATCACAGTATTGGGACGGAGGGAGTATCACAGAAGAAGTGAGCGATTAAAATAGGGGTCTATAAGAGATGCACATGCAAGGACGGTGAGACCGGCACAACAGATTTGCATAATCGAGGTAGACTTAGACAACAGATTTGCATAATCGAGGTAGACTTAGACAGAGAACAATACTAAACTTTATTTGGAAGGCAGAAATTTAATAGAAATTATATAAAACCTTTATAAAAGTCATTTTATTTTTCACAAGAAAATCCAAACAAATTTCACAATCCATAAGGCCTAGTAGCAACGAATCTTGAAATTACGTGTCATAATACCATCCCCCGATTAAATGGCAGGCACTGGAGTAGCCGGCTATTCCCTATCCGTCGTCCACTCGTCCCGCCCCGCAGCCTCCCCTTTCAGATCCGTTTCGGACCATCCAGAACCAGAAGGCGAAGCGCCTCCTCTTTCCTTAACGGACACGATGCACCCCACAGCTCACCCAACGGCCGATCTCGCCCCCGCGCCCTTCGCGGCAGTTTTTCACCGCGCGCCAGCCGTCAGCTGGCCAGCTTTTACTGCTCCCATCACTCCCATCAAAGCGGTGCAGGCGAAAAGCGCGCGGCGAAGGGAGGCGGTAAAAAACAGCAGCAGCAGGCCTAAAAAAAAAGCGGCAGCACGCGAGTGAGCGGCGACCGCGAGCGCAACCGCATTTCGAACCAAAAGGGGGGAAAGGAAACCAGGCAGAGAGAGATCGAGAAAAATAAAAAAAATCCACCACCGTCTTCTTGTGGTCTCCTCGCCAAACCCTAGCGCCCGCGCCCCCGGCCCCCCGGTCCTCCGCCCCCACCTTCGCCGTCGCGGTCGCTGCGCCCCCATGGCGAAGTCGCGGCCGCCCAAGCGGATCCTCGAGTCCTATACCATCAAGGGCTCGGACAAAGTCATCAAGCGTGAGTGCCCCCCCTGCCCTGTCCGATCCGGAATTTATGGGGGGTTTTGGGGGATTTTTGGTGGCCGGTGGCGTATTTCGGGACATGTGTCCGGAGCCTCGGTTTCCGGGCCCTGGGATTCGGGGCGTCTTTACTTTGGGGTCGATTGATTTCGTCAGAAATGTTTGTGCAATAATCGGCCGCTCTGTTGTTTTTTGGGCCATTTATGGCTTTAATACGGTTGGAATTTGACCGTTTATTGTTCACTGCTGCCAACTCCGTGTCTAATTGGGGTTTGAATTCAGTTAGCACTGTGAAGGCGTAATCTTCGAGAGGGGTTAGCGTCGCGGTGCTTATTACAGTACCATGCTATGCGCTGGTCACTTGAAACTTTTTTTTTCTATACCAAGCTTTCGTTAACGTGAACTTCAACTTGTTGGAATGCTCAGTCTTGTAGGTATTTGTGGACGTGTTTACATCGCATTGGCATCTGTGTATGAACGAGCTCGATTTATACAAAATAGAATTAAAAATAAAAGTGCAATAAGCTATTTCATGACTGATGTGCTCTTGGATTACATTATCCACAGTTCACTAGTATCTTGGCTCTGTTATTGCGTTACAGCTTCAAATTTGGTACATGAATAGTATTTTTTAGATAGATAGAAGAGCTCAATCAAGTTTTTGTAATACAGTACTCGCTTCCTCCTTCCACTGTGTTGGGCAAATTTTGCTATGAGATCTTCAAAAAGATTGGACCTTTGTTTTTTCTTGCGAAAAAAAAATCAATTATCATAATAGAAGAACTCTGAATACCTCTGTAAAACAAATACACTGATATCTGACCTTTTCAAACTAAAATACAGCTTTAGAAGTGGAAGGATGGAGTATTTTTGTTTATATAAGGCTTTCTCATTGCTTTGGTGAAGCAGCATATGGCGCCTTTCGGATTTGATTGATTCTTTAAATTGTTTCTTCCAGCTGGCGATTGCGTGCTAATGAGGGCCTCTGATGCATCAAAGCCACCTTATGTGGCAAGAGTTGAGGCAATTGAAGCAGCAGGATCTCGAGGCACCAATGTGAGAGTACGAGTGCGGTGGTATTATCGACCAGAGGAGTCCATAGGTGGCCGGCGGCCATTTCATGGCTCCAAGGAGGTTTTCCTCTCTGACCATTATGATGTACAAAGTGCTGACACTATCGAGGGGAAATGCAATGTCCACAGCTTCCGTAGCTATACAAAGCTTGATTCTGTCAATGCTGAGGATTTCTTCTGCCGCTTTGAGTATAAATCAGCTACTGGCAGCTTTGTACCAGATCGCATAGCAGTGTAAGAAAACAGTGAGACTTTTGCAATTTCATTATTTTGGATTTGCATTTCTTGTTGCATTTACAATTTGTAGCAAGTTCCATCTAATCTAATCCTTTAACTTTTCCAATGTGTTAATCTCCTGCTACCTCTAATCCAGCATAGATTAGATTATGCTTCTTGTAGTTAGCTTTGGTTTTTGAAAGCAGCATTTTCCCCTACATGCGCCCCCTATTGGATTGCTTATTGGTAGTGGAGTTAGACAATTATAGAATTAATAGGAGTAAACCATGTCAAAAGCCAATTGAATAACTTGTTTGGTGTGGAAAGCACTAAAAAGGTTAAGTATTCCCTCTGTCTCCAAATGTAAGGTCTATTTTTTTCTTAGGACGAGACTTTGACTAACAATTACTCAACTAATGACACATTTGTGATGCATAATCATAGTCATAAGCAAGTACTTTCGAATATGATAATATATCAAGTTTGTGTCAGTAGATTATATACTACTAGAGTAATTATTTGTCGAAGGCAAGAGGGACTAACTTGATTTGCAGGGAGCAAGTAGATGATACCTGTAGATAACTCTCACAAGTTTCCTCAAGGATCCCACCATAGTCACAGAAAACAGGGTCAAAGGAATCGACCTTCGACCTTGGAACGTCATCCCTGACTTGGGTATTGGGGTTATTTTTGACCCCACCATGTGAAAATGTCTCGCGAGTAGCGTACCACATTCCTTGACCCCGTCGAGCCGAGAACTTTGTGACTATATCCCCACACGAGCCATTTATTTTAGAAATGGAAAAAGTCTACTTAACCCCCTGAACTATTAGCCAGTGTCTAACTTACACCCCAACTATAAAACCGTCTGTTTTACACCCTGAACTTTTCAAAACCGTTCAAATTACACCCTGGAGCGGTTTTGGGCGGCGGTTTTGCTACAGTAACCATGTTTTTGGTACAGTAACGTCGGTTTTGACTTTTCCCTTTTCTATTTATTTCCGCTGAAATCATAGTAAATCACAGAAAAATCATAAATTAGAAAATCTAATTTTGTTGGACTCCACATGAGTAGATCTATACAATGAACATATAATATAGTATGCTTTAATACAATTTTTTTTTTCTGTAGCTTTAAATTAGTTAAAAAATCAAATTTTGTCTGTAATTAATTGGAATAATTCATAGCTACAGCTTTTATGGTCCAATTGTGGTTAAATTTTTATAGTAAACTAATTATTGTATGTTTGAACTGTAGTAAAAATTTCATACTGATTGGATTATGTATAATTTAGTTATAGATTTATTTATATTTAACAAGCATAAACCTAAACATAAACCTAAATAAATCTATAACTAAGTTATATATGATCCAATGAGTATGAAATTTTTACTATAGTTCAAGCATATAATAATAACCCCATCATAAAAATTTCACCATAATTGGACCATAAAAGCTGTAGCTATGAATTATTCCAATTAATTACAGATAAAATTTGATTTTCTAACTAATTTAAAGCTATAGAAAAAAATTGTACTAAAGCATACTATATTATATGTTCATTGTGTAGATCTACTCATGTGGAGTCCAACAAAATTAGATATTCTATTTTATGATTTTTCTGTGATTTACTATGATTTTTCAAAGATTCTGCGGAAATAAACAGAAAAAGAAAAAGTCAAAACCGATGTTACTGTAGCAAAACCATGGTTACTGTAGCAAACTGCCGTCCAAAACCGCTTCAGGGTGTAATTTGAACGGTTTTGAAAAGTTCAGGATGTAAAACAGACGGTTTTATAGTTGGGGGTGTAAGTTAGACACTGACTGATAGTTCAAGGGGTTAAGTAGACTTTTTCCTTTTAAAATGGTATTTTATGTCTGTTCCCAAGGTTCATGAGGCCATAACTCAATTTCATATATGATCCTACATCATCATGAACCTCTTTGTGCTAAATAGGAGTAATTCATTTGTATGTTTTCTATGCATGTGCAATAGTTAAAGGACATGGGAATCCAACCATCTTCTCCAGTAGATGGTATTGCTAACTAGTGGAATAACAGAGGCACACAAAGGCTTTTGTGCGGGTTTTTTTTTGTGGGTGTGTGTGTGTGTTGGGGTTGGGGGGGGGGGGTGCAACCTAGGACTTAGGTTGAGTATTCCAAACAATGCCCTTGCACTAATAGCACTCTTTGTTTGATTTTTCAAAGGTAGGCCATGGAGTTAGCATGTGTTTACTTTGGGGATTAGGAGTGACGGGATGGACCCAACCCTGTTTTTTTTAGTAGCTGTTCAACCCACTTCATGTTTAGTTTGGAGGTTGGGTTCATCCCATGATTTTGTTTGGTTAGAGGTATCGATTTCGTGGGTTTGGAGGTTGGGTTCTCTGCTCCTTACTTTCTCCCCCGTTCGTATAGCTGCTCGCTCAGACTCCCCCACCGCCGCTCTCCATCCAGTCCGCCACTGCCCAATGATTCCCCAACCGCCCCAGCTGAGCAACTCCTTGTCCTCCCACACCGCCACTTGGAATCTCTGCCCACTTGTGTTGCCGCTAGGCCTCCCAACCATTCCCCATGCCGATGGTGCACCGTGCTCCCGTCATGAGTTGTCCCATGATCCAATGCTTCCACCGAGGCTCCCATCTCTCAGCGTGCTGCCGATGTGGCCATTGCCCTCCGTCCGCCTTGCCACCACCTCCTTGCCGCTCGCTTGCGCCATTGCCTTCAATTGGTCTGCACCGATGCTTGCTGCTGGTGTCCTATGCATTGCATGCGTGCGCAGACAATGCGTGAAGCGAAGTGGGTTGTGCTGATTTCTTTGTTTTGGAGGGATAGAACCAACCCGCATCTCCGGAGAATGTTCCCTCTTGGGATGGACCCAACTCACTGGGACCTGAAACCAAACACTTAAATATGGGTCTGACCCATCCTAACTTACATGGACGCTTTAAGCAAACACACGGTTAGTTACTGGAAATTACAATAAGGTAAAGGACTAAAGGGGGGCAGATAGACCCATCCTAACTTAGGATATTTCTTGCTTGGTTTTGGAATAGATGCATGGCTTGTATAGTGGATGCAGACCCCCAACTTTTGGTAACAGCATTTGGTTTCCAGATTCCTAGAACTACTATGAACCTAAACTGTCATCAACTCAGATTCTCAGAACCTGTTGCTCCTAACCACATTGAAGTCTTCCTGGACTCTTGCGATACACCTCAAGGTTCTTAAGGCATCGTCTAGTGCCTTGAGACCTCACTCCTAGATTATTCTGTTATTGTCCCACCACATATTATGTTTCAGCCTTCTTGTCTGCTCTTATGGTTGGGTCTCATGGGACGTGGGCCCATGACACAACATTGTCACCATGGATGAAAACAGGGAACTATCATGGATGCAGACTTTGAACCTTTCCTAGAAGGACCAGACTTCCTCAATCCTAATTCTCCCTTGATTCTGTTCCTTAATTCAACCCTAACAATTGTGTGCCTGAACTATTGTGGTCAGATACAACTTCAGCCCTATTTTCTAATGCTAGGCTGCTAGCCCAAACTCGAACTCCCTGAGGACTCCAACCTATGTTCCTCCTGTGCTACTCAATGTATGGGCTGCTACTTGGCTTGTCTTTCCTTATTATATATGCTGGCTCACTGGCTGCACCTCGCACTTGATCTTACGTTACTACACCTTTCCTCACATTGTGATGTTTTTGAAAAGCCATAGATGGATTTTTTTGCTTCCAATGTTTTATAAACCAAGTCCTTGTTTGTTGTTAGCCTTTAGCTGCCTTTACTGATTTGCAGGTTTGGTTTCTGTATAGTTGTTCAATCTGAATCACCATTTTTTATTTCTCTCATCTCTTCTGTAAAACATATGCCAGGTTTTGCAAGTGTGAGATGCCGTACAATCCAGATGATCTTATGATCCAGTGTGAGGAATGTTCTGACTGGTGAGCATATTGATGAAGCATGCTGTCCTAAGAAAGTTATTATATATATATATATATATATATATATATATATATATATATATATATATATATATATATATATATATATATATATATATATATATATATATATATATATATATATATATATAGTTCTTACGGCGTAAAGGCGAGGCACGGCGATGGGGGAGTGCCTGGACGCCTAGGCGCCCGCCTTGCTCGCCTAGGCGCCCATTCTGCAAGGCGATGGGGGAGCGCCTGGACGCCTAGGCGATGCCATGAGAACTATATATATATATATATATATATATATATATATATATATATATATATATATATATATATATATATATATATATATATATATATATATATATATATATATATATATATATATATATATATATAATGCTATATACCTCTTTTCCTCTGGTGCATTGTTTAATTCAATTGATTGCTTTATTGGTCTATGAATGGGTGGATTTGTTGTATTTGTTTGAGATTAGACATGAGATAGGAATAATGAACTGGCCAAAAACGAATTACTTTCCTTTGGTACCTTTGTACAGTTATGTAGTGTAAGTGTGTAACATGATATTCACTGTGTACTTCTCCCGCTGAGGACCAAAATAGTCAAAATGAATAAATAAAGCACTGTTTCTTAGCTTCTTTCATTTGCCAAAATATCACTTTCAAAGGGTTGTGTTCTCAAATTGTTAACAGGTCATGATTGGTTATGCAGGGTGGCATTTCAATTTTTAGGCCTTTCACAATATACATACATATTTCATTAGGAAGTGTTGCCATTAAGATTTAAGGTCAATTTGCAACTTTATCTGAGCATTGATTGGTTCATGGCCCTGTGCGCTCGTATTCAGTCACTTTGTGCCCTTTGAGGTTATATTGGTATACTTTCTATAATAACTTTCTCTTTTTCAGGTTTCACCCTGTTTGCATTGGGATGACAATCAAAGAAGCAAAGAAACTTGAACATTTTTTCTGCCAGACCTGTACAGCTGAAAATGGGAAGATGGTTGAGAATTCACATGAAGCTACAGCGCAATCAGAAGAAAAGGTAAGCTGCACGTGATGCTAGTTGCTGCTTATCATTAATTTAAGTTGCTTTTTGCTATTTAAAACTACAATGCAAATCGTAATTATGCCTTAAACTGATCTCTTCAGCCGGTGGAGTCAAAAAGGCGGCGAAGGTGATGGCCCTGCTGATTAAATTTATGAAATCCATGCTGGGTTGTACAAAGCCTTCCCAAGTTTGAGAACTGTAATTTTATTGTCCGTCACAGTTTGTGGTTCAGGGGTCCCTCTAATGTCAGGCACACAGTGTACATAGCTTGCAACCTGATCAGATTGTTGTATTAGAGCACACTAGGATTTGTGTGGTGGTAGCATCGACAGTCGGACAATTGGAGTATGTGTAGAGTTGTATGGCATCGTAATGCCAGCTTCAGGTGATCAAGCTTCCTCTGGGCATTAGGACTCCTGCATATGATCGATCCAGCAATAATACTTCCATGCAGCTGCAGCTGGACCTGGCTAGTCAGTCACTAGTAAGTTGTCAGGAAAAACTTTGTATTGTCATGTGAACTTTTTTGAATTGAAATCCTCTGTGTAATGCAAGCATCGTTGCAAAACTGTTGCATCAAATTGGACACCCACCCTGGCCCATTGGCTGTGGTTGCATATTTGCGTCAGTCAGCATGTGTTTTAAGTTTGGATGAACAATAATAAAGTTTATAGTTTAAGCTAATTGAACTGGTCTGCCTCAACGAAACATACCCTCACTTTTTGAATTATATTTTGAGTTGATGTGGTGTTTATTGAAATTATGGGCTAATAAATTGGTGGCCAAATTATGCTTCGTCAAACAAATTAGATGACGAACCAAACAGCCGCACTTTATCCAGTATAAGCCGAGTGGATTTTTCTCGATTGTACAAAGAAATCCAAAGAAATTCGGGTCCACGCATGCGGTCCAAAACTGCGGCTGGCACGAACTGACTTTTGCATTCGCGCTCGACGCCGGGTCCGCTTCCGTGCCACTGCCACGCCTCGCCGCGCGCCGGTCGCTCGGCCGCGCCGTACCTGCGCTCGCCCCAGCGGCTGGCAGCCACTGCTCCACCGCACTGCACGGCCGCTGTCCCGACGCCATGGACGCTGCTCACCTGCCATGTGATTTCTCCTCACCCCAAGCTGCTCACGACTGTAAAACGTAGTTGTCTCCAAACACGCTCGTCCTCGCGCGACTCGCGTGCCCTAGGCAGACCGCTGGTCCTTCTCCCTTCCCTTTGGCATCTCACCAGAGGCGAAAGGAAGTGAGGATCTATTGTTTTTAATAAGTTTTTCTAGTAGATTGAGTCCTAGGTTGGGGTCTCTCCATGCCAGATTTTTTGGTATCGAGGATTTATTTCAACCTCCTCCTCTCCGGCAACGGCAAAGGAGAAGGTGGAATCATTTTTTTCACGACGGCTACGTTGAAGATGAGGGCGACAACTACAGCGTCAACAACTTCACCGGCATGGTGATATGGAGACCTTTCTTTCCGGACGGCAACATCAAGGTGGAGATGATGTCGCCGCTATGGAATAATTTTCTCTGGTGTCTTCGTCGTTTTGTCGTGGTGAGATCTGGCCACGAGAAAGGACTAAGGAGAATAATTTTCAGATCAGTCTTTCGTATTCTTTAGTGGCAGAAAGAAGAAGAAGGAAGACGAAAGAAAGAAGAAGTTTCTCAACTCTGTCGGTAGGAATGTTAGCTGTCATTCGTTGGGCATCTGTTCTCAGGGCTTTTGCCGAGTGTTTGTCTGTGCTGTCATCCATACAAAACGTCGTACAGATTTGGTTTTAAGATTTGGAGCTATTCACAGTGTGGGTACAATTTAGATAAAAATCAGTTTCTAGATATATATGTATTGTATTCTAGAGTGCTGCTAACGTATTGATGTACCTGGCTATTGTATAATATAATTAAAAAAACCGTAAAAACGTAGTTTTCGGGTTGGGACTGCAGTAGTGCTAGTGTGCAGAGAGGCTCCCAAAAGTCAGAGCTGACGGCTGCAGCCGCCTTCTCCGAGAAGACCTCTCGAGTCTCCACGCGGATCACTCCCCACTTCCTAGTTGCACTAGAAATTTTTGCGCGCTTCGCGGCGCCCTACCAGCCAAACTATGAATCATCTGTCTAGAGAAGAAACCGAGCAATGGCAGCCACCTAGAACCGGAAAAGGAGAAGTGGCCTCCAATCCAAGTGTGCCTCTTCTACCAATTCAAGTGCAATTTCAAGTTAGGCTTGGAGAACCACTTGAGGCAAAAGACACAGGGCGAAGATCCAATCAACAACACTGCAGAACCATGTCTTGGTTTAGCACTTAAGTCACTAATTGTATTTCTCTGTTGTTAAGTACAGAGTACAGACATACACTACATGAGTACATGTCAGTTCAAACAAAAATTGCAAACATCTCCGGTAATGTATTCACCATCTCAGCTTTTCCTGAAGAGTCCTGATCATCGAAGTTGAAGTTGTCATACTGATTGCCCCGGTTCACACAAATGGGGGAAATCATTGAGAAAGAATTAGCAAACTACAGTAGGACCTTCAGAGCACTGGGTTAGTGCCTGTGAGATACTGATGATCCTGATATTGCTGCACGAACACAAGAAACAAAATTATATCATGGTTAGAAATGAAACTACGAACCCCTAGCCCTAGGGCATTAGCCATTATAGCATTATATAAAATTGCAAACTGGTAATCATGGTTAGAAATGAAATTATGAATCCCTAAGGAAAAGCCTAATCTGTGCAAGCTATTTTAATCTTGCAGTGACTATGAAATATTGATAAATCTATTTGATTTCCTCTGTAGTTGCCATCTTTCTTGGTTCAACACAATCTCCTTTGTGAAATGCTACAGTCCGACAGTAAAAAGGTATTGAATAAAAAAGGCAACCAATTTCTTTGCAATACAGTCTTCCATCAACAAGTAAAAGGATAATTTTGGACATACCAAAAGGAATTGACCTATGCCTGCATATAAACTGCTTGCAGGACAATAAAGTTTTGAGTTGGGTGCATTTGATTATATAGAATTTTAAATTCAGGCCGTCAATACTAAATGACTTTCTATAAAGCATAAAGTCGTCTTTTAGCATTTTAACTGTAATCTATTTTGTGATGTTATTAGACATGTTATTTAAGAGTTTCTTTTTTCGGTCATAAACAGATGCATAGCTCTGAGCAGCTTTCCGTCGAACAGGTGGTGTGCATCTGTGCTACAGCACCTATATTCGTGAGTGGAGAACTGGAGATCCCGACATGACAAGCTTAGCGTTGTCTCCGAAGAAAGAGAGGACAGATCTCGCGAGCGTCTCACCTCCACCAGAGCATGGAGGAGCTCGCCAATGACGACCATGGACAGCTGCACGGAGACAACAGGACTATGAACAAGCGATGAACTGACTGGTGAGAACATACCAATCGAGCTGTTGGGCATGGAGACGATGGAGTGTGTGGCAGGTGCAGAGCGCGCATCTCACCTCGCACCTGTGCTATGGAGCAGAGATGCACGAGGGAAGAAATCCAGTGGCTGGGCCACCAATTTTGTATCCAGACGTCCACTTGCCATGCCCAACGTCTGTGCCATCGTCACCTTCGGGAGGTCCACATCGCCGCCGCCGCTCATCACATGGATCTGAGCTGAGGACACCAAGATCCACCGCCAGCCACCCTATCTAGCGACGACGAAGCCCGGGGATGCTCCGCTGCGTCATGCTCCGCATGGCTCGCTGTCGCTCACGCAGCCTTCTCGCGAGGTTCACGCAGCAGGCGTGTCGGTCCGGTTCCCATCGGGAGTAAACAGATTCTTGGTGGCGGCCACTTCCACCCCGTGCGGCAACGATGGAGCCCATGCTCCCTACAGGAGGCGAGTACAGAGAGTGTGGAGAGCATCGGCCGCGGCGGCGGGCTGGAGGAGAGAGAGAAAGTAGAGAGCGGATTGAGGGGAGGCCGGAGGGCTAGGGTTGGGACTTGGGGTGAGAGCGCTGGGCAACAGAAGTCGGGAGGGGCTCCCATACAAAATTGCATGTGGGTGGTTTTAGAAAAAACGGCTTCGATCCCGAATTTTCTCTTCTTGACGTTAAAATAAAATTTAAATGAAGGGTCTATAAGTAAAAGAGTCGAGCGTGTTTCCTGTACAATCCGATGAAATGGGATTGCGGGTTGATTTACCGAAATATAGAGGGCTTTTATGAAAAAACGCCAAGCCACGCGTCGGCACACCCAGTTCTGAGCAGGCCCGCGGAACGCGGAGGAAGCAGGAAATCGCGGTAGGTTTTAAGATCTCTGATTGCAGAGCAGCCGCTGCATCCCCCGCCTTCTTCAACCGACTTTCGAGTAACCGGAACTGCAACCTGCTGACTGATGAGCAAAGGTATGTTTCCTCGCCGTCATTCTTGTTCCTGGATGCTATCATGCAGTTTCTGCTTCGTTTCCTCTGCCAGTAATTATGGGTGAAATCGACGTCAGATCTTGAGGGTACCTTAGATCTTGCACAGCTGCTAGTTACTCTGGAGCCTTTTGGACTGGGAGAATTTTTTTTGTTTCTTCTGAAGAAATGGATTGGGAGATTTGGATCCGAATCCTTAGGATTTAGCTTAAATTTGTGTAACCCTCCAATGTTCTTAGAGCAATCCCCTTCTTCCAAACACATAGTAGAAAAAATAGGTTTTTATTGTCAGATGATTCAGCAATGCGATGTTTGTGTTGCCACTGCGAGTAAATTACATTGGACTCGATTTCAATCGAGGCTAATCTACTGTTTCGATCTGCTTATCTGAAATTTGATTATGCATTCAACTCAATCTCAACTGGGGCTACCTGAATAGATTGAAGACAACATATCTTTGACAGGATAATGCAAAAGTTAACAGATCAAAGCTTAAACTATGAATTTTGCTACAAGAACAATGGGGCTGGTGTTTCCCTAGTGTCCACTGTTGTCTGTCCAGCGATGTGATTCTTCCTTTCCATAACATTCATGCATGTAACTGATTATTTCTCTGCCTGCAGGATTAAGCCCACAAGAAAGTACCTCACCACTGCTGAATCCTTAGGAACAGTTTCTGAAAGAAAAACGCAAAATGGCAGAAGCTTTGGTCATAGTGGTTCTTCAGAAGATTACCTCTGCACTTGGAGCAGAGGGATTGAAAATTATCGGTTCGAAGTTACAGAAGCAGATACCTGACATGCAAGAAGTAATCAACAGAATGAGGCTACTCCAAAGTGTTTTGTCGATGATGCAAGCATTCACAAGTCAAGTAGATGCTCACAGTTCCAGTGATAAGTTAATGGAGGCCTGGCTGGAACAGGTAAGACAAGCAGCATATCAAGCTGAGGACATTGTTGACGAGTACATTTATCTTGTTGGCCAAATGGAAGGAACAGACAGTTTCCTAAAGAGAGCATTGAACCAAGCAGCAGATGTTAAAAGATGGCGCAAGCTTGCAGCACATGCTAGATTCGTGGAGGATTGTCTTAAAAAGATTACTGAGACAAAAAACCGGTTTGATGTATCAGCAACCGACAGTAAGAGAGAGGATGCATTAAATTATTCTAGCAGACTTCAACATCTGTCTGAACACTCGTACCTGAATGATGATGATGATTTTGTGGGGAACAAGGAAGAGTTGAAGTGCTTAACAGAATGGCTATCTGATTCGAGGAAAGACCGCACTGTTATCTCCATATGTGGAATGGGAGGATTGGGTAAGACAACAATTGCTAGTAGCATCTACAAGATGGAAGAAATTAAAAGAATATTCATCTGCCGTGCATGGATCTCAGTATCTCAAAGTTACAGGGTTAAATATCTCCTCCAAAAAATCCTACTGCAGCTTATGGCAAAAAGCGAGAATATTCTGGATGGGCTTGACACTATGGATTGCGTGAATCTAGTTGAAAAACTTAGAAGATATCTTAAGGACAGGAGATACTTAATTGTGTTGGATGATGTATGGAGTAGGGACTCTTGGCCTTTACTAGATAGTGCATTTGTCAAGAATGACAACGGGAGCCGAATCATTATCACGACTCGAATCCAAGCTGTGGCGTCTGTGGCTGATTCAAACCGTGAAATGAAGCTTAGTTTACTACCGAAGGAGGAAGCATGGACTCTTTTCTGTCAAAAGGCCTTCTCAAGATTAGATGATAGAAGTTGCCCCCTCAGTCTTAAGGCCTGTGCTGAAAGAATTGTAGGTAAGTGCCAAGGTTTGCCATTGGCTCTTGTTGCTTTAGGGAGTCTTCTATCCTACAAAGAAATGGATGAGCATGAGTGGGAATTGTTCTACAGACAACTTAGGTGGCAGCTGAGTAGCAACCCAGAGCTGAGCTGGGTTGCTAGTGTTCTGAATCTCAGTTACAACGATCTCCCTAGTTACTTGAAGAACTGTTTTCTTTACTTGGGTTTGTTCCCTGAAGACTATCAGATAGAACGGAAACAGCTAATCAGACTCTGGATAGCTGAAGGATTTGTTGAGGATAGAGGACCCGAGGTGACACTGGCAGATGTAGCTGCATGTTACCTGAAGGAGCTAACTGATCGTTCATTGCTTCGAGTTGTCGACAGGAATGAATTTGGAAGGCCAAAGAGGTTTCAGATGCATGACCTTGTGAGGGAGATATCTCTAACGATATCCAAGAAGGAAAAGTTTGCTACTACATGGGACTATCCTAACTCGGACTGCAATTCCGATGGATCTCGTCGAGTTTCTGTACAGAAGGATGGTAATCTAATGGAGCCGGTGAAAATTTCTGCACAGCTCAGGTCCATCATCATGTTTGTAGAGGAAGTATCATTGTCTTGGTTTAGGGACTGTTATCCAAGCTTTAGATTGTTGAGGGTCTTGGGCCTGAGACACTGCCATATTCAGAAAGTACCAGATAATGTGTCTAATCTGTTTAACTTGCATTACCTTGACTTGGGATATACATTACTCAAGGAGATACCAAGATCTATTGGGAAGCTTAGCAATCTGCAAACGCTGTATCTCAAGGGTTCTGTACTCGAGTTGCCAAGTGAAGTAACTATGTTAACAAAGCTTCAGCACCTAATTATAGATGTTGGAAGGTTTGGAAGTTCAGCAAGTAACAAAATATGTCGCCAGGAACATCTGCAGACCCTGAAATACATAGAAGCCAACAGCTGCGTTGTTAGAAATCTTGGGTGCTTGACTAAGATGAGAAGCCTTGGCATTAGGAAGGTGCTAGAATCCTACAACACAGATTTGTGGACTTCAGTAAGCAATATGAAAGCTTTGGCTTCGTTGTCTGTGATTGCAGCTGATCGCGACAGAGATATTCTAGATCTGTCAGACTTGAAACCGTTACCATACCTGGAGAAGCTTATGTTAAGTGGCAGACTAGATAAAGGAGCTATTCCTCCTCCATTTGGCCACTTCCCCAGACTGAAAAGCTTACGGCTTTGCTTTTCTGGGCTCCATGAAGATCCAATTGCTTTACTTGCTGTCATGTTTCAGAATCTAGGCCACCTTAACCTGTACCGGTGCTATGATGGTACGAGGCTGACATTTCGTGCCAGGTGGTTCCCTATGCTCAAGCACCTCTACTTGAGCTCCATGGGTGAGTTGAAAGAGGTTGAGATTGAGGACGGCACCATGAGAACCTTGCGTCGGCTAGAGCTCTGGGGCTTGAAAAGCTTGACGTCGGTACCAGAGGGCCTTGTACACCTTAAATCACTCCAACAGCTATGCATCGGCTGGATGATGCCTGAAGAGTTCAAAACAAGGTTAGAAGGACGCGACCGATGGATTGTTGAGCACATCCCCTACATTGGAGATCCGTGATCAAGAGGACAGTCACGTGTAAGCATCAATCCTATGCCTTGTCCAGTAGTTATACTAAATCATACCTGTAATTTAATATAACATTAAACGATGCAATTCATGATTCCAGAAAAGTTTGATCATTTGATCATGTCTTGTTATGTTTCATGAGAATTGTCGGTTTAATCTGTTGTCTCCTGTCATCGAAAGTTCCCCAGCTATTGTATATGCATGCTGTTCATGCTTCAGTAAGCTACACTGTTTTCCTTAAAATTACAGTGCTATCACAAAATAACGCTTGATGCCCTTCCTTGGCATGGATTCAGTAAAGTTCAGTTGAATGATGAAAAATACAGAATAAATTTGTCTCCGCCTTGGTACACATACAAAATAACGCATTTTGTAGAGCATATCAGCCTAAGATGGCACTAACAGCTTGATGAGCAAAGAAATCATGAGTCCTCACCAAAAAAAACAAAGGCACCCAGCTGATGATCTGTGACACTGTGAAGGCATGAAGGCGCAGTTCTCTTCAAAGTAAGTTATTCGCAGAAACATGAGTATATGATTTGCAAGAATTTCACTAGGGCCATGTTTAGTTTGCAAAATGTTTTTGAAAAAGCATTGTAGCACTTTTCGTTTGTATTTGACAAACTTTGTCCAATCATGGATTAACTAGGCTCAAAAGATTCGTCTCGACATTTACAGACAAATTGTACAATTAGTTATTTTTTTACCTACATTTAATGCTCCATACATGTGCCGACATGCGATGTGACGGGGAATCTTGAAAACTTTTTGCAATTTTTGAAGTCATCTAAACATGGCCTAGATTTTGGCAGTTCCGAAATGACCGCAGTTTTAAAGTTCTCGCTACGTATTGAAGTTCTCGCAAGTCTTTTGTTTCTCGCCATGGCAGAAGCTTGTCAGTTTGTGTCTTTTCCGTTCTTTGTACGTGGAATTATGGGCGGATTAATGTTGAACTTGGCACTTGGAAGATAATCTCGCCATGGGAACTTGCGTCTTCTCTTATCTGTGATAGCGTGACGTGCGATTCTGTTGCCTGATGCTGTACTTTGGACTGTTGATTTTTTTTAGGAACTCTGGACTGTTGATGAATCTTGGTGCAACTTCGGGGCGCCGGGTCGACCATGGGCCGTAGCCGTAGGCTCGGGCCAGTGTTTGTTTGAAGGGCTTTTCCACGGTCCGATCCAATGTACTTATATGATCAGGTCTAAACTTTTTTGAATGGATGGATCAGGTCTAGACTTCTAGAGTAAAGCTGATCATACACGGGTTAGGCGAGCTTTAATCCTTCAGTAATGCTGGTATACGGCGTCCGTTCGTCCGGACGGTCATGATGGTGGGCCGCGACGTGCCCAACAACCACTCGTCCAATCGTCCTTGCCCCCAACCGTTCTTAAAAAAAAAGAAAAAACCTTCTTATCCCTTCCGCTCCCTCCTCTCCACCACGCTTTGTGGCTGCCACTCGGTCTGTCCTATCCCGAACACGGATGTCACTTTGCCTCGTTGCTTCCGTGCCCCCCATCTGGCGTCGCTCGCTCGCCCTCGTCGTGAGCGCTTCTCGCCCCCTCCCGTTGTGCACGCTGGTGTTGGTGGTGCTCGCTCCGCCTGTCGCGCTCGCCGCCCTCCCGGCCAAGCCAAGAGCGGTGCTGGTGGACACTGGTGGTGGTGGTGGTGGTGCGTGCACGCTGCTGGTGCTATGTAACACCCTCAGTGTTACCGCGAGTAACTTGCACCAAATCATGTCTTATTTATGTGTTTTTAGCATGTGCCAAGTTCGTGGAATCATGTTAGTAATTTGTAATAGCCAATGAAAAGGTTAAATGGAAGTTGACGTTTTAGCCGTGCTTTTGCGCTTAGGGTCCGAACACTCTTTTGAGTGAATCCGAATTGAGCTTTGCTAGTGCTAGCGAAGGTGGTCTCTTATCGCATGTAATGTCACTTAAGGTTCAAAACGAGTTTTTATCGAACAAATCGTTATAGAACCTAGATGTGGCACTCTAATAAAAATCGAAGTACAAACTTTGTTCATGGCAGTGCAACGAGTGTATTAGCATAATAAGAATGTTAGCTCATGTTTTTATTAGCTTGGAAATCGAAGTTAAAACCAAACTATGACAAGAGCAGTGAGCTTAGGAACAGTTTGACAACCTCGTGTTCGTGAGCTTTTCCTGCTAAACGTGTTGCCAGCGTAGTCGTGTTTCGACTCCTAGGGATAGCCCTTGGTGCCCTCTTGGCCGTTGTCCAGTTGGGGGAGCCGATTTTTCGCCAGGTTAGTTGTTGTTTGGGCTTTAAAATTCATGCACGCATCCTGTCAGCGTCTGCTGCCCTCTCTGTGCGCGGTCACCGCACAGGGCACGACGCGTCGTGGCTGCCTGGCCGGCACGTCGCGTTGTCGGCAGGGTCCCGCGTTGCTTGGCCGTAGTCAGCCGCGGCGCACCGTTGACCTCTTGCTCCGGACAGCTGCAGCCGCTGCCCCCCCCTTGGCCGCTTGCTCCGCTACGCGTCACGGTCACCCTGCGCGGGCAGTCGCGTTGTGGCATGGTCACATCCCCACGTCGCGCTCGCCCACGCCTCGCTGCCGTACCCCCCCCTCGCGCGTGTTGTGTCGCGGCGTGTTGCGTGCGTGGGGCGCCTGCGGCTTGTCCGCCCTGCGCTGTAGGCAACGTTAGCGCCGGCGGGTCTTCTCCCTTTTCCGCGTGCTGTCACCATGCCGGGGACCTGCTGCTTCGTTTCGTCCGCGAGCGGCCACCATTTTTCAATTCACCTCGAGCACTGCCAGCCGACCAACCTCGCCGCACCTCTTAGCTTGGCCCCTCGTGCTCCAATTTGGAGTTTCCCCATTCCGCCTAGCCTTAAGTCCGCTCGCCCGTCCTTCACGGCAGCCATCTCCGTTCGCCTCGAACTTCTAATTGGTCACGCAGATAGCTTCGCCACCACCACCGCCCTACCCTGCGCACCACCGCGGGGCCCTCACCGCCCTTTCGGCGCTGCAGGCGTGTCCGCGCCGCCGCGGAGCGCCGCCACACCCTCGGGTCGTTCGTGCCGGCTCGGTGTGGGCTTTCCCCGTGTGGACCGTCGCCTCGGGGCAGTACTCCGGTGAGCCCTGGAAGCTTTTACCTTTCCCGACTGATCTCTTTGTGCCACCACTCACCGGAACATCCTCGCCGGCTCTGCAGTTTGGTCGCTGTCGTGGGGAGGCTGCGCTAGTCCACCCCCGGTCCCCCAATCACCGCCCATCGTCTCGGGTTGTCTGTCTGGTGAGTATCGGGCCTCTTTGTTTGCAGTAGAGGGGTCTCGGGTGGCCGGCGTGGCGGCTCTGTGCCGGTGGGTGCCACGCCGGACGGCGGGGAGGAGTCCGAGGACCTTCCCGTTGTGACGGAGGTAGAGTTAAGGGGGTTTCTTGAAAGATCGTTGACTCAGGGAACAGTGCGTAGGAGCATGTGTGAGTTTGGTTTAAGCGCAGGGAGGTTTTCACAAAATTGCTTGAGCGCGCGTGCGGGCTGTCTGCGTGGGCCGCCTTGTGCTCGCTTGAGTTAGCTAACTAGCTTAGTAGTTGTTGTTATTAGAGTTACCGTTGTCACCTTTTTTAAGTGTGGTATTATCATTGCATGCATGTAGATCACGAGGAGGTTGAGTACGTGGCCACGGAGGAGCAGGACTACGAGGAAGTCATCGAGGAGTACGAGGAGGAAATCTTTATATCGGAGGAGTTCCAGGAGCCGCCCGCGACTGACACCTCTGACTTTGCGTCTGCCCAAGGCAAGCCCCGGTGCATAACCCTTATTTTGCAAATCTTTATATATATTTAAATGTTGTGCATTTATGTTTTAGGAATTTTATGATACCCATATATATATATATATATATATATATATATATATATATATATATATATATATATATATATATATATATATATATATATATATATATATATATATATATATATATATATATATATATATATCCATGAGTCTTACTAGTACATGATTGCGTAGTTGCCTTGCTTAGGTTCATCGGTAGCGTGGGTAACCTGTCGTTACTCACAATAGGGGGGGTTACTCATATTATTATTACATTCTGGGTAAAATGATGGAAAGGAAATGGCGACCGAGCAGGGATGTGTTATGGGTATTGGTGGGTGTAGCAAGTTGTGTCCCGCGGCCACGGGGCATAACTGGGTTGCACTATTTCTCTGTCCGTATCAATTAAGGACCGTTCGTTGCATGGACTCTGGTCAAGTCACAGATTTATTATACCGAGCACATACTTGCTTATGGGAGTGGGAAGGCTTGTTACTCTCTTGTCATGGGCTCCGGCACTTTCCAGACCGACTAATTGGAAACGGGGATAGGTAGAGGTCTTAGCACCGTATTGAGGCCGGGCCTCAAGTACGGGAGCTAGGAGTCCAAGTTTGGACGGGGACCTGGAAACCCGTGACAGGAGGGGAACGGGTTGGTCTTGCTTGTGCCTGGGGTACAAGGGAGGCGTGTGTTTTTTAGGGTACCTAGCTGGGCACATCGATTCGCTAATCGTCATTTCTGCGTGACAGTACGGCTTGACTACGCTCTGGCATCGTAGTAAGAATTGAAAATTGAATGATGGAGAAATGGTCCTGATTTGCTCAACCCTTGCTTGATTATAACATAGGTGCTTACATAGAGTATTGGTTAATGAATAAAATACGACATCTAAAAGTTATGGAATTAAGGACACACTCTTAGTGCTGCTTTTCGCAAATAAGAAACCCACAAGCCATAAAGCCTATCATAATCCTTGAGAGTCAGGAAATATATTTCCTAGTCGGGTAAGTCTTGCGAGTACATTATGTACTCAGGGTTTATTTTACCCTTGTTGCAGGTGCTCCTTGAGCAGGTAGGCCTTGGGTGGAGGATTCTTCTGGTGGGCACAGATGGATTCTCATTTCATCCCGCTAGACGTTAATTTATTCCCGCTGTTAATTTATTGCACTCTGAACCTTTGGTATTGTAATAACTATTTCTGAGACTATGTGTTGTATGAAATGGATTAAGTATTGTAAGTTTGTACTCATTATTGGATCCTGGGTGTAAAATGTGGATTGTTCAAGTTCTCCCGTTGGGTGTGCTCGACAGAGTCATCTGGTTTAGCTCACTTTCAGGGCACTTAGGGTCTAGTGGAAGACAAGCACCCTGGAAGCGTGCTAAACCGGACGATTCTGCCACAGTTGGTACCGGAGCCAATAATGGGTTTGCAAGCTTAATCACCATTTTTAAAAGGCTTAAAACTTTGACCAACAAAAGATTTATGAAAATTAGGATGCGGTAAGGTCGACGTAATTCAGTATTCAGCCCTAGCAATATGGTTTACTAGGATTGTGACACTGGTTTACCTAACCATCTTCTGCAGGTACACTAACTTATGTTGCGTAAGGAAACGCTAGTTTCGGAAGTGAGTGTGCGATGTGCCAAGAGTTCTAGCGAAGTGCCGCTATATTTCTGGCTTGAGCGAACGTATAGGGCGATGCATGCATCACAAAGATAAAAACTCGGTTAATCTAAAAACCCCTTTCACGTATAATCGTAGATAGTAACAGGGTAAAATAAGAATTAAAATGAATTGCTTCAACTCTTTTGAAGGCCGTTTCTTTTCCGTTTTGCATTCTCATCTGGAAGGTGCCCCTAATGGTTGGTTCTTATCTGTTATAGATGAACCTGAGGTCCGGTCGTGGGGCAGTTGGGTCCGATCATGGGAGTACCAGCGCTAGAGCCAGTCGTGACCTGGAGGGCCAGGGCGAGAATGGTCGCGAGAATGCCAACGGGGAGAGTCACGATGCCCCACGCTTGGCCCCTCTTCCTCCTCCACCGCCACCACCGCCTCTTATGACTCCAGCGGAGATGATGGTAGAGATGTTGGCTACTCGTCACAAGATGGCCCGTGCCCTGGAGCTGAAGGCACAGGCTGTCGGTGGCCTCGCCCGTGGGGGCTCCGGTGGCAACGGTGGGAACGAGGCCACGAGGGTGGTGCCCGTGGTCTTGAGAGGCCCTGTTCTTACCAGGACTTCTTGAAGACCAACCCACCCATGTTCACGCCGACTGCAGAGCCTCTGGACACGGAACACTGGCTTCATGTGCTGGAGGAGAAGTTTCTGCTGCTCACGGTGACCGATGAGCAGAAGGTGCGCTTCGCCACACAGTAGCTGTTGGGGTCTGGCAACGCTTGGTGGGATACCTTCAACGCCATGCAGCAGGAGGACCACCGGGTGACGTGGCAGGAGTTCATTGTCGCCTTTTGAGAGTACTTCATTCCTGTGGGTGTTCTGAATAGGAAGCTCTCAGAGTTCTTGGACCTAAAGCAGGGAAGCCTATCCGTAATGGAGTATGCCAATAAGTTCAACCATTTGGCATAGTATACTGGCACTCACGTTGATACAGATGAGAAGAAGAGGGATCGCTTCTACCGTGGCCTCTCTTGCATCCTACAGAAAGGAGCTGTACACTGGGAACTATCAGACTTTTGGGACCCTAATGAATGCTGCCATTGCTATGGAAGGATTGCAGCGCGACTCTCAGGCTGAGTGGAAGCGCAAGCAGGGGATTTCTGGGTCTTCTAGTCACCCGTAGGCGCAGAAGATGCAGGTTGTCAAGAGGATGTCCTACCATTCCCCTGTTGGACAGCCATCTCGGTAGCCTCAGCAGGCTCGTTAGGCACCGTCGACTCTGTACTGTGCACCTACCCAGCAGGTGCAACAGCCACAGGGACATCAGTTTCCACCTCGCTAGGGGCAGATGGTCAAGTCTACTAGCTGTTTCAAGTGTGGCAAGGAGGGCCACTTTGCTCGGGAGTGTCTTGAGAACCGGCCAGCTCAGTCGTCTCAGCCGTCCACCAACTCTCACCTAATCAAGAGGACGATTATCAAGAAGAAAGTTCTGGTGAGCTGTTCGGGGCAAGTGAACTACATGGAGGTTGAGGAGATATTACAGGATCAACCGGTGATGGCTGGTATGTTCACCATCAACTCTCATCTAGCACTTGTGTTATTTGATTCTGGAGCATCGCATTCATTTATGAGCTTGGGGTTTGTGGAAAGGCATAATCTACCTATTATGGCCATCCCTAAGGCCTATAGAATCAGCACTCTAGGTGCGAAGATGTTTATCAACACCCGGACGGATACTGTCAGTCTAGTGCTAGCCACTCACAGTTATCGTCTCTAGTTCATGTTGCTACCCGGGCATGGCATTGATGCAATACTGGGCATGAACTGGCTGAAGGTTTATGGGGTAGTTTTGGACCTCAAGCGGAGAGTGGTTGAGTTGCGACTTCCTGCATCCGAGGATAGGATGTATCTCCTTATTCCTTCGGATCCCACTTCACCAGTTGCTGCACATGTGGAAGTCTCTTCTGATCTTACCTCTATTCCAGTGGTCAGTGAGTTTTCCGAATGCTTTTCCTAAGGATTTGCCTGGGTTACCACCGGATAGAGATGTGGAGTTTACTATTGAGTTAGAGCCTGACACTGCTCCTATTTCTCGGCGTCCCTACCGTATGGCCCCAAAGGAGTTAGCTGAAATGAAGAAACAGTTAGAAGATTTGTTGGGCAAAGAGTTCATCCGTCCTAGTTCTTCACCTTGGGGTTATCCTGCCATTTTTGTGAAGAAAAAGGATGGTACTCTTTGCATGTGTGTGGATTACCATCCTCTCAATGCGGTAACCATTAAGAATAAGTACCCTTTGCTTCGTATTGATGCTTTGTTTGATCAGTTGGCTAGGGCAAAGGTGTTCTCAAAAATTAATCTTCGATTGGGCTATCACCAGATAAAGATTCGGCCACAAGATATACCCAAGACTGCCTTTTCTACTAGGTATGGGTTGTATAAGTACCTACTCATGTCTTTCAGCCTCACAAATGCTCCTGCATTTTTCATATACCTCATGAATTCCGTCTTTATGATAGAGCTGGAAAAGTTTGTAGTGGTCTTCATTGATGACATCTTGATATATTCCAAGAATGAAGAAGAGCATGCACAACATATCCACATCGTCCTGACCCAATTGCGATAGCACAAGCTGTAGGCTAAGTTCAGCAAGTGCGAGTTTTGGTTGGATCGAGTTCAGTTCTTGGGACATGTTTTGACCCCTAAGGGTGTGTCTGTAGATCCTAGAAAGGTTCAGGATGTGTTGAGTTGGAAGTCTCCTACTTCAGTGCATCAGATCCGGCAGTTTCTGGGTCTTGTCGGGTACTACCGGCGTTTTATTCCGGATTTCTCCAAAATAGCTCACCCCATGACCAAGCTACTTTAGAAGGATGCAAAGTTTGTATGGAGTCTGGCTTGTGAAGAAGCTTTTCAAGCATTGAAGAAGTTTCTTACCTCTGCTCCTGTTCTTGCTCAACCGGATATTGAGAAGCCTTTTGATGTTTATTGTGATGCCTCCAGGACTGGGCTAGGGTGCGTGCTTATGCAAGATGGGCGTGTGATAGCATATGCTTCGTGCCAACTGAAGAAGCACGAGGTGAATTACCTAACCCATGATTTAGAGCTAGCTGTAGTGGTGCACGCTCTAAAAATTTGGAGACATTACTTGTTGGGGAATAAAGTGCATATTTTTACGGACCATAAGAGCCTTAGATATATTTTCACCCAACCCGAGTTGAATCTGAGGCAAAGGAGATGGCTTGAGTTGATTAAAGATTACAACTTAGAGGTCCATTATCATCCAGGAAAAGCTAATGTGGTGGCTGATGCTTTGAGCCGTAAGTCACATGTGCGTGATGAAGGGTCCTTGCCTCTCTCTCACTCTGCAGTGTTAGCACAGATTGCTTTAGTCTCAGAATTACTCGAGCAAATTATTACGGAGCAAAGATATGATGACTTGGAGATTCCCCACATCAAAAAGTTGATGGCTGAAGGGCCGCACTTCAGCATTGATGAGCAAGGTGTGGTAAAGTACAAGAACTGGTTAGTGGTTCCCGGTGAAAGGTCCTTGTTTGGTTTTGGTAATTGAGTGACAACTTAGGTGGACTAATATGTGGTTATGTGAGATACACAGGAGATTAGTCCACATGTGATGGTGTCATGAAGGAGCTCATTGCATATGAGACATGACATGGAGTCATGTGACCAAGGTGGAGAAGATCAAGATGAGGCTTGGCTTGATGGACCGGTTGCTAGGGTGAAGGGCAAGTTGTGTGATGGCTTGGCGCCGAAGGACCGAGGCAACGGTGAAGAGCAAGTGAGGTCAAGATCGATGAACCAATATGGTCACGTGATGATATGAAGTGGATCATATCATTTGGTGATTGGTTGGTGCATGTGTTGCATCAACGTCAGAGGAGATGGAGTGGAATGCGCAAGGCAAAGGTATAACCTAGGGCATTTCCATTTTACCGGTCATAGGTGTGTAGAGAAGTTTATGACCGGATTTAGGATAGATGGCCGTACTATCAAGAGGGGCAAACTTGTTTGCATATCGGTCATCTAGTGCCACTCGTGTGATCTAACTATGCATCGTTGCTAGGATGGAGTGGCGTGGCAAGTTGAGTGGTTAACTCCTTCGGTAAAATGATTATGAAAATGCTAACACACGTGCACAAAGTGGTGAACACTTGTTGGTGTTGGCACATTTACAAAGGCGATGGAGTTTAAGCGGTAGAGAGGGGTTTGGGTTCCTCTCTCCCTCCCGCCAAGCTTGCGAGGCGGGATTCGGCGCTTTTTGGAGAAGTGAAATGCCTATTTTCTATTGTGCCGGAAGTCGGAAAAGAAACGGAGGCGAACGGAGGTCACAGAGGTGACCGGACGCTGCACCGGACGCGGTCATGGTATGACCGGATGCGTCTGGTCAGTACAGCGCAGACGCGGGTGTTAGGGTTTGTAACCGGCGCGTCCGGTCACTCGCGGGACCAGCGCGTCTGGTCTTACGCCCAGAAGGAACTGAGGTTCGCAGAGGACGATCAGACGCGGGGCGCGTCCGGTCACACATGATCGGACGCGTCCGATCGTTGAAGGAGCTTACTGGACTCTAACCGGACGCGGGCACTGTCGCGTCTGGTCATCGCAAGGAGCGCGTCCGGTCGTTGCGTCGCGGGCGCGTGGGTCAGTACGATCGGCGCGTCCGGTCGTTCGACAGGCGCGTCCGGTCATCGGGACCGGTGCGTCCGGTCGTTATGAGAAGCGCGTCCGGTCATAGGGTTTGACCGTTGGCGCAGTGACCGTTGGAGAATCGGACGCGGCTGAGCGCGTCCGGTCAGTTACGACCGGCGCGTCCGGTCGTCCCGAAATCTGCCCAGTGAAGGGGTAACGGCTCTATTTGACCGTGGGGTTATAAATAGATGCCTTGGCCGGTCTTGGCCGGCAGCTGTGTACACTATAGTCTTTGTGACTTGTGTGGTAGTGCTTGGGAGCCCTCTAACTCACTCATACTTGATAGTGTTCATCGGATCGAGTGAGAGAGCGATTCTAGTGCGTTGCTTTGAGAGATTGCATCGTGTGGCACTAGGTGATCGTGTTGCAAGCCGGTGGTGCTTGTTACTCTTGGAGGTTGCCACCTCCTAGACGGCTTGGTGGCTCGTGGCTCCGTCGAAGCTCGCAAGAAGATTGTGCGAGGCTCCGGAGAAGCTTTGTGAGGGGGATTGTGCTCACCCCGTGGGGATCGCGAAGAGCAACTCTAGTTGAGCATGTCATTGAGCTACCACACTTTATGGTGGGTTCTTGCGGTGCCTTTTGAGAGGCTCGGTGTGTGACCGATTAGCCGCCGAACCACGAAGTGTTGGTCGACACAACGGGGACGTAGCTTGGTGGCAACCAAGTGAACCTCGAGAGAAAATCACCGTGTCAACATTGTCTACTCTTCTCGGTTGTTTGCTTTCGTACAACACAAGCTTGTATTTACTTTCATATATACTTGTGCTTGTGTAGTTGCTCTTATTCTAGTTGTGCTTGTGTAGCTTGCTAGTTGTCTTCTTGCTTGTGTAGCTAGAAGCTTCCCTTTGCGTGACTAATTTGGTTTGTGTAACCTTGTTAGTCACATTGCTTAGTTTGTGTAGCTAAGTGTTTTGCGCTCTCTAATTTGGCATTAGTTGCCTTGTTATTGAGCTTTGCTAGCAAGCTTAAGCTTTGTGCTTTTGCTTCACTAGTTGTGTAGGAGCTCCCTCGTTTGGCAAAGTACTAGTGCATAGGTTTATGTGACCTTGCTCTAGAATTGATTAGGTGAGCTCTTGGTAAGCTTAGCACCTTAGTTGCTTAATTAGGATCTTTGCAAGGTGCTAGAGAACTTAGATAGAGGGGTGTAGTCTTGGCTAGACCGATAAGTTTAATTCCGCATTTATTTTGGTTAGCCTACGCGTTTAAGTTTTAGAAAGGACTATTCACCCCCCCTCTAGTCCGCCATCTCGACCCTTCAAGTGGTATCAGAGCTGGGTCTCTCATTTGCGGTCTTCACCGACCCGAGAGGATGGCGGCTTATGGGCTAGATGATTGTGTGGAACATATTTTTGATGGCACTCACTATGCACGGTGGAAAAATCACATGCTTGGTCATTTTCGTGCTCTTGGCCCTAAGTTTTGGTGGATCATAGTTGTTGGCTTTTCTCATGACTTGGATGGGTGTGGTAACCGTACCCAAGCTCAAAAAGATTGCCGAACACTTGATGCACAAGCTAAGTTTTATCTAATCAAAGCTTTAAATGATGAGATTTTTGACAAGGTGAGGGGTCTCTCAAGTGCACATAGCATGTGGACGACGCTCAAGCATCACTATTGTGGCTCCTCAATTTGGGATGATGGAAAATTCAAGAAAGATGATCACATAGTGATGGAGGTACATGAGGATGTTGAGCATGACCACAACGAGGTGATTGTGGAGGATTGCTCCACCTCAATGTCAAGTGATGATGATGATGATCATGCCACAAGATCACTTGACAAGAATGATGATAATGCCACAAGTGATGCAAGCAATGATTCTACTCTATGCACACTTGATGGTGAAGATGATGGCTATGAGAGTGATGCTTCAACAAGCTCATCAATATCATCACATGGTAACACTAAGATACATGTTGGTGGTTTTGTTGTTAATTGTGATGATCTAAATTTTGAGCTTCTTTATAAACTCTCAAGAGCCTTAAAAAGAGAAATGGAAAAAGCAAGTAAATTGGAAAAGGAAAACTCTTTTCTAAAGACCACATGTGAACAACAAAAGCATCTATTTTATGTTACTACTTGTTCACATGAGGAGCTAAAATTGACTCATGAGGAACTTAGTGTTGCTCATGATAACTTGGTACAAGAACATGCCTTACTCACTAAGAAGCTTTCTAATGAAGAAACCAAATCTAGTGAGAGCTCATCATTTGGGTCAAATGATCAATCACATATTACTAACCCTTGTGATGTAGGCAAGAAGCATGTATCCACCTCTTATGATGATTTATTAGATATGCCATGTTCTTCACAATTAGATGCTTGTTCTACTTCTATGTCTTGTGAGACTAACCTTTTGAAGGAGAACAATGAGCTCAAAAGTGAAGTGAAGAATTTGAGCAACAAGTTGGAGAGGTGCTACAACTCTAAAATCGCCATTGAGCATATCATGACCAATCAAAGAAGATATGGTGATAAGAGTGGTATTGGCTACAACAAGAGCAAGGGCAAGATTATGAAGAAGCAAGATGCAAAGAAGCTATCCCAACTCATGTGCTACCAATGCCATGAAGTGGGACATATTGCCAAGTGTTGCCCTACCAAGAAGTCTCAAGTTGAGCCAAAAGCAAAGCCCCAAGCTAAAGTCAAGATCAATCACGAAGATGTTAGTGACTTGATGACAAAGAAGAAGAAAACAAGAAGGGGTGGAAGAGCAAGACATCCAATGCAAATTCAAGATGTCAAGATGATGAGCAAGAATCAAGATGAGAAGAAAATACATGCTCACATCAAGTGCTTCAAATGTGGAGATAAGGGACACTTCACCTCGGGGTGTCCTACCAAGCTTGAGAAGAAGGCTCAAGCAACTCGTGAGAGGCAAGGCAATGAGAAGCAACATATGAGCAAGGAAGAAAAGGCTCAATCTAAGAGAAGTTGTTACTCATGCCGGAAAAGGGGACACATGGCACATTCATGTCCCCTAGGTGAGAATTCTAAGCCTAGTTCAATTGATGATACTAATATGCTTAGAAAGGATGGCAATGGTACCTCATTGGTTGGAATTGCAAAACATCCCGCTAACCATACTAAGGCTTTGCCTAAGTATGTTGCTCCTAATTTGAGAGGACCCAAACTAGTTTGGGTACCATCGAAGAGTGGATGATTGTTTATAGGTACCATCGGCATTGGAGGCTTGATTCAAATGGTTTCATTTTGTTCATTATATATTGAGTCAAGTTATGAAGCTCAATGCATATCCAATCCTAATGCCAAGTCAAAATGAGTGAAGTCCAAAGTACTACAACATACAAGTGCAATAATCAAAGTTGTGGTGATTTGGAATCATATTTGATGGCTTGAAAATATTCAAGTTGAAAGCTTGCTATGAATAATCATGAGCTAACCAAGGTATATCTCTTGTTGATTATTTCATTTGGGTGCATATGAGTTGATTGAATTGGATATATATGCAATGTTGCTTGCTATGAGATGTTTGAATGGATTAAAAGCTTAGTAATCAAGTTTGGATTGGTTTGTGTTGAATAAATTCATGAGATGATATTTAGTAAGTGGATTGAATGGATATATGTCTTGTGAAAGTATTCAAACAAGTTAGTTTTAAGTTTGATTCATATTTGATGAAGAATAGCTCATGTATTGAAATCTGTCCTACATTAAAAATCTGAGCTAGCAGTGATCTTAGCCATGTTTGAGTGATCAAATCTATTTGGATTGGCTTGAAATTTGGTATACATGCTCTACACTTATGAAAGAAGATGCTGTAGAAATTTCATGAGAAGTGGATAAGAGATGCTTCGGTTTTGGAGTGCATCTTGTCAGCTATAGTGCAGCAGTTTTCAGCATATAGCAGTGGTGGAAGATTTGAAATCTAGTAGCAATCTAGAAGTCAAAAGAAGTTCAAATTTTTACAGTTGCTATATGACTTAGTGAAGCACATCTCCACCAAATTTTATGGCATTTGGATCTGTACATTGGGAGATATGAATTATTCTTTGAAGGATACAGAATCTGCCAGAAAAGTGAAAATCATTGGATTAATCTAGAGTCACTTTTAATTGAAAGGTCCTCAAGTTGGAAACATGCTTACAAGTGGTTGAGGTACCTAAGTTTGGTTTTGTATTGATCTAGAAGCATGAAAAGCAATGAGTATAAGAACATTTGATTGTGGAATGTACTTGGTATACATGTTTAGTACTCAAATTTGAAGATCAAGATCAAACTTAAGATGAAGATGAAGTTTAAGTTCTAGTGATAATTGGAGATCATTTGGTAGAAAGAAAAGGACTTAAACAAGTAGAAAGAGTTGGACTCAAATGAAGATTTAACGATTATTCATCAAGATTGAGTTCATCATTTGGTTCAATCAAACTATATCATTTTAAGTGAGTATCAAGAGTGGTTCTTTGGAGAAAGGTCACTTCTCTCTAGTGAGGGGCTTGCCGCCGTGTGTAGGTGAAACCAAGTTTGGGACTTGGAAGGCTAACATGGAAGTGGTGATCCGAGGAACTTGTGATGCTTAGTTGAAACAATCAAAAGGGTTGATCAAGAAAAGCAAGCAACACCCAAAAGAGAGCTAGTAATATATTTCAAGTGGTATTCTAAGTAGTTCTCTCATGCAAGCATCGATCAAAAAGATGAAACAAGCCAACCACAACTCAAGAGATAGTGCACTTGATCATAAGTGGTTTTTATTTCATATGGGTGAAGAATGGATTTATCTATGATGATTGGTCTTCACCAAGTTTATAAATTGGACTTCACATTGCTATTGGAGTAATGAATTGGAATCTATGTGACTATCCTCAACTCCAACATAGCAAAGGTATCATTGCAATGTGCATGATCATTTCATCCCTTACTAGCATGTGGTTAGTGCATATAGTATATGCTTATTAGGATCATGCATGACAAATGAAAATTTTAGATTCATTGCCTACCACTATTGCTTGAATGGTTAATTGACCTAGTGGTATAAGTATGAATTTGTTCATGAGCTAGTGAACCCAAATACTTGATCTAGTTTGGATTGCTAACAAGTGACAAGTACAACATTGGCAAGATAACCCTTAGCATGAGGTGTGAAGAAGCTTGTCATTGGATCAAATCGAACTTAGAATCTTAGGAAAATCAATATAGTTCAAGTCATACAAGAAGCTCATGACAATGATAAGAGTACAAGCACAAGACAACAATGAAAATGGATATCTAGTTTGCTTCAAGTGTTATCTAGACTCATTTGATTTCTCACATGGTATTCACAAGTGGTGTCTAGATCAACTTACAAGTGATATCTTACAAGTGGTACTCATAAAGATAGAAAATGTTCAAGAAGTGAATATTATTGCCAAATCCTTCAAAGTGAATCCATACAAGAAAATTCTTTCAAATGGTATCACATTTCTACTCATGGTAGCTTCACGTGGTATCATTCATGCAAGACGATGGTTTCACAAGTGATCCTCAACCTTAAGTGATCAAATCAAGAAATGCTACCCTCATCTCCAAGTGGTATCTCAAGTGAATGACACATGCTATGACATAGGGGGAGGAGCCCCACCGATTGGTATCAAGGTCAAAGATCCTATGTGGTATCTCAAGAGCAACCATAAAGTTTGTCATTCCAACATATGTTGTAATGTCCATAAAAAATGCAATATTCAAGTCTCAACCATCTACCCCAATACAAGCCTTTGTATCAATTGAGAAGAACACCTTTTATGGAAATTGATGACAAAGGGGGAGAAGTTGGACAAACATATGAAAGCTTTTTGAGCTTTGGGGAGAGATTGGAAAGATTGGACATGAAGCTTTTTGAGCTTTGGGGAGAGATTGGAAAGATTGGACATGAACATGGACAAAGAGGGAGTAACATTGAAGAATGTAAGGGGATCAAATATTCTTGGACAAAGAAAGCACACAAGTAGGGGGAGCAAGCTCGTGAACTTTGATTGATTACATTTGATATGTGCATAATTCATGTGCTTGCTTGCATTGCATAAGTTCTTAAATTCAAAATGCATGCTTGTATGGTGTATGCTAGTTATAGAACTTGAATGATGATTTGATAACTAGCATGCATAGGATGTTAGCTAGACTTATGATTATCATGCAAAAACTAGAACCTTGCTTATAATGTTGATCTCACGGGGTTTCTAGTGTTTTTGATGTCTAGCTACTCATGATGCTAAGGATGATGGCAAACTTGTGATTTTCAAATGGTATCAAGCTACTAATTGGTAGCGAGCTACAAAGGTTTATTCTATACACCTTAGCATCACTTAGTAGTGCTAACCCTCCCACAAATTTCATATTTATACATATGGGCAAGCTTGAAACCAAACCATTTGAGCACATATGTAGGGGGAGTTATCACTACCAAGTCGTATTTTATGGTGCTTATCCAAATCTTAACATAGAGCTTAAAAGTTGGATAAGTAACATTAAATCCAAAACAAGTTAGCAATTTACACTTGTGTGAAGTGCTAGCTTGAAAAAGCATAATTTACATATCTTTGTAGAGTTGTCATCAATTACCAAAAAGGGGGAGATTGAAAGGTCCTTGTTTGGTTTTGGTAATTGAGTGACAACTTAGGTGGACTAATATGTGGTTATGTGAGATACATAGGAGATTAGTCCACATGTGATGGTGTCATGAAGGAGCTCATTGCATATGAGACATGACATGGAGTCATGTGACCAAGGTGGAGAAGATCAAGATGAGGCTTGGCTTGATGGACCGGTTGCTAGGGTGAAGGGCAAGTTGTGTGATGGCTTGGCGCCGAAGGACCGAGGCAACGGTGAAGAGCAAGTGAGGTCAAGATCAATGAACCAATACGGTCACGTGATGATATGAAGTGGATCATATCATTTGGTGATTGGTTGGTGCATGTGTTGCATCAACGTCGGAGGAGATGGAGTGGAATGCGCAAGGCAAAGGTATAACCTAGGGCATTTCCATTTCACCGGTCATAGGTGTGTAGAGAAGTTTATGACCGGATTTAGGATAGATGGCCGTACTATCAAGAGGGGCAAACTTGTTTGCATATCGGTCATCTAGTGCCACTCGTGTGATCTAACTATGCATCGTTGCTAGGATGGAGTGGCGTGGCAAGTTGAGTGGTTAACTCCTTTGGTAAAATGATTATGAAAATGCTAACACACGTGCACAAAGTGGTGAACACTTGTTGGTGTTGGCACATTTACGAAGGCGATGGAGTTTAAGCGGTAGAGAGGGGTTTGGGTTCCTCTCTCCCTCCCGCCAAGCTTGCGAGGCGGGATTCGGCGCTTTTTGGAGAAGTGAAATGCCTATTTTCTATTGCGCCGGAAGTCGGAAAAGAAACGGAGGCGAACGGAGGTCACAGAGGTGACCAGACGCTGTACCGGACGCGGTCATGGTATGACCGGACGCGTCTGGTCAGTACAGCGCAGACGCGGGTGTTAGGGTTTGTAACCGGCGCGTCCGGTCACTCGCGGGACCAGCGCGTCCGGTCTTGCGCTCAGAAGGAACTGAGGTTCGCAGAGGACGATCAGACGCGGGGCGCGTCTGGTCACACATGATCGGACGCGTCCGATCGTTGAAGGAGCTTACTGGACTCTAACTGGACGCGGGCACTGTCGCGTCCGGTCATCGCAAGGAGCGCGTTCGGTCGTTGCGTCGCGGGCGCATGGGTCAGTGCGATCGGCGCGTCCGGTCGTTCGACAGGCTCGTCCGGTCATCGGGACCGGCGCGTCCGGTCGTTATGAGAAGCGCGTCCGGTCATAGGGTTTGACCGTTGGCGCATTGACCGTTGGAGAATCGGACGCGGCTGAGCGCGTCCGGTCAGTTACGACCGGCGCGTCCGGTCGTCCCGAAATCTGCCCAGTGAAGGGGTAACGGCTCTATTTGACCGTGGGGTTATAAATAGATGCCTTGGCCGGTATTGGCCGGCAGCTGTGTACACTATAGTCTTTGTGACTTGTGTGGTAGTGCTTGGGAGCCCTCTAACTCACTCATACTTGATAGTGTTCATCGGATCGAGTGAGAGAGCGATTCTAGTGCGTTGCTTTGAGAGATTGCATCGTGTGGCACTAGGTGATCGTGTTGCAAGCCGGTGGTGCTTGTTACTCTTGGAGGTTGCCACCTCCTAGACGGCTTGGTGGCTCGTGGCTCCGTCGAAGCTCGCAAGAAGATTGTGCGAGGCTCCGGAGAAGCTTTGTGAGGGGGATTGTGCTCACCCCGCGGGGATCGCGAAGAGCAACTCTAGTTGAGCGTGTCATTGAGCTACCACACTTTATGGTGGGTTCTTGCGGTGCCTTTTGAGAGGCTCGGTGTGTGACCGATTAGCCGCCGAACCACGAAGTGTTGGTCAACACAACGGGGACGTAGCTTGGTGGCAACCAAGTGAACCTCGGGAGAAAATCACCGTGTCAACATTGTCTACTCTTCTCGGTGGTTTGCTTTCGTACAACACAAGCTTGTATTTACTTTCATATATACTTGTGCTTGTGTAGTTGCTCTTGTTCTAGTTGTGCTTGTGTAGCTTGCTAGTTGTCTTCTTGCTTGTGTAGCTAGAAGCTTCCCTTTGCATGACTAATTTGGTTTGTGTAACCTTGTTAGTCATATTGCTTAGTTTGTGTAGCTAAGTGTTTTGCGCTCTCTAATTTGGCATTAGTTGCCTTGTTATTGAGCTTTGCTAGCAAGCTTAAGCTTTGTGCTTTTGCTTCACTAGTTGTGTAGGAGCTCCCTCGTTTGGCAAAGTACTAGTGCATAGGTTTGTGTGACCTTGCTCTAGAATTGATTAGGTGAGCTCTTGGTAAGCTTAGCACCTTAGTTGCTTAATTAGGATCTTTGCAAGGTGCTAGAGAACTTAGATAGAGGGGTGTAGTCTTGGCTAGACCGATAAGTTTAATTCCGCATTTATTTTGGTTAGCCTACGCGTTTAAGTTTTAGAAAGGACTATTCACCCCCCCCTCTAGTCCGCCATCTCGACCCTTCACCCAGGAATGAGGAGCTTAGAAGGAAGATTCTGGATGAAGCTCACCAATCCAAGTTATCTATTCACCCGGGAAGTAACAAGATGTACCATGATTTGCGCCAGTTGTATTGGTGGTCAAACATGAAGCAGGATATCACCGGGTATATTGCCGAGTGTGATATTTGTGGGAGAGTTAAGGCAGACCATCTACGGAGGCCGGGTTTTCTGCAGCCTTTGCCTATTCCAGTCTGGAAATGGGAGGATATTTCCATGGATTTCATTACCGGATTGCCCCGCACAGCTGAAAGTCCTATGTTTGGTGTTGGTAATTAGTGACAATGCCTAAGTACTAATCCTATGCTTAAGTTGTATGTAGCATATGAGGATTAGTACATTCCAAGGTTGGTGGCAAGATGGACATGGTGATCATGATGGCCACACTTGGATTTGGACGCAACCCTATGTGATCAAGGCAAAGGTATATGCTTAAGGGTTGTGTTTTAGTAACCAAGACACCTAGTGGGTGTGATTACATTATAGTATAGATAGCCGTACTATAAAGAGGGGAATGACGCGGCTATTGAACTCCTAAGTGCCTCTAGGTGTGCATTTCATAATCACATGCATTTGGATAGAACTAATATCGCCTCGAAAAATGATTGTGAAAATGCTAACACACTCACACTTGACGAGATCACTTGGTGGTGTTAGCATGTTTGCGAAGGCGGTGGAGTTTGAGCGGTAGAGAGGGTTTGGGGTCCTCTCTCCCTCTCGCCGAGCTTGCGAGGCGGGGTTCAGGCGTTTTCGAGGAGTTGAAACGACTATTTTCCACTACGCTGGAAGTCGGAAAAGAAACAGAGGCGAACGGAGGTCACAGAGGTGACCGGACGCTGGACCAGACGCGGTCTCTGTTTGACCGGACATGTCCGGTCAGTGTTCAACGTCTGCGCGTGTTTCCGTTTTTGATCGAACGTGGTGGCACGTCCGGTCACTGTCGACCGGACGCGTCCGATCATTCAGGGAGCTTACTGGACTCCAACCGAACGTTGGCACTGTGGCGTCCGATCAGTTCTGCGGTGCATCCGGTCGTTGTTTCGTTGTACGCAGTCTCTGCTTGACCAGCGCGTCCGGTCCATTATGGGACCAGCGCGTCCGGTCGTTCCCAGCGCGTCCAGTCCTCGCAATGAGCGCGTCCGGTCGGTGCTTCGTGGCTTAGCCGTTGTGCGATCGGCGCGTCCGGTCAGTTTGACCAGCGCGTCCGGTCAGCGCGACTACGGCTGTTTCAAGTTTCTAACGGCTATATTCGAAGGGGTACGTCTATAAATACTCGTTGGCCAGCTCAAGGCTCAATCTCTTGAACATTTGACATACTTGTGAGCACTTTGAGCTAAGCAACTCCCCTCCCACTCATCTCTCTTGCTTCTTTTCATATTCGAAGTGAGATTGAGTGATCCAAGTGCATTTGCATTGTGAGATTGCATCTAGTTGGCACTTGGTGGTTGATTTGCTGCGGGATTTTTATTTCTCTTGGTGGTTGCCGCCACCTAGATGGCTTGGAGCAGCTTGGAGGCGTTGGCAAGAGTTAGTGATTGTTCTTGGCCACCTCCGGTGATTGTGAGAGGTTTGTGCCTACCTCAGCGAAGCACCAAAGGCAACATTAGTAAATTGCTCGTGTCATTGCAACCTTTTTGCCATTTGGTATGTTCTTGTGGCGCCTTTTTAGAGGCTCAGTGTGTGACCGATTAGCCACCGAACCACGTGGTGAAGAGGGACACAACGGGGACTAGCGTGCCGGCAAGCACGTGAACCTCAGGATAAATCTTGTGTCATCACTTTCATATTGTGATTGATTGATACCGGTGTTCGGTTGTCTTAGTATTCATTGTTGATCATATTGGTTGGCTTAATACTTCGCCCCTCGGTGAAACCCTCCTAACTCAACTCCGCTTTACCTTCTTAGTTATCTTTGCTAGCTAGTTAGCTTTGCTAGAGTAGCTTCTTTATGTAGCTTGCTAGTTGTAGTTGTAGTTACCTTCTCGGTTTGACTTGTGTGGTTGAGTGCAAATATATTATAATTGTGAATTGGTTAGGTGGCTTGCAAACACCCCATAGGCTAAGCAAAACTCGCATCTCGCTATTTGTTATATTGATAAACTTGTTTAGCTTGTCTTTGTAGAAAATTTTAAAAGGCTATTCACCCTTCCCTCTAGCCATCAAGACCTTTCAAGTGGTATCAGAGCCGTGGTCACCGTTTGCAAGGCTTAACAACCTCGATGCAAGATGGCTCAAGTTATGTTCAATCATGTTAATGGTAAGCCTCTATTCTTTGATGGTGTCTCTTCCTTTGATCATTGGAAAAGGAAGATAAAGCAATACCTAGGCAATATACATGAGAAGGTTTGGGATGTGACCAAAGAGGGATACATCATTCTTGATGAGGAAAACCTCACTCCCAATGACCGCATCAACAAATAATGCAACACGACGGCACTTCACACAATCTACCGTGCCATTGATGACAAAGTATTTGAGCAAATCAAGGATCTTGAAAAGGTAAATGAGCTTTGGATAAGGCTTGAAGAAACATATGAAGGCACTTGAATGGTAAAAAGTGCCAAACTATATATGCTCAAGGACAAGTTCTCCACTTTCAAGATGAAGGATGATGAATCCATCCCGGAGATGTTCTATAGGCTCCAAGTCATTGTCAATGATCTCAAGGGGCTTGGGGAGAAGGTTGAGGACAAGGACTTCTCACACAAGTTCTTTATGTGCTTACCCAAGAAGTTTGTCACCTTGAGAAGAATGATCTTTAGAGAGGGATGGGACAAGGTCAAACCAACCGATGTGCTTGGAGATATAATGACTGATACCCAATACAATGATGATGAAGATGAGGTAGAAGAGAAGAAGGAGACCAAGGTCAAGCAAGAGAAGCCCATTGCATTCAAGGCTTCATCCTCTAAGGGCAAGAGCAAGGTGGAGAGCGATGATGATGATCCATTTGATGATGAGACCATGGCCCTCCTAGTGCACAAGATGGGGAGGTTCATGAAGAAAAAAGGATATGGTGTAAGAAAGAGAATGGACTTCATGAAGGCAAAGGAGGTGCTTTGCTACAATTGCAATAGCCCCGATCATGTAGTGGCAAAGTGCCCCTATGAAGACAAAAGATATCATGATAGGGAGTTGAAGTTGAAGAAGAACAAGAAGGATAAGAAGGAAAAGAAAGAGAAGAAGAGCTTCACTATCAACAAGAAGAAGAAGGGTGGTGGCTATGTGGTCACTTGGGATAGTGACAACTCTGATAGTGATGATGATGCAAGCTCTAGTGATGATGAAAGGACCACTCGACGAGCCATTGCAAGCATCGCTCTCTCCAACAAGCCATCCATCTTCAACACTATATCGACATGCCTTATGGCTAAGCCTACTAAGGTAAAATACGATGATAGTGATGATGATTCTTGTGCTAGTAATGGTTGTAGGAGTGATGATGAGGACTACTCTAAGGATGATCTATTGGGCATAATAGATCAAATGAGCAAGGGCTACAAGAGGACAACCAAGAAATACAAAATCTTGGAACAAGAGCTCATTGCCAAGAGCAATAAAAATGATGCCTTAATGGAGGAGCTTGTTGCTCTCAAAAAGAGTAAAGAGTGCAAAGGAATTGAACAAGAGCTCAAAGCTCTTAGGAAATCCTTTGATGAGCTAGAGGCCTCTCGTGAGTGTCTAAAGGAAGACCATGAGGACCTTGAAGTTGCTCACACTAGGCTTAAGGAAGCCCACTCCACTCTACTTGAGCTCATCAAGGAAAAGGACCTCAAGTTGGAGAAGTTCATGAAGGAAGCTAAGGAAGAACAAGTGATTGTCACTTGTGATATTGGACTAACATGTGATATTATTGATGATTCTTTATTTGTTGGTCCTACTAATGCTTCATGTAGCTCATTATCATCCAACACAACCAACTCTATCTCTACTACTAGTGATTCATCACTTGTGGTTGAGAATGAGACTCTCAAGAGAGAGGTGGATAATCTCACCCGCGCATTAGGCAATGCCTATGGTGGGGATACCCGCTTGCTAAAATGCTTGGGTAGCCAAAGGTTCTCTCTCAACAAAGAGGGTTTAGGCTATACTCCTAAGAAGGGCAAGGCGGCCTTTGCTACTCCAAAGCCTCGCTTTGTGAAGAGCAATGATCGTTATTGCAATAGATGCAAGCAAGTTGGGCATCTAGAGATTAATTGTAATAAAATGAACAAGAACAACAACAAGTTTCATGCTAAAATGGATTGCATTCCTTTTGATTCTTGTTATGTGCTTACCAAGGGTGAGAAAGGTGTGCATGCTAGGTTTGTTGGTACACCAATTGTGGGTCCAAAGAAGAAGGCTATTTGGGTACCAAAGAACTTAGTTACTAACCTCCAAGGACCCAAGCAAGTATGGGTACATAAAAGATATTAAATTGTTTTGTAGGTAAATTACAAGGCTAGAGGAAGGCATTGGGTGCTTGATAGTGGGTGCTCTCAACATATGATCGGTGATTCAAGAATGTTCAACTCTCTCAAACCAAATGATAGTGGCATTGATAGTATCACATTTGGTGACAATAGCAAGGGTGATGTAAAGGCTCTTGGAAGGATTGCAATCTCAAATGATCATAGCATTTCCAATGTGCTCTTAGTTGAAAAGTTAAACTTCAATCTTCTCTCGGTTGCTCAATTGTATGATCTCGGTTTCAAGTGCATATTTGGTGTTGATGATGTGGAGATAGTTAGTGTTGATGGCTCCAATTTGATCTTCAAGGGTTTTAGATATGAGAATCTATACTTGGTTGATTTCAATGCTAGTGACACTCAACTTTCAACATGCTTGCTCACCAAATCAAGTATGGGTTGGTTATGGCATAGAAGACTTGGTCATGTTGGCATGAAGCAGTTGAACAAGTTAGTGAAGCATGACTTAGTTAGAGGCTTGAAGGATGTCACATTTGAGAAAGATAAGCTATGTAGTGCATGTCAAGCCAGAAAGCAAGTAGGCAACACTCATTCATTGAAAAGCATTATGAATATTTCCAAGGCATTTGAGTTGTTGCACATGGATCTATTTAGGCCAACTACATACATAAGCATTGGTGGCAACAAGTATGATTTTGTGATTGTGGATGATTTCACTAGATATACATGGGTATTCTTTCTTGTGGACAAGAGTGATGTATTTGACATATTCAAGAAGTTCATTAAGAGAGTGCAAAATGAGTTTGAGACCACAATTAAGAAAGTAAGAAGTGACAATGGAAGTGAGTTTAGAAACACAAGAGTTGATGAGCTATGTGATGAGCTTGGAATCAAACATCAATTCTTGGCTAAGTATACACCTTAATCAAATGGTCTAGTTGAGAGGAAGAATAGAACCTTAATTGATATGGCAAGATCAATGTTGAATGAGTATAATGTGAGTCATTCATTTTGGGCCGAAGCAATCAACACGGCTTGCTTCTATAGCAACCGCCTCTATTGCCACAAGTTCTTAGAGAAGACACCATATGAGATCTTAAATGGAAGAAAGCCCAACATTGCATACTTTCGGGTATTTGGTTGCAAATGCTACATCTTGAAGAAGGACACTAGATTGAGCAAGTTTGAGAAGAAATTTGATGAAGGATTCCTACTTGGTTACTCCACTACTAGCAAAGCTTATAGAGTTTGGAATTTGGCTAGTGGTTTACTTGAGGAAGTTCATGATGTTGAGTTTGATGAAACAAATGGTTCTCAAGATGAGAAAGACAACTTGGATGATGTGAGAGGAACTCAATTGACTAATGCTATGGAAGAAATGGACATTGGTGATATTAGGCCAAAGCAAGTGATTGATGTGGATGACAACAAAGATCAAGTGCTCCAAAGTCCAATTACACAAGCTAGTGGTTCTCTAATGCAAAATCAAGCTAGTACATCATCTCAAGTGCAATAAGATCAACAAGTGGCTAGTTCATCATCTCCAACTCATGATCAACATCAACATCCAAGCAATCAAGTCCAAGTGCTTCAACCAACTAACATTGCAAGAGACCATCCATTAGATTCCATCATTGGTGACATACAAAGGGGAGTTCAAATTAGATCAAGATTGGTATCTTTTTATGCTCACTCTTCTTTTGTGTCAATAGAAGAACCCAAGGACATTGATAAAGCATTGAGAGATCCAGACTGGGTAAATGCAATGCATGAAGAGCTCAACAACTTCAAGAGAAATGAAGTATGGGAATTAGTTGAAAGGCCTAAGGATCACAATATCATTAGAATAAGATGGGTCTTTCACAATAAGCAAGATCAAGATGGGATAGTAGTAAGGAACAAAGCAAGACTAGTGGCTCAAGGTTACACACAAATAGAGGATCTTGACTTTGGTGAAACATATGCCCCAGTTGCAAGATTGGAAGCAATTAGGATCTTACTTGCCTATGCTTGTGCTCATAATATCAAGCTATATCAAATGGATGTAAAGAGTGCATTTCTCAATGGGTACATTCAAGAAGAGGTGTATGTGGAGCAATCTCCCGATTTTAAAGATGACAAGACACCCAATCATGTCTACAAGTTGAGAAAAGCTTTGTATGGATTGAAGCAAGCACCTAGAGCATGGTATGAAAGATTAAGAGATTTCTTGCTATCCAAAGGATTTGTCATGGGCAAAGTGGATACTACTCTCTTCACCAAGAAGATTGGGAAAGACTTGTTTGTGTTGCAAATATATGTTGATGATATCATATTCGGTTCAACCAATCAAGATTATTGTGACGAGTTTAGAAAAATGATGGCAAAGGAATTTGAAATGTCAATAATTAGTGAACTTAGTTTCTTTCTTGGACTTCAAATCAAACAAATGAAGGAAGGAATATTTGTAAGCCAAACCAAATACATAAAGGATATGCTAAAGAAGTTTGGTATGGAAGATGCAAAAGGAATCACTACTCCAATGAGCACTAGTGGAAGCTTGGATAGTGACAAGAATGGCAACATGGTGGATCAAAAAACTATATAGATCAATGATTGGTAGCCTACTCTATGTGACGGCATTAAGGCCCGATGTAATGTTTAGTGTATGCATGTGTGCAAGATTTCAAGCCTCACCAAGAGAAAGTCATTTGAAGACAACAAAGAGAATATTGAGGTACTTAAAGCATACATAAGATGTTGGATTATGGTATCCCAAAGGTGCAAGCTTTGAGCTAGTTGGATATTCGGATTCCGACTATGTCGGTGACAAAGTGGAGAGAAAGAGCACTTCCGGGACTTGTCAATTGTTGGGAAGATCACTTATCTCATGGTCATCCAAGAAGCAAAATAGTATTGCACTATCTACCGCCGAGGCCGAATACATTGCTGCGGGTAGTTGTGCACAAATCTTATGGATGAAGGCAACATTGAAAGATTTTGGAATCAACTTCAAGAATGTGCCATTGCTATGTGACAATGAAAGTGTCGTGAAGCTAACCAACAATCCGGTTCAACATCAAAGAATAAAGCATATTGATGTTCGACATCACTTTATTAGAGATCATCAACAAAAGGGTGACATTGCTATTGAGAGTGTGGGCACCGAAGATCAATTAGCCGATCTATTCACCAAGCCACTTGATGAGAAGAAATTTCACAAGCTAAAGAATGAGTTGAACATACTTGACTTCTCCAACATGAGTTGATGCACCCCATATATGACATGCCTCTCTTTCGAGCCCCAAGGTACAATTGGTTGACATGTCATACATTCTATGCTAAGGACTTGTTTAGTGCATCTAGTCATAATTTACATGTTCTAGGCTCATTCATGAAAATCAAATGAATTTGAAGTTTATATGGTGCCACTATTGTTTCCATGACTTGTATGATCTAGTGGTAGCATATAACTTGTTTAAGTAGCTTGTGATCCTAAGTGTTTAATCTAGAAAACTTGTCTAAATATTTGCTTCAACATGGTGCATGATAACCCTTCTAGTGAGGTGTGAAGAAGCTTGCCCTTGGATCAAACCGAAGCATTTTATTTATGCAAGCAATCTAGGTTGAATCACAAACTTGATCCTCACCCCATAATTCCACATGATAATCTATCTAAAATTAGTCCCTTGTGGTCATTGGTGCCAAAGGGGGAGAAAATGTTGTTCACAAAGATAGATTCTAAAAGGGGAGAAAACCTAAAGGGGAGAATTGAAGGGGATCAACTAAAATTTTGAGCACACAAGTAAGGGGAGCAAGCTCTTAAACATGAATGTTGCATTTCCATGTGCACTTCATATGTATGATGCATAGTTATGCATTTCTTTTATCGATACATTGCTTGTGTGGTGAATTGCTAGTATAATTTGAATGATGTATTGAGGTACTAGCATGAATAGGAAGTAGTTAGATTTTTCTTGCTTCATGTTTTTCAAAGTGGTACTAGAGCCTTGCTTATAATGTTGATCTCACGAGGTTTCTAGTTATGTTTGTGCTTTTCCAAGTGGTATCTAACTACACAAGGTGCTAAGATGGTGTTTAGCGCTACTCCGATGGTATCACGCTTCAAAGGTCTATAATCTAAAACACTTAGCACCTATTGGTAGTCAATGCTCCTAATCTTTCCTATCTAACATGTATGCTTCCAAAATTCCAAACATATAGCATACATGTAGGGGGAGCCATTGCTATCAATTTGAATTCATGATCACATGTCCATAATTCTTACATATGGTAATATACTTGGACAATGTGACATGGGTTCAATCAAAATTTTATCATAATATCTTTGTGAAAGGTTTGTCACCAATTACCAATAAGGGGGAGATTGAAAGTCCTATGTTTGGTGTTGGTAATTAGTGACAATGCCTAAGTACTAATCCTATGCCTAAGTTGTATGTAGCATATAAGGATTAGTACATTCCAAGGTTGGTGGCAAGACGGACATGGTGATCATGATGGCCACACTTGGATTTGGATGCAACCCTACGTGATCAAGGCAAAGGTATATGCTTAAGGGTTGTGTTTTAGTAACCAAGACACCTAGTGGGTGTGGTTACATTATAGGATAGATAGTCGTACTATAAAGAGGGGAATGACACGACTATTGAACTCCTAAGTGCCTCTAGGTGTGCATTTCATAATCACATGCATTTGGATAGAACTAATATCGCCTCAAAAAATGATTGTGAAAATGTTAACACACTCACACTTGACGAGATCACTTGGTGGTGTTAGCATGTTTGCGAAGGCGGTGGAGTCAGGCGTTTTCGAGGAGTTGAAACGACTATTTTCCACTACGCTGGAAGTCAGAAAAGAAACGGAGACGAACGGAGGTCACAGAGGTGACCGGACGCTGGACCGGATGTGGTCTCTGTTTGACCGGACGTGTCCGGTCAGTGTTCAGCGTCTGCGCGTGTTTCTGTTTTTGATCGGACGCGGTGGCGTGTCCGGTCACTGTCGACCGGACGTGTCCGATCATTCAGGGAGCTTACTGGACTCCAATCGGACGCTGGCACTATGGCGTCCGGTCAGTTCTACAGCGCGTCCGGTCCTGTTTCATTGTACGCAGTCTCTGCTTGACCAACGCATCCGGTCTATTATGGGACCAGCGCGTTCGATCATTCCCAGCGCGTCCGGTCCTCGCAATGAGCGCGTCCGGTCGGTGCTTCGTGGCTAAGCCGTTGTGCGATCGGCGCGTCCGGTCAGTTTGACCAGCGCGTCCGGTCAGCGCGACTTCGGCTGTTTTAAGTTTCTAACGGCTATATTCGAAGGGGTACGTCTATAAATACTCGTTGGCCGACTCAAGGCTCAATCTCTTGAACATTTGACATACTTGTGAGCACTTTAAGCTAAGCAACTCCCCTCCCACTCATCTCTCTTGCTTCTTTGCATATTTGAAGTGAGATTGAGTGATCCAAGTGCATTTGCATTGTGAGATTGCATCTAGTTGGCACTTGGTGGTTGATTTGCTGTGGGATTCTTATTTCTCTTGGTGGTAGCCGCCACCTAGACGGCTTGGAGCAGCTTGGAGGCGATGGCAAGAGTTGGTGATTGTTCTTGGCCACCTCCGGTGATTGTGAGAGGTTTGTGCCTACCTCGGCGAAGCGCCAAAGGCAACATTAGTAAATTGCTCGTGTCATTGCACCTTTTTTGCCATTTGGTAGGTTCTTGTGGCACCTTTTGAGAGGCTCGGTGTGTGACCGATTAGCCACCGAACCACGTGGTGAAGAGGGACACAACGGGGACTAGCGTGCCGACAAGCACGTGAACCTCGGGATAAATCTTGTGTCATCACTTTCATATTGTGATTGATTGATCCCGGTGTTCGGTTGTCTTGGTATTCATTGTTGATCATATTGGTTGGCTCAATACTTCGCCCCTCGATGAAACCCTCCTAACTCAACTCCGCTTTACCTTCTTAGTTATCTTTGCTAGCTAGTTAGCTTTGCTAGAGTAGCTTCTTTGTGTAGCTTGCTAGTTGTAGTTGTAGTTACCTTCTTGGTTTGACTTGTGCGGTTGAGTGCAAATATACTAGAATTGTGAATTGGTTAGGTGGCTTGCAAACACCCCGTAGGCTAAGCAAAACTCGCATCTCGCTATTTGTTATATTGATAAACTTGTTTAGCTTGTCTTTGTAGAAAATTTTAAAAGGCTATTCACCCCCTCTAGCCATCAAGACCTTTCAACAGCTAAGTGCCATGATTCTATTTGGGTCATTATGGACCGCCTCACAAAGACTGCTCATTTTCTTCTAGTGGGTACTAAGTATATAGCCTCGTAGTATGCCAAGCTGTATTTTGATCGCATTGTGACCCTCCATGGAGTTCCGCTTACTATTGTTTCTGACCGCGGAGCAGTGTTCATGTCTCATTTTTGGACGCAACTCCAAGAACACCTTGGTACTAGCCTTCTTAGACGTTCGGTTTATCATCCCCAGACCGACAGTCAGACAGAAAGGGTAAATCAAGTGCTTGAAGACATGTTGAGAGCTTGTGTCATCTCTTTTCCTGAAAAGTGGGACGAATGTTTGAAGTTGGCTGAGTGTCAAGAGAGCATCTAGATGGCACCATTTGAGGCTCTTTATGGCAAGAAATGCAAGACCCCACTCAACTGGGTTGAGGTGGGAGACCATGGTTATTTCAGGCCTGACTTTGTGCTTGAAGCAAGAGAAAAGGTTGGGATTATCCGGAGTCATTTGAAGGCAGCGCAGAACCGACAGAAAACCTATGCAGACAAGAGAAGGAGGCCCTTAGAATTTGAAGTTGGGGATTATGTGTATCTCAAGGTGTCTCCCATGAAAGGTGTGCATCGTTTTGGTGTCCGTGGGAAACTAGCTCCACGTTATGTTGGGCCCTACAAGATTTTGGCCCGGCGTGGTCCTATGGCCTATCGCATCCAGCTCCCTGATATTTTATCAGTCGTCCACAATGTTTTCCATGTGTCACAGTTGAAAAAGTGTTTGTGGGTTCCCACTGAGGTAGTAGAAATTGAAGGACTTCCCCTTCAACCGGATTTGTCTTATGAGGAACATCCAGTAAAAATTCTGGATGAAAATGAGAGAGTGACCAGGAACAATGTGGTGAAATTTTACAAGGTCCAGTGGTAACATCATTCAAAAGATGAAGCAACATGGGAATCAGAGAGCTATATTTTGAAGCATTATCCACATCTCCTGTCTAGCTCCTGAAGGTAACTCGTTAAGTTGAAAATTTTCCCTATCCTCTTTTCCCACACTAGGCACGAGAAATCTCGGGTCGAGATTTTCTTTAGGGGGTAGAGCTGTAACACCCTCGGTGTTACCGTGAGTAACTTGCACCAAATCATGTCTTATTTATGTGTTTTTAGCATGTGCCAAGTTCGTGGAATCATGTTAGTAATTTGTAATAGCCAATGAAAAAGTTAAATGGAAGTTGACGTTTTAGCCGTGCTTTTGTGCTTAGGGTCCGAACACTCTTTTGAGTGAATCCAAATTGAGCTTTGCTAGTGCTAGCAAAGGTGGTCTCTTATCGCATGTAATGTCACTTAAGGTTCAAAACGAGTTTTTATCGAACAAATCGTTATAGAACCTAGATGCGGCACTCTAATAAAAATCGAAGTACAAACTTTGTTCATGGCAGTGCAACGAGTGTATTAGCATAATAAGAATGTTAGCTCATGTTTTTATTAGCTTGGAAATCGAAGTTAAAACCAAACTATGACGAGAGCAGTGAGCTTAGGAATAGTTTGACAACCTCGTGTTCACGAGCTTTTCCTGCTGAAACGTGTTGCTAGCGTAGTCGTGTTTCGGCTCCTAGGGATAGCCCTTGGTGCCCTCTTGGCCATTGTCCAGTTAGGGGAGCTGATTTTTCGCCAGGTTAGTTGTTGTTTGGGCTTTAAAATTCGTGCACGCATCTTGTCAGCGTCTGCTGCCCTCTCTGTGTGCGGTCATCGTGCGGGGCACGGCACGTCGTGGCTGCCTGGCCGGCGCGTCACGTTGTCGGTAGGGTCCCGCGTTGCTTGGCCGTAGTCGGCCGCAGCGCACCGTTGACCTCTCGCTCCGGACAGCTGCAGCCGTTGCCCCCCCTTTTTGGTCGCTTGCTCCGCTACACGTCACGGTCACCCTACGTGGCAGTCGTGTTGTGGCATGGTCATGTCCCCACGTCGCGCTCGCCCACGCCTCGCTGCTGTCCCCCCCCCCCTCGCGCGTGTTGTGTCGCGACGTGTTGCGTGCGTGGGGCGCCTGCAGCTTGTCCGCCCTGCGCTGCGGCAACGTTAGCGCCAGCGGGTCTTCTCCCTTTTCCGCGTGTTGTCACCATGTGGGGGACCCGCTGCTTCGTTTCGTCCGTGAGCAGCCACCATTTTTCAATTCACCTCAAGCACGACTTCATCTTCTAGCCTGCCACCCGACCAACCTCGCCGCACCTCTTAGCTTGGCCCCTCGTGCTCCAATTTGGAGTTTCCCCGTTCCGCCTGGCCTTAAGTCCGCTCGCCCGTGCTTCACGGTAGCCATCTCCGTTCGCCTCGAACTTCTAATTGGTCACGTAGATAGCTTCGCCACCACCACCGCCCTACCCTGCGCACCACCGCGGGGCCCTCACCGCCCTCTCGGCGCTGCAGGCGTGTCCGCGCCATCGTGGAGCACCGCCGCACCCTCGGGTCGTTTGTGGCCGGCTCGGTGTGGGCTTTCCCCGTGTGGACCGTCGCCTCGGGCAGTACTCCGGTGAGCCCTGGAAGCTTTTACCTTTCCTGACTGATCTCTTTGTGCCACCACTCACCAGAACATCCTCGCCGGCTCTACAGTTTAGCCGCTGTCGTGGGGAGGCTGCGCTAGTCTGCCCCCAGTCCCCCAATCACCGCCCATCGTCTCAGGTTGTCTGTCTGGTGAGTATCGGCCTCTTTGTTTGCAGTAGAGGGGTCTCGGGTGGCCGGCGTGGTGGCTCTGTGCCGGTGGGTGCCACGCAGGAGGGCGGGGAGGAGTCCGGGGACCTTCCTGTTGTGACGGAGGTAGAGCTGAGGGGCTTTCTTGAAAGATCGTTGACTCAGGGAACAGTGCGTAGGAGCGCGTGTGAGTTTGGTTTAAGCGCAGGGAGGTTTTCGCAAAATCGCTTGAGTGCGCGTGCGCGATGTCTGCGTGGGCCGCCTTGTGCTCGCGCGGGCCGCGTGTTGTTGGGCCTTGGCGGCGAGGGTTTGGGCCGCACGATCAGTTGAGTTTTCCTTTCTTTTTAAGTAAATCAAATTAGCTTATGATTTTATGTAAGTGATTACACTTTGAAAAGTTGTGTTAAATCATTTAGACATCCAAAAATCACGAGACCAGTTTCGTTGGGTTGGTAATGTCTTGTTCTAGCAGTTGGTGTAATCACTTCACGTATAACTGTAGTGAGGCTAAGCCTTTTTAAACCGATGTAAAACGATTGTTATTAAGATATTAAATTGTGTAGGATTTGTTGTGGCAAAACCATAATAGCTTTAACCCTAAAAATTTTACAGCAGCTTAATGGCCATGTGATGTGCTTACTGTAATTTTTGTAGCATTTTAGTAGCTTGCTAGATGTGGTAGTTAAGCTCTTCTAATCGAGTAGACGTCGAAATGATAACAAAAGAAAATGATGCAACTTAGTTGGTAGGAAACTTGTAGACCGGTTAGCTATTGCTTTTAAGGGCAGTGGATGACTTGGCATGTTGGTCATTTGAGTTAGCTAACTAGCTTAGTAGTTGTTGTTATTAGAGTTAGTGTTGTCACCTTTTTAAGTGTGGTATTATCATTGCATGCATGTAGATCACGAGGAGGTTGAGTACGTGGCCGCGGAGGAGCAGGACTACGAGGAAGTCATCGAGGAGTACGAGGAGGAAATCTTTGTACCGGAGAAGTTCCAGGAGCCGCCCGCGACTGACACCTCTGACTTTGCGCCTGCCCAAGACAAGCACCGGTGCATAACCCTTATTTTGCAAATCTTTATATATATTTAAATGTTGTGTGTTTACGTTTCAGGAATTTTATGATACCCACATGCATATATATATCTATCCATGAGTCTTACTAGTACAGGATCGCGTAGTTGCCTTGCTTAAGTTCATCGGTAGCGTGGGTAACCTGTCGTTACTCACAATAGAGGGTTACTCATATTATTATTATTATTATTACATTCTAGGTAAAATGATGGAAAGGAAATGGCGACCGGACAGGGATGTGGTATGGGTATTGGTGGGTGTAGCAAGTTGTGTCCCGCGGCCACGAGGCATAACTGGGTTGCACTATTTCCCGAGCACATACTTATGGGAGCGAGAAGGACCGTTCGTTGCATGGACTCTGGTCAAGTCACAGATTTATTATCCCGAGCACATACTTACTTATGGGAGCGAGAAGGCTTGTTACTCTCTTGTCATGGGCTCCGGCTCTTTCCGGACCGACTGATTAGAGGCGGAGATAGGTGGAGGTCTTAGCATCGTATTGAGGCCGGGCCTCAAGTACGGGATCTAGGAGTCCAAGTTTGGACGGGGACCTGGAAACCTGTGACAGGAGGGGAACGGGTTGGTCTTGCTTGTGCCTGGGATATAAGCGAGACGTGTGTTTTTCAGGGTACCCAGCTAGGCACATCGATTCGTGAATCGTCGTTTCTGCGTGACAGTACGACTTGACTACGCTCTGGCATCGTAGTAAGAATTGGAAATTAAAGGATGGAGAAATGGTCCTGATTTGCTCAACCCTTGCTTGATTATAACATAGGTGCTTACATAGAGTATTGGTTAATGAATAAAATACGGCCTCTAAAAGTTACGGAATTAAGGACACACTCTTAGTGCTGCTTTTCGCAAACAAGAAACCCACAAGCCATAAAGCCTATCATAATCTTTGAGAGTCGGGAAATATATTTCTCAGTCGGGTAAGTCTTACGAGTATATTGTGTACTCAGGGTTTATTTTACCCTTGTTGCAGGTGCTCCTTGAGCAGGTAGGCCTTGGGTGGAGGATTCTCCTGGTGGGCACAGACGGATTCTCATTTCGTCTCGCTAGACGTTAATTTATTTTCGTTGTTAATTTATCGCACTCTGAACCTCTGGTATTGTAATAACTATTTCTGAGACTCTGTGTTGTATGAAATGGATTAAGTATTGTAAGTTTGTACTCATTATTGGATCCCGGATGTAAAATGTGGATTGTTCGAGTTCTCCCATCGGGTGTGCTCGACGGAGTCATCTGGTTTAGCTCACTTTCAGGGCACTTAGGGTCTAGTGGAAGACAAGCACCCTGAAAGCGTGCTAAACCGGACGATTCTGCCACATGCTAGTGCGCCCACCTGGCCGAGCCAAGCCGGTTGGTGGTGGCCGTGGCGCTCACGCGCCGCCGACTCCGACCCCAGCGGCTGGAATCGACCACGCCTGGCCTTCCTATCCTCTATGTTATATATGTATGTTTCAATTATTTTAGATGTAGGTTGCAATTGTTGCATTTTGACGTTGCAAAAGTAGATCGGGAGATGTTGCATATGTTGCAAGTGTTTCAGATACATGTTGCAAGTATTTGTTCAAAATGTTTCATCTATTTTCAGACATATGTTGCAATCGTTTTTTTATCTTGATGTTGCAACACATATATTGCAAGAGTATGTTCCAAAATGTTTTAGTTGTTTCAGTCTTAACTTGCAGCAAGTGGTTTTATGTTGCAAGTGTTTTTTTTATGTTTCATGTGTTGTACACACATGATGCAAGTGCATAAAGTGTTTTATCCGTTTTTAGACGTATGTTGCATTCAAAAACAATTTTATGTTACAAGTGTTTCACGTTGTTCGGCCAGAGGTCTAGAGAATGACCGACGGGCATAGATACGGAGGCGAAGTGTGCGCGTGAGGCCGGGCAAATCCGGACGAGGATAGGGCGATGGCGGACTAGGGCGGACCATGCAGGGGCCAGCGGCTAGCCACGCCCTTAATCCTTTAGATCGGGCTGTGAAAAAACCGACAAAAGCAATGTTCAAAGTTTTTTTTCCTAAGGAAAGCAATGCCCAAACCTGATCCGTTGATCGGCTGATCCTGGCCTGACAGAAAACTCAAATTCTCCGCCAGTGGCCCGACCCGGGCCAAAAACTGCAGCCTACCTATAGCCGCTCAACGTGCAGGCCCGATTAGTCCAGATCGGGTTTCGGTCGCGTCGGGTCGATTATTCGGGTCCGTAGACGCACACGTGCACAAGGCACGTGATTATTTTCCTGTTCCGATAGCTCTGCCACGTCATAGCATCACCTCGTCCGTCTCCCAGACGCAAGGCAAGCGGCAAAGCTCATCTGCGGCTGCCTACTGCCCTTTCAGGCAGTTGGCATTGGCACTCCACTTTCCACCAGACGCAAGCGCACCCCTCCCCTTCCGCTCCTTCCTCTCAATCGGGGCACGGCGCCAGCTCGGAGGCGAAGCCGGAGGACGACGGCATGGCGCGGCGCGAGGCGGCGAGGCTTCTCCGCCGTCTGGGCCCTTTCGCGGCCGAGTCGCCGACGCGAGGTGAGTTGCTGGTTTAATTTGGGGGGGCTTGGTGCGCCCTGTTCGCTGTTGGTGCGGGAGGTGCTCGCGCTCGTTCTATTGGGAAGCTTAGCAATCTGCAAACGCTGTATCTCAAGGGTTCTGTACTCGAGTTGCCAAGTGAAGTAACTATGTTAACAAAGCTTCAGCACCTAATTATAGATGTTGGAAGGTTTGGAAGTTCAGCAAGTAACAAAATATGTCGCCAGGAACATCTGCAGACCCTGAAATACATAGAAGCCAACAGCTGCGTTGTTAGAAATCTTGGGTGCTTGACTAGGATGAGAAGCCTTGGCATTAGGAAGGTGCTAGAATCCTACAACACAGATTTGTGGACTTCAGTAAGCAATATGAAAGCTTTGGCTTCGTTGTCTGTGATTGCAGCTGATCGGGACAGAGATATTCTAGATCTGTCAGACTTGAAACTGTTACCATACCTGGAGAAGCTTATGTTAAGTGGCACACTAGATAAAGGAGCTATTCCTCCTCCATTTGGCCACTTCCCCAGACTGAAAAGCTTACGGCTTTGCTTTTCTGGGCTCCATCAATGTAACGGAACCGTCTAAATTATAAGAGCACAAGTACAAAAACAATCACCGAAATGATCAAATTCTCGCACTTAAGCCCATATAACTCTGGTAGTCCAATGAAATCACGAGGGATTTCAAACCAACCAACATACAAGCCAAGATCGTAGTGATTCAACATAACAAGTCACATGTTACAACCATTTCATAAGTAATTAAATATACATCGGAGTTCAACATAGTTATTACAACTTAAGTTCAAAAGTAGCGGAAGCAAAGTAATTTAAAACTAACATAAATCTTATTTCAAATACATGTCAGTACCACGGTCGACTTACAACAAAAGCATTAGAGATAAGGTAACTCAGAAGGATCATGCCCATGATCACACTCCGCCACCAGGCAGGAGCCAACCAACTCTTGCAGTCGCCATGATACATCACAACCTGCAACAAGTGGGGATAAAACTCTGAGTACGAGAAGGTACTCAGCTAGAATTACCCGTCAGAAACCAGAAATAAAGTGACACCAAGGATCATGCAAGGCTGATATAAAGTGGGCTAGCTTGACAACATTTTGCATAAAAGCTTATTATGGATAAGTAATCATTAATGCTTAAGCATCAAGTTAATTATCATTAACCTATCATCTATATTAGAACATGTACTAGAGCACTCATTTTATTAGGAGCAAACAATATTAACCATAGCAGGTATAAATTGAGGCAACCTTTCCATCGTGATCCAATTAACCATCCGTTCAATTTAATGGAATCTACGTTGCCGCTGCTCAAGTCAAGTGCTCACTAACCGGGAGCGACGGCGATTCGAATCGAATTCCTATCCAGCTGGAGGGGTATTTCTAACACTCACCGTGCAGACCCCTGCCAGGGTCGCACAGGCCATCTTTTCATATGATTCAGGAATCGCGGGTCCGAATGATGTCGCGACCCCAAGGGCGACACTCTGCCAGGTGATAGGGACTCTAACCCCCCTTGGTCTCACGCCAATGTCCCTAAGCACATCCTTTCTCTCCTCCAAGAAGCAACCTACCATTCGATTCCCGGCCTGAATCACATTACTCGGCTTCGCGGTCGGAACGACTTATCCCGGCCAACTAAGTGTTAGACTGCGTTCAACATGACTCAAGGACGTACAACAAATCGGTCCTTAAACGACTCAGACGGGGATAGATTCACACCCAAGACCTCCATGCCTTGTTGCTTCACTATCGTCATCCCGTCCGGTCTCATTTCATTTTATTAACACATGGTTCCATTCCACGATAGCAAATATAGCCAACCGTGCCATATATGAATATCCCTATATCTCGCAGGTGACAGGAAATCACCTGACTTCTACCGCTTAAAGCAGGGCTAAGCATCTACTCGATCCTAGTCTATGTAGGATTCAAGAATTAATATATCTGGACAATGAATGATATAATGCAGCAAGGTTTTCAACCAACTCCTACCACTTAATGCAACAATACTTATAACATATATATATAATTAATTGCTTTAAAGATAGGAGGCTTATAATGCTCCGGGGCTTGCCTGGGATCCGACTCAAGTTAGTGTTGGTCAGATGAAACTCGCTGAGTACTTCCATCTTCGGGATAGTTCCACCAAACACCGTCTTCGGGTTTGGCTCCAACACCACATCTTTCACATGTTTTAGCTAGCGTACCTAAATGAAATACAAGATGCAAGTGCATGAATACAAGGAAATGCAATAGGTGATGCATCGCACGTTAATCAAGGCAAGTATAAGGTTATAGTAAAGACACGTAAGCACATCACATTACTTAAGTAACCTTACACAAACAAACATGCTAAAATAGCAAAGAAAGCAATACCAAGCATGACATAAGATTTACAAAGTCTCAGGTGTACTAGCTTAATCACCAAAGACATGAATCACACTTAGTAATACGCAAGCAAAGTAACCAAGCAATCATGTATTTTTAACAACTCTGGACATACATGCAGTAGCTGAGTAAATCAATCATATCTGAAGTTATATAAATCCAAATGACTTGCAAGAAGACATTATGGAAAGCTTATAAAATTATCTATATTTCATATAATATCATCACAGCATGATTCATAAGTTAAACAAGTCAAAAATACAAAGTTCCAGAATCTGTTCCTGACAAACAGAGAGCAAGCAATTCTGTACCCTAACTTTAAACAACTATAACTCCTAAATGCCACCAAATTTTAACAGAAGCTAGATACATAAATTATCTACAACTTTTACATAAATAAGTTTCACAACAAAGCACATTATCATGAAGAACTTTGCTAAGTTCCCAGATCTGTCCAGAAACCTTATTTGCAAGAAATAATTATTAACTTATATTGCAAACATATAATTAGACAAAACCAACTTTACCAACATATCACACATGACTAATGAACACCAGAAAACATAGTGTCCATTCCTAAATAAATTCTTTTAATGCATTTTCTTAATTTATTTAGATAATTAGGTGACTTAATGAACATATACCAAAAGTATACAATAAATTCTACAAAAATTACAGTGGCCTAAATATGCTACCAAAAGTCTACTGTCCAAATTTCAAACCATTTGGAGATATATATCAACCCCTATAAAAAAGACAAATAGCTATTGCAATAATTCATGTGAGAGCAAGTTAAACCTAAAACTCCATATTTTCTGTGAACACATGGCCATAGAATGAACCAATATCATAGAGCAACATCATAATAAGGTGATGGGACAACATTTTCTATTTTATCATTTATATATTATTTATAAGCTATTTATTAAGCCATAAACAAGTTAACTCAATAACTTGAGCATACAGGAAGCAATGACCATGAAATTTATACCACAGTACATCCATAGCATGACAAGCCTACCGTAAAAATTTTACACCAAAAGGAGCAACACAACTCAAGATATAAAATGACAAGCAATATAATGTAGTTTTCCTTATTTATCAAGGTCAAATCACAAACTTAAGAAAACAGTAAATAATTAGTGTGTTTAATATTTTTCCTAGCAAGTACATATCATCACAAAATTAACAAAATAAGAATCATCATTTTTAGAGTTCTAAAACTCTAGATATGGCTCTGCTCAAGTTGGTAAACATTTTTGGAGCATTTTTAAGGCTTAAATAAAGACATCAGAAAATATCTACAACATGTAACATATTATGACTCCACTGCATAGATCCTTTCTCAAGGTTTCCAAAAAGTCCACTTTTGCTATTTTTGGATTTTCCTAGCAAGAGATATGCATTTTAGAAGATTTACATGAAAGAAGCACATCCAACATTACTCGAGCATACTTTTTGGAAAGGGCAACATGTAAGCACTGGTGCATGGTCCAAGTTTAAGTTAGGCTTATCTCCACATGTTGACCTTGACATTGTCATCTCCACTTAATCTGTCATTTTTAAGCTCAAACCCACTGCTTAATGAGTGATAAACACCTGGGGTGTTATAGCCCTCCCCCCTTAAAAGAATCGCGTCCCGAGATTCGGAATGGAAGACCTTTTTAAGGAAGAGAGGCACATTATCTAGTTCCCATCATCTACTATAGCATTCGGCTACAAAGCTTTAACATTGGTGGAACTATTTGGTAAAAAGGCACTTTCTGTTACTTGCTCTTCATGGTAAACTTTGTCTGAAGAATTTCCTTCATTGACTTCCATGAAGCATTGTTACTTTTGGAGGAATTCAAGATAGCACAGTACTGCATTCTCAATGTATGGAGATCATTTGGTCCATGAGTGAACCACTAACAAGTATCTGATTCTTTCGGGAACACAGCATAGTACATATGAACTTGACACTAGACCGAAATAATCAAAAGTATACTCGTTAAAATGACTTTATGTTCACAAAGTTTGAAAAGCAGTCCTCTACCAAAATGGCTTGAGCACAACCTTTCAAAAGGGTGAGATCATAGATGACAAATATACTCTGAGGCTATAGGATACTAACTAACCAATAGACAGGGTCTATGTTGGTCATAAATGTTCATTCATTTAGACCCAACTAATGGAAAGCTACTTACTATTCCATGCGTGCAGTTCTCTTTCTCTGATGACAACACTGTATTATCTGAGTCTATCGATGGGTTAGTGAATGTGATAGCTGACTCTGTCGGCTTCGTATTTCTATCAAATGTTACCTAAGAAGATTCTCTCATCCAAAGGCAACAGTTATCTGGGTTGAATTAGATGCAACCTCCTGGGTAAAAACCTTTATAAGGTACCAAAGTATGTCATCATTGGAAAATTATTACCAAAGAAAGGATGTAGTGAGGCCTTAAGGACAACAAAAGTTATAAATATTCACTAAACCGTGGGGAGTAGTCTACCACCAAGCGATTGAGTAAAATTTTCCTTCATGATGTAGTTGCTCAGTAAGTTGAGTTGACTTGCACGTAGTGAAACCAACTTTGTCAGGCTAACATTTTCACCGCGAGACTTCATCTTCTAGGATCAAACAGTAGCTCTAAGATGGGAAATCTGTTGTTTGACACTTTTCAAATTGCTTTTGATTTGCAAGTTTACTCGTAGAACCCTTGATTGTCCCAATACTTGTTGATGAGAGAACATAAAAGTAAAGCGAAAGGGTGTCCAACAGGGTCCTTAAGACCACTTAAGAGATCGTCCAATGGAGTGATGAACAAACCATTTGTGGCACCTAAGGGCACATGGATACTACTTTGAAATTATGTCTTGCTTTCTCTAATTCTTTGCGTTAGCTGATAGAACACCTTGCACTATCTGTGTGATTGCCCAAGATAGAATTGGCTTGATCACAATGGCTCTAGAAGATAGAATATCACTCAAGTTGTTGGCTAGTTGATTAACTTCTTGTTGGTTATTGCTTTGTAAGACATAGCCTTCGTAGCTACCAACGAGTCGTTACCTAGCTGGAGATTTAACCTTCCTATTGGTAACTAATCAGTTGTCTCTCAACACTAAAAAGTTCCAAATCTCACTCTTGACCACAACAACTGTGGTTGATGCAGAACAGATGGTTGTCCTCGAAGTTAGCAATTACGAAGTTATTTTAGAGATGGTTGATTTCGATTGTATGGTCATTATGCACCCAAGATTACGACTTGGATAGCTCCGGTCAGATGTACAATGCGACAATCGATTCTCATCCCACCGATAACTTGTACAACATTAAGTGTAGTGTGTCCTTTTTATCCAATAGAGATGAGATACTTCACTCACTAGATAGCGTTCGTCAATACGGGGACAACTAAGTAGAGTCACTTATGTACCACCTATTGCAGTCTGTTAATGTTTATGTCGGTGACTTGTTCTTCAAAGGTTATCCTCATAGCAACTTCAGAAGCAAACTCCACTACTTTCGATCTAAGATATGGATCTTATGATACAATATAGAGAGATAACCAAGAAAAGGGACATGAGAAAATAACACATCGACTATCATTTCATAATGGATCATGACTAGAAACCGTGATACCAGCGCGTGCCAAGCAGCCAGCCATGTGTCTGCAGCCACAGGAGGCCCTTGGTTTCGTCGCGGCACCATCAGCGGCTACTCATAACACCATTACTAAATGCACAACGAAAGTGAAATTTTAAGTGGCACCAATGGGCTATAAGAGCAAGTGCCATACAAGGAGGGATAGCAAGCAAAGGTAGTCACAAGGTTTATAATCAACACAAAAATGATCCGAAGATCAAAATATAGCACAAGAGAACATCGCGCAATTGCCAAGGATAACTAAGCAAGAGACTCTTGCTTAAATTCTATGTATGACTTGCGTCACATTAGCTAACCTTTGAGAGAGGTAACCGGAAGGTCCAACATGGATTTGGTTACAGTCTCCACAACTGGCAACATACAAACCATGGTCAAAGGCTAGCATTGATAAAAGTTAACTTGGTTGGTCAGTCGATAAGGGTCTTCACAAAAAGGGTTGCAAAACATCCGCGGCTTATGCAACCATATAGGAGAACTAAACTTTGGGCTTTCGGTCAAGTAAAGGCATGGATACAAGCACTCAAGGCAAGCAACCATATCTACAGGCTTAGGCTCCTAAGAGAGAAACCTAATTGAAGACAACAACCATACAATTACGTAACGTGAATGTTGTTCTAGGATAAAGCTATGCGACCCTCGTATACTCACCGAGGACAAACGAGGTGACAACTATGGCCTACCTAGATAACAATCATACATACAACATCACAATCCAGCAGTCATTTGAGAAAATTCAAATGAATGATTTAAGCAACCAATACAAGGCACAAGGCTCACCCAAAACAAGCATTTATCTCAAGCATGAACTAACTACCAGTTTAGCTCAAAACAACGCTAGCTAAGGAAGCCAACTTAGCATGTGCACAGAATCTAGACAGCAGCATAGTAACTACTTGTTTCAACCATAACTGAGGTTGTAGACCTTCTATAAAGGTGATCCTAGACTTTCTAGATAGCTTAAGAAGATGACTACACTTTAGTTATTCATACCAACAGCTAATTCATAGCTTAATATGACCAAAATTGCTAATGTTTCAAATCTGTACCAATATGGACAGAAAACTGATAAGAACTTCGAAAATGCATAACTTGAGTTCTAGAGACACAACGAGGCTGAGCCTTAACTTTATGTAAAGCTTATTAAGTTTTCTATAACTTTCTTATTATTATATTAAGATGATTCTACAGCTAACAAGGCCAAACAAGACAAGGAAGACATCTCTGCCCAGATTTAGACAGATTCTGTCATTCCACTTTGCAAGCTCATAACTAGAGATTTAGACCACCACAATTAGTGCTATAGGACATTTTGGAAAGCTTAGAAAAAGTACTACACTTCTTCTATTATCTCCAAGACATGATTCCCTATTCACACAGGTCAAACAAACCAAACATTCAGATCTAATCAGAGCATAAGCAAAACCTGACAGTAAACTTCTAAATTTCATAACTCTCAAACTTTAAGACCTAGGGTCATGAATTTTTAGGACAAGCCAGATAAGTAAGTTAGCTACATCTTTGGTATTCTCTATAACTATAGAAAACACCATTATGAGCACGAAAGCATCACTACAACTGAAACCGTTTTAGCAGCCAACATTTAACAAGCAAAGCAAAGCTTACCTTTGTTATACTTAACAAGAGAGCACACAAACATGTTAGTCTATTTGCTCTAAACATTGTTACCTTAGACCAACATCAATTTAATTCATTTATGAGAATCCATAATTACTGAAATAAAGTCTAAAGCATTTACAAATGCTTGTATGAACAACACAGAGTAAGGCATTCTTGTTAGCTTCTCACAAGGAAGATAGTGTACTACATTGATCACAAGTTACTTAATATAGAATAAGGGCGAGAGGAGCATAGTCATGCATAAAAGCAACAATCATGATAATGCATGCTTCGTCCTATTCATCCTCACAAGATTGCCAACCTAAGGTGGCGATCACGTTCTATGTCGGTGGCATAACACGCACTCTCTCGATATATAGCTAGTCGTCAGCTACATTCGACTTACGCATTCGTGGTTAGCGTACCTGCAGAAAAGTTTCATTGCAGCCCAACAATTCCCCAAATATAGCACACAATGAAAGCAGGAAAGTAAAATTCTAAGTACTCCCATATATATATATATACCCCTGTATACGTACATGTAGTACCAAAACTACCCGAATCTTCGATCATCCACAATTAAGTACCTTCATATATACATATGTGTAACATGTAAATAATCCAGTAACCAAAACTAGCTCTCCCCTAAACCGACGGATGTTCGGTCATGCTCTCACAACTCACACTTACCTGAGCGTAGGTGCGATGCTGCATAAAAGTAAACTAGCGACATATATGGCTATTTAATATATGAAGGCTACCTCTAATCTAATACACCGGGTAGCATGGTGTGGGAGAGTCATCACACATATATACCTTGGCCTGGGCGTAGATGCATAAATAAAAAACCCCCAAGTTAGTACTTATATAAGCCACCTAATAATCCTTATATGGGCATAAGGAAATTGACCACTGGCATATTTATATTTAAAATTTAGATTTCACAAACCTATATATAACTATAAGATGATAAAACTGGTTTTAGAAAACAAAACCTTTGTTTTAAATACACATATGACAAGTTTAATGTTGAATCTTGCTCCGATACCAGCTGTAACGAAACCGTCCAAATTATAAGAGCACAAGTACAAAAACAATCACCGAAATGATCAAATTCTCGCACTTGAGCCCATATAACTCCGGTAGTCCAATGAAATCACGAGGGATTTCAAACCAACCAACATACAAGCCAAGATCGTAGTGATTCAACATAATAAGTCACATGTTACAACCATTTCATAAGTAATTAAATATACATCGGAGTTCAACATAGTTATTACAACTTAAGTTCAAAAGTAGCGGAAGCAAAGTAATTTAAAACTAACATAAATCTTATTTCAAATGCATGCCAGTACCACGGTCTACTTCCAACAAAAGCATTAGAGATAAGGTAACTCAGAAGGATCATGCCCATGATCACACTCCGCCACCAGGCAGGAGCCAACCAACTCTTGCAGTCGCCATGATACATCACAACCTGCAACAAGTGGGGATAAAACCCTGAGTACGAGAAGGTACTCAGCTAGACTTACCCGTCAGAAACCAGAAATAAAGTGACACCAAGGATCATGCAAGGCTGATATAAAGTGGGCTAGCTTGACAACATTTTGCATAAAAGCTTATTATGGATAAGTAATCATTAATGCTTAAGCATCAAGTTAATTATCATTAACCTATCATCTATATTAGAACCTGTACTAGAGCACTCACTTTATTAGGAGCAAACAATATTAACCATAGCAGGTATAAATTGAGGCAACCTTTCCATCGTGATCCAATTAACCATCCGTTCAATTTAATGGAATCTACGTTGCCGCTGCTCAAGTCAAGTGCTCACTAACCGGGAGCGACGGCGATTCGAATCGAATTCCTATCCAGCTGGAGGGGTATTTCTAACACTCACCGTGCAGACCCCTGCCAGGGTCACACAGGCCACCTTTTCATATGATTCAGGAATCGCGGGTCCGAATGATGTCGCGACCCCAAGGGCGACACTCTGCCAGATGATAGGGACTCTAACCCCCCTTGGTCTCACGCCAATGTCCCCAAGCACATCCTTTCTCTCCTCCAAGAAGCAACCTACCATTCGATTCCCGGCCTGAATCACATTACTCGGCTTCGCGGTCGGAACGACTTATCCGGCCAACTAAGTGTTAGACTGCGTTCAACATGACTTAAGGACGTACAGCGAATCGGTCCTTAAACGACTCAGACGGGGATAGATTCACACCAAGACCTCCATGCCTTGTTGCTTCACTATCGTCATCCCGCCCGATCTCATTTCATTTTATTAACACATAGTTCCATTCCACGATAGCAAATATAGCCAACAGTGCCATATATGAATATCCCTATATCTCGCAGGTGACAGGAAATCACCTGACTTCTACCGCTTAAAGCAGGGCTAAGCATCTACTCGATCCTAGTCTATGTAGGATTCAAGGATTCATATATCTGGACAAGGAATGATATAATGCAGCAAGGTTTTCAACCAACTCCTACCACTTAATGCAACAATACTTATAACATATATATATAATTAATTGCTTTGAAGATAGGAGGCTTATAATGCTCCGGGGCTTGCCTGGGATCCGGCTCAAGTTAGTGTTGGTCAGATGAAACTCGATGAGTACTTTCATCTTCGGGATAGTTCCACCAAACACCGTCTTCGGGTTTGGCTCCAACACCACATCTTTCACGCGTTTTAGCTAGCGTACCTAAATGAAATACAAGATGCAAGTGCATGAATACAAGGAAATGCAATAGGTGATGCATCGCACGTTAATCAAGGCAAGTATAAGGTTATAGTAAAGACATGTAAGTACATCACATTACTTAAGTAACCTTACACAAACAAACATGCTAAAATAGCAAAGAAAGCAATACCAAGCATGACATAAGATTTACAAAGTCTCAGGTGTACTAGCTTAATCACCAAAGACATGAATCACACTTAGCAATACGCAAGCAAAGTAACCAAACAATCATGTATTTTCAACAACTCTAGACATACATGCAGTAGCTGAGTAAATCAATCATATCTGAAGTTATACAAATCCAAATGACTTGCAAGAAGACATTATGGAAAGCTTATAAAATTATCTATATTTCATATAATATCATCACAGCATGATTCATAAGTTAAACAAGTCAAAAATACAAAGTTCCAGAATCTGTTCCTGACAAACAGAGAGCAAGCAATTCTGTACCCTAACTTTAAACAGCTATAACTCCTAACTGCCACCAAATTTTAACAGAAGCTAGATACATAAATTATCTACAACTTTTATATAAATAAGTTTCACAACAAAGCACTTTATCATGAAGAACTTTGCTAAGTTCCCAGCATTTTTGGAGCATTTTTAAGGCTTAAATAAAGACATCAGAAAATATCTACAACATGTAACATATTATGACTCCACTGCATAGATCCTTTCCCAAGGTTTCTAAAAAGTCCACTTTTGCTATTTGTGGATTTTCCTAGCAAGAGATATGCATTTTAGAAGATTTACATAAAATCTGAATTTCAAAAACAGGATTTATCCATACCTAACCGAATATGCTAGGCGCACCCGAAAACACACCCAAAACAGCCACTCCTTAAACCGACAAGTGGGACCCTTCGCCCAACCGGGCCCGCCTGTCGTGCTCTTGGAGAAAGACAGAGAGAGAGGCACAGCACAGGGGCCTTCTTCTTCCTCCGGAAGAACAGAGCAGAGGAGGTTCGGGGCCGGCTCGGCCGTCCGGCAACAGGGCGGCGCCGGCGGCGAGCGGTGGTGCTAGGGTGCCAGGGGGCTTCGTCCAGGCCCGCGCGTGCACCCGCAGGGGCGCAGCTTGGTCGCAGGGGACTCGTGACCCACCGGCAGTGCAAGCCGGTGGCCCGACGATGGCGGTGAAGAGGGCAGCTCGGCTGTAGCGCCCTACGGCGACGCGGAGAAAAGGAGGGAGGCGGAGCAGGTGGTGGACGCCATGGTGTTGCTGCTGGTGGGTGGAAGCGAGCAAAGGTGCGGTGGCTGGAATGGATTTTTGGCCGGTCAAGGATAGCGGCACTCCTGCTCGGCTCATCGTCTTTTCTGCGAGGAACAGCAAGAGGAAGGAAGGCACGTTAATGGGAGACAGAGGGCAGGCGCAGCGCTCGGCTGGGTCACCAACGCGCACGCCAGGGCAAGGTGGCACACGACCGTGCGGCAGCAACGCCACGCGGCGTCGAGTTGGTGTGGCCGGTCGGCCATGCCTGTTTGCCTGAATTCAAAAATTCCAATTCCACCTCAAAAGCACGATTTGGAATTCTATTTTCTCTCCTTCATATCTCTTAAACCGGTTGGTTATTTGCTTAACCAATTGCACCATGTAACAGAGCTATAAGAGTACTACAAGTAAGTCAATATCCACCTGAGCTAAAATACCATGGATTGCAAGTTACAAAGCTCCAAAGTAAGGTACATGAAACTGAAATTCGACCCCAACACTTAGAAATTTTCAGGATGGCTAACAGCAGGGAATTTCTGGATTGTTAGAAATTTTTGGACATGTTGTGCACCTTTTCAAGGTTTGTCACCTTTACAAATTTTGTTCCTTATAAAATTTTCTACAACTTTGCTAAAGGTTGCACTGACATGCAAGATCTCTAGCAAGCACTTTTTAAACAGTCAAATAAAAGAGGTCTATATGGAGGAACAAGTCAAACTATCAATTGGAGGCTTAAATTGACACTTTTGTCTACATGAACATTGTTCCAAAAGTCATCCTAAGTGTAACTACGGTTGTTTAGAGGCTAACCAACCACTTTACTTAGGGGTTACATTAGTGTACAAACATCACAAGCTAGAAAACAAATAAAACAATACAATGCATCAATTGTTTCACCACCTTGTTTTAGTTGTTTCAATTTGTTGTTGCAATGTACACGTTTCCAATGTTTCACTATGGTGTTCCACATGTTTCATAGATGTGTTGCATATGTGGCATTGGTATGTTGCACGAACTCAAGTTGCTATCAAAGTCACTCTTGAATTATAAAACATATTTCAGTGTTTCAGGGGTAGGTTTCAGTTATAATTCAAACAAGACTTTGGCTTATCATTTCATGCGACTTTTTGATTCCAAACTTCACAAACTTTTCTAGTCATCCATGTGGGTGGAAATTGATATGAGGAACATGAAAGAAGCACATCCAACATTACTCGAGCATACTTTTTGGAAAGGGCAACATGTAAGCACTGGTGCATGGTCCAAGTTTAAGTTAGGCTTATCTCCACAGGTTGACCTTGACATTGTCATCTCCACTTAATCTATCATTTTTAAGCTCAAACCCACTGCTTAATGAGTGATAAACACCTGGGGTGTTACAATGAAGATCCAATTGCTTTACTTGCTGTCATGTTTCAGAATCTAGGCCACCTTAACCTGTACCGGTGCTATGATGGTACGAGGCTGACATTTCGTGCCAGGTGGTTCCCTATGCTCAAGCACCTCTACTTGAGCTCCATGGGTGAGTTGAAAGAGGTTGAGATTGAGGACGGCACCATGAGAACCTTGCGTCGGCTAGAGCTCTGGGGCTTGAAAAGCTTGACGTCGGTACCAGAGGGCCTTGTACACCTTAAATCACTCCAACAGCTATGCATCGGCTCGATGATGCCTGAAGAGTTCAAAACAAGGTTAGAAGGACGCGACCGATGGATTGGTAAGCACATCCCCTACATTGGAGATCCGTGATCAAGAGACAATCACGTGTAAGCATCAATCCTATGCCTTGTCCAGTAGTTATACTAAATCATACCTGTAATTTAATATAACATTAAACGATGTAATTCATGATTCCAGAAAAGTTTGATCATTTGATCTTGTCTTGTTATGTTTCATGAGAATTGTCGGTTTAATCTGTTGTCTCCTGTCATCGAAAGTGCCCCAGCTATTGTATATGCATGCTGTTCATGCTTCAGTAAGCTACACTGTTTTCCTTAAAATTACAGTGCTATCACAAAATAACGCTTGATGCCCTTCCTTGGCATGGATTCAGTAAAGTTCAGTTGAATGATGAAAAATACAGAATAAATTTGTCTCCGCCTTGGTACACATACAAAATAACGCATTTTGTAGAGCATATCAGCCTAAGATGGCACTAACAGCTTGATGAGCAAAGAAATCATGAGTCCTCACCAAAAAAAAACAAAGGCACCCAGCTGATGATCTGTGACACTGTGAAGGCATGAAGGCGCAGTTCTCTTCAAAGTAAGTTATTCGCAGAAACATGAGTATATGATTTGCAAGAATTTCACTAGGGCCATGTTTAGTTTGCAAAATGTTTTTGAAAAAGCATTGTAGCACTTTTCGTTTGTATTTGACAAACTTTATCCAATCATGGATTAACTAGACTCAAAATATTCGTCTCGACATTTACAGACAAACTATGCAATTAGTTATTTTTTTACCTACATTTAATGCTCCATACATGTGCCGACATACGATGTGACGGGGAATCTTGAAAACTTTTTGCAATTTTTGAAGTCATCTAAACATGGCCTGGATTTTGGCAGTTCCGAAATGACCGCAGTTTTAAAGTTCTCGCTACGTATTGAAGTTCTCGCAAGTCTTTTGTTTCTCGCCATGGCAGAAGCTTGTCAGTTTGTGTCTTTTCCGTTCTTTGTACGTGGAATTATGGGCGGATTAATGTTGAACTTGGCACTTGGAAGATAATCTCGCCATGGGAACTTGCGTCTTCTCTTATCTGTGATAGCGTGACGTGCGATTCTGTTGCCTGATGCTGTACTTTGGACTGTTGATTTTTTTTTAGGGAACTCTGGACTGTTGATGAATCTTGGTGCAATGTCGGGCCGCCGGGTCGACCATGGGCCGTAGCCGTAGGCTCGGGCCAGTGTTTGTTTGAAGGGCTTTTCCACGGTCCGATCCAATGTACTTATATGATCAGGTCTAAACTTTTTTTGAATGGATGGATCAGGTCTAGACTTCTAGAGTAAAGCTGATCATACACGGGTTAGGCGAGCTTTAATCCTTCAGTAATGCTGGTATACGGCGTCCGTTCGTCCGTACGGTCATGATGGTGGGCCGCGACGTGCCCAACAACCACTCAGTCCACTCGTCCTCACCCCCAACCGTTCTTAAAAAAAAATCTTCTTATCCCTTCCGCTCCCTCCTCTCCACCACGCTTTGTGGCTGCCACTCCGTCTGTCCTGTCCCGAACACGGATGTCACTTTGCCTCGTTGCTGCCGCGCCCCCCATCTGGCGTCGCTCGCTCGCCCTCGTCGCGAGCGCTTCTCGCCCCCTCCCGTTGTGCACGCTGGTGCTAGTGGTGCTCGCTCCGCCTGTCGTGCTCGTCGCCCTCCCGGCCAAGCCAAGAGCGGTGCTGGTGGACACTGGTGGTGGTGGTGGTGCGTGCACGCTGCTGGTGCTATGTAACACCCTCGGTGTTACCGCGAGTAACTTGCACCAAATCATGTCTTATTTATGTGTTTTTAGCATGTGCCAAGTTAGTGGAATCATGTTAGTAATTTGTAATAGCCAATGAAAAAGTTAAATGGAAGTTGACGTTTTAGCCGTGCTTTTGCGCTTAGGGTCCGAACACTCTTTTGAGTGAATCGAATTGAGCTTTGCTAGTGCTAGCGAAGGTGGTCTCTTATCGCATGTAATGTCACTTAAGGTTCAAAACGAGTTTTTATCGAACAAATCGTTATAGAACCTAGATGCGGCACTCTAATAAAAATCGAAGTACAAACTTTGTTCATGGCAGTGCAACGAGTGTATTAGCATAATAAGAATGTTAGCTCATGTTTTTATTAGCTTGGAAATCGAAGTTAAAACCAAACTATGACAAGAGCAGTGAGCTTAGGAACAGTTTGACAACCTCGTGTTCGCGAGCTTTTCCTGCTGAAACGTGTTGCCAGCGTAGTCATGTTTCGGCTCCTAGGGATAGCCCTTGGTGCCCTCTTGGCCGTTGTCCAGTTGGGGGAGCCGATTTTTCGCCAGGTTAGTTGTTGTTTGGGCTTTAAAATTCGTGCACGCATCCTGTCAGCGTCTGCTGCCCTCTCTGTGCGCGGTCACCGCGCGGGGCACGGCGCGTCGTGGCTGCTTGGTCGGCGCGTCGCGTTGTCAGCAGGGTCCCGCGTTGCCTAGCCGTAGTCGGCCGTAGCGCACCGTTGACCTCTCGCTCCGGACAGCTGCAGCGCTGCCCCCCCTTTGGCCGCTTGCTCCGCTACGCGTCACGGTCACCCTGCGCGGCAGTCGCGTTGCGGCATGGTCACGTCCCCACGTCACGCTCGCCCACGCCTCACTGCCGTTCCCCCCCCCTCGCGCGTGTTGTGTCGCGACGTGTTGCGTGCGTGGGGCGCCTGCGGCTTGTCCGCCCTGCGCCGCGGCAACGTCAGCGCCGGCGGGTCTTCTCCCTTTTCCACGTGCTGTCACCATGCCGGGGACCCGCTGCTTTGTTTCGTCCGCGAGCGGCCACCATTTTTCAATTCACCTCGAGCACGACTTCGTCTTCTAGCCTGCCAGCCAACCAACCTCGCGCACACCTCTTAGCTTGGCCCCTCGTGCTCCAATTTGGAGTTTCCCCGTTCCACCTGGCCTTAAGTCCGCTCGCCCGTGCTTCACGGCAGCCATCTTCGTTCGCCTTGAACTTCTAATTGGTCGCGTAGATAGCTTCGCCACCACCACCGCCCTACCCTGCGCACCACCACGGGGCCCTCACCGCCCTCTCGGCGCTGCAGGCGTGTCCGCGCCGCCGCACCCTTGGGTCGTTCGTGGCCGGCTCGGTGTGGGCTTTCCCCGTGTGGACCGTCGCCTCGGGCAGTACTCCGGTGAGCCCTAGAAGCTTTTACCTTTCCCGACTGATCTCTTTGTGCCACCACTCACCGGAACATCCTCGTCGGCTCTGCAGTTTGGCCGCTGTCATGGGGAGGCTGCGCTAGTCCGCCCCCGGTCTCCCAATCACCGCCCATTGTCTCGGGTTGTCTGTCTGGTGAGTATCGGCCTCTTTGTTTGTAGTAGAGGGGTCTCGGGTGGCCGGCGTGGCGGCTCTGTGCCGGTGGGTGCCACGTCGGAGGGCGGGGAGGAGTCCGAGGACCTTCCCGTTGTGACGGAGGTAGAGCTAAGGGGCTTTCTTGAAAGATCGTTGACTCAGGGAACAGTGTGTAGGAGCGCGTGTGAGTTTGGTTTAAGTGCGGGGAGGTTTTCGCAAAATCGCTTGAGCGCGCGTGCGGGCTGTCTGCGTGGGCCGCCTTGTGCTCGCGTGGGCCGCGTGTTGTTGGGCCTTGGCGGCGAGGGTTTGGGCCGCGCGGTCAGTTGAGTTTTCCTTTCTTTTTAAGTAAATCAAATTAGCTTATGATTTTATGTAAGTGATTACACTTTGAAAAGTTGTGTTAAATCATTTAGACATCCAAAAATCACGAGACCAGTTTTGTTGGGTTGGTAATGTCTTGTTCTAGCAGTTGGTGTAATCACTTCACGTATAACTGTAGTGAGGCTAAGCCTTTTTAAACCGATGTAAAAACGATTGTTATTAAGATATTAAATTGTGTAGGATTTGTTGTGGCAAAACCGTAATAGCTTTAACCCTAAAAATTTTACAGCAGCTTAATGGGCATGTGATGTGCTTACCGTAATTTTTGTAGCATTTTAGTAGCTTGCTAGATGTGGTAGTTAAGCTCTTCTAATCGAGTAGACGTCGAAACGATAACAAAAGAAAGTGATGCAACTTAGTTGGTAGGAAACTTGTAGACCAGTTAGCTATTGCTTTTAAGGGTAGTGGATGACTTGGCATGTTGGTCATTTGAGTTAGCTAACTAGCTTAGTAGTTGTTGTTATTAGAGTTACCATTGTCACCTTTTTAAGTGTGGTATTATCATTGCATGCATGTAGATCACGAGGAGGTTGAGTACGTGGCCGCGGAGGAGCAGGACTACGAGGAAGTCATCGAGGAGTAAGAGGAGGAAATCTTTGTACCGGAGGAGTTCCAGGAGCCGCCCGCGACTGACACCTCTGACTTTACGCCTGCCCAAGGCAAGCCTCGGTGCATAACCCTTATTTTGCAGATCTTTATATATATTTAAATGTTATGCATTTATGTTTTAGGAATTTTATGATACCCACATGCATATATATATCTACCCATGAGTCTTACTAGTACAAGATCGCGTAGTTGCCTTGCTTAGGTTCATCGGTAGTGTGGGTAACCTGTCGTTACTCACAATAGGGGGTTACTCATATTATTATTATTACATTCTGGGTAAAATGATGGAAAGGAAATGGCGACCAGGTAGGGATGTGGTATAGGTATTGGTGGGTGTAGCAAGTTTTGTCCCGCGGCCACGGGGCATAACTGGGTTGCACTATTTTCCTGTCCGTGTCAATTAAGGACCGTTCGTTGCATGGACTTTGGTCAAGTCACAGATTTATTATCCCGAGCACATACTTGCTTATGGGAGCGGGAAGGCTTGTTACTCTCTTGTCATGGGCTCCGTCTCTTTCCGGACCGACTGATTGGAGACGGGGATAGGTGGAGGTCTTAGCACCGTATTGAGGTCGGGCCTAAAGTACGGGATCTAGGAGTCCAAGTTTGGACGGGGACCTGGAAACCCGTGACAGAAGGGGAACATGTTGGTCTTGCTTGTGCCTGGGGTACAAGCGAGGCGTGTGTTTTTCAAGGTACCCAGCTGGGCACATCGATTCGTGAATCGCCGTTTCTGCGTAACGGTACGGCTTGACTACGCTCTGGCATCGTAGTAAGAATTAAAAATTGAAGGATAGAGAAATGGTCCTGATTTGCTCAACCCTTGCTTGATTATAATATAGGTGCTTACATAGAGTATTGGTTAATGAATAAAATACGACCTCTAAAAGTTACAGAATTAAGGACACACTCTTAGTGCTGCTTTTCGCAAACAAGAAACCCGCAAGCCATAAAGCCTATCATAATCCTTGAGAGTCGGGAAATATATTTCCCAGTCGGGTAAGTCTTGCGAGTACATTGTGTACTCAGGGTTTATTTTACCCTTGTTGCAGGTGCTCCTTGAGCATGTAGGCCTTGGGTGGAGGATTCTTCTGGTGGGCACAGACGGATTCTCATTTCGTCTCGCTAGACGTTAATTTATTTCCGTTGTTAATTTATCGCACTCTGAACATCTGGTATTGTAATAACTATTTCTGAGACTCTGTGTTGTATGAAATGGATTAAGTATTGTAAGTTTGTACTCATTATTGGATCCCGGGTGTAAAATATGGATTGTTCGAGTTCTCCCATCGGGTGTGCTCGACGGAGTCATCTGGTTTAGCTCACTTTCAGGGCACTTAGGGTCTAGTGGAAGACAAGCACCCTGAAAGCGTGCTAAACCGGACGATTCTGCCACATGCTAGTGCGCCCACCCGGCCGAGCCAAGCCTACTGGTGGTGGCCGTGGCGCTCACGCGCCGCCAACTCCGACCCCAGCGGCTGGAATCGACCACGCCCGACTTTCCTATCCTCTATGTTATATATATGTATGTTTCAATTGTTTTAGATGTATGTTGCAATTGTTGTATTTTGACGTTGCAAAAGTAGATCAGGAGATGTTGCATATGTTGCAAGTGTTTCAGATACATGTTGCAAGCATTTGTTCAAAATGTTTCATCTATTTTCAGACATATGTTGCAATCGTTTTTTTATCTTGATGTTGCAACACATATATTGCAAGAGTATGTTCCAAAATATTTTAGTTGTTTCAGTCTTAACTTGCAGCAAGTGGTTTTTTGTTGCAAGTGTTTTTTTTTATGTTTCATGTGTTGTACACACATGATGCAAGTGCATAAAGTGTTTTATCCGTTTTTAGACGTATGTTGCATTAAAAAACAATTTCATGTTACAAGTGTTTCACGTTGTTCGGCCAGAGGTCTAGAGAATGACCGGCGGGCATAGATACGGGGGCGAAGTGTGCGCGTGAGGCCGGGCAAATCCGGACGAGGATAGGGCGATGGCGGACTAGGGCGGACCATGCAGGTCGGTCTAGATGCTAGCCACGCCCTTAATCCTTTAGATCGGGCTGTGAAAAAACCGACAAAAGCAATGTTCAAAGTTTTTTTTCCCTAAGGAAAGCAATGCCCAAACCTGATCCGTTGATCGGCTGATCCTGGCCTGACAGAAAACTCAAATTCTCCGCCAGTGGCCCGACCCGGGCCAAAAACTGCAGCCTACCTATCGCCGCTCAACGTGCAGGCCCGATTAGTCCAGATCGGGTTTCGGTCGCGTAGGGTCGATTATTCGGGTCAGTAGACGCACACGTGCACAAGGCACGTGATTATTTTCCTGTTCCGATAGCTCTGCCACGTCATAGCATCACCTCGTCCGTCTCCCAGACGCAAGGCAAGCGGCAAAGCTCATCTGCGGCTGCCTACTGCCCTTTCAGGCAGTTGGCATTGGCACTCCACTTTCCACCAGACGCAAGCGCACCCCTCCCCCTCCGCTCCTTCCTCTCAACCGGGGCACGGCGCCAGCTCGGAGGCGAAGCCGGAGGACGACAGCATGGCGCGGCGCGAGGCGGCGAGGCTTCTCCGCCGTCTGGGCCCTTTCGCGGCCGAGTCGCCGACGCGAGGTGAGTTGCTGGTTTAATTTGGGGGGGCTTGGTGCGCCCTGTTCGCTGTTGGTGCGGGAGGTGCTCGCGCTCGTGCCCGACCGGTTAGCTGCTTGCTGTGTGGCCTAGGTTTTGTCCCCGAGCCGCTTCCCCCGTAATGCGTAGCGGCGTTCGGGTGTGGGATGGGATCATTTCAGCGTTGGTGATCTGGCATAGTTCAGTGCAATCGTGCTCTCATTCTTCGTTGGTTCTAGCTTGAGGCCTGGTCCTAGTCAATGGGGACTTCTATCTGTTGGTGTCGGAGCACCAAACTAAGCTGCAGGTGCTTCATCACACTCGACTCTGTTAATAATTACTAAAGTTACCAGAATGGTAAGACAAATATTGCAGGTGTTTGGTTGATGTAGCCTGTGTTGCCTTGGTGGTTAGTGATTCAGCTAGCGATGTAGCATCAGAATGCAGCTTCAAATAGAAATTGTTTTTTTAATCATTTGGGGCAAGTTTGCGCAGCAGACTATTCCTAGATTGATTGAAGAGCTGGTAGTGCACGGTGTACGCCAATCTTTGGCGAAGTTACTTAAATGTATTTGCATAAGTGCTTGTTTGGTTGGTTTATGAGATGAAGAATATGTCAGGTTCACAGAATATTTTGGATTAGTTCAATAACCCAATAAATGTGCCCTCAGCCATGTTGTCCGTGGAGTAGTACCGATCTTTAGGGCTTGGGCATTATTAGAAGTAAAGAATTACAGCAGTAGATTTTTTTTTTCTTTCAGTGAGGATAGTGATAGTTGTAACAGTACAGAATCAACGATTAAGTTTTAGTGAGAATTTTAGACTATGATAATCTTTACTGTTCGAATACAGACTGGTAACTAGATATCTTTGATGACCCCAGTAAAATTCGAGAGTTTGATTAAAATCTGATGATAAATTATGCTTTTCAGGCATGCCCCAGAGTCAACATGAATCCGCAAACCGCATTGTGAATACTTGTAGAAGATTCCACTGGATTCCCAGTCTACAGCGCCCTCTGTGTGGACCTACAACTTGTGGGGGAATATATGAAGATCAAAGCAGTGCTAAGAAGGCTTGTGAAGTTCAGAAGCGCACATTTGGTTCTGCTGCAACACACATTCAGAGGAATCCAGCATATTCAGAGCTGAGCTCTGATGATGTTTCTTACTTCAAGAGTGTCTTGGGTGAAAATGGTGTAGTTCAGGATGAAGACAGAGTCGCAGTTGCAAATGTAGATTGGATGGGTAAATACAGGGGTGCAAGTCAGCTACAACTTTTACCAAAAAATACTACAGAGGTATTTCATCAGCCAATTAGTGGACATTTAATTTCTTGAATTGCAAAGTAGTTACCATCATTTTAACATAGTTTACTAGTGTTGTTCAGCCTTTGTGTACAATGTGTAATTTCCTCTATGATCATTAATTTTCTAAATTTCTGAAATTGCTCTTTTGCATATACCAGGGTGTTATCAAATCCATGCAAATAACATATCTTATGCTGGTTCTTTAAGTGGTTCACATTTTCTTTGTCATGAAGAATTGTTTAATCTCTGCTATTCTTGTTCAGACGCAAGAAAAGAGTTAGTGTGCAAATTCTTTATTCAAACATTCTGTTTCCAGGTTTCTAAAATTCTTTCATATTGCAACACTAGACGATTGGCTGTTGTTCCACAGGGTGGCAACACAGGTCTTGTAGGTGGCAGTGTGCCTGTTTATGATGAGGTAATTGTATTTCTGAAGCTTTTTAATCTGTGTCAGGAATGAAATGCTGGAATAATATTCATTTTTTGCTTGAATCCATCCTATTGTTTATGAAATCATAACAGCTTTTCTTTGCTGTTAACTAGAAAAGGCTGAGTTATTTTGCTGCAAATATGTGTGCTATATGTTTACATGGACCGACCAGAACACCAGATCAATTGTGAAATATGGGAAAATGATCACATAGACCTTGTTCAATTTCAGTGTTATGCTTAATGTTATCTTTAGTATTTTTATTATTTTTTTAACATCTCTCCCATATTTTCTATTCATATGCTTATTGATGTGTCAAATTAGTTTTGTTATGTATGCAGTGGTTCTGCATTTGTAGTTTTTTACTGTTCATAATGTTAAGGTCCAAGATCATTGATTAGTTTTTATGCCCTTGTCTGCAGGTGATTGTTGGCCTCGCAGCCATGGACAAAATCATTTCCTTTGATAATGTGAGTTCGATTTCTTTTGCCTGGATTCAGTACCTTGCATTTTTTTATATTCTCATTAGTTGCTTCTTCAAATGCATCCAAGGGTCACGAGAAATCCTTGAATAGTTTACACAGAAGCTGCCAACTTCTAAGTCTGCTTATTATGGTGTTGCTAGGTAAATGGTATTCTTACCTGTGAAGCTGGTTGTGTGTTGGAGAATTTAAGTAACTTCGTGGAAAATGAAGGGTAAAGTTATATTTCGCAGTTTTTCCCTAACTGTTTTGTTCTGGTTTCTATTCCATAGTCTTGTGCTGGTCTGCTGGATATGCTACTATGCTTTATTCACAGATAGTGTATTAAGCATTGAGTCATCAATAAAGGTCTCATACTCATTTGAGCTTGTGTAATCGCTCATCGCTAATGATTGTGACAGGTTCCAGAACATTTTTCATTCCTTTTAGTTCAGTTCTTATAAGATCCATGGTGCATACATACTGAAAATTCTTGACTAAATTTGTTTATCTCCATTTTCTGAACAAAAGAATTTACAATCATGAGCTACCCTTAGAACACCAGTTGTTTGGTTTCCATGCTAGAAGCTTAATTGGTATTGATCTGCTTCTCAGGTTTATTATGCCACTTGACTTGGGAGCAAAAGGTAGTTGCCACATTGGTGGGAATGTTTCAACTAATGCCGGTGGCCTGCGTTTCATACGCTATGGTTCACTTCATGGAAGCGTACTCGGTAGGTACACGTATTGATCTTACAATTATAATTTTAACACAAAATAAATGTATTTAAACTCTCAGGGATCAGTACTTCCCTTTTAAATTATGTTTGTTCCCATACAGGTCTTGAAGTTGTCCTGGCTGATGGGACTATCCTTGATGTGCTTACTACTTTAAGGAAAGACAATACTGGGTATGATCTGAAGCACTTATTTATTGGTATGTACTGAGCGTGATAACTACTCCATGACCACTGTGAAAGCAATATTATTTTTGCAACACCAAACAGTTAGTGAATAAACAACATATCGTTCAGGAAGCGAAGGCTCACTAGGAGTAGTCACCAAAATATCAGTACTTACGCCTGCAAAGCTACCATCAACTAATGTTGCATTTCTTTCCTGCAATGACTACAAAAGCTGCCAGGTTCATTTGCCTTGGCATTCTCTACTTTTTCTTTTACAAAAGTAAATTTATTCAATCATTTCTATGCATGAGATCTTCAATAGTGATTACTGCTTACTGATTGTGTTCCCAGAAATTACTGCTGGCAGCAAGGAGGAGCTTGGGTGAGATCTTGTCTGCATTTGAATTCATGGATCATCACTGTATTGATCTGGTACTTACATATGAAATTCTTTTTGAATTAAGTTATGCATCATAGAGTGAATTAAGACCCACAAATTTGTTATTTATCACCATTTTAATGTCTAAGCTAATAACTAAATTGGACCCTCTTCAACTTTGCCCCACATTAGACCCAGCTTTATGCCACAGGCTGACATTTAGAACAGGGGATGAAATTGTAAATCCCTTGCTAGGTTGATCAGTTTGATGCAATGAAATATGCCTTTGATATTCTTATACATCAATAAGCCCTTGAAAAGAACTTGATTTTCTAAGGTGCTCCTATATTCAATGAAATATTTCATTCTTTTGTCTGCTTTGCATATTTAGATTGGTTTTTGATAGATTGTTTATTCTGGAGGCTATGCGACATTTGGAAGGAGTTCACAATCCGTTACCTGCATCACCGTACAAATTTTATGTTTTAATTGAGACAACAGGAAGTGATGAATCATATGACAAGTAAGTTATTGTAGAAATAGAACATGATTCAACAATGATCATTTGTCAATGTTTATGACAGTAGAGATTATTACTGTTGCCATTTGATTCTGATTTATCTGTGATTATTGCTAATTAGAGAGAATGTAATACCTATTTTACTTTTTTTTATTCATGAGATTTATCAAATATTTAAAAAGTTTCTGCTTGCATGAAGCTTTCTATCTTTGTACTGATTTTCTATATTTTGACATTACTTTGGTGAAAAATAATAGCACCAAAGAAATTGTTGTCCTCTATGGATATGGACTAGATGAATAGATGTTGATTTCTGTAGCATGTTTTTGTCTGAACATATTTATCCTGTGACCTGACAATTGACATTATCTTGTTGGCATGTGCTTGAGAGAAAATTGGCAATTGCTCTGTGGAAGATCAATTATCATGCCAACTTGCAGTTACTGAGATTAGGCTGTTCATTTGTGTATCTTCTGCTTAAAACTACTCTAGTTTCTCATCATGTCTTTTTTTCTGGCTTTCTTTTGTAGAACAAAACTGGAAGCATTTTTGTTGCGTTCAATGGAAGATGGTCTAGTAGCTGATGGTGTTATCGCGCAGGATATCAGCCAAGCATCAAACTTTTGGCGGATCCGTGAGGTTGTCATCCTATAATCAATACTCTGTTTATCTCTTATACGGTTATACCTTAATGTTGACTGATGAATGTTATGTCTGTGCTGAAACTTGTCAACCATCAGTATCAAACTGTTTATCTGCTTAGTGGTAGTTCTGTACTAGCATGTAATAGCTAACATTTAACATAGATGCTCATGTTTACGGATTACAAAATGATTCAATGTCTGATTTGAAATAAGATGAATATTTTCTTTGGAACATGCGGTTTGGTTTTTCCAGTTAAATCATTCAAACCTAAAGCTTCAAATGCCAGACCAACTTTCAAATGCACAAAATGATGGACCATGTAGCGATAAATCTTAAGATTCTGCCTTTGTTGTTGTTCTTGCAGGGTATATCAGAAGCATCTGTCAAAGTTGGTGCTGTGTATAAATATGACTTGTCCATACCTGTAGAGAAGCTCTATGATATTGTTGAAGAAATGCGCTGCCGTCTTGGTAATTGCGAGATGAGATCTACAAAAAATCTATGGGCTTCCAGTTGACTTAGTATGTTGGTTTTCTAGGTGATAGTGCAGAGGTATTGGGCTATGGCCACCTTGGAGATGGGAATCTGCATTTGAACATCGTATCAAGCAAATATGACGACAATGTATGTCTTTTATATCAATTTGGATATAACTTGGAAGTAGGATGTAGATTGTTTACTTATTTAATGCTTCAGTGTCTTGAGATGGTTAATGGATAACCTTATCTTGTTTTTCCAATGGAATTTTAGACTCTTGGACGAATTGAACCATTTGTCTATGAATGGACTTCGGCACAAAGAGGAAGCATCAGTGCAGAGCATGGTTTGGGGCTAATGAAAGCTGAGAAGATTCACTACAGTAAATCACCTGAAGCAGTAAGTTTTCCATTGTCCTACCACCACTTCCACGAAGCATGTACATGATGAGTTAGGAAATGACCAGTCATACTGAGTTGTAGATTTCATCGATTGAATTGGTACTTTGCTTGTGCATTCAAGCTACCCGTTCGCTTGGCATAACTTATTAGATAGGTCATATGAGTATCTGAACACACCACGGCTTGTGTGCACCACCTTAATTTTGCACTCTTTTGTACATTATTATAGAACAGTACAATGTGCTTTTATGGGAGTCGGGAGATGCTTAGGTCCTTCCTGCTTTGATTAGTCTATTGGTCGTCCCACATGTGGCATAGCTCAGTAGTCAGCACTGTTTTTAACTGTCCTAGTAGCTAAATACAAGCAATGAGGTAATGTGTGGTTTTACTTTAAGAACAATGCACATGTTTGTATCGATTGGTTAGTGTTCGTAGTACATCACTAGTAACTCTAGCTACGCAGGATAATTCAAGTTGCCTTGCCCAACTAATGTTCTGTTTTCATTAGGTGCAACTAATGGCCTCCATCAAGAAGTTGCTGGACCCCAATTCGATCCTGAACCCCTACAAGGTTCTGCCGCAGTCTGTACTGTAGCTGAAGGTACTCTGTTACATGATGTGACATTTTTAGGGAAAACACTATGGAATCTTCACTGAGAATGGCTTAGGTGTTTGTTGCATTCTGTGCGCGTGGCTGCACTGAAGAGATAACCACAAGAGCGTTGCGTCTAGTGAAAGTTCCTATCACAATGGGGTTACTAAACAAATGAATTGCAGTATTCCATATTCCACATTGGAGAAAAAATATTAATTAACATGTTTAATCACTTTAGGAATGACATCACAATGAGAATTGAACAGTAAAGTAAAATAATTTCTTCAGATGCCAAGTAATGGAAAAAAAATTGATTATATAAGTACGAACGTTTGATCATTTTAAACATAACATTACATAAAAAACTATTGAAATCAAATGAGACAACTCCCGCTTCTAACTTAGGGATTTTGTCATAACAACAAATCAAATAAAATACATATTGCCACACTGATAATTGCCTATCTTATTTGACAGACAGGGTCACATTGATGTGCACCTATGCATCAACTTAATGGTAAACAACTTACGGGTTGTGAGAACGGTTTAGCAGGAGAAGGCGCTCTGCTACCTCTATCATTGATGGTCTTTGATCTACATTGAGGTTAAGACATTCCATGGCAATCCTTACCAATAATAAAATCATACATGGTGCAATTTCATTATCAAAGAACTCGGTTAGCCTCTCTTCTTTGTGAGCTTCAAGGAAATTCCTTACTAAGCTATTATTGCCACAATGTGTAGCCTTTGTCCTACTTATAAGTTCCAAGATCACAACTCCAAAACTGTAGACATCACTTTTTTCTGTTAAAAGCCCTGTTTGCATATATACTGGATCCATATAACTAATATCACCAATGACTTCCTCTGTGTGTTGTCTATCTCTTGCAATCAATCTTGATATACCAAAGTCTGCAATCTTTGGCATGAAGTTGTCATCCAAGAGTATATTAGCTGGCTTGACATCACCATGTATGATTTTATTATTGGTTTTTGAGTGCACATAAGCTAGATCATCTGCTGATTGTACAGCAATACTCAAACGCACATCCATGTTGAGAGGCACCAACTTCTCGTTACTGTGAAGAATATCTTCAAGGTTACCTTTGGGGATGAACTCATAAAACAAGCATTGGGATATCAACTTCTAGGCAACAACCTATCAGCCTAACGATGTTCTTATGGATGACTTGAGATTGGATGATGACTTCATTTGCTAATTGTTCATTCTTTCGCACATTACCACTGATTGGCCTCTTTACCGCAACCAGTTTATTATCAAGGAGGCCCTTGTAAACTACACCAAAGCCACCTTTTCCAATTAAATTGCTGTTCTTTAAAATTCCCTTGAGGTCTTCCTTTTTTAAAAGCTTTATCATTTTCGCTTTCTCCAATGTAGGGCCACCATTCTTTTCATAGAACTCCCTCATCTTCTTTTTCTCTTTGCGAAGAAGGATGAGGAATATCAGAGCCGCCACGATAAAGAAACCACCTATCGCACCTGCACGATTAGCAAGTAATTTAGTATTGTTGTGTGAGGTAGTAAAATAGAATTTACTTATTTTATTAAAAAGCTAGCGCTGGAGCTCTTGCCATGAGCGGCTGATGACTACACCAACAACTACCAGTGGATTGGAAGTGCAAATAGCCATGCATATGGAAAATGCAATTAGGCAAGGGAGTTCGTCCAATAGTATGAGGAGCTGGCCGCGTGATAATGAAACATCCCTCCTAATTAGAAAAGAAACTACTGGCCAAAATTTCTATACCAATTTTTCATCTAAACTACCTTCAACACGGGACAAGTGGCAATTATTAATCAGAAATACCCTTTCATTTTTTCGCGAAAAAAAGAAAGAAATACTCTTTCATTTTCCTACGCACTAACCATCCTATTAAACATCATCCCTCAATAAGAACAGTTAAAAGGCCCCATGTCAGTGATGGATTATGCTGAGGTTAGTCAACAAGCATAATCCTAGTCTTGGTCATATCAAATGAAACCTGGAAAAAATACATTCTATGTGCATAGCAAATGACTGTAATTTAATAGTCTTCTTATGCTTTGCTTAGTATTTACCTACAACCATCTTTGCTACTAATGGGAATACGGCTTGACATGTTCCTGTTTTCCCGTCACCTTTCATTCCGGGTTTGCATGGACAGTCATACCCTGAAAGCCTGTTCTTGCATATTCCATCACTCGAGCAAGGATACAACTCACGGTGCTTACATTCGTCGATGTCTGGACAAAAAATTAAATGCACATTATAAAGCATGAAGCAATTATGAAAGCCCAAGCATGAATTGCACATATATTATATACCGGTGCTACAAAAATGATTTTAAAGGATATAGCTCCTTTTGTTTATTTATAGAGAGGCGATCAAAAAGTATCACTGTCTTCAAAAATACCTATAATTTAGAGGCAATCATTGAGACCGTTAAAAAAAAACAATCTCATCTCTAAATGAACTTTTTAGGGGAAAATAACTATTAACAACCGCCTCTACAAATCAATTTACAGGCGACACCGTACCCTTAAGAGGTCCACATCTCTATAAACTGTTATCTCCAAAAAAAAAAGTTCATAATTTTAATTATACATATTAACATGACCTACAACTTTATACTAGTTATTAAAAAAAGTTACAATACCTTAATTGGCATCCATTAGCTATGTAAGGGTTGCCCTCGTAGTGCTCCGAGCATTTGCAGATGTAGCCATCGGTGACATCGGCGCAGTAGCTGTTGCCGCTGACGCACGCGTAGCCGAGAGGTGGCTGCTGGCCTTCCACGGGGCATTTGGCGCCGTTCCTGACGGCGAAATCGATCACGTAGGGCACGCCTCTGGGGAACTTGTCGCTGTTGTCGCCGTACAGGTCCGCGCGCCGTGGAGAAGTTGTACCATGACTCCTCCACCAACTTGGCGAAGGAGCACGGGTTGGTTGCCCACAGAGAGTTATTCTTATTCAGGTCCCTCGTGGGAATGGCAACTATAAAGCCGGTGAGCGGCCGCGGCAGCACTTCCGGCAGCGAGGCCTGGCAGCAGCCCCGGCCAGCTGCAGGTTTCTGGCGATGGTCGAACGGCAGGAGACAAGGTCGTAGTCGTCGTTCTTCATGGTCACGGTGTCGAACTTCGTCACAAAAGGTTGGACCTCGACGCCGACGCCGACGAGGACGTTGCGCGTCAGCGACACGACGAGGCCCCTGGGACTTTCGGCGCCCCACGCCAGAGTGGTAGCTGAATGCCTCCAGCGACCGCCGGTGGCGTTCGTGCTGCACGTATGCCGCCCGTGCCTCGTTCTTGCCGACTGATACGTCGATGAGCTCGACTGGCAAGATGACGGGGTTCGAAAGGTTACCTGTCTTGGAGGCCGAGTAGGAGGAGACAGTCGTTATGCTGCCTGATCCTCTGTGGCCGTCATCAAGGAAGGCGCGAGGAGGCTGGAAGGAGTGGTCGCAGGTGACCTGGAAGCCGTCGAAGAAGCAGCCGGGCTTCATGCCGAACGGGAAGGGGATGCTGATGTTGCCGCACTTGTCCGGACAGCCCGGACGCGTGATCGGCAGCTCATCTTGCTGTTGAGCAGTGGCAGCCTGCAGCTCACCCTGCTGCAAGGAGGACTAGTAGGATGTGCAGCAGCTGGGATTGCGAGGGCGTGGTCATGGTGCTGTTTTGGCTGCTACTACCTGTAGCTAGCTCTAAATTCTCATGAGCTAATTGACCTTAATTTGCCCTAGATATTTGGTTAACGCGTTTTCACAGCACCCCAGGTTTCACAACCTGCATATGTCTTGTTCATTCCGATTTTCACTTCGACACCCCACTAAACCAGTTGAAGTATTTCCGGTGAAGGGGCTGACTGGAATTCGTTGCAAATATAGGAGTTATTATATGCAAATGCAATGGACAGGTGTTAGCTAGATTCAAAGTGTGATGATGCTGGGTTGTCACAAAGAGTAACGTGGACTGCACTATACGTAGAAGTTAGCTAGACTGAACTTTGTTCCCTTATCTAAAAACGTAGAAGTTATTTAGCTCGAAATCCAAGAACAAATAGAGCTTTCTTGTGGTACTCCAAATTAAATATGAGTTATTCATTTAATTAGATCAAATGGCTAGAATCATCTATTATTTCTTATAGAAGATAATAGGTTAAGTATATATTTATTTAATTTTTAATTTTGAAAATATGATAAATAAGGCTTTTTTAGATCTAATTATATATACAAGATCTATTGGATATGATAAATCTTGTTTATTTTTCCAACTTTAGATATAACATAATTTAGTTAGCATATATACACTATCTATTTTTTATGCAATAACTCGCCGTGCATACATAAGTGCCCAACATGATGAAACTTGTACGTCCTCAAAGAATGTGTTTAGTGTACATGAAACTCTGCATGTGTATATGAAACTTTATATGGCCACTTTACATGCTCAATATATGTATGTGATAGCTATGTGTTTTATTAGACGGCCACCTAAATCATGTGATATAGTTTTAATTTAATTAGCATATATAATGTACACACTTGATTACATAACGTGTTGGTGTGTAACATATTTTAGATCATCAAAGTTTATGGCTCAATTAACGTGTTAGCTGTTGAAGTTGTTCATATATGTAATGTATTTTTTTTAACCGAGTATGTCACATGATCTCGGTGTGCAACTTTCACATGACTCAGTATTATAAATTTTTTTGACTTACTCTAAGACAAAAAAAAAATCAAAATAAATTAAAAATATAAATAACTTCATCCATGTATAGATAGACTAAAGTATTTACTCAACGGTATTCAGTTGAATACTCATTGTTTTACCAAAAAAAAATTGTATACTGTATGTATATATAAAAAAAACTGAACTAAAATAGCAAGGTGCGTAACCACGTTGAGCCCAAAATAAAGGAAGGGGCCGTGTCTGGATTCCCTCTTCCTTGATGTAAGGATTTGACGATGTATTTGTTGACACCTAATTTTGCGCGGCAACGATATTGTTTCTCTTACTAGGTTAATTGATTAATTTAAAAAGATAAAAAAGTCAATGGTTCAGATTTATTTGAGGTATTATATCATAAAAAGTAAATGGAATACCGTTGCATTGTCCAATGGTCATAATAAACTCGTATCATCTTTCAAATACAAGAAAAAGAAAGCAAATTTATAAACCAAAAGGAGACAAATGGAGTAGATATGATGTTGTCTCAATAATAGCTTGCTTGCATGAAGCCATGAATGAGAATATATTGATAGTTCATTGGTATTGATCAAGATCGAAGTATAAATTAATTATGAATAAATGAAAAATGACAAGCAAAGATCAAATAGCATAGAGACAAGAATAATATCGTCTCGATATTTATTTGCTTGTGGACAAAGACTTGGATAATTGCTTGGCATATATATATATATATATATATATATATATATATATATATATATATATATATATATATATATATATATATATATATATATATATATATATATATATATATATATATATATATATATATATATATATATATATATATATATAATGTTTAATCAAGAGTGATATATGTCAAGACGTGTGATCTAGAGAAAAGATGAATCAATGGGAATTGCAATATTTGTTTTTTTTGTCACACACTACGCCGCAGCCCTAAAGCAACGACTACATTAGAGTAGCTAAAAGCTGCTTTATCGATGGACAATCAGTCACTTTAGCTAATTTGGCCACTAAAAAATCATCAAATCGACTAATTGCCCAGCGCAAGCTAAATTAACTTGCTAGGCACTAATTCAACCATCCAAATAATTAAACATATTCTAATTATCCCGCCAAAGAGTCTTTAGCTATGTCAAATTGTCATTAGGCTTACTTCCTTTGTCCCAAAAAGAGAGTAATTCTCACTCTTCAATGTCCAACAATTTTATGTTTGACCAAATCTATAAAAAGTACTAAATTTATAATATGGAATAAGTATTATTAAATTGATTATGAAATACATTTTTATAATAAACTTATTTAAAGAGATAAATATTGATATTATTTCCTATATTAGTTAAACTTAAAAGAATTAACTTGATTCACATCTAGAATTCCATTCATTTTTGGATGAAGAGACACTCTAAAAGATGCCAAAAGAAAGAGCGTTTCCCTTGGAATGGAGTTAGAAGATGCTAGACTACCTCATTGCTCAAGACCTCAACCTAAAGGCCCCATAAAATGTTCCATTGGTTGTTAGGCAATGCTGCATTATACAACACAAAATATTACTACTGATCATGTGCATCATTACTGGTAAGATATGGGTGATTATATTAGGCAAATAATGTTAGCTGTTGATGGAGAAGGATGCTCCAAAAAAAAGTATGGTATTTCTTAAAAAAAAGGTATGGTATTAATTATTTTCCTTTTACAGGATGCCTTGATCCATTTAACAAAAATACACTAGTCCACTGCGACAAGAAAAGACAACGATGAAAGTCTAAAGCAAGCTGGCACGACAGAGGGCTTAAAGAATGGTACTACTAATTTTGCATCTTGATCCATTTAGAGCAAAGATGGCACGACGTTTCTTTGTCGTTTGCGTCTTAATCTCCTTTTAGAGAACGTGCTGAGCACGTTTGCGTCTTAATCTACTTAGCCACTTGTCATTTCAGTTTGTCTAAAGCAATTAAGCTGGCAAGATTGGTACTTAAAAATGGTTTCACTTCCAATGTATTCTCATATTAGTAGGAAAGCTGGTAGGCACGATGGTGTGGCGCGCTTCAAAAAAGTCTTCTGCGTCTTAATGTATTCATTAACTTGCCATTTTGAGCTTTTGACCAAAAGAGAGGACTTGCGTATGTCAACGCCGTGGTTCTCTCGGGACTTATTTCAGCTGTGCTAGGGTGCTTTTTTATATAAAAAAAATTATCCTAGTCAGCAACTACACGAAGAGGTATGCACGTGCGGTGCATGACTTAACAAATTGAGGGGGATAGATTTCGATTTTTTTAATCGATAGATTTCGATTTTGAGACTTCGTGGACCTAAGTGGCACAGAGCCACAAGTTTAAGGACCGTCGGTGTATTTAATTCTAAAGATAAATAAAGCATCCATCCTTAATGCATAATTTCATTCTATTGTTTTATAGATATATTCAATATCATGACTCAGAGTTAGTAATTGTACCAAGAGAGTATCATGATGAAACTCTTCCTCTTTTCTTAAAAATGTTACCATGTCATCAAAAATAACTGTGTGACAACCTATTAATTAAATACAGATAAAATTCACATAAGCCTAACTAATTTGAGCTAACAGATGTCATCCTGATGAGCAAGGTTCATATGCTGCAATTTATTCTCTGCTGTGGACATCATATATGCAAGTAGATGGTATCCTGAATTGTAATGACAGCATTTGAATTGCGATATTCTGCGAATTCTGGTGTTTGAGTGACGAGTGAAATGAGGAATGATCATGCATATTCAGTCTGCTAAAAGGACGGGAGCTCATCGCTTGTCTGGTGAACACGTCGTCCTCTTCCGTGTGCAATTCAACCTCAATGAATAATCAGTGGCACCAATTGGATTCAACCGTGAACATGCCGCCATAATCTTCATCTTCAACGAATAACAGCCCTTCCCCTTCAAATAAAATTTTTAAAAATGCAACAAGCAACAGAACTATTTCCAGGGCAACTCGCAACTACATTAGACACGGCATAAACTTAATGTGTTGCACATTTGTCACGGAATATGAAACGCAAGAAGTTCAGTCGGAACATCTTTTCACCACGAGAAGCAGCTGTAAGCCAGAAAACAGCAAACAAGCCAGATGCATTGCAGATCTGCCATAGGCATCGCCAGTAAATTTAAATTTGAATAGAACAAATGCATTTTATCAGCAGCAGGAAAATATCACAACAAACCATCACCTGCCTGCATAAACCACATCTTTCTGAGCTTCACATTCTCATCTTATCTTACTCAACCCAGACTACACGCAGAATTACACCTTTCTGATTTTAGACAGACAAACCCAATAGCATCAAGAGCTGAACAAATTGAAGATTGCCCGGCAAATAAATATCAGAGCAAACATCCATTTCCACAGATCTGCACATTGCCGCACAGCACATCTCAAGCATTATTGCCTTATTGGTGCAAAGTTCATCCACAATGCAAAATGTGGCACAGCTGTCTCGGTAAGCAGAACAGCAGGCTAATTCAAAGATCACATACTGCATAAGTTCATTATTTAGGGCAAACTCCAAAGTAATTACACAAACATGCCGAATGAACCAGGATCACTGCCTACATATTATGGTACCAACTTACTAATAGACAACTTTCAAAGGCTGAATAGCAGTCAAGCCGTAGTGAGAACACTAGACTAGAAGTGTAGTGGGGACAGACTTTTGGTAGGCTAGTAGTGTCCCTTAGCTACCAAGTTTTGTAGGCTTATCCTGCAGCTAGGACAGTAGGGTTTTTTTTTTCTTTTTTTACTGCAGCACAGCAGCACACCTTCACTGGTTCCAGTTCACTCACAAACTGGACCTACCCCTCTATGTATAAATATGCAACCATGGTAATGTAACAAGTAGTTCAGTTCACAGTAGCAGCACTAGCGTGCAGTAGCAGCAGCAGCATTTTCCTTGGGTGTGTGTTCTGTTCTCAACCTCATCTTCTATCTACAGCCGTAAATTGTGAGTGTGTGAGCAAGGTGCTGCTCGCCTGTGCAGGCCGGCCAGATTCCAACATTTGTCTTAGTGCATATGCACCTGAAATTTATTATTTCGTATGAATTTTTTACAAAAGGAGTTTGAATCTCAAATTTGGGGCAATGAACATCTATAGATGCCTTATGGATGTGCATGGTTTCAATTTTTAAAATTTTTTAGAAGTCCTAAACTCCTAAGTATGTTTTTCTAGGAGACTTTCACTATTCCACCGAAGATGTGGTTTGCATTGATCTTTGCAATGTGGTAAAATGCAAAATATTGTTCCAAGAACAATGTAGATGTTTGTATTGATTGGTCAACATTTCTAGTAGTAATTTACCGGTAACTCTAGTTATGCAGGATCTTTCAAGTTGCCTTGCCCAACTAATGTTCTGGTTTTTATTAGGTGCAACTAATGGCCTCCATCAAGAAGTTGCTGGACCCCAATTCGATCCTTAAGTCTGTGCTGTAGCTAAAGGTACTCTGTTATCCTGTATCTTCGAAGGAGTGATTTCCAAACTATTATTTTCTCCCCTACTTCTAATCGGTTTATGTCAAATCACACTGCTCCTGTCACCCGCAGGTTAGGACCCTGTAACCAGTAAAGGAGTTCGTTGCTGACCGGAGGTCCAGAGCTGCTTGATGCTTGAATTGGGCTGAGCAGAGGCAATGCGAATAGTTGAGGCGAACATGCTTATCGGCGTGCCCGACGTAGTGATTCAGCTGGGATCTGATGTCACCTAGAGAAAGAATGGTGGCCTGCAGGCTGTCCTAGCCTCCTAGGTCTAGGTACATGTAAAGCTGGATGAAAAGCTCGCAACTCGATAGCTCGCTCGACTCGGATCGATAGTGGCTCGGCTCGGCTCGGCTCGTTTAATTTCTCAAACGAGCTGAGCAAGCATCCTAGCTCGTGTCTTAACGAGCCAGCTCGCGAGCCTAACGAGCCAAAGTTGTTGGCCTTAAACTTTTATTAGTGTTATATAACTTTATGTCTTACACTTATAATTTGTTGATGATTGGACTTTGACTCTATAAATTTTAGATTAATTTGACTCTTTTTATTTTAAATGAATGTATGGATAATGGATGCATCATATATGGTATGGAGTATGAACCATAGACAATGTATGGTGTATAGTATTATAATATAATAGTACATATTATTTTTGTATGATTTATTAAGACTTATAAATGGACTAGTTTTATATTATTACCATTATCAAACTTTAGATAATACACATATTACATTTTTTATGTTTTAATATGACTGGCTCGCGAGCCAAACGAGCCAGCTCGAGCTCGTAAACGAGCCGAGCCGAGCCGGCCTTCTGGCTCGTTAAGATAACGAGCCGAGCCGAGCTGACTCGTTATCTTAACGAGCCAGAACGAGCCGAGCCAAACGAGCCGAGCTGGCTCGTTAGTCGGGCAGCTAGGTACATGCATGATCATTCCTCGTTTCACTCGTCACTCAAAACTTTCAAAATTCGCAGGTCATTACTCGTTTCACTTTTCACTCAAAACTTTCAGAATTCGCAGGACATCATAATTCGAATGCAGTCTGTATAATTCAGGATAGCATCTGCTAGCATATAAAGATGTCCACTACAGAGAATAAATTACAGCATATAAACCTTGCTCATCAGGAGGACATCTGCTGGCTCCAATTGGCAAGCATCAAAAGTTTGAAAGTGATGTTGGTCCGTAGGATATCGGTGGTGTGGGTATAACGGAACGGAGAATTTCAGGGAGAAAATCCGTACTTTACAGGGAAATTCAGGGGGGAAATCGTTATCGTTTCTTTCCTGGTAATTCAGTAAAAGACAGTACCAGTTAAATGTTTGTTGTACTGTGCGTGACAATATCGAGAGAAAAAAACGTATTTTACTTGCACTTCAATACTAACTTCCAGCCGTGTTCAGTTTCTGTTAAAAGCACGGGGGACCATCGCTTATATGGTGAACACATCGTTCTCCTTTGTGTCCAATACATCCTCAATGAATAATCAGTGGCACCCAATTAGATTTATCCATGATCTTCAACGAATAACAGTCACTACAACAACAACAACATAGCCTTTTGTCCCAAGTAAGTTAGGGTAGGCTAGAGATGAAACCCAAAAGAGACGAGAAATAGGGAGACACATAAAGGGACATAAAGGACACAAGACAGAAAGAGGTCACGGTTCAGGCACGTTGATTGCCAGTCTCCAAGCGTTCCTGTCCATAGCTAAATCCTTGAAGATATTCCACTCCTTAAGGTCTCTCTTAACGGACTCGTCCCAAGTTAGTTTAGGTCGACCTTTACCGCTCTTGTCCATAGCTAAATCCCGATGATTTAACAGTTCTAGCTTATTCAGACTTGGAGTTCTAGTCAGGTTACCCCTTTTATTACTATGTCTTATAGGTCATCCTAGAATCTTTTTCTTGGAGTGTTTGCGTTATGATAGAACAGTGGTTTATTATCCTTTTAACTTCTTAAAAAGAAAACATCCTAGTTTTCTATTACTTTTCTGGGTATTCTTAATACTAACATGGGCTAATCAAATTAAGCTGTTCACCAACAAGCAGTAGTTGTAGTCATAAATTGCAGACAAATATTACAGAAGAAGTCGTGCAAAAGCAGAAGTAACAACTAACAAAAGATCAATCCACAGTAATGAAAGTAGCAGAAGAGCAGAAAATGTCCAGATCGGGGTACAACTTTGTTCGTGAGTAAGGCATAAAGACACGATTAACCACAAACAGTAATATCATGTAAAATCAGAAGATGAGCGGAGTATTCTGTTTTCTCTTTTAAATTTGAAATCATGTTAGTTGCATTTATACAACAATAACAACATAGCCTTTTGTCCCAAACAAGTTGAGATAGGCTAGAGATGAAACCCAAAAGAGACGAGAAACAGAGAGACACATAAAGGGACATAAATGGCACAAGACAAAAGGATGTCACGGTTCAGGCACGTTGATTGCCAATCTCCAAGCGCTCCTGTCCGTAGCTAAATCCTTGGAGATATTTCACTCCTTAAGATCTCTCTTAACGGACTCGTCCCAAGTTAGTTTAGGTCGACCTCTACCGCTCTTTACATTATCGGCCCGTTTTAGAACTCCACTACGCGCCGTCGCCTTAGGAGGCCTCCGTTGGACATGTCCAAACCATCTTAACCAATGTTAAATCAATTTCTCCTCAATTGGTGTCACCCCAACCCTATCCCGAATATCGTCGTTCCGGACTCTATCCCTCCTTGTGTGCCCACAACACCAACACAACATACGCATCTCTGCTACACTCAATTGCTGGACATGTCGCCTTTTGTAGGCCAACACTCAGCACCGTATAACATCGCCGGACGAATCGCCGTCCTATAGAACTTACCTTTCAGCTTCTGAGGTATCATTTTGTCACAGAGAACGTCAGAAGCTTGACGCCATTTCAGCCAGCCGGCTGAAATTCTATGCCTAACATCTTCATCAATGTCTCTATCCTTTTGTAGCATCGACCCTAAATACCGAAAAGTATCCTTCTTAGCCACCACTTGCCCATCGAGGCTAACGTCTCCCTCCTCGTGCCTAGTCGCGCTGAAATCACACCTCATGTACTCGATCTTAGTCCTACTAAATCTAAACCCTTTCAACTCTAACGTGTGCCTCCATAGTTCTAACTTCCTATTAACCCCCGCCCTACTATCGTCAACTAGCACCACATCATCAGCAAAGAGCATACACCAAGGGATATCACCTTGTATGTCCCTTGTGACCTCATCCATCACCAAAGCAAATAAATAAGAGCTCAAAACTGACCCCTGATCCAGTCCTATTTTAATTGGAAAGTCACTGGTGTCGCCATCACATGTTCGGACAAACGTCACCACATCCATGTACATATCCTTGATGAGGGTAACGTACTTAGTTGGGACTTTGTGCTTTTCCAAGGCCCACCACATGATATTTCTCGGTACTGTGTCATATGCCTTCTCGAGGTCAATAAAGACCATGTGCAAGTCCTTCTTCTGCTCCCTATAACAGTCACTCAAAGAAATTTTTAAAAAAAATGGAATAAGCAACAGAACTACATCCAGGGCAACTAGAAATTACATTGGACCCAGCATATATTCATCACAGGATCTGAAACGAAGGAAGTTCAGTCGGAACTAATTACTTTTCACCACGAGAAGCCGTAAGCCAGAAAAACAAAGCAAACAAGCCAGATGCATATGCGAATCTGCCCCTGAAATCGGAACTGATTACTTTTCACCACGAGAAGAAGCTGCAAGCCAGAAAACAAAGCAACAAGCCAGATGCATCTGAGGATCTGCAATGGACATCGCTAGTAAATTTGAACAGAACTTATTCATCTGCAGCAGGAAAATATTACAACAAATCATCATCTGCCTGCAGAAACCACAGCTTCCTGAGCTTCACATTCTCACCATCTTACTCAACCCAGACTGAATTACACCTTTCTGATTTTAGACCGACAAACCCAATAGCATCAAGAGCTGAACAAATTGAAGATTGCCTAGCAAATAAATATCAGAGCAAACACCCATGTCCACAGATCTGCACATTGCCGCACAGCACCATCTCAGCATTATCGGCGCAAAGTTCATCCACAATGCAAAATGTGGCACAGCTGTATCAGTAAGCAGAACAGCAGGCTAATTCAAAGATCACATGCTGCAATTAGTTCATTATTTAGTGCAGACTCCAAAGTAATTACACAAACATGCCGTATGAACCAGGATCACACTGCCTACAGATTATGGTACCAACATACTAATAATCCACATACTGAACCATTGTCTTCAGAGACTAATAAAACAAACTGCACTGCTGAATAACTAATTTAAGGATCAACCTGGCAAATGTAAATACTGATGCATAACTGAAATAAACAGATATCTCTGTTCAGCTTCAAGGAAACATTCTTCAGTAACGATCATCATAAGCACGAGCTGCCCCTCCCCTGCTAGGACGGTCATATGGAGCAGGCCTATCTCGGTAACTCCCACCAAAGCGAGCAGGCCCACCACCGCCACCTCCGCCGACACGTGAACCACCTCTGCCATAGCCACCAGTGCCCCTCGGTTCATCACGGTAGTAACCTCCATTGGACCTCCCTCCATCTCTCTCATAGCTCCTTTCGCTGGCAAAGCTACTGGACGCATAACGATCTGCACCACTGTACCTGTCACCAGAATAGCGGTCTGCTGCTGGCGCATAGCGATCACTAGCATAACGATCACGCCCAGCACCATAATAAGTATCCCTGCTGTCTACATAGCGGCCACCATCATATCGATCATCATCATAGCGAGCAAAACGATCTGATCCTCCAAAGCGGTCACCACGTCCCCCAGTGCCACCACCATACCTTGAAGCAGGAGAGTACCTTCCAGTTCTACCACTTCCATCTGAATAAGGGCATTCACGAGCCCAATGTCCAGGACGGCCACATTTGAAACAATCATCACTCGCTGCTGGAACTACATCACCTCCACTACGATATCCACCTCTAGCACCAGACGAGTAACCACCACCACCATATCCATAGCCATCATCAGAGTTCCTAGGTTGAGCTTTGTTCACAGAAATATTACGGCCATCCAGTTCTCCATTATGCATTCCCCGAATGGCAGCATCCACAGCCCGAGGTTCTGAGAATGTGACAAATCCAAATCCCCTCGAGCGGCCTGTCTCCCTTTCCACTACAACCTATACATACAATGAAAATGAACCAATGGGAAGATAGAAACTATATATAATAGTGAGGAACCAAAAATTCTATCAATAGGAACAACATGCAAATTAGGGTGATGTATGAAATCAAACAGCTAATGAACATTGTACAAAACCAGTGAAATCATCCCAACTGTACAAGAGTTAACAGTCAATCCTTATGCCACAGCTCAAATATTGTATGCAAATCAAAATCTGCTTTGACCATCAACTGGTTAAGAACATTAATGATTACGGCCAAAGGTCAGAAGTCAGAACTGAAGAATCAAGCATGTGCCCACAGACGACATTGATGAGTCTAACACTTCCAGGTGAGCCATGTGCTGCAAGAACCAGTATCCAATCCAGAAAACTGAACTGAGACCGATTACTTTTGGGAAGTTGTATGGGCACGAAACTAGAGGTGAACTATAACATGAACAGGTAGATTTTAGTTACCCTGCCATATCCTTCAGAATCAGAAAAACATAATCCGAAAGTCTAAATGCAATTTTTTTTATTCCTGGCTTTTCTTTTGCATGAAGAACTAGGCATTTCCATTGCAATGGGAAATGCACAATGGGCACGGGGAATAATGCTCTTCGAAGCAGATGTAGGCACAGATGAGCATACAACACTCTTCAGCATCATCATTGCTGCCTCGCTACTGAAAGGACAAATGGTTTCTCTGCCTTTCTTATCAAACTGATCCAGAAGAATGATGCAACCAAATTTTGTCACAAGTTCAGTCCAGCACTGGCAACCATGTTTACTTCTGTGGAGTTCATTAACCATGCCGGTGATGATTCTTTTCTGTGATCTTAGCAGCAGTTATCTTAAGTACTAACATGGCAAAAACAGGTTCTGTCCACAAAACAGAGCACATCTAGCAAAACTGAATCTAACAGTGTGTATGCCTCCATGTGATTTTTACTGAACCCATCACCACAAAAATGCTAACCAGCAAGCTCAATTGATTAGTGAATTTCTTTTCCTGCAACTTTGCTAACTTCCTAACATATAGAAATGAAGTGACTGCAGCCTCTGTGAATCAGCAGCTGCTATTAGATTGAAATTGTAAGACTAAAAGGGGGAGAAAAAACAAGCCCTAACATACACAAATAAGAAACATCACTTCTCCCAGTTTATGATATATAAATTCCTTTGGCCATTACTGTGGTTATTATCAAAAAAAAATATCAACTTACAACCATGAGGTTCAAACGACCCTTGATACAAACAACAACATAATAACATATGCCTTCACTGCAAGGGATTGCCATCATTAACTTACGATGCACATTATGTACAATAATAATAGTTTTACTAAAATCATGAGACACATTTCGGTTACCTATAACTAGGAATGATGGAAACAAAAATTAGAATGGTGACAACAGACAACTAGTAAGAATTCAATAAAACTCTATGGTTCCTGGTAACCAAATTAAACATACCCAAGTTACAACAGTTAACAAGCAGTTTAATCATCTGTTTTCCCTCAGATCAAACACAAAATATTTTTTAAGTGTGTAATCTTTCCGTGTCACAAAAAAATGTATCATTTGCTATGGTATATGTTAAAATTATATATGCAGTAAACTACCATTTATTTCTGCGCCTACTGCATCAGACTATCATGCAAGCAGGTAGGATAAAAAGTGATCCATATAACAGGGTAATCCCCGAAAACAACCTTATTCTACGACTCCCTTTGTTTGGGAGGAACACATCCGTCAAACCACACCAAAACAGGGGACCCCCAACTAAATTAACTCCAATCCCCTCAAACTACAAGCATCACGGCCGTCGCTGTACCTGTGCCTCGATGACCTTGCCGTACTGGCCGAAGGTGCGCTCGAGCGTGCGCTCCGTGGTGTCCCACGACAGCCCGCCGACGAAGATCCGCCCCACCTTGTCCTCCGCCATCTTGGGGCCAAGTCAATTGGAACTACCTGCACGGCAAACCAGAAGGTAAATCCCATCAGGAAAACGCAGCGCAACGGCGCGAATCGCGTCCCGACAAGACGAGGCGGGGAGGGGTGGCGGCTCACCTCGCGCGGAGACCTAGGGTTGCTCGGATCGAGGCGCGAGGCGGCTAGGGTTTACAGAGAAGAAGGGCGGGCGATGCGGAAGAGACGATGGGATGAGAAGAGAAGGGAGAGGTATCTGGAGCGTCCTATATATCTGGGGAACGGGCCGCACGCTACTAGCACGTGTCGTCGGATGGGAATTCTTTTTTCTTTTGCAAAAAGTCTAATCGACCCCAAACTATTGGGAGTGGTCTAGTTTACCCCCTCAACTCTGAAACGGTCTAATTTACCCCTTGAACTTTGCAAAACCGGCCAAATCACCCCCTCAAGCAGGTTTGAACGGTGGTTTTGCTACAGTAACAACGGTTTTGCTACAGTACAGTGGTTTTGTCCTTTTCTTTTTATTTATTTCGTCCGAATCTTTGAAAAATCATAGTAAATCACAAAAAATCATAAAATGTAAAATCCAATTTCGTTAGACTCCACATGAGTATATCTATACAGTAAATATATAATATATACTATTTTAGTACAAAGTTTTTGTTGTATGAATTATTCAAATTAATTACAGAAAAAATAGATCAAAATTTACAGCAAAAACTTTGTACTAAAGCATACTATATTATATGTTCACTGTGTAGATCTACTTATGTGGAGTCCAACAAAATTGAATTTTTCATTTTGTGATTTTTTTGTGATTTACTATAATTTTTTAAAGATTCAGACAAAATAAATAAAAAGGAAAGGACAAAACCACTGTTACTGTAGCAAACCACCGTCCAAAACCGCTCGAGGGGTGATTTGGCCGGTATTGCAAAGTTCAGGGAATAAATTAGACCGTTTCTTAGTTGAGGGGTAAACTAGACCACCCCCAATAGTTGGGGTCAATTATACTTTTTCCAATTTTTTTCTTGTCCTTTTTTTTTGCCCTTTTGTTTGTTTTCATTTTCTAGTAACTACCATAGAAGATAAATAAATTAAGAAAAGGTACTCTCTAGTACGTGCCTGATTAATGGTCCTCTTCCTTTTCATTTCCCTTGTACTAACGGTTCCATCTCGAGTATTGTGAAGTCTTTATCCGCACACACGTGCTAACAATCGGACAATATATAAAATCATTTGACAAAAAGAAAGAAATGCTAAAAGACATATATTCTGATATGTTTTCAGCCAATTCGAAAAGGGATTTTAAAATAGGTGCTTTCAATAGCACCACACGTGCAAGATAGCATTTAATTGACTACGTATATAAAATAGCCATTTCTAATGTTTTTCTTTGTTTTTGTTGTTTCAAACATCATTGGAACGCAAGATTTTAGAAACACAAAAACAGAAGAAAAAAAAAGAATGAATAGAATGTTAAACCTATGAATCGGAAAAACATAGAAAACTACAAGATTAAACGTTTGGATGGAGCAAAAAAAAAATAAGGAATTCGACGAAAGACACAAAGTGAATTTTTCATGAGGTTCAATCTATTGTTAAAATTCCAACAAAATTTCTATGCAACAAGTCATTTCATTTATGGGAACATAATCCATTGTTCCAAAGGGAGTTTATAGGATCTTTTCCTATATAGGATTTAAATGCTCTAGAATTCCTTGGTTTTTTGCTTTGTTCCAAAGGACGCCTTTGTATGCAAGATAAGTTTGAGCGGTAATTGTGCTTAGACCGTCTCCAACAGCCCTCATCCAAATCGGAGACCCATTCGTTCATTTGGGTCGCGCTCGCCGCTCGCGTGGAGACCCAAAACTCAGTGTTCTCCAACAGTGAAAGGTCCGAATAGGCTAGAGGGGGTGAATAGCCTAATTAAAATTTTTACAAGATTTACTTAACCATAAGTGTTAGTATAAAAGGTGGCGAAGTAAAAAGTATTAGCTCTAACTAATTAAGCAAGCCACCTACACAAGTTTAGTATAAGGCTATCCACTAAACACAACAACAACTACAAGCTAGATATAAGAAGTAATACGAGAGAAGAACTTCGAGTGATTATACCGCGGTGTAGAGATGAGAAGTACCAATCAATCAATTGTAACAGAACCGCCCAATTATACGAGATTAAGTAGGAAATCATCCAACGGAAGGACAATTTAACAAACTTAAGCCCGTATAACCCGGTAGTCCGTGAAATCTCGACGGATTTCAAACCATTTCACATAACAGCCAAGATCGTACTAAGTTTAACGGTTACCATCATAAGTTACATAAATGTTCGTGGCATAAAATACATCGGAGTTTAAACATAGTTATTACAAACCAGGTTCGAATAAAAGTAGCGGAAGCGGTAGTCCATATCACGCACACACACAACATTTTGAAATAAAGTGTCAGCTTGTGATCATCTCCAGCAAAAGCATCAGACTAGAAGTAGCGAATGACCATTGTCCATGGTCCTAAGCTTCGCCCATTGCAGGATAGAGGCAGTTGATACAGTAACCGTAGTACATCTGCCCATCTGCAACAAGTGGGAACAAAGCCCTGAGTACGAGAAGGTACTCAGCTAGACTTACCCGTCATAAACCAAAAATAAAAGACACCAAAGAATCATGATAGGCTTTCTGGTGGGATAGCTGACTCATTTGCAAAAGGCATTTTTAGCATTTAGGAAAACCTTTACAAAAGCTTTGCATCAAGTTAAATCTTTATTAACATGTCAATTACATTTGCACCTGTACTAAAGTAACATGTAATTAAACAGGTAATGATAACCAATGATCATTAACAACTTCCATTATGTCATAATTCATATAACTGTCCAAGTGTTCCATCAATATTACTACGATGAAGTAGCTCAAGTCAAGTGTTCACTATCCAGTGAACGATGGCGATTCGAATCGATTATTAACCACCTGGTAAGTTATTCCTCACACAAACCTCACTCACCCGGTAAAGTGAGGTGTTGGTCACCGAGTCAACCATTCAGGTAAAGTCGCGAGCTTGCCAGGAACCACTTGTAACCGGGGGCCGCCCAACTGCTCTTTGGCCTTATCATCGCGCCCCCGTATCCTGCCACTACTGCTCCGGTACAGTGCGTTGCGGGCAATCCACTCGGCCCGAATAATCTCCCAGTTTCGCGGTCGGAAGGTACTTTATCCGGCCAGCTAAATGTGAGGCATGCGTTCAACATGACCCGAGGGACAACAACGGACGGTCCTTAATCGACACAGACGGAAAACACTACAGTCCGAAACCCTACAAGTTTCCGCCCGGTCTCAAATTCATTTCACACTTAGTTATACCATGACTTCATGGTCATCCAAGCAGATCCAGGTAACCACCTATAGCTCGCAGGTGACAGGAAATCACCCGACTTCTACCGGTCTAAGCCAGCTAAGCATTGACTCGACTGCGGATACCAGGGTAACAAGGATATAGTATAACAAAGGTAAGCAAGGTATAATGCAGCAACGTTTGCAAGCAACTCCTAAACGTAATGCATCAAATTAAGTAAAGTTAATAATAAATTATTTACAAACCGGGAGAGAAATGCTTCGGAGCTTGCCTCTCTCAAAAGAGCTCGGACGGTGATCGGGGCACTCGGGGAGCTCTTCACTGACCTCCTCTTCGGCTTCTGTCACCTCCTGCTGCTGCACCTCGAGCTGCTCCTCTGGCTCCTCGGGTAAGACGACTGGGTTCTCGGTTTGCGATCCTGTATGATGCAATACGCGTAAGTGATTATGCAAGCGTGCATCTAAGGATATGAATGCAATGAATATGTTGAAATGCAAGGTAGTCAACATCATCCAAGAAACTATACACTACAAGCACATGTCATCTACTGCATTCTCTTTTACTACTAACATGTCAAGTTAACATATCTTATGAAATGCTTCAAAGATACACCAAAACTTTACTAATTTCTTAATCACACTTAAAGCAACACTTGCTTAAACCCTAAATAATAATAGGTTTGAATAGCAACATATATTTCTGATGCTCCTAAAAATCTAAGAAAATTACAGTAGCATAATACTACCCTAAACAGACTACCATAAAAATTTCATGACATTTGGATAAGTAAACTATCCTGTACAAAAATGACAAGCTCTAGCATAAAAATGAGTATGAAATTACTTTGTACTATGAAAAGTGTCAAACGACAGAATTAATATTTTTCCTAGGTTCTTCATGGAATATAATGACTGTACAAAAATTATCACATGCATGTTTTATACAAAGTTTGCTCTCTAGCAAAAATAACAAAAATCAGCCATTAAAGGTACTTGAACTACTCCAAAGTTTTCCACAGCACATGCATGAAACATATTTTTCCTAAGAAGTACATGATATAAGAAGATTAACAAACTTGAAATCATATTTTTCTTATACATATAGGATTTACTAACCATTTTACAAGATATCAGCAATATTAAGAATTAATTAAAGCTCTATAGAAAAGTATCCCAAAAATGACATGCAATATTTTTATATTGTAGTTCTGGTTCCAATGAGTCCATAGAAATTTATTTCATAATTTTTGGAGCTCAAATGAATACAAAAACATTTTCCACAATATTTTTCAAAGCATTTAATAGAAATCTGAAAAAGCATTTCTTAAATCCCTTTTAAAATCAGCCGACAAAACTGCTAGGTGCACCCGGTTATCCACCCACAACCCGCACCAGAGAGACAGACAGGCGGGACCCAGTGGGTCAATGACCCCACATGTCAGCCAGGCCGAAGCAGGGGCGACGCTGACCGGCCGGATCTCACCGGCGGGGAGGTCGCCGGCGGCGTGGTCGGCACCGTCAGACTCCCCAAGGCGATGCGCACCCATTGGCACTACTTGCAAGGCCAGAGGACCACCGGAGCAAGGTGGCCGGTGGCCATGGCGCGCGGCGGCGCTGCTCATCGGCGGGAGCGCGTCTCCGGCCATGGAGCGGCGCGAAAAACGGCGTCCGAGCACCGGGAGAGCAGGGTGAACGGGATGCGCGCCCGAGTAAAGGAAAAGCGGAAGCGGAGGGGAGGTTTCCACGGAGCGGCATTCCTTGGTGAGCTCGGCCAGAACTCCGGCGAGCGATTCGCACGGATGGGGAGCTTACCACGGTTGATGGAGGTGAGCGTGGGCTGCTCCAGAGGAAGAAGAAGCTTGGGACAAGATGGAGCGGCTTGCGGTGACTGGGGCTGCTGGAACGCGCGCATCCAGTGATGGCGCGCGGTGGTGGCGGCGGAACCACGGCTGCTGCGCGCGTGAAGGAGCAAGGGCGAAATGAGAAGAAGGAGGAGGGCGAGGCGCTGCGGCGGGTTATAGGGGCGAGTGCGCGCGCTGGTGGGGGGCGACCTGGCGCCACCCGGCCGGCGTTGCCGGCATGCGGCCGCCACGCGGCGGGCGCGTTCTGCCGCGGCGGACAGCGAGGCGCGCGCGCGTGGGAGCGGGAGGGGGAAGAGAGGCCGGCTTGGGCCGGGCTGAGGCGGGGCGCGGGCGCGCGCGCGCGCGGGGGCGAAGCTGGGCCGCTTCCAGCAGCAGGCCGAAAACGAGGCGGTGGCCCGCGACTGAGAAAAGCCCTCTTCCATTTTTTTTTTCAAGAAATTTCAAATAATAGTTTTCAAATCTCATTTTGAGCAAGAAAATGACATTTTCTAGAAATGACCCAAAAATAAAAGTTGCTTAGAAATTAATTATCTACAACTTTGATTAAGGGGCCAACTAAAAATTCTCAACAGATTTTGAATTTGAGAATGAAAGCTAATTTAGGGAGGATTTTTGAATATTTTCAAATAACATTTTTAAAACAAATCTTTGACAAAACTTTGAGTGATTTAGTGGCTCCAAAAATTTCACCTATAATTCTAAGTGATATGAAATTTATAGTTGCACAAATTTGATGAATGTCATTAGCACATTATCACAACATGTTATGCAATACTAGTTTCCACATTTTTATTTTATTAAAGGTACACCCTAAGCACATATAATTATGAATGACATGACATGTTGTGCTCATGATTGCAATGCAAATGCTTGCGTAACACGGAGTGTTACAGCCCTCCCCCCTTATAAAAATCTCGTCCCAAGATTTGGGTTACGAACCATTTATTATAAAAAATCTTCGTATGCTTTTTGTAGGTATTCACCCGTTTCCCAAGATGCATCTCCCTCATCATGATGACTCCATTGTATCTTATATGTTTTCACCACACTGTTTTGAGTAGCCCTTTCTTTGGAATCCAAAACTTGAATTGGCTGCTCACGATACACCAGATCTGACTTAAGTTTTATGCCTCGAGGTTCAATTATTTCCTCTAGAACGCGCAAACATTTCTTGAGATGTGATACGTGAAAAACTGGGAATATAGCACCCATTGATTCTGGTAATTCCAATTTGTAAGCCACTGGACCCTTCCTTTCTAAGATTTTGTAGGGTCCTACAAATCTGGCGGCAAGCTTTTTGTGTATTTCAAACCGCTTCTTCTTCATTGGCGTGACTTTTAGATAAACATAGTCACCAACTTCGAACACAAGTGGTCTCCTTCTCTTATCTGTATAACTTTTCTGACGTGACTAAGCTGCTCTCATATTTTGCTGAATGATATGAACTTTCTTTTCAGCTTCTTCCACAAAATCAATACCATAATACCTTCTTTTCCCTGGCTCAATCCAGTTTAAAGGTGTTCTACACTTTTGTCCATACAGAGCCTCAAAAGGTGCCATTTTGATACTTTCTTGATAGCTATTATTATACACGAATTCTGCTAAAGGTAACCATGACTCCCATGAACCTCTGGAAGACAACATACAAGCTCTTAACATATCCTCTAAAACAGCATTAACTCTTTCAGTCTGACCATCTGTTTGAGGATGATAGACAGTGCTACGAATCAGACTACTTCCCAAACCTTTGTGCAAATGCTCCCAAAAGTGAGCAGTGAACTGTGACCCTCTGTCAGACACGATAGTCTTCGGTATGCCATGCAATCTCACAATCTCTGCAATATACTTCTCGGTATATTGAGGTGGTTTATAAACTGTCTTGACAGGCAAAAAGTGGGCTGTCTTTGTAAGACGATCCACGATTACCCAAATCGAATCATGGTCTTTCTGAGTAGTGGGCAAACCTATGATGAAATCCATACTTATATCGTCCCACTTCCAACTAGGTACTAACAAAGGTTGCAACAATCCAGCAGGTTTCATGTGAATAGCTTTCACTCGACAACATGTGTCACATCTGGCTACATAAGCTGCAATTTCCTTCTTCATCTTTGTCCACCAATAGCGAGGTCTCAGTTCTTGATACATTTTACTACTGCCAGGATGAATGGACAACTTAGAGTGATGAGCTTCATCCATAATTTTATTCTTAAGCTCTCTATCCTTCGGAACAACAAGACGGTTGTCGAACCACAACACGTCCTGCTCGTCCACTCTGAAGTGTTTTGAAGGTTCTTCTTTAATTTTCTTTTTGATGTGGAATATCCCTTTATCTGCTTTCTGACCTTCTATTATCTTACTCTCCAAGGTACAACTGATCTGAATACTATGTAACACGGCAGGGTGCATTAGATTAAAACCATCTTCAAGTAAGGGTTGCATATTCAGACAATGTGACTTTCTACTCAAAGCATCAGCTACCACATTGGCTTTCCCAGGGTGATACTGTACATTCAAGTTGTAATCTTTAATTAGTTCTAACCATCTTCGCTGTCTCATGTTCAATTCTGGTTGGGTGAAAATGTACTTGAGACTCTTATGATCGGTGAAAATGTTGCACACATTACCAAGTAAATAGTGTCTCCAAATCTTTAAGGCATGCACCACGGCGGCAAGCTTAAGATCGTGTGTCGGATAATTGATTTCATGTTTTCTCAACTGGCGAGAGGCATAAGCAATGACTCTTCCTTCTTGCATCAGAACACAGCCTAATCCTGTTTTTGACGCGTCACAGAACACATCAAAAGGTTTCTCGATGTCTGGCTGTGCAAGAACTGGAGCAGTGGTCGACAGTTTCCGCAAGGTGTGGAAAGCTGTCTCACACTCCTCTGTCCACACAAACTTGTGATCTTTCTGTAACAGACTTGTCATTGGCTTAGCAATCTTCGAGAAGTCTGGGATAAAGCGGCGATAGTAACCAGCTAATCCTAGGAAACTCCTGACTTCTGGCACTGTGGTTGGAGTTTTCCAATCCATAACCTCTTGCACTTTGCTCGGATCTACCGAAACTCCATTCTCAGATAGAATATGACCAAGGAAAGGAACTTCCTTCAACCAAAATTCACATTTGCTGAACTTAGCATACAACTTATGATCTCTCAGTCTGGTCAAGGCAATTCTCAGATGCTCTTCATGATCTTTCTCATTCTCAGAGTATACTAAAATGTCATCAATGAAGACAACTACAAACTTATCCAACTCTAGCATGAAAACCGTATTCATCAGATACATAAAGTATGCAGGAGCATTTGTTAAGCCAAAAGACATAACAAGATACTCGTACAACCCGTATCTGGTAGAAAAAGCGGTTTTCGGGACATCTTGTGGCCTGATCTTTATTTGATGATACCCTGATCTTAGGTCTATCTTGAAGAACACCCTAGCTTTAGCCAACTGATCAAATAAAACGTCGATATGAGGCAAAGGATATTTATTCTTGATAGTTACAGCATTAAGAGGTCGATAATCCACACACATTCTCAGAGTACTCTCTTTCTTTTTCTTCACGAACAAGGCAGGACATCCCCACTCAGACTTACTCGGTCGGATAAACCCCTTCTTTAGCAATTCTTCCAGTTGCTTCTTCAGCTCAGCTAACTCATCCGGAGGCATCCGATAGGGTCTCCTCGAAATAGGAGCTGTCCCGGGGATCAACTCGATTCTAAACTCAACATCTCTATCTGGAGGAAGGCTAGGTAACTCGTCTGGAAACACATCCGGGAACTCACACACTACCGGGATCTGGCGAATAGGAACAACTTCCATGGCACAGTTCACACTCACAAGGTCTGTTCTTTCGGGCAATGGTACCTGAAAAGTACTCTCTCCCTAGGGATCCTTAAGGGTAAGCAACCGACTGCTTGTATCTATAACTGCCCCCAGTTCTTCATCCAGTTCATTCCTATTATTACATCCAAAACTAGTCCAGGCATAACTATCAGGTTCACTCAGAACTTCCGACTACCTAACTCAAGGGTTGCCCCTCTAACCATCTTATTGGTTAACACATCAGCCCCGGCTGAACTTATATGATAACCATAACTCAATTCTGTGCATAGTTATTCATGCTTCCGTGCAAATGCTTGACTCATAAAAGAATGCGAGGATCCAGAATCAAATAGAACAACTGCAGGGTGATGGTTAACAAGAAACTTACCGGCAGTTACAGGCTCTCCCTCAGGAATCTCATCAACGGTGGTATGGTGTACACGGGCAGTATAAGTCTGTTGCTTCTTTTTAGGCGGATAAGGGAAGAACTTTGAAAAGTGGCCTAGCTGACCACAATTGTAGTAGGGCCCCTTCACTGTACCAGCAGATCCTATAGCTCCCTTGGAGTTGCTCTGTTCTGCAGCTGCGGTGATCTTTGCTGGTGGCACGGCCATCTTGTATGGCTTCTATGGTCCCCTGTAGTTCTGGGTTTTATGCTGTGGTGGCCGGAACCTTGCACCAGGTGCGGACGGATGATAAGAAAAACGGTTTGCAGTGACAACTCTGGACTGGGATGGTCCTGACTCAAACACCCTCTTGCGATTCTTGGATGCAGTGTAGGCGTTGTTGTTCTTTTCTTGTTTCAAACAATCACTGATAAAGTCATTGAACCTGACGCGGGTATTGGTACCCACATACTTCATCATCTTCAGACTTAACCCTCTCTTGAAACTAGCAATTTTCTTTGCATCTGTGTCGACCATGTCTGGAGCATAATGGCATAAGCTATTAAAGGCATGCAGATACTGTGTTACAGTCTTGGTACCTTGATTTAAGGCCAAGAACTCTCCGAGCTTCATCTCAACCAACCCTGGGGAAATATAAACTCCCCTAAACGCTTCAGTGAATTCTCTCCAAGTAATCTAGGCATTAGGAGGAAAGGTGGTGCGGTGATGCTTCCACCACATCCCTACCGGTCCTTGTAACTGATGTGCAGCATACTCTGTCTTCAGAACTTCTGTCAGTCTCAACACACGAAACTTATCTTTCATAGTGTTGATCCATTCTTCAGCGTCGAGGGGCTCTGCTGCTTCCTTAAAAACTGGCGGCCTGGTGTCCATGAAATCCTTGAAATTGCTGTACTGGTTCACCCCATGGCCACCACCTTGATTATTTCCTCTCTGAACATTTTCAGCGATGGTACGCAGAAAATCTTCCATATTCCTTTGTGACTGCTCGGCGTTGCGCTGGCTTCCAAGGAACTGTGCGAAGAATACCTCTGCAGTGAACGGTGGAGGAGGGGGCAATTATGGCTCTGGCTGTGGCTCCTGGTGATTGACGTTGTTTGCACCACCCCCTGCACCGTTGCCACCAGTTTCAGCGGCCTCATACGTGGCACGGCGAGTGTTTGCCATCTGCATATTTCAACAACAAGTAATAATTGAGCGAAGTGGTAGTAATTGTATTCGAATGAACAATCATGCCATACTGAATTTATTGGAGAGAACAAGTCATGCAATAAAACAGAGGCATAATAATCACATTCCAATTAAAACAACATCACAAATCAAATTACTTCGAATGCAACATCGCGTTCCATACAACCACGTTGTCAGCATACATACACTAGACTTTTATGCGTTCGAGCATCACATACACAACCAAGATTCAAAAGATCGCCAGTCTCAAGATCGAATAGGATACAACACGATACATGGAAACCAAAAGAAGGCCATCGCGACAGAGCCTATCACTAACACAAGGCAACTAGCCTACTCCTCGGGGCCGTCGTCGAGGTCGGAGGCGTCACCATCGCTACCATCAGTAGCGGCGTCGCCGTCGACGTCCATCTGGGCGGCGGCCGGAGGAGCATATGGGCCCATCCCGTTGTAGAGGGCATGAAACTCTTCATGCAAGTTGGCATTATACCCTTCTAGCCCCTCGACCCTCTGCCTCAGAAGGTCCCTCTCGTTCCAGGCTTCATTCCTTTCCTGCACTAGCTGTCCCATCATGCGGTCTGCATTTCTGTTAGCCTCAGTCAACGTCTGTACCCGCTGTATAGCACTGTCACCTCTCTCGAGAGCCTGATCTCGCTGCAAGCTCATGTCGGCCAACTGCTCCTGCAAGCTAGCTATAGCACGTGCTTGCTTCTTCTTCTGCTTCCTTGCTTCAAGCCGGTCATTGTCACGCAGACCAGTCAAGGTCCAATAGGTACTCTCAAGACCCTGGTATACTTTGATGGCTGCATACATGGCACTCATTGTGTGGTTGTCGCTAGCCTGTCCTTCACTTGGGCATCTAACCAGGGCACTTCCTTGCGGCTGCACCCAAATGGCATCACGAGGATCATCTCTCGGGAAAGTACCGGCCAAAGCTGCTGCCAACTCATTAGAAAACCTGCTCATTATGTCTCGGATGACGTGAAAAGCTGCACCCTCTGCACCCTCAACTGGAGTGCGTCCTTCAAACTCCAAATGCCAACCATCCCATTCTGGCGCATCACCAAGAGCAGGGACGGTGATTTCCACTACCGCAAGTCCATCCTCAGCTAACTGGCTCTCACTCCAGGAGTACACCGGCTCTTGACCCTCTGGGTACCCCACATCATGGAGCACTCTCCAAAGCAAGGTGGGCATGCCAAACTCACTTAGAAAAGTGTCCGTGCTGCGGCGCTCCCGCGGGGCCATCTGGTGACGGGGTGCTCTTTCGCCAGTGGACTTACGGGCAGTCTTCTTCGTGCGGGCCATCTGTAGCACAAGTTTTAAATTACCCGATGAGAACATATTTTAAGTTGATGTCACTTTTATCAAACTGGGATAATCCTTTTATAAGGGGAGGAATGCATGTTATGAATGAAATGCACAGGCAATATGATGCATACGCGAGTCTTACGTTCTCACAAACTTAGAAAATAAAGACATCTAACGATGAATTCGGTGGCATACAACGATCTCTCATATACGTAACTAATTCGATCTACACGATAAACGCTGTTATGTACCTGCAGAAAATTCATTTCAGCCCATTCCCCATGAATGCATGAAAGCAGTAAATCTACCTACACGCTCTACACGAATCCCCAGATGCGTGTACAACGGTAGTAACTACCCAAACACATCGTCCTATTGACGGCATCGCCTCAACGGACGGAACACCCACACATGCGATACTTTCATAAAAACATGTGTAAAACATGTACTTATTCTAGTATCATATAAGCACTCTCCCTAGATCGGCGGTGTATCCGATCATGCTCTCACAGCTCACACTTACCAAAGCGTAGAGGTAACTGATCCATACATTACCACTCAATTAAGTGGTACTCATACAATAGCACGCCGTATGAGCAACGAAAGAGAAATATGGTGCAAGAACCCCAAGTTAGTACTTAAATAGCCACCTAGAGTCCTTAACTGGGCATACAGGATATGACCACTGGCACACCTTTAGTTTTAAAATTACACTTTTTAAACATAATTTTGCTTTAAATATACTTATGAACAGTAATCACGTTAAACCATGCTCCGATGCCAGCTGTAACAGAACCGCCCAATTATACGAGATTAAGTAGAAAATCATCCAACGAAAGGACAATTTAACAAACTTAAGCCCGTATAACCCGGTAGTCCGTGAAATCTCGACGGATTTCAAACCATTTCACATAACAGCCAAGATCGTACTAAGTTTAACGGTTACCATCATAAGTTACATAAATGTTCGCGGCATAAAATACATCGGAGTTTAAACATAGTTATTACAAACCAGGTTCGAATAAAAGTAGCGGAAGCGGTAGTCCATATCACGCACACACACAACATTTTGAAATAAAGTGCCAGCTTGTGATCATCTCCAGCAAAAGCATCAGACTAGAAGTAGCGAATGACCATTGCCCATGGTCTTAAGCTTCGCCCATTGCAGGATAGAGGCAGTTGATACAGTAACCGTAGTACATCTGCCCATCTGCAACAAGTGGGAACAAAGCCCTGAGTACGAGAAGGTACTCAGCTAGACTTACCCGTCATAAACCAAAAATAAAAGACACCAAGGAATCATGATAGGCTTTCTGGTGGGATAGCTGACTCATTTGCAAAAGGCATTTTTAGCATTTAGGAAAACCTTTACAAAAGCTTTGCATCAAGTTAAATCTTTATTAACCTGTCAACTACATTTGCACCTGTACTAAAGTAACATGTAATTAAATAGGTAATGATAACCAATGATCATTAATAACTTCCATTATGTCATAATTCATATAACTGTCCAAGTGTTCCATCAATATTACTACGATGAAGTAGCTCAAGTCAAGTGTTCACTATCCAGTGAACGATGGCGATTCGAATCGATTATTAACCACCTGGTAAGTTATTCCTCACACAAACCTCACTCACCCGCTAAAGTGAGGTGTTGGTCACCGAGTCAACCATTCAGGTAAAGTCGCGAGCTTGCCAGGAACCACTTGTAACCGGGGGCCGCCCGACTGCTCTTTGGCCTTATCATCGCGCCCCCGTATCCTGCCACTACTGCTCCGGTACAATGTGTTGCGGGCAATCCACTCGGCCCGAATAATCTCCCAGTTTCGCGGTCGGAAGGTACTTTATCCGGCCAGCTAAATGTGAGGCATGCGTTCAACATGACTCGAGGGACAACAACGGACGGTCCTTAATCGACACAGACGGAAAACACTACAGTCCGAAACCCTGCAAGTTTCCGCCCGGTCTTAAATTCATTTCACACTTAGTTATACCATGACTTCATAGTCATCCAAGCAGATCCAGGTAACCACCTATAGCTCGCAGGTGACAGGAAATCACCCGACTTCTACCGGTCTAAGCCAGCTAAGAATTGACTCGACTGCGGATACCAGGGTAACAAGGATATAGTATAACAAAGGTAAGCAAGGTATAATGCAGCAACGTTTGCAAGCAACTCCTAAACGTAATGCATCAAATTAAGTAAAGTTAATAATAAATTATTTACAAATCGGGAGAAAAATACTTCGGGGCTTGCCTCTCTCAAAAGAGCTCGGACGGTGATCGGGGCACTCGGGGAGCTCTTCACCGACCTCCTCTTCGGCTTCTGTCACCTCCTGCTGCTACACCTCGAGCTGCTCCTCTGGCTCCTCGGGTAAGACGACTGGGTTCTCGGTTTACGATCCTGTATGATGCAATGCGCGTAAGTGATTATGCAAGCGTGCATCTAAGGATATGAATGCAATGAATATGTTGAAATGCAAGGTAGTCAACATCATCCAAGAAACTATACACTACAAGCACATGTCATCTACTGCATTCTCTTCTACTACAAACATGTCAAGTTAACATATCTTATGAAATGCTTCAAAGATACACCAAAGCTTTACTAATTTCTTAATCACACTTAAAGCAACACTTGCTTAAACCCTAAATAATAATAGGTTTGAATAGCAACATATATTTCTGATGCTCCTAAAAATCTAAGAAAATTACAGTAGCATAATACTACCCTAAACAGACTACCATAAAAATTTCATGACATTTGGATAAGTAAACTATCCTGTACAAAAATGACAAGCTCTAGCATAAAAATGAGTATGAAATTACTTTGTACTATGAAAAGTGTCAAACGACAGAATTAATATTTTTCCTAGGTTCTTCATGGAATATAATGACTGTACAAAAATTATCACATGCATGTTTTATACAAAGTTTGCTCTCTAGCAAAAATAACAAAAATCAGCCATTAAAGGTACTTGAACTACTTCTCCAAAGTTTTCCACAGCACATGCATGAAACATATTTTTCCTAAGAAGTACATGATATAAGAAGATTAACAAACTTGAAATCATGTTTTTCTGATACATATAGGATTTACTAACCATTTTACAAGATATCAGCAATATTAAGAATTAATTAAAGCTCTATAGAAAAGTATCCCAAAAATGACATGCAATATTTTTATATTGTAGTTCTGGTTCCAATGAGTCCATAGAAATTTATTTCATAATTTTTGGAGCTCAAATGAATACAAAAACATTTTCCACAATATTTTTCAAAGCATTTAATAGAAATATGAAAAAGCATTTCTTAAATCCCTTTTAAAATCAGCCGACAAAACTGATAGGTGCACCCGGTTGTCCACCCACAACCCACACCAGAGAGACAGACAGGCGGGACCCAGCGGGTCAATGACCCCACATGTCAGCCAGGCCGAAGCAGGGGCAGCGCTGACCGGCCGGATCTCACCGGCGGGGAGGTCGCCGGCGGCGTGGTCGGCACCGTCAGACTCCCCAAGGCGATGCGCACCCATTGGCACTACTTGCAAGGCCAGAGGACCACCGGAGCAAGGTGGCCGGTGGCCATGGCGCGCGGCGGCGCTGCTCATCGGCAGGAGCGCGTCTCCGGCCATGGAGCGGCGCGAAAAACGGCGTCCGAGCACCGGGAGAGCAGGGTGAACGGGATGCGCGCCCGAGTAATGGAAAAGCGGAAGCGGAGGGGAGGTTTCCACGGAGCGGGATTCCTCGGTGAGCTCGGCCGGAACTCCGGCGAGCGATTCGCGCGGATGGGGAGCTTACCACGGTTGATGGAGGTGAGCGCGGGCTGCTCCAGAGGGAGAAGAAGCTTAGGGCAAGATGGAGCGGCTTGCGGTGAGCTGGGGCTGCCGGAACGCGCGCGTCCGGTGATGGCGCGCGGTGGTGGTGGCGGAACCACGGCTGCTGTGCGCGTGAAGGAGCAAGGGCAAAATGAGAAGAAGGAGGAGGGGAGGCGCTGCGACGGGTTATAGGGGCGAGTGCGCACGCTGGTGGGGGGCGACCAAGCGCCACCCGGCCGGCGTTGCCGGCATGCGGACAGCGAGGCGCGCGCGCGTGGGAGCGGGAGGGGGAAGAGAGGCCGGCTTGGGCCGGGCCGAGGCGGGGCGCGCGCGCGCGCGGGGGCGGAGCTGGGCCGCTTCCAGCAGCAGGCCGAAAACGAGGCGGCGGCCCGCGACTGAGAAAAGCCCTCTTCTATTTTTATTTTTCAAGAAATTTCAAATAATAGTTTTCAAATCTCATTTTGAGCAAGAAAAAGACATTTTCTAGAAATGACCCAAAAATAAAAGTTGCTTAGAATTTAATTATCTACAACTTTGATTAAGGGGCCAACTAAAAATTCTCAACCGATTTTGAATTTGAGAATGAAAGCTAATTTAGGGAGGATTTTTGAATATTTTCAAATAACATTTTTAAAACAAATCTTTGACAAAACTTTGAGTGATTTAGTGGCTCCAAAAATTTCACCTATAATTCTAAGTGATTTGAAATTTATAGTTGAACAAATTTGATGAATGTCATTAGCACATTATCACAACATGTTATGCAATACTAGTTTCCACATTTTTATTTTATTAAAGATACACCCTAAGCACATATAATTATGAATGCCATGACATGTTGTGCTCATGATTGCAATGCAAATGCTTGCGTAACACCAGAGTGTTACATCAATCACACAAGAGAAATCCTCGGGAAGAGAATGACACAAGAATTTGTCTCGAGGTTCACTTGCTTCCCGGCAAGCTACTCCCCGTTGTGGCGATACATCCACTTGTTGGTTCGCGAGCTAATCGACTATCTAGAGTCGAGCCCTCGGCAAGCACCGTACAACCACACATAAGATAGGATCCTCCAAGTCACGAGCTCTACTAGAGTATTCAATTTGTGAACTCCCGCGGAGAAGGATCAAGAACCCCTTACAACACTTGGTGAGGGCTCCAACAATCTCCAATTGCGAGCTCAATCATCTCCGCTTCTCCAAGCCATCTACCGTGTCGGAAAACACGGAAGAGTAACAAGAAATCCGCAACAACTCGAAGATCAAGTGCCTCTAGAATGCAACTCTCAAGCAATGCACTTGAATCTCACTCAATCTCACTCAAGATATGCAACTAAGCAATGAGATGAGTGGAGGGGTTATTCTCTAGCTCAAAGGATGTCTCTAGGTCTCAAAATGTGCAAGAGTTACCCTCAAACCCCGGACATCTTCTATTTATAGCGAAGGGGTACGCAGCTAGCCGTTATCGGACGACGCAGTGAAAAACATACTGACCGGACGCACCAGTCAGGGACAAGCGTGAACAGTGCGCGTTAGAAGTTACCGTTGTCGTGATCGGACGCGCTATAGCATTTGACCAGATGCGCTGCACCTGGCGTCCGGTTGGAGTCCAGTAAGCTCCCACCGTGACCGGACGCGTCTGATCGCACGTGACCGGACGCGTCGCGCGTCCGGTCGGCTCTACGACCAGTTCTGCCCCTCTGGGTGCCTGATCGGACGCTCCGGTTCCATGAGGGACCGGACGCGCCGATTGAAAACCCTAACACTCGCGCGCCTGACAACTGCTGAGAACTGACCGGACGCGTCCGGTCAAACCGTGACCACGTCCGGTGCAGCGTCCGGTCACCACAGTGACCGTTGTTCTCCTCCGTTTCTTTTCTGACTTTCGGCGCAGTAGAAAATAGGCATTTCACTTCCCCCAAAAAAGCGCTGAATCCCGCCTCGCAAGCTCGGCGGGAGGGAGAGAGGAACCCAAACCCCTCTTTACCGCTTAAACTTCACTGCCTTCACAAATATTCTAACACCACCAAAGTGTACACCACCATGTGTATGTGTGTTAGCATTTCACAAGTATTTTTCAAGGCGTTATGTTAGCTCTCTACTAGATCCTAATGCATATGCTCAAGATATTAATCTAGTGGCACTTGATTCCCGAGCTAACCGTGATTGCCCCTCTTGATAGTCGGTTATGTATCCTAAACCCGGTCAATCACTTCTCTACTCATCTTAGACCGACAAGAGAAAAAACCTATGGCTATACAGTTGCCTTGCGTTCCTAGATCCTTCTCCTCCACTTGAACATCGTGTCCATCATTTTATGTGCATCACCACCATGATCGTCATTTCTTGTCCATGCACCATCTCTTTGTGATCTTGTGGCCACAACTCCTTGCCACATACACCTTCATCACATGTGTTGCTTATGCCTAACTCAAAACACTTAACACATGGCATTAGCAACTTGGTGTAATTAATTACCAAAACCAAACTTGGGCTTTCAAACAACCGACGCAAATACGCCCTCTCCTCACTCTCTCTCCCACGCCGCCCCTCCCTCTCTCCCGGATCCGGCCGGCGGCAGCATCCATCCCTCCCAGATCCGGCGGTCGCGGGCAAGGAGGAGCCCGGATCCGGCAGCGTGGGTGAGCAGGAGCTCGGATCCGATGGCCGCGCCCCACTCCCCGTGGGCCTGCCTCACCGTCGTCCTGCTCCCAGTGAACCCGCTTCGCTCAACCAGCCGCGCCCTGCCGCGGTCCCACCTAGAAGCACCAGCCGCAGACCCGCCTCACTCCATTGGTCACGCTCCATCACGGGCCCACCACGTCATTGTCGTCCACGCCAGAGAACTGTATTGTGGGGAGAGAGACAACGCATTCTTGCCTACCGCCTCGCCGAGCATGCAAAATGGCGTTGTCTTTGCGTCCTCTATTGGAGTGCGATTTTGATACCCAAAACATTGTCCGCGCCCTATTTTGCGTTTGGTTTGCCCTTTGCCTACGCTGTTGGAGACCGCCTTATAGGTCGTCCGTCTAGACGGACGGACCCCGTATAAGTCGTCCACTTGCTTTGTGCCTCGCTTATGCCTCCCCTGCCCACATCACCTGCTCGCTCAGCGCCCTGCGCGCCTTTGCTTCGGGATGGACCCCACCCTCGGCTGCGCCGCCCCTGCTAGCGCTCCCGCCACCCACTCGCGCCACGTGCCCCCACCCGGACTCACGCCTCCCATCACAGCAGCGCTCCATCCGATTGTCCCTACTGAGGTTCGTGCCGCCAATGAGGTCCACACGGGCGACCTCCGCAGCATCAAGCTCCGCGCTAGCATCGAGGTCCGCATCAACTAGCATCCATTCGTCCAAGCAGATGCTACGCTGAAAGCGCATGTTGCAATAGTATATTTCAAGTGTTTCAGATGTTTTAGAGGTATGTTGCAACTGTTGTATATCAATATTGCAAAAGTAGATCGGGATGTTGTACATGTTGTAATGGCTATACACGTATGTTTCAAGTGTATGTTCCAAATGTTTCATCTATTCCAGACGAATGTTGCAAGTGTTTCATCTGGATGTTACAAAAGTAGATCTGGATGTTGCAAAAGTAAATCTGGATGTTGCATATACATGCATGTTGCAAGCATATGTTTCAAGTGTTTTTAGGTGTTTTTATCTGGATGCTGCATATGTTTGCAATGGTTTCAAATGCTTTTTAGGCGTTTTCACAAGTGGTTCAGACACTTGTTTTCAAGTGTTTCATTTGTCTTTTTTTATATGTTGCAACTGTTGCAATATGATGTTTTAAAAATAGATCGGACATTGCACATGGGATGCGCGTGGGACCCGCCCATCTGGGTTCAAGTCCTCAACTTGGCACATGTGCTCGTATTTTCCTGATTTATTCCTGGATTTAACGGTGCTATGCTTTCAGTGGTATGTCACGTCCCTGTTGACAATGAGACGCTAGTGGTGTGGTGACTTCGTGAATCTTAAGTTCTGCCGGCTTAGTCCTTCAAAGGTGCTCATAGACCATAAGGATAGGGTTTGCATACGTGTGTTCATAGGGGTGAGTGTGCGTGCATGTTGTGGGCATCTGCGTTGTACTATATAATCTATCCCTAATAATAAAGAGGCAAAATTTTAGGCTCTTTTTTCGTCCATCCATTTGCTTGGTCTGTCTCCCTTTAACTACCGGATAATAGAGAGTTTCTTCTGTCCGGACTTATATATAAGTCTAGCTCATAGATCTTGTCTAGCGTGATACAGAGTCCGATTCGAAAATGTCTCCTTCTCCTATTCTCAAATGTGACCGATCAAAAATAAATTATGCAAAGGTAGACATACATGTGCTAGGAAAAGGAGTTCGAAACAAACTCATCATATAAGGAAATATGTCGAGAGAATTAAGAAAACAACAGCTACTTTTTTTGATAAAAGAAAACAATAACTACTCTGTTAATAGTCTGCCGACTTAAAAAATTAGAGTCCGACTTCCATATTCTTTTCTAATAGTATTCTTTTGTTATTTCTCATATACCACCTCCCTTTGGTTTCCCTTAACTCTTTTTCTAACTGATCCTATTTTCCAGAAATCTGTAATGAACAAAGATTACAACTATCTCAGACAATCTCCAGAACAGAAACAATATGGGATGATCAACTAAAAAAAAGATAAGCTAAGCAAGAATTCTAAAGCCCCTATTGTAACATGTAGTATGCTCCAATTATAATAGACCTACACAAGGAGTCTTAGTCGTCCATATTTGATACCTAAAAAAGACAATTAAATACTTTTTGCATGAGGAAAAACAAGTTTCATCTCACAAAAAAAGAGAGGAAAAACACGTTTTAATAATGGAAAAGCAGACCGTATCTATACTTAATAATAAAAAGGCAAAATTTCTCACCACCTATTTCTTTGGTTCGGCCATCCCGTAAGTAACTTTGTGAACGTGAAGACTATTATGTGTCTACTTGATAAATAACCTAGATAGATAAGACTCCTAATTCTAATCAAAAAGATTCTTTGGATTCTAAGTACCTAAATAGAAATCCTACTCAAAATATACAAAAGATAAGAATAAGAATTAGACAAATTTATATGTACCTAGATCTATTTCTATTACCGTTTAGGTCTCTTCTTTTTTCCTTTTCTGTTTTCCGCCGTCCATCGGTGTTCCCTTTCTGTTTTTCCTTCCTCAGTTCTCATGGCCACTCAACCTTTTTATCCTTTTCTGCTTTTCGTCTTAGTTTTCCTTTTTCTATTTCCTGTTTTTATATTTTTCTAGTATTTTCTGATTTTTCTTATAAAAGATAAAGAAAATATATGTCCACTTTTAGAAGATTGTTTAGAATGATTCTCACATGCTAATAAATTAAATAGATTTCTAACTCAATTCGGCCATGTTAGCTCACGTAAATGCAGGGCATAGCAGACAACCCATCTAAATACATCGGACTCTAGAAATTAACAAACATTACTTGTGAATACATTGGACTCTAGAAACTAACATACGGCATTTTCCTCATGCCAAAAAAATCACCCATACATCCATTGCGATGTTGTTTTTTCTTGTAAAAATCAAAATAAACAACAAATATAATTTTATGGGTCTTTGAACCATTGACATTTTTTTATGAAACAAAGATTTTCACCAAAAGTTGTTGATGAACTGTCTCCGTCCACAAAAGAATGCAATTCTCACTACCCGAAGAGTCAATGAGTCTGAACTTTGACCAAAATTATATAAAAAAATACGAACATTCATAATGCAAAATTAGTATCATTAGATTAGTCAGAGAATATATTTCTATAATATATTTAATTGGAGATATAAATATTAATACTATTTACTATAAATTCGATCAAACTTGAGCTACTTTGACCGATACGGATCCCATAATTGCATTCTTTTCTGGACGGAGGGAGTAGTTTCTATTAGAAATCAAAATTATTCTTATTAAAACATAGATTAACAAATGGCCCAACTAATCAATGTGTGAACCAAAATCTTTTAAGTAGTTTGTTGCCTAATTCAGTCAAAAAATATCAATGGATAGATCAATTGTTCACACGTCAACAACTAACTACTTGCAGACTTTAGTTACGTATTACAAATATATATTTTTATAGGTCCTCACGATATTTAAACCGTTAAAACACATGAATAGCATGAAAATTAAAGTTAATAAGTTATGACAATATGTCTAAGTATTTCGTGCTTTGCATTGGGAAAAACAAATCTATCAAGGTTGTACTATTTTAATTGGATACATGTTAATAGGATATCGATGTATTATTACAAACATTATTTGCGTGTGCGCATGCTTGCTTATGTGCCATTTGTTTTGTCTTTTCATAAATATACTAGTTGAGTGCCCGTGCATTGCTACGGATAAAACATCTCAGGGTAGCAGGTGGCTCTTAGTGGAGTGTGGACGCCGATTTGCATCTTGGTATAAGCAAAGAAGCATAAAGAATTTGCTTAGTTTTGCGTGTGTGTGTGTATATATATATATATATATATATATATATATATATATATATATATATATATATATATATATATATATATATATATATATATATATATATATATATTGACGGCAACCAATGTCATTCGCTCATTTAGTAACAATTTTTTTACGTAAAAAGATAAATATTAATACGAGAGAAAAATATATTAGAAATACTATAATCAACAGGTTCCAATTATATATAATTTGTACATCCAATCAATAACATGTCAACAGATCTTGACTACATGGCTCTCATTTCTTTCCGACTTCCTCTATTACCTAAAATATAGATGAATACGACAAATGTTAAATAAAGGACACAAATGTAAGAATATAACAGTTCTACAGAACATAAGACAATACATTTTCATGAAGTGAGGACCTCTTTATAGACAATATTTTTCGTGTATGTACTATTTACTTTTGTCTTCTTTTTCTTGTCTTTCTTATCCTCGGGTCGAACAACAAGGATCCTGATGTTCGATCTAGCAGTAGCTCTAGATAGCGCAACATACAGCTGACCATGAGAGAACAGTGATTTAGGCAAATACACACCAGCATTGGGGATAGTCTGCCCCTGTGCCTTGTTAATCGTCATGGCAAAACTGAGTCTAATAGGAAACTACTTCCTCTTGAACTGGAACGGGAACATCTCATCATCCGAAGGGCATAACGGAATCCGTGGTAGGAAGATTCCCTTTTTGGTATGGTCTCCGACCATAATTTCTGTATCGACAGTATTTCTTTGGAACTCTCGAACCACCAGCCTGGTCCCATTGCAAAGTCCACCCGCAGGGTCGATGTTCCTTAGCAATATAACCGGGCACCCAATCTTGAGCTTTAACACATGTGGAGGGAGACCGTTGGGGGTTAAAGTGTTGAGGAACTCAGATGGGTAGTAGTTGTGTGGATCATCCACCGCACTATCAAAGCTATGGTACACCATCTCATCCTCTTGGAAACGACTTATCATCTTCATGTTAATCATATCAACCCAGTCGTTCCGCTGAGATAATATTGCTCGTGAGATGATATAGCTCTTGTTTGACATATTGGCATTGAGGGCAGGGAATATGCAGTCAATTAACGTATCAAGATCACTGTCTTCCCCAGTCTGTGGTATGCATATATCATCAAGAAGGTGGATTTCACCATCACCATTAACCTCCTCAGAGCCTCCCCCGATGCGTAGCAAATATTCTGCAAACCACGGATCGTTCTTTGCCCTCATGTTGTGCACTAGTTTTAGATGTCGCATGGAATCCCAAAGGTACGACATCTGCAGCGAGGCACAAACTATTTGAGCCCTTGACCCTCTTCGAACAACTGGGAGAACTTGCCTGAAATCTCCACCAAACACCATAGTCTTCCCCCAAACGGTAAGTTAGGACAGTCCATGATATCACGAAGGCTGTTGTCCAGCGTCTCAACACCTTGCCTCTTCATCATCGTCACCTCGTCCCAAATAATAAGGGATACGGTCCGAAGCAGCTTTGCGGTACCACTTTGTTTTGTGAAAGATGCAAAAGGCCCCATCGTCGAGGGTGAGGGGAATCTTAAAGCGTGAGTGGGCGGTTCTGCCACCAGGCATTATTGAGGCAGCAACACCAGATGTTGCTGTTGCCACGGCAATCTTGTTCTGACTATGTATAGTAGCGAGCAGGGCCCTATATAGGTAAGTCTTTCCGGTGCCACCAGGTCCATCCACAAAGAACAAACCCCCATGATCGCTATCAACAGTAGATATAATCTCATTGTAGGCAACCTGCTGCTCCTCGTTTAGGGTCTTTAATAGTGCCATTGGAAGGTCCAAATAGGCTAGAGGCGGGGTGAATAGCCTAATTAAAACTTCTACAAGAATTACTTAACCACAAGTTCGTATGAAAGGTGGCGAAGCAAAAGCACTAGCTCTAACTAATTAAGCAAGCCACCTACACAAGTCTAGAACAAGGCTATTCACTAAACACAACAACAACTACAAGCTAGAAACAAGAAGTAATACGAGAGAAGAGCTTTAAGTGATTATACCGCCGTGTAGAGATGAGAAGTACCAATCAATCAATCACACAAGAGAAATCCTCGGGAAGAGAATGACACAAGAATTTATCCTGAGGTTCACTTGCTTCCCGACAAGCTACTTCTCGTTGTGGCGATACACCCACTTGTCGGTTCGTGAGCTAATCGACTATCAAGAGTCAAGCCCTCGGCAGGCGCCGTACAACCGTACACAAGATGGGGATCCTCCAATCCACGAGCTCCACTAGAGTATCCAATTTGCGAACTCCCGCGGGGAAGGATCAAGAACCCCTTACAACACTTGGTGAAGGCTCCAACAATCTCCAATTATGAGCTCAATCACCTCCGCTGCTCCAAGCCGTCTACCATGTCGGGAAACACGGAAGAGTAATAAGAAATCCGCAGCAACTCGAAGATCAAGTGCCTCTAGAATGCAACTCTCAAGCAATGCACTTGAATCTCACTCAATCGCACACAAGATGTGCAACTATACAAAGAGATGAGTGTAGGGGTTGTTCTCTAGCTCAAAGTATGTCTCTAGGTCTCAAAATGTGCAAGAGTTACCCTCAAACCCCGGCCAACGTCTATTTATAACGAAGGGGTACGCAGCTAGCCGTTACAGACGACGCAGTTCAAAACGTGTTGACCGGACGCACCGGTCGGGGTGACCGGACGCGTCCGGTCACTACAGGACAAGCATGAACAGTGCGCGTCAGAAGTTATCGTTGCTATAACCGGACGCGCCCTAGCGAATGACCGGACGCGCCCTGGGTGGCGTCCGGTCAGAGTCCAGTAAGCTCCCATCACGACCGGACGCGTCCGATCGTACATGATCGGACGCGCCCCGCGTCCGATCATCACTCCTGCGCTCTCTGCCCCTCTGGACGCCTGACCGGACGCGCCGGTCCCGTGAAGGACCGGACGCGCCGGTCGCGCGCTATGCTTTTGCGCACAGATGAACTGACCGGATGCGCTGGTCAGGCCAGACCAGCGTCCGGTCACTCACTCTAGGCACGCTGACCGAATGAACTGATCGGACGCGCTGGTCAAGTCGTGACCGCGTCCGGTGCAGCGTCCGGTCACCACAGTGACCTCCGTTCGCCTCCGTTTCTTTTCCGACTTCCGGCGTAGTAGAAAATAGGCATTTCACTTCCCCAAAAAGCGCCGAATCCCGCCTCGCAAGCTCAGCGGGAGGGAGAGAGGAACCCAAACCCCTCTCTACCGCTTAAACTCCACCGTCTTCGCAAATGTGCTAACACCACCAAGTGTACACCACCATGTGCATGTGTGTTAGTATTTTACAATCATTTTCCAAGGCGTTATATTAGCTTTTTACTAGATTCTAAAGCATATGCTCAAGACATTGATCTAGTGGCACTTGATTCCCGAGCTAACCGTGATTGCCCCTCTTGATAGTCGGCTATGTATCCTAAACCCGGTCAATCACTTCTCTACTCATCTTAGACCGGCAAAAGGAAAAACCCCTATGGTTATACCTTTGCCTTGCGCTCTTAGATCCTTCTCCTCCACTTGATCATCATGTCCTTCATTTCATGTGCATCTCCACCATGATCATCATTACATGTCCATGCTCCATCTCTTTGTGATCTTGTGGCCACCACTCCTTGCCACATACACCTTCATCACATGTGTTGCTTATGCCTAACTCAAAACACTTAACACATGGCATTAGCAACTTGGTGTCATTAATTATCAAAACCAAACTTGGGCTTTTAGCCATATCATCAACGCTTGCCTCAATGCTAGCCTCCTCGAAAATCTCCCGAGGAATATCGCCAGACGGATCATATGTATCGTCGATATCAGGAAGTGGGTACATCTTTATGTCCTTCTGCATTGATTCTAACAACTTCCGAATATCTATGAGGACCATCTGTTCCACTGCGAAGCTGGTCTGGTTATTGCGCCTGTAGTCCTCTGACATTGCCTCCTTGTGCTTTTCCCAGAGTTCTAACACATCACTCGGCTCACAAAATACCAAGATTGTTGCAAAGAGCCTTCGTAGTGTATATGGCATCATCCACATAGTAGCTTCAGCAAGGCTCTCGTGTAGGGTGTTGTCCACTTCCATGAGGCCCCTTCTTTCCGCAGCTTCACGAAAAGTTGGTAGGAGTTCGCTAGAAACCGTCCTTAGATCAGTGAACGAGGTTGCACCAGCCACGTGGTTTAGAAGCACCCTAAGATAGTAATGCTCCCCTTCGGCCGGATTGGCACATACAACTCTTCTGATTTGTCTTAAATGATTCTTTTGCGTCCTCCTAATCCATTCTTTTCCCTGTGAGTCCCACTTATAGTTTCAGTCAAGCAAAGTACAGGTTCCATGTACCCCCAACTTTGGATACAGAAAAAAAAACTTCAGGAAGCAACAAATAAATATAAATGTCCTATATAACATATTTAAGATCACCAGCAAGAGAGGAACAGCTCAGAGGACAAACAGAATAATATATCAGATAATGTAATGTAGTCTAACACGTATGAGTTAGGGAGTTTGCTACAATATTTTTCCTTCTATGGCAACCATTTCCCTTTCATCCTGAGAAATTCAACTCCATGCTACCTCCGACCTCCTAGACAACTACGAGCCTCATGAAAGTGCAAATCAAGCTCTCAAGCCAGAAACCAAATTATCCACAATAGTTTTTATTGAAGAGACTGTCGGAACAGCGCCAATTAAGTACTTACACCGATACTTAGTGCAGAAGGGGGGTGTACCTCAGGACTTCATGAGAATGCTGACATCCCTATGGTTTGATTTGTATGGAAGAGGTGGCAACTCTAGCTGCTCTTCTGCCTTTGAGCATGTTTTTGTTGGTGAGATCAAAGGACGGGGACAAGGGGAGAGCGAGGCATCAGGCTTCCATAACTGGATTCAGGCAAGTTCTCGTATTGTCACAGAAATCTAGTTTCCTTATTTGATATTTGTAATAGGTATTCCATGACTAATTTGCAGGTTTACCTGGAAGAAGTCAAGGGCAATGTGGATCACCAAGGTTATATATTTCCCAGACGCCGTGGCGAATCGGTGAGTATATACTATATAGGTAAGCATTTATGCAGTGCGGCTGCATACGAATAATGTTAGCTAAAATGTTCTAACCTGGTCTTGGCAGCCTGATTCAGAGAGACAGCTGCTGACTGTTCAGTTCGAGTGTCATGGTGTGCTGAAATCAGTATCCAGCACGTTGATTGGTGTCAGTCCTGAGTTTGATTTGTTGCAAATTTGCAAACAGAATTTATGCATCCACAAACTTGTGGCAAATAATATGCTAACCCGAGACTGCCACTCCGTCAAAACGTTTGACTCAACTGCTTCGTCAGACTTTCAGAGCAGAAATTCAAAGACAGCGTTGCTTATTCTAGTAGAACAAGAAAGCACTTTTTTTTTCAATTCATACATTGCGATTTCAGCATCATATATTATTAGGTTGAAAAGAAAAAAGGAGGCCTGCATTTCACACGTTCCAATTTTTTCGTCATCTTTTGCTAGTGCCTATTCTAGTGAAGGGGCAAGGAAGCCGTCGGAGGGATTCACCGGCGTCGTGGACGAGCTCCGGTGAGGGCGGTGAATCGAGCGCTGCGACCTTGGACCGCTGGCTCGGGGAAACGCGAGCAGGTAGGGACTCGCGGAACCGCTGTGGGGCAGAAGCGCGGACCGGCGCGGGGAAGCTCGAGCGGCCGGCGACGACGGCGATGCGACGACGCAGCGAGGCCCCAGCGACTCAGCGACCGAGTGCGCGCGCCTGGCCGCGCCGCTCGATTCACCGAATCCGAGCTCCGGTGCGACGGGGAACGGGCCTCCAGTCGGCTCGCCCGACGCGGCACCCGATCCGGCACACCGGCTGCTGCTGTGCTAAGGTGCAGCGAGACGAGGGCCTCACGGGGCAGATGGAGCTTGCCTTTGTCGGATGCCGGCACCTGCCGCACCACTGCCTCGCCGTACGGAGCCCGCGCGACGTGGCCGATCCGAAGCAGCTGCGGTTGTGCGGGGGGGGGGGGGGGGGGGGGGGGGGGGGGGGGGGCAGAGGTGGGCGTCGTGCGCGGACCCGCGGGGGCGAGCTGGGCGTTCCACGGGCGGCGGTTACGTGAACGCGCGATAGAGGACACGGGGCGGGGCGATTAGTGCGAGGGGGAGGGGGGCGATTTGCGCGCGCTGACGATGACCTCCGGGTCTTTTTTAGTTGCAGAGATTGCAGTTTTCTCTCTCGTTGCAATGCACGGGCATATTTTATTAGTTCTAAAAAATATAAATATTTGTAGTCATTATACAATGTTGGCTATTGGGTCATGGGCCAGTTTTATTCGAAAAAGTAAAAAACGAATTGGATAAATAGGTCATGGGCTTTGTTTGTCGCGGGTGGAAAACTCGGGCCATTGATGAGGTGCGGCCAAGAAACGAGAGAAAGGGCAAAAATTTAGAGTTGGGCCGGCCGAGAGAGGAGAACGGTGGGAGAAAAATAATTTTAAATTTGTTTTAATGATTGAGAACTGGAACTCATTTGAATTCACCACTTTTTTTCAAAAAAATTGAATTCACCACTTAAACATGATATCTAAAAATCATGGTAATTTCAAATTCGTCCCAAGAAACTTGGATAGAAATATTTTGGGGATTTATCTTATTGTCATTTAAGCACATTTTATTACATGCACAAGGAGAAGTTATATGCATACAAGAGGGAAACACCAAAGAAAGAACAGGAGCTATTGTATACGGACATACAAGTAATAGCTTTTTATGTAGTTTCTATTTGGGCTGTCACATTATGTCAATATTAATTACAAACGTGGTATAGATATAATTTGTACAACATATCCACAACATTTATTTCCTTTGCATCGGTCTATGACATTTTTCGTTTATCCTTGTCACATTTTCTATAAAGATTAGTATTCATCACAAAAAAATGCAGGGTTATAACCCCAGGATATTTCTTATGATAGGTTCTACAAAAGACGTCATAGATCAACAACATTACCTAGTTGTAGTGCCACTTAAGTTCGATCTAATTCTCTTGAGCTCAAATTTGAGTCCATTTCTTGTCGATGACGTAAACTGCCTAATTCCACTGACTCAGGTTGGATTTTTTTTAAAAAAAAATTGAAAGTATGATGGTTTTGTTCTTTGGAAATGTTCCACGATTCGCAAAGAGTTCCCAAAAGAGATACGTCTCGTACCGTACGTCCAAACACCGGCCAAATAAAACGCATCTGGATAGTCAACCCAAGCACAAGAACTAGGCAGTCGCTTTCCTCACTGTTGGAGGCAATCGCTTGGAAATCCTCTCACCATGTTGTTGTTGCTGCGGCCAGTGGGATGACGTTTGGTTGCCACCGCTTTGGTGGCTGTGTTGTGTTGGCTGTGCGTGTAGTTGTGGTTGTCTTTGCTATCACTTCCACTGTCGGTTGCCTTTTGGAGAAAAAAGAAAAAACAAGCACAAGAACAAAAGACAATTCGTTTGGCAGGAGGGGTGTGTTTAGTTCCACGAAAAGGTGTAAAAAAAAATACTGTAGCACGTTTTGGCTTTATTTGGTAAATAGTGTCCAACCGTTGACTAATTAGGTTCTAAACGTTCGTCTCGCAAAGTACAACCAAGCTGTACAATTAGTTTTTGATTTCATCTACATTTAGTACTTCATGCATGTATCGCAAGTTTGATGTGACGGTAAATCTTTTGTTTGCACAGTGCTTTTTTTTTAAGAAGTAAACACAGCGCTCCGGTTCGGTTCACCAATTTGCAGACAAGTACAAAAATCGCCTGTAGTCAATCAAATACTAGGACGTTATTTCCATCTTCAGAGTACGGTCATTGAAAAAAAAAACCTTCTGAACACCGCTGGAAATCGACCTCAAGAAGCTACCCACGGGCTGTTTAGTTGGCAAAATTTTTGGCAAAATGTTATTGTAGTAGTTTCGTTGTTATTTGGCAATTAGTGTCCAATTATGGTCTAATTAGGCTTAAAAGATTTATCTCGTCCATTTTGTCTAAACTGTATAATTAGTTTTATTTTTTATCTATATTTAATGCTTCATGCATACGTCTAAAGATTCGATGTGACAGGAAATCTGAAAAATTTAGCAAAATTTTTGGCATCGGACCTCAGTTTGGAAATTCTGCTACACTATGCATGCTGGGCCTGGTTTAGTTCCCCAAATTCACCCTAAATTCCACTATGCAAAAAGGAGATTCCCCATCACATCAAATGCCGGCAAATGTATGGAGTACTAAATGTAGATGAAATTATAAACTAATTACACAGTTTTGTTGTACTTTGCGAGACGAAAATTTTGAGTCTAATTAATTAATTTTTGGACAATTTTTTACAAAAAAACAAAATGCTACAGTGTTCGAGGGTGGCATTGTGCAAAGTTGGCCACCCCCGACTCGGGCATAAACAAGGCGCTGGTTGGAAAATACAGCACCGGGCTTCGAGCAGAGCTGAAGAAACGAAAACTCAGCCCGTGTTTAGATTGAAGAAAATTTCAACCCGATGAATAGTACCACTTTCGTCTTATTTGGCAAATATTGTCCAATCATGGACCAACTAGGCTCAAAAGATTCATCTCGTGATTTTCAACTAAACTGTGTAATTAGTTATTTTTTTACCTACATTTAATACTCCATGCAAGCGGTTAAAAATTGATGTGATGGAGAGAGAGTGAAAAAACTTGGAACTTTGAGGCAAACTAAACAAGGCGTCAGTGTCAATGTCAGTGTCACTCACCAGCGCCTTGTTTAGTTTGCCTCAAAGTTCCAAGTTTTTTCACTCTCTCTCCATCACATCAATTTTTAACTGCTTGCATAGAGTATTAAATGTAGGTAAAAAAAATAACTAATTACACAGTTTAGTTGGAAATCACGAGATGAATCTTTTGAGCCTAGTTGGTCCATGATTGGACAATATTTACCAAATAAGACGAAAGTGATACTATTCATCAGTTTGAAATTTTCTTCAATCTAAAAGGGCCAGATATTTCATCAGTGGCGGCACAAGATGACACAAAATGGGAACATATTCCCAAATTCCTAGCGACTGTAATACATGTGTCTTGTTTAGATGCACCCTAAAAATTAGAATTTTTTCACTCTCTCCATTACATCAATTTTTGGACCTATGCATGAAGTAGTAAATGTAGGTAAAAAAAATTAATTACACAGTTTAGTTGGAAATCACGAGATGAATCTTTTGAGCCCAGTTAGTCCACAATTGGACAATATTTGTCAAATAAGACGAAAATGGTACTATTCATCCAGTTTAAAAAAAATTACAGTCTAAACGTGGCCCTGAGAGCACAAATCCTTTTCAAACATCCCAACTGGAGTAGTATACGACACCTTCATTGCTGGTTCGTCAGCGCCGCTGACTCCTTGTACAGAGGAACATACGGAGTAGGAAGTTCATCGCCGAGATCGCCGCCACCGGGACCGAGATCGGCGACAACACGCACCTCCCTGCGATCCATGTCGTAGGCCACCAGCTTCCGATCCCAGTGCCGGACAAAGAACACCCAGCTCCCATCCGGATGAACAGCGACGACGCTGTACTCGACGCGGAACTGGCACGCGAACCTCCCGCCGAACAGCTCCGGGAACCCGACGGCGTGCCTGAGCACCCACTCCCCGGCGTCGTAGTCCTGGAGCACCCACACAAGCAGCCTGAGCGGCGCCTCCTCCGACAGCCGCCCGTGCGGCGGGCGCACGCACATGACGTAGTGCAGCGCGCCCCGCGAGCCGCGGGCGACGAACACCGAGTGCCAGTCTTTCTCCACCACGTCGCGGCGCGGCAGCGGGATGGCTCTGCGCGTGCGGCCTTCTTCGTCGACCGCGACCAGGTTGTTGGGGCCGGAGGTGCCGTCGGTGTCCACCACCAGGTGCAGCGCGCCGCGGGCCACGGCGGCGCCGGTCCCCGGCTGGATCAGCGCCATGCCGCGGCCCCAGTCCCGCCACCCGCCGTCGCGCCAGGCCCCCGCCCTGTCGACCCACGCCCCGGTCGATGACGAGTAGGTGTGCACCGCCCGCACCGAGTCCATGTCGTCGAGCCGGAACTGGAGCAGGTGGAACACGGAAGTGGAGCAGGAGGCGTCGAAGAGCAGGTAGGTGAGCGCCGTCCGCTGCGAGGCGCTGGGGACCCAGCCGGAGCTAGGGACGGACGCCCACTGCACCGTGGTTGGGTTGCACACGAGGTAGCACGCCGGCGGGTGGAGGTCGGGCGACTCATGACCCCGAACGCGGGCGAGTAGGACGAGGCCGTCGCGGGCGTCCAGGATCACGTCGCGGAACGCCTCGGCGGAGTCGGAAGGCGGCGGCAGGAAGGAGAAGGAGGCGTCCGGGAGCGGCTCCGCCATCCCGGAGACGTTGACGAACCGGCGCCGGGTGCTGGTCCTCTTCCCCTCCGGGAGCGTGGCGTGCGGGCACGTGCGCCGCGAGCTCTCCTCGGCGCCGTGGCCGCCGGCGACGCCGCCCGCGCGGCGGCAGCTCTCGCACGCGCCGCCGCCGGCGGCGGCGACGTCGACGTCGGCGCAGAGGAAGCCCGCCAGCGTCTGCGCGTACCGCTGGCGGTGGAGCGGGTCGGTGACGAGGCCGCACCAGGCCTTGGAGACGCACTTGAAGCGGTGGAGGGAGTTGGCGGGGAGGAGGCCGAACATCTCGACCAGCGCGTCGTCGGGGACGACGCAGGCGCCGGCCGTCGCCGCCGCCGCCGCCGCCGCGCGCTGCTTGGGGGGCCCCGGGCCGCCCATGCCCTCCGCCCGCGACACACCGATTGGGGAGGGGATCGGCTTAATTAGCCGCCGCCCGCCGGTGTCCGGAGAGGGTGGGTGGGGGGATCGCCGGTGAGTGAGTGAATCGGTTGTCGGCGAGAACGAGTGGCAACCAAAGGGGAAGAAAGGACGAAAAAAATCGGTGAGAGCCAAGAGCGAGTGAGGAGCCACGGCCACGCCTTTATTTTATTTTGCTTGTGCTGATGGTGAGGTGTTGACTGGAGAGCGACGACCGCCGCGCTTTGGTGTTGCCGGCTGAGGCTGTGTTTCGTGTAAAAAGGCGTAAAAAAATATTGTAGTATGTTTTGGTTTTATTTGGTAAATAGTGTCTAACTGTTTACTAATTAGGTTTAAAATGTTTGTCTCGCAAAGTATAACCAAGCTGTACAATTAGTTTTTTATTTCATCTACATTTAGTACTCCGTGCATGTATCGCAAGTTTGATGTGACGGGAATCTTTTGTTTGCACAGTACTTTTTTTAAGAAGGCTTCTTTAGTTCCCAAATTCTCCCCAAATTTCACGGTGCAAAAAGAAGATTCCCTGTCACATCAAAATACCGGCAAATACATGGAGTACTAAATGTAGATGAAATTTAAAACTAATTACACAGTTTTGTTGTACTTTGCGAGATAAACATTTTGAGTCTAATTAATCATTTTTTTGAACAATTTTTTACACTGAAAAAACAAAAACGGTTACAGTCGCCGATTCGGGGCGGCGCATTCGGGATCTAAACACGGGCTGAGTTAGTTGCTGTCAGTATCTGACACGTCTGCGTGATTCGGATAGGAGGGGGACAAACAGAGCAAGGAGACGACAAATTCGTGACACGACGGCATCGTCACTTTCAGCTTGACGTGGCAGATTTTATGGAGTCCGACGATGGATCCATGGAGTGCCATAGAGACTCGTCACGTTCACGTACGTCAGGATTGTTATTGACGCAAATTGAGCCATTGTTTGCGACCACAGCAAGAGGACCAGTATGTTTGGCAATTTGCGCTTAAGAGGGTGTTTAGTTTGTTAGGTGAAAAATTTTTGTTTCCTAAGATATCGGAAGGGGTGTTCGGATACTAATAAAAAAACTAATTAAATAACTCGTCTGGAAACCTCGAGATGAATTTATTAAGCCTAATTAATTCATCATTAGCACATATTTATTATAGGGAGTACTAACAGATAAAATGAAAAATAACGGTTAGTAATCACTCACCACTTGTAAGGTCAAGGCAAAAAAGCCGCAAGTATCTATACTGCTTATAATCTTAAGAGTCACAAAAGGTAGCAGTTGAAATATATAACTTGAAGCCTTCGAGAAAATCATCAAATGGTGGTCAACAGCATTCATTAAGATAACTTATGTAAAGCCACCTTGCATAGAATATATGTAAAGACAAATATAAACATTATATGCCATTATTTTTATGCTTCACATGCACAGAAGAGAAAGAAAAAAATCCACTAACATCTGTAGGCTAAACTATTGTAAAAGTACTAGCCCAACTATTGACTGTTATAACAATGATTTGAAAATAGCTCAATATAATGCATTTGTCTTATGCAGGGAGGCTAAAATAGACGCAAGCAACCAGCATGGGCACACAAGATCTTCTATTTCCCTCTGTCCAAACTCCAAACTACAGAATCTGTTATTATCAGCTTCAGCTATTAATTAGCAGCATACAGAATATATGGTCTCCAAACTAGTCACATCAAGTAATCAACATCAACTGGGAAGCTTTTGATCTTAATATGATACCCAAAAAAAAGATCAGCCTAAACATTTGTAATACACACATTGTTTGCAACATGTGGAAGATTTAATCCCTCAGCTTAAATGAACATATACAAATGGCTGAAATGAGAATTAGCATCTAGTAATAACTCATTACTTGCAAGGTCAAGGAAAAAAATATCCAAGTATTTACACTGCTTATAATCCTACAGACACAAAAGGCAGCATTTGAAATATGTAATTTTAAGTAAAAAGAAAATCATCATAAGCTGGTAAACTGCATTCATTAAATATGACAGGCACATGTAAAGCCACCTTACATTACATGAAAATCTCCCAACTGCATGTGGTAACTAGTCCAAAAGCATGAGCCCGAAAGCAAGCATGCACCAAAGAAATGCATTGCCTGATTCTAGTAAAGTTGATAGATGCTTTGATACTTCCAATATCATATTCTTGGTTAACATCCTGGCAAGAACCCCAGAAGCAACATCTTCAATGCTTGTTTGCAAGCACCGATGACTCTGAGAAATATGGCACATATGGTGTAAGAGAGCAATAGGCATGCCCAAAGTTGTGGACTGCATGTAGTTACTTACTATGCATGTCATAAGATAGCAGCTTCCATTGCCGGTCCCCATTCCAGTCACAGTACCGAATAAAGAAAACCCCACAATCTGGATGAATACTGACCACACTGAAGCTGAATCGGCACATCTTTCCAAACAACTCTGAAGAGCTGACACTGTGTTTTAGGACCCAATGTCCTGCATCATAGTCTTCAAGGGCTGTGTTTAGTTCCGCGAAAAGGTGTAAAAAAAGTACTGTAGCACGTTTTGACTTTATTTGGTAAATAGTGTCCAACCGTTGACTAATTAGGTTCAAAACGTTCGTCTCGCAAAGTACAACCAAGCTGTACAATTAGTTTTTGATTTCATCTACATTTAGTACTCCATGCATGTATCGCAAGTTTGATGTGACGGGGAATCTTTTGTTTGCACAGTGATTTTTTTTAGGAAGTAAACACAGCCAAGAACCCAAATGGATAGTCCTTCAGTCATTGGGCAAGAATTCCCAAGACGTCTGCTCATGCAATGCAAGCGCCCTTGGGACTGAGGAACAAAAAGGGTAAGAGGAAGATTCCCATCTGGCAACGGGATGATACTTGGTTTACCTTCCCTACTTATGGCAACTATCTGATTAATACATTTCCACATGATAAAATACATCATACCATTGACAAAGGCTATGCGGCCTGACCTGGCTGTTCCCCATCCAACATTGACCAATCGATCGCTCACGCAGTCACTCCACCCCCTGGTCTCAGAAGAGTAGGCACGCACCTCAAATCCAACACCCGGGCAATGTTTCTGCCAGATACGGACCAAGTGGAAGTGCGGCGATGCCGCCGGATTAAAAATAATGCCAATTGCACTGTGAACATGAGAGGTGACGCCGGAGCTGGGCACGGCCACCCATTGCTCAGTGGCGGGGTTGCACACGGCGTAGGATGGTATGCTGGCCGGATCCGAGCGGTGCTCGAAGAGGACGAGACCATTGCAGGAACCCAAGAGCTTTATGTTCTTCATCTCGGGCTGCTTCGTCAGGAAGGAGAAGGACGGGTCCACGAGAGGCGCCGGTCTCCCCGGCAGGCTGATGAAGCGCCCGTGGGATCTAGCTCCGTCGCCGCAGAGGAAGCCTTCTAGGGTCTGGGGGAGCCGTTTCTGGTGGAGGGGATCGGCGATTAGATCGCGCCAGCGCTTCGAGACACACTTGAATCGGTGGATGGACCTCGCGGGCACGCGAGAGAGGATCTCCAGAATGAGTTCGTCTGGGAGGCTGCCCGCCGCCGTAGCCGCGGCACCCCTATTGGCGTCGGGGCAATCCTCCATGCCGCTGACTGCGAAACGGAGGAGATGGAAGTGAAGGGATGAGCGGGCGCCCACGGGAGAGAAAGAGATGTACAGCGACTCAGCGAGGGTAGGTGCGTGCGGGAAGGGCCGGGGCGGGGCGGGGCGTACCAGCCGCCGGAGAATTTCGATCGCCAAGAGCACGCCGCCGCCGGCGAGTGGGTGTGGGCAGATGACGGAGACGAGGGCCATTTTATTTGCAGTCTCGATAGATGGGAGGCCCAGCATAACTCTGAAAGGCCCGAAGGTTATTACGATCCCAAAAGACTGGGTCCAACCTGCACTCAGCCCACACGTTAAAAAAAATTGTCCCGAGGACTTTTTGCAGGCCAGATTTTGAAGGCCCGGCTTGCAAAATGCTTTCACTATTTTTTTTTGGCTTCATCCTCTTTACGTGTTAAGAGATTCTTCTAAAAAAAACGTTCAAGGAAGAGAAATCAGACAATGAGACAAACATTATTACAAATCATAACAAGGAATGAATTCGTACACCTAAAAGTTCATGTCAAACCAAACATTGAACACAAATTCTTAAATTAAAAAGAGAGCATCAAATTTCATAGTCACCAGCATCCCGATGTTAATTAAATCATGAAATCTCATTAGCCAAATCCGCCTGAGTCGAGTCTCTGACGCGGCGACGCCCAAGTATGGCCACGGATTGAGAAGCCTATCTAAGTCCCCGGCGGCCGAGTATTTACATATGCTAGGTGTTCACTTTGATACTTTCGATGAAGTAATGTATCTTTTCAAGTTTATTTATAAACAAATATGTTGACATTTGCAAAACCAAATAAATGTATTATCAATGCATATTTCAAGTTTGATCCAATAAAATTACTTTGAAGTGATAGATGTTGATCCATTCTTCTATGAACTTAGTCAATATTAGACTAGTTTGACATTTAAACCCTACAAATGTGAACCGGTCGCCGCAATCCCAGCCCATCCACGTCGTCCAAAAAAATTTCTACCGTTTGATGTCGTGTTTCACGGTCAGATTTGGTCACCGCCCCTGTTTACCACTGTCCAGATGTGTTGGGTTCCACGTCCTTCTGGAAGACTCCCCGTACACTTCCGCCTCGGAGCCCTCCGCCAAACGAAAATATCTCTTTCTCGAACCATCTCTCCGTCCATCGCAGGAAAAAGGCCGCTCCCTCTCTCCCTCTCTCGGTCTCTCCGTCTCTCCGCGGCGGCGCAGCGTGCCGAGCCGACCCGGCTAACGCCGCGTGCCGACGCCTCCACCTCCGCCGCCCCCACCCTCGCCCCCTTCCTCTCCCTCTCTCTCTCTCGACATGGCGGAGCAGCGCCACGGCGCGCCGATGGTGCCCTCCTCCGGCATGGCTGCGCACGAGCGCCGCGGGCGAGGCTAGCCCCTCCCCTCCGCCATGCTATGGCCGCCTCCCCACGGCGGCTCGGCCCCGCCGAGGCCGCATGCCGGCGCCTCCACCTCCGCCGCCCCCACCCCCGCCCCCTTCCTCTCCCTCTCTCTCTCGATGTGGCGGAGCAGCAGGACCACGCGTCGATGGTGCCCTCCTCCGCCACGGCTGCGCATGAGCGCGGCGCTCGCCGCGGGCAACGCCAGCCTCTCCCCTCCACCGTACTATGGCCGCCTCCCCCACGGCGGGTTCGACTGGGGCAGTAGTGACCCCCAGCGGGCGCTACGCCGACGCGGCTGGCCCCGTCTGCTCCATTGGCTTCTTGGCGCCTTCCAGGTGAAGCAAGACCATCCCTCTCCTCTTTCTCCTTCTTCTGATCTGCACTAAAGGTTGATAGATTCATTCCATGTCTACAAGAAAAGCCAGGTGCTTCCCTTAATCTCCAATTTGTAGAGCTAAATTCATTTTGGTTCCGATGAGAACACCTATGTATATTTGATTTCCATATGTGCTCCTCGTTTTCACTGTGTTGTCATTTTTCCCACTAATCGTCATCCCCATCTCTATATTAATCCATTTTGCTCACTAATCATCATCCCCATCTCCATATTAATCCAGCATTGGTACATCTATGAATGGGTGGCGCTTCTGTAATCCATGTTCTGCTATATTTCTTCCTCTTGGAGTTAACTTGCTCTTTGTACGGTAACCTAAAAAATTCCCCTTTATTTACATGCATTGCCACCTTATGCCCCTGATCCCTTGATTTCATTTTCTTGTGTGTATGAATTTATTTTGCTTACGCATAAGATTCATGTTCTGCCACAAAAAAAACATGTCTCAGGGCGATCTGGTGGCCAAATCTTTTCGGTATATATAAGCGTATGCCTATGGTGCCGCTTTATTTGTTTCAGTCTGAGCATATGCCATTGCTGATGATGTATCTATTTCAGTTTGAGCTCATGATGATACCTGTCAGCCACTTCTGATAAACCAAACCATATATTTTATGGCACTGCTATTTTGTTTTTTTTTTTTCTGGTTGACCATATGTTAATGCCCATTATGTTTGAGACAATGATTTTTCCCCTGAAATATAGCAAATTTTACCATGTATTTTCCCTGCTGTGGCCGCGTTCTCCTCACCCCAACTCTGGATCCTTAGTTTCAACCATACAAAGATGAACGACTCGCCGAGCAGCCAGCCTAGCCACGATGGTAAAATTCTTTTCAACCGTTCGATTCCAGTTTCACAGTCTAGATTTACCATCTCCGTTGTTACCCTCTGCCTGGCCAACGTGAAGCCAACGTGAAAATATCTCGGTCTAGAACCGTTGCTCCATCCGTCCTGCCAAAAAAAACACTGCTTCCTCTCTCGCTCTCTGTGTCTCTCCCGATGTGGTGGACTGGCGGCGCAGCGGGAGGGCCCGGGCGTGGCCACGGTGAGGCCGCACGCCGGCATTGGTGCCTCCGCCGCTCCCGCCCCTGACCCCGCCCCCCATGGCCCCATGCCTCTCTCTCTCTGGACGCGTGAAAGTCCCTAGTTTGGTTTTGGCTAATTGATGAAACCTAGGACTAACCTTTGTATCTAAGTGGATGATTTAGATAAAGGTGGTCATTGCATATGAGACATGACATTGACTCATGTGACCAAGATGATGAAGACCAAGATGAGGCTTGGCTCGATGGACCGGTCGTGAAGGTGAAGGGCAAGTCAAGGCTTCGAAGCGAGGGACCATACGATGGTGAAGCTTGAGCTAGACTTGGCGCCGACGGACCGATGCAACGGTGAAGAGCAAGTGAAGTCAAGGTCGATGGATCGAGACGGTCATGTGATGATATGAAGTGGATCATATCATTTGGAGAAACAAAAGGGGCTCAAGGCAAAGGTATAACCAAAGGGCCATTTTGTTTTACACTCAAGACACCATAGAGGGTGTGAGTGGTTTAGGATCGATAGCCGAACTATTAAGAGGGGAAGTCTTATCGGTTATTCGACGCACGGGTGCCACTAGGTGAATTCATGAAGTGCATTGCATGTAGGGCCTAGTGAGCTAATTGGAAAACCTTTGAAAATGATTGAGAAAAAGCTAACACACAAGCACATGGAGATGTACACTTGATGGTGTTGGCACATTTACAAAGGTGGCGTTGGTCACGCTGTGGTTTGCGGGTAGAGAGGGGTTTGGGTTCCTCTCTCCCTCCCGCCGAGCGTGCGAGCGCGGGATTCAGGCGATTTCGGGGAAATGAAATGCCTATTTTCCACTACGCCGAAAGTCGGAAAAGAAACGGAGGCGAACGGGGTCACTGAGGTGACCGGACGCTGCACCGGACGCGGTCACGGTGTGACCGGACGCGTCCGGTCAGTACAGCGCGGTTTCAGGCGCGCGGGTGCTAGGGTTTGCTACCGGCGCGTCCGGTGACTCACGGGACCGGCGCGTCCGGTCATGCACCCAGAAGGAACTGAGGTTCACAGAGGACGATCGGACGCGAGGCGCGTCCGGTCACACACGATCGGACGCGTCCGGTCGTCAAAGGAGCTTACTGGACTCACACCGGACGCGGGCACTGTCGCGTCCGGTCGTTGAGAGGAGCGCGTCCGGTCGTTGTTTCGCGGGCGCGGGTGCTGAGCGGATCGGCGCGTCCGGTCGTTCGACAGGCGCGTCCGGTCATCGGGACCGGCGCGTCCGGTCGTTGTCTAGGGCGCGTCCGGTCGTTGGTTTGACCGGTGAGGCGCAGTGACCGTTGGAGGACCGGACGCGGTTGAGCGCGTCCGGTCAGTTTCGACCGGCGCGTCCGGTCGTCCCGAAAAAACGGTCAGTGGAGTTGCAACGGCTCTATTTGTTTGGGGTGCTTATAAATACTCGTTGGCCGGCCCTTGGGGAGGGAGCTTGGCATTTCTAACACTCTTGTGCATCCTTTGAGCAAAAGCAACTCCTCCCACTCATCTCCCTTGCTTGATTGCAAATCAAAAGTGAGATTGAGTGATCCCAAAGTGCATTGCATAGCTTGAGGGCATCTAGTGGCACTTGTGGGTGGTTTAGCCGGTGGATTTCTTGTTACTCTTGGAGAGTACCGCTCCTAGCCGGCTTGGAGATTGTTGGAGGCGTTGGCAAGAGAAGGTGATTGTTCTTGGCCACCTCCAGTTATTTGTAAGAGGTTCTTGTGCTTTCCTCGGCGGGACGCCAAAAGCAACTCTATTACATTGCGCGTGTCATTGAGTTACCTCACTTGAGAGTGGAGTCTTGCGGTGCCTTGCGGGGCGTGCCTTGAGGGGCAAGTGACTTGAGGGTCACACCGAGGAACCATCTAAGTGTTGGTCGACACAACCGGTGACGTAGCTTGTCGGTGCACAAGTGAACACCGGGTGAACAAAAATATTGTGTCTCTTGTCTCCCGGTGATTGGTCTACATATTGTGTTGTTGTCAATATTAATTGATTGTATATCATCTTGGTGATTGGCAACATCTTCACTCCACCGTCGGTATAAGATTCACAATCCTATCTCTTGCACTTATCTTTACTAAATTATCTTGTGTTGCTCTAGTAGTAGCTTGGCTAGTAGTGTTGTTAGCTTGTTCTCTAGTGTAAAATTAGTGACATAGCTCTTGTGTGAACTAGAGATCATAATCTACTAGACTTGTGGATAGGAGGCTTGCATCACAACCTTTGGCTAAGCAAAACTCGCTTTACGCCATTTGTTATTCTAACAAGTTAGCTTAGTGGTGCTTGTAGAATTTTTTATAGGCTATTCACCCCCCCTCTAGCCATCTAGGACCTTACAAGTGGTATCGGAGCCGTGGTCACCGTTTTAATCAAGGCTTAACATCCTTCGGTGTGAAAAATGGCTCAAATTGTGTTCAATCATGTTGGGGGCAAGCCACCGTTCTTTGATGGTGTTAGTTCTTTTGCTCATTGGAAGAGAAAGATGACAATGTACCTTGGTTCTATTCATGAGAGAGTATTGCAAGTCACCGAGAATGATTTTGCTATCATTGATCCTAATCATCTCACCGATGAAGATAGAGCAAATAGAACATGCAATAGAATGGCTCTCAATACACTCTATAATGGTATTGACACAAAAGTGTTTGAGGGCATCAAAGATTTGGAATTGGCTAGTGAAGTATGGACAAGGTTGAGTGAGACATATGAAGGCACTAAGGTTGTGAAGAGTGCTAAGCTATATGGGCTCAAGAGTGAGTTTGAGAACTTCAAGAAAAAGGATGATGAAACAATCATTGAAATGTTTCATAGATTGCAAGTGATAGTCAATGATCTCAAGAGCTTAGGGCACAAGACTCAAGATCAAGATTTTTGTCACAAGTTCTTATTGAGCTTACCTAGAAGATTCAAGATGTTGATCATGATGTTGCAAAGAGATGGGCTTGAAGCAATGAAGCCTAATGATTTGCTTGGTGAAGTATTAACCTATGACAAATATGATCAAGATGTTGATGACAAGGAAAAGGTGGAAGATGAAAAGAAGAAGAAGACCGTGGCGTTCAAGGCCATCTCCTCCAAGGGCAAAGCTACCATCATTGAAGAAGAAGACAATAGTGAAGATGAAGATTATGAAATTGATGATGAGGCATTTGCTTTTGTAGTCAAGAAAATGGGTCACATGTTCATTAAGAGAAGAGGCTTCAAAAAGAGAAATGACAACTTCAAGAGCAATGAGCAACAAAGGAGGTGCTTCAATTGTGATAGCACCGAACATCTTCAAGCCGAATGTCCCTATGATAAGAAGAAGAACAACAAGAGGGGCAAGTTTGAGAAGAAAAAGAAAGAAGCCAAGATAACATTCAAGAAAGGCAAGAATGGAGTCTATGTGGCCACTTGGGAAAGTGATGATGAAGAAGAAGAAGAAGAATCATCCAACAAGGCTTTTGCTTCCATTGCTAAGAAGCCTTTACTATTTGATTCATCCTCTTCATGCTTCATGGCCAAAGAAGCTAAGGTATTATATGATGAAAGTGATGATGAAAGTGAAATGGAATATGTTCATGATAGTGATAATGATAAATATGATAATGAAAATGATGATGATGATGAACCAACTAAAGAACAACTATATGACTTGTTGCAACAAACTAGAGACATAGCTATTGCCAAGAACAAGGAGTGCAAGAAGCTTTCAATGAAAGTAGCAATACTTGAGAAAGTTCTTGGTGAGCTTAAGACCACTCATGAGAGTCTAGTGGAAGACCATGAGGATCTTGATAAGGCTCATTCCAAGCTTGAAAAAGCTCACTCATTGCTACTTGAGCAACAAGCAAAGAAGGAGATTGTTGTATCATGTGATATAGGTGTTACATGTGATATAATTGATGAATCTTTTAATGAACCTATCATCATGTCAAATACTAACCCTTCTTGTAGCTCTTCATCCACCACCACCAACTCTACCTCTACTACTAGTGATGGCTTCACTTGTGATACCTCACTAATGGTTGAGAATGAGACTCTCAAGAGAGAGGTGGATGAGCTCACTCACGCCCTAGGCAAGGCCTATGGTGGTGAGGCCCGCTTGCTTAAGTGCTTGGGTAGCCAAAGGTTCTCTCTTAACAAAGAGGGATTGGGCTACACCCCCAAGAAAGGCAAGTCGGCCTTTGCAACTCCAAAGCCTAGCTTTGTGAAGGGCAATGGTCGGTTTTGCAATAGATGCAAGCAAGTTGGGCACCTAGAGCATAATTGCAATAAAAAGAACCAAAGCAAGAACTTTGTTAATGCTATACCTTTTGATTCTTGCTATGTGCTTACCAAGGGTGTGAAGGGTGTGCAAGCTAAGTTTGTTGGTACACCAATTGTGGGCCCAAAGAAGAAGGCTATTTGGGTACCAAAGAGCCTAGTTACTAACCTACAAGGACCCAAGCAAAAATGGGTACCTAAGCTTCATTGATTTGCTTGTAGGTCAATTACAAAGCCGGAGGAAGGCATTGGATTATTGATAGTGGGTGCACTCAACACATGACCGGTACATCGAGAATGTTTGATTCACTCAATGACAATGACAGTGGTGTTGATTCTATCACATTTGGCAATAACAAGAAAGGCAAGGTTATTGGCTTGGGCAAGATTGCAATATCAAATGACATGAGTATCTCAAATGTGTTGCTAGTTGAAAGTTTGGATTTCAATCTTCTATCCGTGGCACAAATATGTGATCTAGGCTACAAATGCATCTTTGGGGTTGATAATGTGGAAGTTATTAGTGTGGATGGTTCAAATGTGGCATTCAAGGGCTTTAGATATGAGAATCTCTACCTAGTTGACTTCAATGCTAGAGAAACTTCTTTGAGAACTTGCTTAGTCTCCAAATCAAGCATGGGTTGGCTTTGGCATAGAAGGCTTGGTCATGTTGGCATGAAACAATTGAAGAAGCTTACAACTCACAATCTTGTCAATGGTTTGAAAGATGTTGAATTTGAGAAGAATAAGCTTTGTAGTGCATGTCAAGCCGGAAAGCAAGTTGGAAGCTCACATCCAAAGAAGAGTACAATGAGCACATGCAAAGCATTTGAGTTGATGCACATGGATCTATTTGGACCAACAACATATACAAGCATAGGCGGCAACAAGTATGGCTTTGTCATAGTGGATGACTTCACAAGATTCACATGGGTATTCTTTCTTAGTGACAAAAGTGAAGTGTTTGACACCTTCAAGACATTTCTCACTAGAGTTCACAATGAGTTTGAGATTAGAATCAAGAAAGTGAGAAGTGACAATGGAAGTGAGTTCAAGAATACAAGAATTGAAGAACTTTGTGATCATTATGGTATTGGACATCAATTCTCGGCCAAGTACACTCCACAATCAAATGGCCTAGTTGAGAGGAAGAATAGAACATTGCTTGATATGGCTAGATCAATGCTTCATGAGTACAATGTGAGTCAATCATTTTGGGATGAAGCAATCAATACCGCTTGCTACTACATCAATAGACTATATTGTCATCCATTGCTAGAGAAGACCCCATATGAGTTACTTCATGGAAGAAAGCCCAATATTTCTTACTTTAGGGTGTTTGGTTGCAAATGCTATATCTTGAAGAAGGGCACTAGATTGGGGAAGTTTGACAAGAGATGTGATGAGGGGTTCCTACTTGGATATTCAACTACAAGCAAAGCTTATAGAGTTTGGAACAACTCAAGTGGCATTCTAGAAGAAGTCCATGATGTGCAATTTGATGAAACCAATGGGTCACAAGATGAAGAAGAGAATCTAGATAATGTTAGTGGAACTCTATTGGTGGAAGCAATGAAGAACATGGACATTGGGGACATTAGAGCAAAGCAAGTTATTGATATTCAAGATGATGATAAAGATCAAGTGCTCAATTCTCCATTCAAGCTAGTTAGTGACTCTCAAGTGCAAGATCATGGTGCTAGTTCATCTCATCAAGATACATCAAGTGATCAACCAAGCTCAAGCAATCAAGTGCAAGTACTCCAACCACAACATGTTGCAAGAGATCACCCCATTGATAGTGTTATTGGTGATATTAGAAGTGGTGTGCAAACAAGATCAAGATTGACTATGTTTTGTGAGCATGCATCATTTGTGTCTACCATAGAACCAAAGAAGATAGAAGAAGCTTTGAGGGATGCCGATTGGATTATGGCTATGCAAGAAGAACTAAATAATTTCACAAGGAATAATGTTTGGGAATTGGTAGAAAGGCCAAATGACTACAATGTGATTGGAACCAAGTGGGTGTTTAAAAACAAGCAAGATCAAGATGGAATTGTAGTGAGAAACAAAGCAAGACTAGTTGCTCAAGGTTACACTCAAGTTGAAGGTCTTGACTAGGATGAAACATATGCTCCCGTGGCAAGATTAGAGGCAATAAGGATACTATTGGCTTATGCTTGTGCACACAATATCAAACTATATCAAATGGATGTCAAAAGTGCATTTCTCAATGGGATTATCAATGAGTTAGTATTTGTTGAGCAACCGCCCGGATTTGAAGATGACAAGAAACCCAACCATGTCTACAAGTTGAAGAAGGCTTTATATGGCTTAAAGCAAGCACCTAGAGCATGGTATGAGAGGCTAAGGGATTTCCTTCTCTCTAAGGGATTCAAAATGGGCAAGGTTGATACTACTCTATTCACCAAGAAGATTGGAAATGATCTATTCATAGTGCAAATATATGTTGATGACATCATCTTTGGATCAACCAATCAAGCTTATTGTGAAGAATTTGGTGCTATGATGGCCAAAGAGTTTGAAATGTCTATGATTGGTGAACTTAGCTACTTCCTTGGTCTCCAAGTCAAGCAATTGAAGAATGGAACATTTGTGAGTCAAGGGAAATACATAAGGGACATGTTGAAGAAGTTTGGAATGCAAGATGCAAAGCCAATTTCAACTCCAATGGGCACAAATGGCAATTTGGATAGTGATCTTGATGGCAAAATGGTGAATCAAAAGGAATATCGGTCTTTGATTGGAAGTCTACTCTATGTCACCGCATCAAGGCCGGATGTCATGTTTAGTGTTTGCATGTGTGCTAGATATCAAGCCTCACCTAGAGAGAGTCATCTCACGGCCGCAAAAAGAATATTGAGGTACTTGAAGCAAACAAGAGATGTTGGACTATGGTATCCCAAGGGGTCAAAGTTTGAATTGATTGGATATTCGGACTCCGACTATGGGGGTTGCAAGATCAATAGAAAGAGCACAAGTGGCACATGTCAATTACTTGGAAGATCACTTGTGTCATGGTCCTCAAAGAAACAAAATAGTGTGGCAATCTCTACCGCCGAAGCCGAATATGTGAGTGCGGGGAGTTGTTGTGCACAATTGTTATGGATGAAATCAACCTTGAAGGATTATGGCCTCAACTTCAAGAATGTGCCATTGCTATGTGATAATGAAAGTGCAATCAAGATGATACAAAACCCGGTTCAACATGGAAGAACAAAGCATATTGACATAAGACATCATTTCATAAGAGATCATCAACAAAAGGGAGATATTGCCATTGAAAGTGTTGGCACCGATGATCAACTTGCCGATATTCTCACTAAGCCACTTGATGAAAAGAGGTTTTGCAAGCTAAGAAATGAATTGAACATTCTTGATTTCTCAAACATGAGTTGAATGCACTCCACCCACTTATTGACATGCCTCTCCTTCGACATTGCAAGGTAAAATTGATTGACATGTCTTTCATCCTATGCTAAGGACTTGATAGAGCATGTAGACATAATAAGTGGTACGCATAAGCATTCATGATAAATCAAATGAATTTGATGGATATATGTTACCACTATTGCTTCTATGCTTATTTTGATCTAGTGGTGGCATATGACATGTTTGTGAGCTTGTAAACCTAGTGTTGAATCTAGAAGAGTTGCTATAAGTGTTTAATTCAACATAGGCAAGATAACCCTTATTTTGAGGAGTGAAGAAGCTTGTCTTTGGTTCAAATCGAATTAAATATCTTTGGCAAGTATTCTAGGTTAAACCAAATTTGAAAAATTTTAACCTTACATGAGGTATCGAATTAATTTCAATCTACTCCATCAAACATTTTTTCCTTCTCTCCACAATTTGACCCATTTTTGGGTAAGTTGTTGACAAAGGGGGAGAGAAAAAGATGATTCAACTTGATAAAGGGGTAAATAAAATTTATGAGAGAAAAAGATGATTCAACTTGATAAAGGGGTAAATAAAATTTGTTGATGCACACAAGTAGGGGGAGCAAGCTCATAAACAAAGTTGTTGCATTTGTTTGTGCATTCTCATATGACTTGCTCATTGCACATGTATTTAAATTCAATATACATGCTTGTGTGGTGCAATGCTAGTATAGAAATTGGATGATGCAATGATCTACCTAGCATGCATATGAATAGTTTACTTGTGGTATCTAGACATGCCTAAAGCTTTACAAGTGGTTAGCTTTACAAGTGGTCCAAGAACCTTTGCATACAATGTTGATCTCACGGGGTCCTTGAGTTTTGATGGATGTCTAGTTACTTCATGATGCTAAGGATGGTGTAAAAGGCAACTCCGATTAGTATCACGCTTCAAAGGTCCATTTCTTACACCTTAGCATCATTTTGGTAGAATTACTCTCCCAACACTTCTATCTATGCATATGTGCAAAGCTTTCAATCCAAACTCTATGCACATATGTAGGGGGAGCTAATGCTACCAAAACCGAGCTTGTGATAATTGTCCAAACTTTACTTATGAGCAAAATGATTGGACAAGTATGACAAGTTCAAAACTTTTATTATCAAAATCATCTTTGTGAGGGTTGTCATCAATTACCAAAAAGGGGGAGATTGAAAGTCCCTAGTTTGGTTTTGGCTAATTGATGAAACCTAGGACTAACCTTTGTATCTAAGTGGATGATTTAGATAAAGGTGGTCATTGCATATGAGACATGACATTGACTCATGTGACCAAGATGATGAAGACCAAGATGAGGCTTGGCTCGATGGACCGGTCGTGAAGGTGAAGGGCAAGTCAAGGCTTCGAAGCGAGGGACCATGCGATGGTGAAGCTTGAGCTAGACTTGGCGCCGACGGACCGATGCAACGGTGAAGAGCAAGTGAAGTCAAGGTCGATGGATCGAGACGGTCATGTGATGATATGAAGTGGATCATATCATTTGGAGAAACAAAAGGGGCTCAAGGCAAAGGTATAACCAAAGGGCCATTTTGTTTTACACTCAAGACACCATAGAGGGTGTGAGTGGTTTAGGATCGATAGCCGAACTATTAAGAGGGGAAGTCTTATCGGTTATTCGACGCACGGGTGCCACTAGGTGAATTCATGAAGTGCATTGCATGTAGGGCCTAGTGAGCTAATTGGAAAACCTTTGAAAATGATTGAGAAAAAGCTAACACACAAGCACATGGAGATGTACACTTGATGGTGTTGGCACATTTACAAAGGTGGCGTTGGTCACGCTGTGGTTTGCGGGTAGAGAGGGGTTTGGGTTCCTCTCTCCCTCCCGCCGAGCGTGCGAGCGCGGGATTCAGGCGATTTCGGGGAAATGAAATGCCTATTTTCCACTACGCCGAAAGTCGGAAAAGAAACGGAGGCGAACGGGGTCACTGAGGTGACCGGACGCTGCACCGGACGCGGTCACGGTGTGACCGGACGCGTCCGGTCAGTACAGCGCGGTTTCAGGCGCGCGGGTGCTAGGGTTTGCTACCGGCGCGTCCGGTGACTCACGGGACCGGCGCGTCCGGTCATGCACCCAGAAGGAACTGAGGTTCACAGAGGACGATCGGACGCGAGGCGCGTCCGGTCACACACGATCGGACGCGTCCGGTCGTCAAAGGAGCTTACTGGACTCACACCGGACGCGGGCACTGTCGCGTCCGGTCGTTGAGAGGAGCGCGTCCGGTCGTTGTTTCGCGGGCGCGGGTGCTGAGCGGATCGGCGCGTCCGGTCGTTCGACAGGCGCGTCCGGTCATCGGGACCGGCGCGTCCGGTCGTTGTCTAGGGCGCGTCCGGTCGTTGGTTTGACCGGTGAGGCGCAGTGACCGTTGGAGGACCGGACGCGGTTGAGCGCGTCCGGTCAGTTTCGACCGGCGCGTCCGGTCGTCCCGAAAAAACGGTCAGTGGAGTTGCAACGGCTCTATTTGTTTGGGGTGCTTATAAATACTCGTTGGCCGGCCCTTGGGGAGGGAGCTTGGCATTTCTAACACTCTTGTGCATCCTTTGAGCAAAAGCAACTCCTCCCACTCATCTCCCTTGCTTGATTGCAAATCAAAAGTGAGATTGAGTGATCCCAAAGTGCATTGCATAGCTTGAGGGCATCTAGTGGCACTTGTGGGTGGTTTAGCCGGTGGATTTCTTGTTACTCTTGGAGAGTACCGCTCCTAGCCGGCTTGGAGATTGTTGGAGGCGTTGGCAAGAGAAGGTGATTGTTCTTGGCCACCTCCGGTTATTTGTAAGAGGTTCTTGTGCTTTCCTCGGCGGGACGCCAAAAGCAACTCTATTACATTGCGCGTGTCATTGAGTTACCTCACTTGAGAGTGGAGTCTTGCGGTGCCTTGCGGGGCGTGCCTTGAGGGGCAAGTGACTTGAGGGTCACACCGAGGAACCATCTAAGTGTTGGTCGACACAACCGGTGACGTAGCTTGTCGGTGCACAAGTGAACACCGGGTGAACAAAAATATTGTGTCTCTTGTCTCCCGGTGATTGGTCTACATATTGTGTTGTTGTCAATATTAATTGATTGTATATCATCTTGGTGATTGGCAACATCTTCACTCCACCGTCGGTATAAGATTCACAATCCTATCTCTTGCACTTATCTTTACTAAATTATCTTGTGTTGCTCTAGTAGTAGCTTGGCTAGTAGTGTTGTTAGCTTGTTCTCTAGTGTAAAATTAGTGACATAGCTCTTGTGTGAACTAGAGATCATAATCTACTAGACTTGTGGATAGGAGGCTTGCATCACAACCTTTGGCTAAGCAAAACTCGCTTTACGCCGTTTGTTATTCTAACAAGTTAGCTTAGTGGTGCTTGTAGAATTTTTTATAGGCTATTCACCCCCCCCCCTCTAGCCATCTAGGACCTTACAACGCGGCGGCGCAGCAGGAGGGCCCGACCGCGGCCGTCTCGCCGATCCTCGTCGTCTCCGTCAAACATAGGGTTGACGGTCGTCCTCGACTACCTCTCCGTCGTCTTCGCACCGAGGTTCGTTCCTCCTCGATCTTGATCTACTGTTCGATCTTGGTCTTTTCTTCTCTTAGATCAAGGCGGTGGAAGGCGGTTAGGAACTTTAGAAACGTAACAATGAATTGAAGGACGACCTTGGTTCCTGATTTGTGGCGAAGATTTGATTTTTGCTGACTGTTTCGTCTGCGCTGAATCTCTGTTCATTATGTCTTTCAAAGGGTCAGGACTATGCAGGACACTGGATTCGGAAGGGAGGATCTTTTCTTAGTTCATCATTTCTATACATGCTTACACTTATTTGTACCGTCCCATTTTTGACTGAAGATGGTTTATTTGATTTGATCCGAAAATCAAAGCCTACAAAGGGTCCTGTACACAAACATCAAAGCAACAGTAGTTCGGTAAGGTATACTTGCATCGTCTCCACTCTCCACCCTCCCCAGGGACTGGATTATTTTGAGGGAATTTTTTTTGTCTCTACTTCATGCATTGATCGCAGATTAGTGCTTCATCTTGTGCAGCGCCAATGATTATTGGTAGCCATGAGTCGTGCGTTTTAGGGTGCGTTTTTTTTTGGTAATATTGGGTCGGTATATATTGTTGTTCTTAGCTACCTTGCCTGTGCTGGTTGCTTTATTTGTATGTGCCTGTCTTTAATGATTGTGGTGATGTGGCCGTTTCCACGGCAAACTGACTGTTGTGACCAAAAATCAATGTTTTCTATCTTAAAATAATAGCTGTGTTCTCGAGTCATCCATATTTCTTTTGGGTATTTAAACTACATTAGGATCCTTGGTTTGTAGTTCCTATTCTTCTTTCGTCGTTTGCCCTCCATGTGCCTAACTAATGCTGCTTATTTTCTCCTAATTGTGCAGGTCATCGTCAAATTAAAGGGCTCATTTTTATCTTTAATGGAGTGTTGGGGTGTTCTGGCATGATAGATTTTGCCTCTTATCCTGCCACCTCCTCAAACTGTTAACACGTTTGCCGTTGGACCAATCAAAATTCTTGGATGCTCCAAAACAGCTTTTATTTTTCTTCTCTTTCCTTCAGACTAGGTGGTCTATGTAAGATGCTTCTTACTATAATTGTTGATGGTATGTCATGGGTCCTGAAATTATATAATTATGAGAGTTCTTTGCAATTTAGTTAAAACTGTAAAATAGATGTGGCACAGTTGAACTTTGCATATGATACCTAACTAGACTGTGTCACACAAAGGAAGTAATCCATTTTACCTGTTCATTCAAATATATATGACATCATGTGCAGATCACTGTAGATTCTAAGAGCTGGCAGAACAGCTGTATGCCTGTATCTTTTTTTATGATTTGGGCACCTACTATTGGTCATCAAGAGTTTGTGAAGGTTGGCACCTTCTAAATGGTCGCTCAGTTTCTATATCTGCAACTTGATTAAAAGATATAGGTAGAATGTGATGTTCATCAGGATATAAAAGATCTTGCTTACTTCTTGCATAGATGCTTAGTTCCCATTTTACCCAAAATTTATTATATATCAATCACTGCAAATTCTAGAAATTAACAAAACTATATGGGTGACTTTTAGTTATGATCTTATCACCTACTATGTTCTATCAGGTTTATGCAAGCTGGTGACTTCGAAATGTTCAACAGGCTTGATCTCAGGGAAAAAGAATTGTTCCAGTCTTATTCCTATCCCATCTTGTGTCTGCATGCCTTCTGGTGGTGTGTGCTGGTGCTTCAGTCATGGTATTGGCTGGCAGCGGCTATCTTTCACATTGACTGACAGATGGTCCTTCTACAATACAAACATGTACTCAGTCAAATAAAGAAACATGCAACAAAATGCCTAAATTTACTTGATATTCTATAATATGTATATTGTTTATGCCACCTACTGCTATGTATGTAGTACTACCTGTAATTATGGGTTATTCCTTTTGTTGGCCATCTCTATTGTTAGTGTTCTACAGCTATAGATACATATCCATCTGCACATGTATGCCCATTTCCTTCTTTTATTTAGTTACAAATTTGCTCATCCTCCAGAGCTCATTACAATTTCTTCTCTATTAAATTACATGGTGCTACATGGTGCTCTAGGTCATTTGTTAGGATGCTAAACCATGCATGCTACCTAAACCTAAACTTGAACATGAATCTTAGTATTAGTTTTTCCTTATATGTCAAAAGCCCCTCTTTTTATAATTTATATTGGTTTGAAACATGAATGCTTCAGCATAAGTTTTTTGGGCGTTTCAGAATGCCTTATGACCAGAATTTTGAATTATTAGTTCATACCTCTACCATTAATTTGGTGTATTGCTTTGAAAATATTCTGTGGTTGCATTCAAAGGCTTACAAGAGTATGTTAGTTTCCTTTAAAGTTTTGCACCTTGTGCTTATAGGCTGCTACAATTCAAATACTTTGTCGCTAATTGACTCGGTGTGCTAGCTTTGCGTGGCTATTTACATTCATGGAGGTCTGTGTGTATGGGGTGCCGATGGCCACCTCTTGCTTGCTATCTTCAGGCATTCTGTCAACCAGTTGTGTCATGTAGGCTAACTACATTGGATCCAATAACTAATTGTTGTGCCTTGTCATTGTTGGCGCACACCGCATCTTGCACATCATTTTACAAAACTTGGACCTACTTTAGACAGTGTCTGCGTTCTTACAGAAGGGCATTTTTAGCTAGAGATTTGCTTATCCATTTTTATGGACTTTGTAGATCGCCTATGCAGATATGCATACACTCTTTTCATGCATTCAACGATTTTGAAAAGGTTCCGTACTGTGTGAATCGCGAGCAAGCCGTTCATCTACAAAGGTAAAAGTTTGCCTGATTATTAATATTTACACAACTAACTGCTCCTATGGTCTGCATTTTAATTTTATCAAATTTGCTTTCATCTATGGCACCACAGATATATGAAGGCTAATGCTGGTGTATTTTTTGTTCTCTTGCTCTGGAAGTAGTTGTCCTTTCTCCAATTAGTGGTATTCTGTGTTCCAATGGAAATTTTCCTGTTTAGAAAATGGTGCTTTGTCAATCGAATGTTTCCAGATTGGTAGAATAGAGATACAAAAGGCGATGAGACTTGGAGATTAGAATGTGCTTGTGCTTGTTTGCCCCAATCTTTACTATTTGGTTCAATAGAATATCCCTTTCCTCATGTTAAGTTGTCATTAGAGCATCTCATAGGGCAAAGCTCTTTCTTAGATGTAATGGTCCGCATACAGAGAGGTTTTTCTAATGCAGTGCTGCTTAGCTCTCCTGTGTATCCAACAAAAACTCACGACAGATCATTAGGAGGGAACAAAACAGCGTCCCAATTGGCACAAAATTATAGGGCATTGTTGTTAGTTATAATTTATAGTGGTCGTATCGCCAAAACAATTGCCCTTTCTTTTCCCTTTTTTGGTTTCTAATTTTAGCTCAAAAATGTCAAAACTATATTGAGTACAATGCCTCTTTGGTGTGTTTGAAATTTAAGCAAAGATGATGGCTTAGGTTCAGTAGGAACCATGTGACCTTAGCCTTGGCATCTCCCACCGTTTTGATATTACAATGATATAGATCAAAGATGTCAACAAATAATTAGGGAACGAGGAAATTTGGTTAGGTAAATAAGAATCAATACAGAATATATAGATAACATACATCTTCCTTCCATGCATCAGTGTTCTACCTGTGATTCACGGAAGGATGATAAATGCTTCTTCCACCTACGACTTATCAGTGTAGTGCGTCCATGTATAACAGAACCCTTGCGGTTATTGGTTTGGTGATCTATGTGTGTTTTTCCCCATCTGCAAGGTAGCCTGAATATGATGTTTATTTCTTAGTGGTGTCAAAAAGTTTCCTGGTTTATAACAGCGAATGAGAAAACTAATGAAAAGAACATACATCACTCAGCCTATGAATTCATTCATTTTAGCCTGGGAATGTAGTATCTTAGAGGTTTAGCTATTTATTCATTTAACAAAATGTAGATTGGATAACACTTGGATTTAATGATCCTATGGTGACAGAGCCCATCACAGAAGGATGTTTGTACCCATAAAGGTTATGAGAGAGATCTACATTCCGCCAATATTGGTTACCACAAAAAGCTATACATAACAAATAATGGGGCCAAGATTTAAAGTTTCACAGAAACAAGTATTTGCCTTTTGCATATAGGCTGTACAAAGTGTTGTAGCTGATATATTCTAGGATTCGTGTGAATGTGAAATACGTTGATATTTCATCATCCCACTCTGCTTTTTTGTATTGAAAAGATTTTTTTAAAAAACATTCATTCTCATTATGGTATGTTTATTTTTATTTTTTCTTTATCCATACGTACCCTATCTTTCATACAATTATCCAGCAGTACACAATTCTCAGTCTTAACATGGTTTCTTGGTCTATATCACTCTATTTTGATTTTAGGGCCATTGCCAACCTAATTGTAGAAGAAGAAACAGATCAGCGTCTTGTTCGCATTTCTTCTCCTTCTCTGACAGCCTTTTCTTTTATGGTATAATCAGATTTGCGACCTGCCTTCGTATGATTTGTTTTCCTCTTATTCCTTTGCTTTAAAACCATGAAAAAGAGCAAGGGCATATAGAACCAGATTTGTTACTGTAAATTATCCATCGGTTAATCAATCATAGCAGAAGAACCGCATCTTAGAGTTACTTCAATCAGATGTAGTTCCTGTAAATTTGATACTTGTGCCTTTTTCGATGTAACAATATATGTAGTGTATATGTATATATATCCATGTATATGCATACTCTGCAAACCCATGCACACAATTATGTTTAAAGCAACTTTGCTGTTAACCATCCTACCCAGTGCGCAAAGTTACTCTATGCTACTCGGTTTTGGCCTAGAAACATTACTAAGATTATGTAATCACTCTGTGGAATACGAATATATGTACCCATGTATGACATCTATATTCAATTCCTTTCCCTAATCATGTTTCCCTGCGAAAACTAAACATATTTTTGACACAAACATTTGCCAGCTCATTTAGGACGCATGCTGTAAATACAGACCACCTATTATCTCTCCGCTGTGCATGTAACCATCACCTGCTGTAGCAAACCATGGACCAACAGCATGGCCACTATATGACTCAAACTATGACATAAGCAATTAACTATGACATTGCTAAACAATGTTGATTTCTAGAATAAAAAAGGCCTCGCCATTATGCCTACATTCCCTCTGCGAGTTATAGCGCATTATATATGTTCATACCAATCTATCATGTTTTGTAAGCTGCAGTTTCAGCTTCAGTCTAAGGTAAACTATTCTAGGGAAACTAGCATGATTATAGTGTAAGTTTGTGCCAACTTCTAATCATAACAAAATGCTTCGTCATTTTTCTTCTTAAAATTTTCAAGCGTCACAAACTAGCATGATTATTTTTATGCTGCAGAATCACGTATTGCAGAGCAGAATCTGGAGTTGTAGACCACGAATGATGCAATTCAAACACCGCACATGATTGTCAAGGAAGTGTCACAAAAGATAGTTACTATGCACGGGCTGTTAAGCTTGAGAAGCAGGTAATGGGCTGGTTGAATTTCATGAATTATTACTGTGACAGAATATTGTGGTTTCTCATCTAACTTCTTGCAGATTGAGAAGCTCGACAAGGATATTACAGAACAACAAAAAAAGAGTAGCTCTAGAGGCTAGAGCTGGCAATGCTAATAAGAATGTGCAAGAGCTGAATACGAAGCTGGAGAAAGTAACTGTGCGGCTGTGGTTGCGGACTTCTCTTCTTTGGTACATTAGGCTACTATTTTTTCTCTACTTCGCTAAAAAATTGCAATTACTTTTTTACTGATTAGCGGTCATGATAAAAATATGTGGTTAAACAGAAAGCATGCTTTCTGTGTTATGCTTACTGCTATTTTTTCCTTATGTGAGATTCCATCCTGTCACGGCTTGTACGTTTTCTGGTGTTGATATTTCCTGTGTGTCCGTATTTTGTATGCGTGCGTGGGCCCACAGGGCACAGTCAACCTCTACCTTACAGGCCACTGTCATGATTCGTCTGCTGCTATATGTTTGGTTCTACCTACCTGGTGTAGCTCCTAGATTGCAGGGATTCTACAATTAGTGTTGATCATTGTTTGGTGTTTTCGATTATCAGCTTTGTTTGTTATAATTTACGTACAATTTCTGACTTAGTATGGGTAAATATTAGTATTACTCTTCGCTAATGCTCCACCCCAAAGGTTAGAGTATATGCTTATGCAGCTGCACACGTCAAGAAAGCTTTTCCACCTTTCTTCTTTCAGATCCCATGGAACTGGAGTAGAGCAATGAGCAGTGGACACTGACCACACCTTACGGCGCCACCTCAAGTACCAATTTCCTCTCTTTGTTTCACTGATTTACCCCAAATGCCTCCTACTACACTTTCTCTGTTGTCCTTAGTAATCTCAGCTAGAACCCCCAATATCCTTTATGCTTCATTTTGTAACATGTCCGTTGTTTTACTCGAGGTACATGATGTAAATAGATTGTGCTGCTTCTTTCATATGTGTTTTGTCCATATTAACGCTGCAGACATGTTAACGCCTTGCCCTAGCTTCTTATACTGCTATGGCTAACCAGATTGACTAATATTTATAGATGACATCAGCTGCGCCTGCATTAACTACAGGTTATCAAAGCATATATTCTGTCAACTTTATAAACCAAATTAGCTTTTCCCATTTATTTTGGTGTAGTTTTAATGGCTGCGGCTTTATTTCTTTTGTTTGCACGAACAAGATCCAGTGGAGATTGCAACACACTATGCTACACACAGCTTCTGTATTCATCGAGTTTACAGATACTAACCCTGCCACAGGTTAGTGTGCCACATTATCTATGCATGATATGTATGAAATCCTGAATGTCTTTGCTATACTTTATCAGGTTGTTTTCCTTATACATGTTTTCCTATTACTTGATGCTAACTACTCGGTTAGGTGCTATCTTGCAATTTTTTCCTACAAATGCTTTGTTCGATACTTACATAATCCTGACATCGGTTAGATGCTATCTTGCAATTTGAACTCCAACTCATATGGATCCATTATGGATGTTAATCTTTTTTTGGAGATGGCTGCACTGCAGATCTCAAACTGGTTATCAAGCGATGATAGGTAAATAAGAAGCAATCATTCTCTAAATAATGTACTGTTAAGATTGTGACTTCATCTTTGGTAAAAAAGATTGGTAGAAGAAAAAGCATTGCCTACAGATTCACATGTCATAACAATAGAATCTTTTTGACTAACAAACATTGTGATTTGTTGCTCACCGTAGGTTTATTTTATTTTTTTGTGGAACGTACCTGCATTTTCTTATTGCATTGTTTTTACCTCGATTCAATGGTCATGTGGTTGCCTGCTTAGTTCTCTCTACAAGATCTGTACAGGATTACTAAGCGCCTTATTTTCTTAAGCGGTTCCATGCATATAGTCTTTCTATAACTCACCAGGGCTAATTGATTGGTGTTCTTTTTAATTTTCCTACAATCAACTGCTGCCTTTTTTTGGACCAAGGCCTAATTTTGACCAGATTCGGTCATCTCTAGGGGTCTGACAAAGAGAAGCATTTACGTTAGCCTGTGTCATGCTGAATATCGTCACCATGCCTTTGTTCCTATGTATTAGGTGAAGAGTAAGAAGCACAAAGTACTTGATTTACAAGTTAGTAACTTCCTTCATGCCTCGTTTGTAGTAAGGATTTTTTTACAGTGCATAGTGTACAAATGCCTAGGTTCAGAAAATTCAGTCTCACGCCATTCTTAAACTTAGTGACTATATTGTTACATGATATGCTAGGCCTCATGAGATTATTGTTTTCGCAATTTAGTGACCACCTGCTACCTTGGAGACATAAGGCATTACAAAATCTTTAAGCTGCTACACCGTCAAAAAATGCCATGTTGATATATCCACTGTTATCTGGTCCTATCAGTTCACATATCCATACCCAGAACATGTACATCTTGTCCAAACAAATGTGAGAAAGAACCTTGCTGATCGCGCGTAGGGGCGCGCGTTTGCCACTAGTAGAACACAACTAGGAATGGAGGGAGTAGTAGTGAACGGAGCAGGTACACTCAAGGCTTTCGCTTCATCTGAAGCAACACAAGAGAACTATACAGGTAAATACTTGTTTGAATGGGGAGATTGCTTTAGGGGTGTACCTAGGACTTACCAAAACATAGCCCAATTAACTGGTAGAAGATCTCTGATAGTCAAAGTTCAGATGAGAAACCTGAACATGGAAGGAAGAGTGTTGATTCGTGGGCAGGCTCTGAAAAATGGCTCAAGACCTAGAGAACTGAAACTGTGGGGCTGTGACTGTTACTTCGAGACATATAGAATTTGTCATATTCAGTAAAACAAAATGATGCCAGAGTTGTAGGTCTCAGCATTGCACCTATATGTATTACACCGCAAATCTTGAAAATGATGTTAAACTCACTTTTGGTTTTCACAAAAATAGAACCATACATTTATATTATTGCAAAGAATGTATATAATACAATCAACTACCTGCACCTGTTACATAGTGCCATTATTCTTCAGAAGCATACATGGAAACATTTGCTGGAAACTAGCTATACCATGTAAACAACTAGGAAGACTTCAAGGATAATGCTTCCAGTTCTCTAAGCTTTAAAGTTTACTAAACAAAGGGATGCTAGCATTTGGCAAAATATGGGATATAACTTTTGTTCCTTCTTCAGTGTAAGAACAATAAGCCAAGTTATTGTAAAACTGCAAGGTAGAATAAGTAGAGAAATATTATATGGAAAAAATTCATTTCTTCACATGCATAGGACATAAGAAAGAAAAATCCACAATTCACGTACAATTGCAGAATACGTTATGAAAAACACTAGCTCAACTTAAACTGGTTGTAATAAGGAATAATTAATTGACTATAGCTGACTAGAATACATTCATGATCTAGCTTCTGCTCGACAGCCTAAGTGAAATGCAAGTAACTAGCACTACAGCAGCGACAACCAATCACATTTGAGCTTAATGTGACAGAGCTCTCAGTTCAAACATTTTTTAGACATGACCTCCACATCATATGGAAGACAAATGCAATTTTCAGCTTAAATAAACATATACGTTACCGAGGAAAACACAAATTCAGTCAGTAATTACTCGCTAAGGCCTACACAAAGGAAGCACATATAAAAGATGGAGACATTATTCTAAAAACACAAAGGGTAGCATTTCAAGCTCATAACTTGGATGTGCTGGGTAGCTCGAACTAGTTCATGGCTTTATGCATTGAGTAAAGAACTAGCATATATAATGCTAACTTGAATGTTGTCTTGTAAATAGCTTTCTCGTAGCATTACAAAAGGGGTACACTAAAGCACCAGCAGAATAGATCACCCAATGATAATAGATTTATCTAACTCTGCACCACCTAATTCTAGGCCTTGTTTAGTTACCCAAAATTTTTTGCCTTTTACAGTAAAAGAGCATGTTTGGACACATGCATGGAGTACTAAATGTAGACGAAAAAAAACTAATTGCACAGTTCTCGGGGAAATCGCAAGACAAATCTTTTAAGCCTAATTAGTCCATAAAAAGCCTTAAGTGCTACAATAACTCACATGTGCTAATGATAGATTAATTAGTATCATTAGATTTGTCTCGCAGTTTCTTGATGGGTTATGTAATTTGTTTTTTTATTAGTATCCGAAAACCTCTCCCGATATCCTTCCGACACATCCGATATGACACCCAAAAATTTTCTTCTCCCCAACTAAACAAGGCCCTAATAGATTTACCCACACTGCTAGTTGCCCCGTACTTGGAAGATCAATCTCTTGCTAAACATTCAGAGAAGTATCCCACAAGCAACTACATCAGTCCTTGGTGGCAAGAACCAGTGACTCCGAAACAGGGAACATATGGGGTAATAAACCAATGGCCCTCTCCTAGAGCGCGGAGAACACGCAGCTCCTTACTATCCATGTCATATGAAACCAGTTTCTGGTTCCAGCGCTGAACAAGGAATATCAAATTGTGATCTGGATGAATGGCCACAATATCGAAGTTGTACATTTGGCAACTCAATGTTCCAAAGAGATGTGAACAGCTCACATTGTGCTTCAGAATCCATTCTTGTGTATCATAGTCCACAAGAACCCAAACTGACAGTTGCGTGAAATGGAAAATGAAGTCTTGTAATTTCACATTCCTACTTATGCAGTGCAGATGACCTTGCGATTGACCAATAAAAGCAAGTGTTGTCACATGCTTACCAGGCCAGCGGACGGTCGTACAAATTTTCCCTTCCCCATCCACCGCAACTATCAGATTCTCATCTTTCTCAATATGGTAGATAACAAAATGCAACAGACCATTGACCAAAGCCCTGCCACACGTGAATTCGATTATGGCTGCACCCCACAGTCCCCATTCACCGCCCTCTTCACCTTGTTCCCACTTGCTTGACCTGTCACTCCATGCCCTGGTTTCAGATGAGTAAGAGTGCACCGTTTCCACCTCCACCTTCGACCTATTCTCCTAGATCTGGACCAAGTGGAAGCGCGCGGAGACAACTGGGTCAAACATTGGATAGGTGTGTGCACATATTTTCTTATAGATCTCTTCCAGCAGAGGAAATAGAGGCGGACAAGAGCCGGAGCTGGCGGGCACAGTCACCAATTCCTCGGTCGCAGGGTTGCACATGATGTACCCGAACTTGTTTTCCCTGGTGCACCCAAAGAGCAGGAGACCATTGCAGGAATCCAAGAGGACCATGCGCTCGACCCCGGGCAGTTTCACCATGAGGAAGGAGAAGGAAGGGTAAACTGGAGGAGCAGATTCTCCCCTCCCCGACAGGCTGGTGAAGTGCCCATAGCTGTCATGCTCAGCGCCATCGTGGAAGAAGCCTTCCAGGGTCTGGGGCAGCTTCTTGCGGTGGAGGGGGTCGACGATGAGGTCGTGCTAGGGTTTGGACACGCACTTGGACCGGCAGACATCCTTGATGGGCACGTGCGAGAGGATGTCCACCATCATGTCATCGTAGAGGCCCGCGACCGCCGTCCCCTTTGCGCAGTCCATGCCGCCAGGAGTGGGGAAGAGATGCGCCGGAAGCTACGAGTTTTGCGGAGAATCATGTGGGCTTCGGCCGTTAGGGGATGTATGCGCACGAGAGATACAAGGACTGAGAAATATGGCAAATGGGGGACGTACCGGCTGCCGGAAAGGGTCCGCGTCAACGGCGTCCGTGCTAGCCGGCGGGGGATTTGCCCAGATGGAGTAAACCCTCGCGGGCGACCCCTGTTGCGTCTTGCCTTAGGATAGGCAGGAGTCAGCTGAGGCTGAGGGGACTGAGGAGTTGCTCTCGGACTGAGTCAGCTGAGGCCCGCCACCGCCCTCCCCTTTGCACAGTCCATGCCACCGGGAGCGGGGAAGGGGCACGCCCCAAGCTGCGAGTTTTGCAGAGAATGAGGTGAAGATAGGGGATGGATGCGCATGAGAGAGATAGAGACCGAGAAATGCGGCGAATGGGGAACGAACCGACTGCCGGAGAGGGTCGGCGGCGGCGGCGGCGCCAGCTGGTGGGGGACTTGCTCAGATTGGGGAATTTCTAAACCCTCGCCCCTCTCGCGTCTCGCTCAGGGGACTGAGGAAGACGGATTTTGAAGGGAGAAGGCTGGGTGCATTTTCTAGTAGCCCAACATTTAAGGTGTGTTTTTGTTAATGTGCCGGCATTACAAATTATAAAATTGAAAACGTGAAACCATCTCTGACGCTGTCAGCCAGTGTCTCGTTTTCGGCTAAAAAAGACGAATAGAGGATGCAAGCATGAGGAATGAAACGAACTGCTAAGCAGTTCCTCCCCAAAAGTTTACGCTCTGTCCCATCGAATGTTCTATACATGTATGGAGTATTAAATATAGATTAAAAAATAACTAATTACACAGATTGCGACTACTTCGTGAGACGAATCTTTTAAGCTTAATTAGTCCATGATTTGACAATAAAGTGTTACCGTAACACATGTGCTAATGACGGATTAATTAGGCTTAATAAATTCGTCTCGTGATTTAATGGCGGATTTTATAATTTTTTATTAATATCTGAACACCCCATGTGACATCCCATGTAACACTCCAAAACCTTACACCCTAGAACTAAACGAGGCCTTAAACATCCAGCAATGTGTTGTGTACAGAGGAGAGAATGGGTTACATCTAACATTTTAGCAATGGTAAAACGGTTTATGGTCATTTGGCAGAGACAGCAACTGGGTTCTACTTTTCTTGTGGTGTAATCTTAGTCCAATTAATATTAAAAAATAATTTTATGTAACATTCTCAAATCTCACGGACTTGTAAAACTTAGGTATCACCCTAAACTATTTGAAACTTTCTAAATGAACCTCTGCATACAGTCTTGAAAACATTTTTTTGTATGGCATGCTGACATAAGCAAACATGCCTACGTGGCATCTCTTGGTCATAAATAACCACAAAACATTATCGTGCAACCAACAAAGATAAAATACTTCTTCGTCTTCGCTAAGACGGTACCCATTGAGTCACCGTCACATATTTGTTCATGTAATGTACTGGGATAGAACAACATACCTCCAAAATCATTTACGGATTTATTTAGCTACGCTTGTATGAATCTTAATCCACGTGTGTTGGAGTAGACTGAGGGTGCAAATTAGTTAATTTTACGTTCCAAACCACCACAATACATATGGATAAGATCTACGGGTTATTTACATGGTTTTATATTGTTTGGGGTGCCTAGTTGACTGGTGTCATGGTTCATGGGTACAAGTATACGAACCTCATTACCTAAGGGATCATGCCGTCATCGAGACTTATTTTTTTTATGGGAACAGGAGGGGCTTGCCCCTACTGAATTTTATTAAGAAATTTTAAAACAAGCAGATACAGAGAGAAAGGGAGAGTTCAAGAAACAAAAAAAAAGATGAACCAAACTAGAGAAATGTCATGGAGACTTACCCAATGTTGAATGAAAATGCGAGTGTCTTTTAGATTGAACTAGGATCATGATTTGCTTTTACGATGCATAATTGTCATGATATTGTTTTCTGTTCAATTCACGTCCTGTTGGATCCCTCGACGCGCTAGTGGAGACAATCGTGACGTGCTAGTGGAGACAATCGTGGAAGAAGAGACAGGAGCAACATATCCCTGGCGCCACAGAGCAGACGTGTCCCTGGCACCGCAGAGCAGACGTGAGATCATCTGATCAGTCTATCCGCACCCGTGGTACTCTAAATTTATCCTTTATATATTTTAGTCATCAAGATTCTCTTCTCTATACCTAATTCTTCCGCACTCATCTATCCTCTATATCATCTTCTATCCACTGTGGGACTCACTTGTCACTTTATCTAAATATATCCATGTGAGATCTAGTTTTGAAGAATTTATTGAAACGAATTTAATTGTGTAATCAGAATTTAATTTGATTTTTTATTTGTGAGTTATAATATTTTTTATTATGGAAAAAAGTGGAGCCCACCACTGCACTCTCTCCCATGCTCTCTGTGTGTGTCACGGCTGCTGCCTCCTCACGCGCTTGCGCTCTCTGCGTGGGGCCGCGCTGTAGCGGAAGGACGCTACGTCCGCTTGATTTACCGGACGAGGACAGCTGCTGGAGGATACCGGACGGGATAACGAATGCTACTGCTGGGTTTTTTTACGCCAGGTGCGTTTACCGGATACATATCGCGGCTCACGGCACCAGCCGGTGGCGGTAATTAACGGCGGCTTGAACGCAGTGGATAAACAGGGAAGAAATTGGGTGCGGTGGACAAACGTGGAAGAAATTGGAGAGCGCCGGACGTGCAAATGTTTATTGTTTTCAGTGTTTGTTTCTTTCCATTTGAATCGTTTGCCTGTCATTCACACGTGGATGACTTGTGTGAGAGGAAGGGATGGAAATCCTGATTATTTTTCGATGATTGCTTCTTTCAAATTGAGTAGGAAATAAATTCATATGTTTTCCCCGCTTTGTATGAAATTCCAAATTGAGTAGGAAATTTAAATTGATAAGAAATTAAGAATTCTTGCCATCTCATTTCAGTTTCTAGTGTAGTGTAACCTGCTTTTTAATTTTAACCGGAAACAAACCAAATCATATCATGCATGCATCTTTCAGCGCAAAAGTGAAGGTGTATTTTATTCATGTGTATTATACTATTATTCGATTCAACCACACATTCCATACAAACAATCCTATTGCATTCATTCCGAATCCCGATTCCTGATAGGTAACTCATATAGGTCTAGTGTTTTCATTGATTCATCCAGCAATCCTGATTGGGACTTGCTAGTGCTCGAACATCCGATCCGGGATGCTAGCATCGTACGATACCCGCTCAGTTAGCGAGCGAGCACCATAGCACGTCGGGTCCGCGGGCAAGTGCCCCAGCAGCGGGCCAGCGCCGCCAGTCGTTTCTCACGTGCATCCCATGTATGTGCAACCTAAGGGTGGGCAAAATACCCGATACCCAATTCCCAAACCCGAATTACCCGAATCCAGACCCGAAGTACCCGAACCCAAAATACCCGATCACAATTTCGGATAGTGATTGTAAAAACCCGAAATTAGTTTGGGTAATTCGGGTAATGTTTCCCGGGACCCGAACTACCCAAACTATCCGAAATATCTCAAATATTTGCTCGTCTATTCCTAGTATAAAGACATGAAGTATTTCGATGCCATATAAATATATTATTTAGTATGAATTAATGTAGAACTTGATAATTGATTTGTTGGTAATTGATATGAAGACATGATGTGATTTATAGGACTATTATTTATTACTTTAAAATGGTACTTGAATTCTTCTAAAATGGTTGGTTTTGTCAATTTCGGGTATATCGGGTAAAACCCGAACCTGAACCTGAATTATCGGGTACCCGAAATTTCGGGTAATGTTTTTTCAGGACAAAAATCAGGTAGCAATTTTTAATACCCGAATTTCCATCTACCCGAATTACCCGACCCAAATTTTTCGGGTAACCCGAATGCCCAGCCTTAGTGCAACCCTCGATCTACTTTTGAAAAATTCGGATGTAACAGTTGCAACATGCAAAGAAGACAAATGAAACACTTGAAACATGCATCTGAAACACTTGCAAAAACACCTAAAACACTTGAAAATCATTGTAAACATTCAGATGAAATACTTGCAACAGACGTATAAAACACCTCAAACCATTTAAAAAATATGCTTATAACATGCATGTATATGCAACATCCGGATCTACTTTTGCAACATCAGACGAAAATACTTGCAACATATGTCTGATATAGATGAAACATTTGGAACATACACTTAAAACGTACCTGTATAGCTATTGCAACATGTGCAACATCCCAATATACTTTTGCAACATCCCAATCTACTTGTGCATTACCGATACGAAACACTTGCAACATACCTCTGAAACACCTAAAACATATGTTTGGAACATGTGTTGTTAGCACTTCTTCTTCCGTGCGACGCAAAGCAGAGCTAGGAACAGTTGGGTCCAACCAACCAGCAGCAGAGCATGGTGGCGTAGCCTGACAGCGGCCAGCTGCGCTTGTGCCTGGCCTGGGTTCGGCCAGCGACGGTCTTATCTCTTGGGCGCCTGGCCTAGGTGCGGCGAACGATGAGGCACGGCATGGCGCGGCGAGGGATAGAGGCGCCGTGGGGGACGGGGGCACCGCTGGGGATGGCGGCGGCAACACACCGGAGTGGCGCAGCGGAGTAGGGCGGGCAGACGCAACTGTGAAGCCGCAACAGTTGAAGCGAGTGGGGAATTTCTATCGTAGCGTGCTCAGTAGAGAGATCGGTAGAGCATAGAGGGGAGCAGGCCGGTTGCTCTTGGGCCAGACCGCTGCATAGGCCCAGGAAACGCGGCGTTCGGACGAACCACAAGTAGGTCAAGCTTCTGAGCTTAACGTAGTAGAACGTCCTGATGCGCAACGTTTGTAACATGTATTCGGGGATCATAAAGAAAGATATACAGTACAGAGGAAATTGAACTCCGCAGTTAGTAATAACCCACTAGCAAATCACATTATTATTATTCTGGAAGCAGAAGCACAACGGATAGGATTTGAAGCTGCTACAACTTGAGAACGCCAAACATCAATCAAATAGTATAATTTGTGCAACTTGGGAAACCACATGTCCACTTACATTAAGTTGCATATGTAAAGTAAAGGTGACTCACATACAGGCCTCAACTGTCTGGCTGAACAAAACCATCTGAAGGAATATGATACATCCAAGCAACAGCACCATCTAATAATAGTAAAATTTTGGTAGATTCACCAAAATTTCTAACGACTCCATAATTAATCCATTAGATGTCAAATTCTGGTGGACTCTCACAGGGTTTTCTGAAGCCTCTTTTGTCTTGAGTGCTGATGACCTGGAGAAACAGGGGGCGTACGGTGTTACAGCTCTATAGTTGTGCCCGAGAGTGCAGAGGTGCAAAACCTGTTCCTTCAGTCAGATAATTACCACCTATGTCGTATTGTATGAGTTCCCCTTTCCTGTGGTCATCAGATAATTACCACTTATGTCCTATTGTATGAGTTCCCCTTTCCTGTGGTCAACAAAATAGACCAAATCCCCATCCGGATGAAAGGCAACCACTTCATAATCTTCTCTTCTGCATTCCTTTCCTCCAGACAGGTCACCGCCTCAAATGCCGTATCTGCTTTTTTTGCCACTCTTCAGCATCATAGTCCTGAAGGACATCAATGAACATTATTCTTCTGTGCCTTTGGTCTTCATCTTGAAATGTAAAATTCGCACTAATGCAACACAACACAGGTTCCCTTGGGACTGACCCATGAAAACAGCTTCGGCAAACATGTGCAGTGGCCAGTGCATGATCCTACGTATGCTCCCTTCCCCATCCATAGCAACTATGAGCACATCCTCGTTTTTTTCATGCGTTCGACGAAGAAATGCAGCATGCCATTCACAAAAGAAAGGCTCAAGACCTGGAGAACTGAAGACTCTATAGGGCTGTGACTGTTACTTTGAGAAAGATAAAATATGTCATATTCAGTAAAAAAAAATGCTGTCAGCTGTAGGTTTGAGCATTGCCCCTGTATGTATTGCATTGCAAATCTTGAAACAGATGTTAAACTCACTTTTGGTTTTCATGGAACCATGAATTTATATTATTGCAAAGAATGTATATAACTAGCTGGTACCCCCCCACGGGACAGCAATACGGACTAAATCTGAAACAGAAAGACGTGCATTAGAGAATAACAAATTAGAGGTGATTGATGGTAAAGAAATGTATTCTCCTTGATGGCACGGTAACCGAAACAAAATTCCAAAGAGCAGGTATAATCAGGGCTGGAAAAGCATTGCAAATCAGATTGACTTATATGCATAGATAGGGTATGGGTTCTAGTGATCTGTAGGGTCTCACTGAGTGCTGCATAGATCCGAAAGATGGATGCACCATAGTTAAAGAGTACACTGACAAACTGGAGAAATGATCAACGAAAATCACCGGCTCACCAAGCATAACATTTTTCTTTTTGGAATAGATACATTAAAAAGATTTAAGGATACATGTATTTGCCAATAAAAGGACCTTATAATGGCCAGAATCCGTTTGGAGAAAATAGTTCCGGGAGATTGTTATGCTATGGAGTAACGGAAAGAAAAATGAAGTGCAGAAAGATGTTGAAACCACGTACTTAGTTTGTCTATCTGACTATTCAAGTAAGAATACAACCCATACTTCTCGTTGTACTCCCGCAAGTAATCTTCGTATCTGGAAAAGAATGTAATCAATGGGTTGTATGCATAAAAAAAGAAAGTTACTTTGTTTAAGGAACAACAACAAAAGTTATTTGGAATCAGAAAACTGACAGCTCAGAGCTTCAACAATTTGCAGAACAACTAAATTATACGGACACCTTACTGAAATGTAGGACTGATCGTGCTATATAGTATTTTAGACAGGACAGGCAAATAAAGAGTCTGTACAAAATACCTCAAGCATTGGGATACTGGTCAAAGTGTAAACAGTTTTAAGAGTAAGAGGGTAGGTTAGAGGCATTATAAATTTATATAGTGCTGCTCCAGGCCTGCTGATAGAACTCAGTCATTCTCAGATTTGTAGCAGTACAAATGTCTAGAAGGTAAGCTGGACTGCGAGGGAACCCAAAAGAAAGGAAAAGAAAACAGAAGCATATTCTAGTCTGATAAATATCACACAACTTACTAACTGAAAGATGTGTAGGAATATCCAAGATCATATCAAATAGCTCGAGAGCAGGATCAGTCAGTTTATCAGCATATTATAGCAACAAAAATAAAGGGAGAGCCAAAATGCACTAAGCAAAATACTTCGAGATAAAACTGACATTGTGGAGGATATTGGAACTTACTGTATCTAAATGCAACCAGCGGGCTAGCAAGGTGTAACACATAAGTCTACCTATAAGAGCAGTAGGATACATCAGACACTGCTCAAGCATCGAGAAAAAAATGTATTTTTTTAACTAACAATATACTTGGAAAGGAAAAGAGATGCTTTGTTGCAGTCGGGTAAGGCCATATCTCTAACAATTGTAGTTGAACTCTATTGAGCTTGGCCCAACCAACTAAAAATGACAAATAGATCATTGCTGGACATAAAGATTGTACTTACCAAAGTTATCTAAAGGAGCAGCAGGTTTCTTGACTGTGGTTAACAACAAATCGCTGAACAACCCCATGTGAACTGTCAGCGATCAGTGTCAGCAAACCTTTTTTTTGTCCTGGATGTTCTTATCGCATATGGAATACATGATGCTGTAGTTGTTTGGATCGAAAACTTTGTAAGTACTGCAAAGAAGAAGCAATTAAACAATGCATATGTTTAGTGTCATACTGTTGAGCAAGAATGTCAGTTACCTACGCTGGGCTCCAAAGGTCAATACTTTGGCATTAACATCATGAAACTCAACAAAGACAGCATATTTTAATGATTCAGTTTCAAATAAAGGAAATCCATCATTACCTGAAAAAACAACTGCAACCAGAGAAGAAAAATTACTCTAAAGCCGCGGCGTGAGGGCGAGGCGACCCGGAGGAGCGGCAAGTCGAAGACGATGTCACAGCCCCAAGCGGCGGCGGCGAGGAGCGCCGACTCCACCAAGCACTCGAGTTGGAAATTTTTTTATTCTCTTTCTATTCTATTCTATCGGAGGGAGGTGGGTTGGATGAGGCTAACGCCGTGACCCAGTTTGGGGAGGAGCGCATCGGTTGGTTCCAGAAACTCGTTTGCGTGGCTGGCATCCGACGGAAACGCGCGTATAGGCCGAAGGATCGAACGGACTGGATCGGCACACTATAGATCTACAGGGAGGCGGAGTCTTGCATGCTGGTGGACACTATTGATCTACAGGGAATGTGCACAAAAACAATGATCTTTATAGATACAATCAACTACCTCCACCTGTTACATAGTGCCACTATTCTTTAGAAGCATATATGGAAACATTTGCTGGAAACTAGCTATACCATGTAAACAACCAGGAATATTTCAAGAATAATGCTTCTAGTTCTTTAAGCTTTAAAGTTTACTAAACAAAGGGACGTTGGCATTTGGCAAAATATGGGATATAATTTTTATTCCTTCTTTAGCTTAAGAACAATTGGTTAAGTTATTGTAAAACTGCAAAATAGAATAAGTAGAGAAATATTATATGTTAAAAATCATTTCTTCACATGCACAGGTCAGAAGAAACAAAAATCCTCAGTTCACTTACAGTTGCAGAATATGTTATGAAAAACACTAGCTCAACTTAGACTAGTTGTAATAAGGAATAATTGACTATAGCTGAATAGAATAATTCATGATCCAGCTTCTGCTCGACGGCCAAAGCAAATGCAAGTTAACCAGCAGCAACAACCAATCACATTTGAGCTTAATGTGACAGAGCTCTCAGTTCAAACATTTTTGAAACATGACTTCCGTGTCATATGCAAGATAAATGCAATTTCCAGCATAAATAAACATATACAACACAAAGAAAAATACAAATTCAGTGAAAAATTGCTCGCTAGTAAGGCCGAGAAAAAGGAAGCACATATAAAACATGGAGACATCATTCTGGAAACACAAAGGGTAGCATTTCAAACTCATAACTTGGATGTGTTGGGTAGCTCGAACTAGTTCATGGCTTTATGCATTGACTAAATAACTAGCATATGTAATGCTAACCTGCATGATGTCTTGTAAACAGCTTTCTCACAGCATTACAAAAGGGTTACATTAAAACACCAGCAGAACAGATCACCTAATGATAATAGATTTATCCAGCTTTGCACCACCTAATTCTAGTAGATTTACCCACACTGCTAGCTGCCCCATACTTGGAAGATCAAGCTCTTGCTGAACATTCAGAGAAGTATCCCACAAGCAACAACCTTAGTCCTTGGTGGCAAGAACCGGCAACTGCATGAAACAAGGAATATACGGGGTAATAAACGGGTAGTCCTCTCCTAGACTGCGGAGAGCATGCAGTTCCTTACTATCCATGTAATATGATACCAGTTTCTGGTTCCGGTGCTGAACAAGGATTATCGAATTGTGATCTGGATGAATGGCCACAATATCGAAGTTGTTGATTGGGCAACTTGGTGATCCAAAGATCTGTGAACAGCTCACGTTGTGCTTCAGAATCCATTCTTGTGTATCATAGTCGTCAAGAACCCAAACTGACAGTTGCGTGAAATGAAAAAGTAAGTCTTGTAATTTCACATTCCTACTAATGCATTGCAGCGTTTGGTCGAAAACCGAACGAAGACATATAAATAAAAATAATTGTAATGCAAGGGAGACACATGCACAGATTCGAGAACCACATATTTCATTAATTCTTTCTTGAATATACAAAATACATGATCAACGAAAAAAAATGTCTTCTTCCGTCTTCAGCGTCATCCTTAAGGAGAGGTCTGACTTGTAGGAAAATTGCGTAGTTCGCCGATTCCCGGGGTCTGTTGGGCGCATCCGGTTAATTACATCTGCATTGCAGAAAACCTCCAATTAAGTTGCACTCTCATGGTCATCAAGTATTGATTTGATCGTAATTAGCCATATGCGATATATGGCGTAGTAACAATATGGGTGGCTTTATGTCGTCGAAACTCAGTTGTGACATCGCCATCGCCACGTTAGAGTAAAAAACAGAACATATTGTTGATGAAGGGGATGACTTGCCTCGTCGGTGCCCAGTCATGTACGCCGGCCTTCATTAACACGGACATGTGTGAGTTGCCTTTGCCTCATCGGTGCCCAGCAACGATGTGTCCGATCCCGTTAATTGGGACGTGTCGATGGAATAGTGACCTCGCCTCATCAGCACTTGGCCAGAGTTACGTCTAGCCTCATTGGTACTAGATGTAGATGATCATATAGTAGAAAATCCACAACAAATTAGCGGTACAAGTATTGCTTGGACGATGCTCGCTAGATGAGTAATAGCCTTCTAGCATTGCACAATAGTGAAAACGAACACTAGAACAGCAGTTCTGAAGCTCGCTATTAATAAAGTAATATGCCTCCCTGATGTCACGGCCATGCATAAAAATTCCCTTAAGTATATACAGGGCGCACACATATATAACTGTGAGACTTCTTGTAGAGATTTCAGTAGTAATTTACATAATGCCCGCAATAGGTCATTAATGAGAATGGAACCAATCAAATCATAGGAGCAGATGAGCAGATAATTCCTGACTCATACGGCGTAATCATCATCATTGCGTCAAGCGGGGCATACTCCCGTCTCGAGCGGTCTTCATCACAACCAGCGGGGTTTTCCCATCTCCTGTGGTCTTTATCGCGACAAGTTTCTACCCGCGGAGGCGAAGCTCGCACCAGGCAGATATCGTATTGAATCATCTAGCTCGGCGAGGGCAACCCCTCGCTGTAGTTACAGCATAACGAGCTCAAAATATAGTCTCCATCAAATAATTTGGCAGCCTTCCAGCGTTACTTGCATTAGTCCGGGCGTTACGCCAAATTTGGCTGCAACGGCTTTTACTTGTAGGGGCAGAGCCCGCGGAACAATCACCGAACTTGGTGAGGGCAACCCCTTGCTGTAATTACTAGCATCCCGAGTTTCGGAAAGCGATCGGATCCGGCCAATACGGCAGCTCGGAAAGCGATTGATCCGGCCAATACGGCATCTCGGTGTTCTGATCCGGCCAATACGGCATCTCGAAAAGCGATTTGATCCGGCCAATACAGCCTCTTCGCCATCATAGAAATAATAGAGCCAATAGCTAGCTCGGAGTATATGCATCTCACGTAGATTGATAAAGCAAACTGTAATTGCTCATGCTCATGATCAGAGATAGCCGCCATATATCAGGCGCTTTGCTATCCAATCAATCATCATACTCATGATCATGGACAGCCGCCATCAGGCGCTTTGCTATCCAAATCATACGTAGAGTTTCGCATGTAGATGCAAACGTGCAGCGGCGTGGCAGAGAATTGCCATCCGGCGAGACTCGCACGGCGTCGTGTAGAGAAGTGCAGCAACTAGCACGATTATAGAGCAGCTTTTGGCCTCTGGGTGTTTGCATGGCGTGAAGCAACTAGTAGGCGCCGCCATTTATTCTTGATACGGCATCCTCTCCGATCCGAGGTGCAGGGCGCCGGCGTGTATATGCGTGCCTCTCGGTGTCCACATTTTATAGCGAAACGAGACATTCTCGTTTCGTGTCTCGACTTTTTCGTTATGAATGAGCGGGGTTTCCCATCTCGCATCTTGCCTTTTGTCATCACAACGAGTGGGGGGTTTTCCGTCTCATGCGCTGTGACGAGCGGGGCATTCCCGTCTCGCGCATCTTGTCTTTGGTCATCATGACGAGTGGGAGTTTCCCATCTCGTGCGCTGCGACGAGCGGGGCATCCCGTCTCGCGCATCTTGATTTTTATATGGCTTGGCTTCATTATCAGCAACTCAACTACGACCTTGCACGGCGAGGGATCTGATGTTGTCAAGTCGCTGGCCTTCTCACAGTAGTAGATCAAAAGAACCTATGACGCTTGCCATATTATAATATTCATGTGAACACACATATAGATTGATTGCTCACCACGAAACGTGACAGCCAGCATGGTGAAGAGTACGACGGTGTGGACGCTGTACTTGGCGCAGGCAGCACGGGGCCAGCGTGTATACGTGTGCGTGGGCGGCGACGTCTATGTGTCCGTCCGGGCTTTGCTTCTGGGCGTGCGGCGTTGGCCTGGCGTAGATGCGTATGGTGAAGAAATTTGGCAGAGGTTCTGCGTGAATGCCTAGAACTGAATGGCCTCCCGTGGTCAGGATGCTGGGTTATATAGGGCCAGAACTCAGGAGCCGGGATCAACTCCTTGGCCAAGCAAACAAGTACATATCTTTGATTTGGATTAAATGAAATTCGCATCATCTGCCGGTGCATATCTACCAGGACTCGTTATCTCGGCAGATAGCTTCTTCTATCTGGACTATTACTTTCCGGGAAAGATCCAAAATCATGGAATATTCCACATAAGCTAACCGGGAAAACATTGGATATACGCACGTATAGAGATCAAAGCTCTATTAACGTGTACATTTTATTTTATTTTAATTAATATCTCAGAATCAAACATGCGTTCCAGCGTCAAACACAACTCTGGTGCTCTTGTCAAGGGACCTTTAACCTTCTAGAAGTATTTCAGAGGTGGGGCCCATGTGTTACAAGCTCAACCATGGTAAATCTCGTATGCCTATAAACGTGTCAACAATATGTGCCGAATAAACACGTTCTCATATTCATATTGTCACACATGATTATTTTTTATTAAAATAATCATCAAACATGCAGATGGCCTTGGGATTGACCAATAAAAGCAGCAAATGCCGACACATGCTTACCAGGCCAGCGGATGATCGTACAAATTTTCCCTTTCCCATCCACCGCAACTATCATATTATCTTTCTAAACATGGTAGACAATAAAATGCAACAGACCATTGACCAAAGCCCTGCCACACATGAATTCGATTATGACTTCATCCCACAGTTCCCATCCACTGCCATTTTCACCTCGCTCCCACTTGCTTGACTTGTCACTCCATGCCCTGGTTTCAGATGAGTAAGAGTGCATTGTTTCCACCTCCACCTTCGACCTATTCTCCCAGATCTAGACCAAGTGGAAGCGCGAGGAGACAACCGGGTCAAACATCAGATAGGTGTGTGCATATCTTTCCCCATCATCGACATCGACATAGCTCTGTTCCAGCAGATGAAGCGGAGGAGGCGGACAAGAACTGGAGCTGGCGGGCACAGTCACCAATTCCTCAGTCACAGGGTTGCACACGATGTACCCAAACTTGTTCTCTCGGGTGCACCCAAAGAGCAGAAGCCCATTGCAGGAATCCAAGAGGACCATATGTAACACCTCTGGTGTTAAACATGCATTAGGCACTACAAATCATGAACATGAGCATCATCTTGCATTCATAATCACATGTTATATAAATGAAACATTGGTTTGAAACATGAAACACAGCTCCGCAACATGGATGTTGCATTTGTTTGTTTAAATAAAACTATACCATGATTATGCTTGTTAAGTCAATAAACATGTTGGTTTGGTAGTGCAAATAATTTAGAAATGTTTAGCATGTAATTTTGAACAAGTTTTGTATTCAAAGCTTTCTCAAATTTTGCTTTTAAAAATGATTTAGAAAAATGGGATTTTGTTTTAAATGAACTTTAAATCTCTATTTCAAAATCTAGTTGGAATTTTAAAATGCACTTTAAGCAAAGTTGCAGAGTTCAAAATTCTAAACAACTTTTGTTTTTGGACCAACTTGTGAAAATAAATTTTTGTTGCTAAAAAATGTAAATATGTTGTTGTTCTTCAAAAAAAAACAAAAAGAAAAATCAATTTTTACCTTAGCGGGCCGCGCTCCTCCTTTCTCGGCCCACGACCAAAGCCGGCCTGGCCCGCCTCCACCCCGTGCTCGCCCCTCCCGCGCGCCTGCGCCCCGACCATGGTAGACGCCCGCCGTCGCGTGGACACCATGCGCCGGCGACGGCGGCACCTGGCCGTCCGGTGTCCCCCGCGCCCTCCACACTCGCCTACTCCCTCCGCGCGCGCGTTCGCCTCCTCTGCTCTCTCCCATTTCCTCCCACTACGCCAGCAGCAGCAGAGCATGCACGAGCAGCTTCCTCCGCCACCGCGTGCCACCGCATCACCCGCTGGTGTCATGCTCTCTCCACCGCGCCCCATTCTCCAATTGCCCGCGCCTCACGCTTCGCCCCTCTCCGCTCCATCTTCTGCTCCCTCCAGCAGCCGCCAACGTCAAGGTGAGGGGCCGTATCGACCGTCTTCGTCCTCGCCGGTTGGCTCGCCGTCGTGGTTCCCGTCGGCAACCCCTTTCCACCCCTCGCCTCCTTCTCTCTTGCGCGCACACCGCGGCCGCCTCCACCCGCTAGAGCTCATGCGCGCCTCCTTGGCCCTCGCCGTGGCCCGCACCTACCTCCACGCCGACGACAGCGCCACCGCTCCGCCATTCTCGCCAGCGAGCTCCCTCCGAAGCTCTCACGCCTCGAGAAGCTGGCGCATGGGATGCGCCTCGGTGCGGGCAGTGCACTGGAACCTTCCTCATCACCGGAGGTCGCACCGGCGGCGAGCTTGCCACCAGTTAGCAGCCGCCCTGGCTCGGCCCACTGGCGAGTGGGTCCAGTCAGCGCTAGGGGCCCGCGCGTCAACCGCAGGGAGGGCACCCCTATGTGCAGATCTGGGTGCGCCTAGTATTTTAGCCGGCCGGATTTTCAAATAAACAAGAAAATGAATTTCAGATTTGGTTTAAATCCTGTAAAATCTATAGCTTACAAAATACTTGTCTAAAATTTGTGAAACCAATTTTGTTAGGTTCCTGGTCATGGGATCTACCTGTTAAAAATGTTGCATGTGGATTTTGTGATACTTTTATATGGGGCTTTATTTAATTCTTGTAAATGTTGTTTTCTTAGAAAATGCATAATAAATAGAATATGCATCAGAAAAAATATGATTCTAATTTTGTTGATCTATTCTTGAGATGTACTTTCTGTGAAAAATATATGTCATGCATGTTCTGTAGGAAAATATGGCTATGTGATTTATGTGCATTTATTTGGTATTTCTTGTAAAATTGCTAGAGCCAAAAATATGAATATAACATATATGTGAAACTTTTTGTACAATGTTTGTAGACTATGTAGATCATGGAAAAAAATACTAAATCTATCGTTTGATACTTTTCATAGTACAAAGTATTTTCATGCTCATTTATCCACCATAGCTTGTCATTTTTGTGTAGGCTGTTTTACTTATCCAAGTATCATGAAAATTTTATGGTAGACTATTTAGGGTATGACTATGCTGCTGTAATTTTTCTAGATTTTTCTATGCACTAAAATTACATGTTTCTATTGTAACCTTAGTTTAAAGTGAAATAAAATAATATTTTTATGCATGATTAGTTTAATGGTGTAGCTTTGGTGTATCTTGGAAGCATCAAATAACTTGCTGATGTCACTTGACATGTTAGGATAGTGGTGGTGATAAAGTGCAGTAGCACTTGTGTTAGGGCTATATTGTAGTTAGTGGAATAGTAATGGAGGTTAGTAATAGAAGAGAATGCAGTAGATGACATGTACTCGTGGTACCTGTCCTTGGATGAGGTTGACTACCTAGTAGAAAAGTTTTACCTCTATTCTATCCAATAAATCTAAGTGTGTTCATCTCCATTGCATGCAATCACGATCATCATATGCCATCGCATCCGAAGCACCACTTGCAAAATCACTTATACAAATGCATCATACATGATCGTAGGAGTAAGTGCAAGTAGCAGTTGAAAGTCATATGTTTGGTGTTGATAATTAGTGACAATACCTAGTACTAACTACATAGCAAAGATATATGTGTAGCTATGATGTGGTTGGTGCAATGACATGGTGAAGCAAGGATCAAGCAATGATGATGTGATCAAGTGCTTGCCATGATAGAGTTGGATGAAGGTGTAAAGCCAAATCATGGAGCTCAAGACAAAGGTATATGATAGGGTTTTTCATTTTGCATCCAAGACACCATAGAGAGTGTAGATGGCTCAGGATCGATAGTCGTACTATAAAGAGGGGAATTTCTGGGGCTATTGATCACTTAAGTGCCACCAGATGAAGATTCATTTGCATATGCATTTAGATCTAGTGGAAAGCTAACTTAGCGTCTCGAAAATAATTGTGAAAATGCTAACACATATGCACACGGTGATGTACACTTGGTGATGTTAGCACATTTGCGAAAGCGATGGGGTTTGAGCGGTAGAGATGGGTTTGAGGCCCTCTCTCCCTCCCACCGAGCTTGCGAGACAGGATTCGACGCTTTTTGTGGAAGTGAAATGCCTATTTTCCACTACGCCGGAGGCGGAGATTTTCTCTAAGTCATCATGGATAGAAACAGAGATGAACGGAGGTCAATGGGGTGACCGAACGCACCCGGTCAGTGACAGCTGCTGTCTGGCGCGCGGACTAGGGTTTTCCACCAGTGCGTCCGGTCACTCGCGGGACCAGCGCATCCAGTCAGGCGCCAGAGGGACAGCGAACGTGAAAGGTTGATCAGACACGATGGCGCATTCTGGTCGTGTGTGGGTGCTTACTAGAATCGATCGGACGCTAGCACTGTGGCATCCGGTCAATTTGAGCGGCGCGTCTGGTCACACCCCTCAACGCACGAGCCTCTGGCGACCAGACTCTAGGGCGCGTCCGATCAGTTTTGATCGGCGTGTCCGGTCACTCTAGCACGTAAACGAGTACTTTTAAGTGACCGTTACGATCGAACAAACGAGATTCAAAGTAAGACATGTGGTGTTCATCGGGGAGGTCACGGTGGAGCGACCGAATGCTATGGCGTGTCCGGTCAGGCCAAACTAGCGCGTCCGGTCACCCCGAGTATGGCTGTTTCGTGAGCCAACGACTCTATTCTTTTGGGGACTCCTATAAATACTTGTTGGCCGGCTCCTAGGGGACTCTCTTGGACATTTTGACTCTCTAATATCCTCTTGAGCTGAGCACATCCCCTCCCACTTATCTCCCTTACTTGATTGCCTAATCAAAGTGAGATTGAGTGATCTCAAGTGCATTTGCTTGTGAGTTTGCATCTAGTTGACACTTGGGTGTTCTTTTGCTGCGGGATTTTTGTGTTCTCTTGGTGGTTGCCACCACCTAGATGACTTGAAGCAGCGGAGGAGGTCCAGCATGTGTTGGTGATTGTTCATGGCCGGCTCCGATGAGCTTGTTGTGAGGGGTTATTGTGGTTCCTCGGCGGAGCGCCGAATTCCAACTCTAGTGGATTGCTCGTGTTGGAACTTCTCACCATTTGGTAGGTTCTTGTGGTGCCTTTTGAGAGGCTCGGTGTGTGATACTGATTAGCCACTGAACCACGTGGTGTAGGAGGACACAACGAGGACTAGCGTGCCGCCAAGCACGTGAACCTCGGGATAAATCTTGTGTCTCAATTGTGTTTGATCAATTGGATTTCATCCCGATGATTGGTTACTTCATTGACTATCTTGGTATTCACTTTGGTTGGCTCAATCATCGCCACTTGGTATAACATTCCAAATCCCCTCTTGTACTTACTTTGATATCTTTTTGTTAAGATTGTTGTTGTTCTTTTTGTTGCTAGCTTGTATAGTTCTAGTTGTAGTACATTTGTAGCTTTGCTAGCTTGCGGTTTGTCTTGTGACGGTTGTGTGAACCAAACTAAAATTGTCAATTAGATAGATGGCTTGCATCACCCCATTAGGCTAGGCAAAACTTGTATCTCGCCATTTGTATTACTAATTAAATTGTTTGAGTGATCTTTGTAGAAAGGTTTATTAGGCTATTCATCCCCCTCTAGCCATCAAGACCTTTCAGCAGTACAAGAGCAGACCGAGGCTAACCCACAGGAAATCCAAGCACATGAGATGCCAGAGTGAAAGGTCCTAAATGGCTAGAGGGGGTGAATAGCCTTTTCAAGTTTCTACAAACTTTACTAAACCAAGATGTTAGTAAAATAAATAGCGAATCTTCTCTAGCACTAGCTCAACTACACTATACAAGCTAACTAAACAATTCTAGTAGATATGAAGGCAATAATCTCTAATCCACACCAACAAGGCTAAGTCACTACTTACTCTACTCCTACGTGAAAGAGAAACACTACACAAACTAGGAGCTAGAAACTACAAGAGATAACAAGCTAAGCAACTAGCAAGGTAGACAAGTAAGTAAAGGAGTGAGCATGTATTGTTATACCGACGTTGATGAGAAGAGATATGTCCAATGAACCAATTAATCAACGCAATCACAAACACAAGATGAAATCCTTAGCAAAGAGATGACACAAGATTTTTTACCGAGATTCACTTGCTTCCCGGCAAGCTAGTCCTCATTGTGGCGATACACCCACTTGATGGATCGCGAGCTAATTGACCATCAAGAGTCAAACCCTCAGCGGGTGCTATACATCCACTCATAAGATGGGGATCCTCCAAGCCACGGCTCCACTAGAGTAGCCAATTCATGAACTCCCGCAGAAAAGGCTCAAGAACCCCTCACAATCACTCGGTGAGGCTCGAAACAATCTTCAATCACTAGCTCAACACCACCACTGCTCCAAGCCATCTAGGATGTCAGAAAACATCCAAGAGTAACAAGAAACCCATAGCCAACTCAAAATCAAGTGCCACTAGATGCAAATCACTAAGCAATGCACTTGAATCTCACTCAATCTCACTAGAGTATGCAACCAAGCAAGGAGATGAGTGGAGGGGAAGTTCTCTAGCTCAAAGTATGTCTCAAGTGTTTAATGAGTCAAGAGAGAGGTCCCAAAGCCGACCAAACATGTATTTATAGCCATCCCTAAAAAAACAGAGCCGTCAGGCTCGAGATGCCGCTCTACGCGCGCTAACCGGACGCGCTGGTCTGATCGACTGGACGCGGCCAGCGTCTGGTCACATCAGCGCGACTTCATCGATGCTCGCCATGTGTCCCTTTTTGAATATCACTCGTTAGATTTCTAACGGTCACGAAACGTTACACTCTTAGGTAAAGTGTGACCGGATGCGCTCTATGCCACGACCGGACGCGACAGTACCAGCGTCCGGTCGCTGTCCAGAGAGGTTCTAGAGAGCGACTTTGTCGATCGGACGTGTCCGATCGCTCGTGACCGGACACGCCACCGCGTCCAATCAGCTCTGAGACATGCGCTGTTCCCTGGGTGCGTGACCGGACGCTCTGGTTCCGCGAGGGACCGAACGCGCCGGTTGCAAATCCTAGCGCCTCGCGTCGCGCACAGCTGCTGCCACTGACCGGACGCGTCAGTCGTGCTGAGACCACGTCTGGTCCAGCGTTCGATCACACCAGTGACCTTCTTTCGCTTCTGTTTCTTTGCCTCAGGCGCAGTGGAAAAATAGGCATTTCATTTCCATAAAAGCACTGAATCCCGCCTCGCAAGCTCGGCGGGAGGGAGAGAGGAACCCAAACCCCTCTCTACCGCTCAAACTCTAGCATCTTCACAAATGTGCTAACGCCACCGAGTGTACATCACCATGTGCATGTGTGTTAGCATTTTCACAATTATTTTCTTAAGGAGTTAGCAACTCACTAGATCCTAAATGCATATGCTCAAGAATATGGACCTAGTAGCACTTGATTCATGAGATGACCGTGATTGCCCCTCTTGATAGTCGGCTATTAATTCTAAACACGGTCAATCACTTCTCTACTCATCTTTAGACCAGCAAAAGAGAATCCTATTATTATACCTTTGCCTAGATCATCTCATTCCTTGTCCATCACATATGTCCATGTTCACCATCATCTTTATCTCCATGCATTTGTGATCTTATGGCCATTACCATCATGCTCCTTGCTCCTTCATCACATGTGTTGCTATGCCTAACTCAATTCACTTGACACGATGACATTAGCAACTTGGTGTTATTAATTACCAAAACCAAACTTGAGCTTTCATAGAGATAAAGGAGAGGACCTGCCAGAGTGCGTGGACCATCAACCTAGTTCCTTTGAGCGAGACAAGCCACGGAGCATCCTAAGTCTCATACTTTATAAAAGCAATCTTTTATATATGAGCTTTTATATATTGTTGTATTAAGTTATAGGAGGTGAGTGAAATTGTCAATGCATTTATTACTATCCTTGCCTATCTTATTATATTCTTACCTTGTTAGGTTTAGGATCGAATAACTACTTAGCCCTGCTTAGACCGGTAGCGATCAGTGATTTCCGGTCACCTGCAATTATAGGTGGTTATTGGAATACTTTAGCTATGGAATGGATGATATCCTAGAAATAACCATGTGTTGATGGATAATTGGAGACCGGACGGAAAAGTTGGAGGCAACCAGACAGGGTTCTGGGGTGCTATTAGTTTTCCGTCTGTGTCGGTTAAGGAACGATCGTTGCTCGTCCCTCTTGTCATGTTGAACGTATGCCTCACATTTAGCTGGCCGAATAAAATACCTTTCGACCGCGAAGCTAGTGGCATTATTCGGGTCGGAATTTACATGGGTACGCGTATTGATGCTGAAGGGGGTATGACAGGGGCACAAAGAGTGAGCCCAAGGGCAAACAAGGCCTGATTCCTGGCAGTCGGGTGGTCCCTAGGTACTGCGGCTCTAGTTTATCCCGTGACGTTTACCTAGATAGTGTCATTGGTGATCTGTAGCTCACTTGATCGGTGAGTGTGGTTTATATGAGGAATAAATCACCAGTTGGTTAGAAATCGATTCGAATCACTATCGCTCCTGGATAGTGAGCACTTGACTCGAGTTACGACATCATAGTAATGATGATAGAACACTGATGGTTATATGGATGATGTTGGAAATGCTAAATCTAAGTTGGTAACTGGATGTTATTGGTTAATCAAGTGATTGCTATAGTATATGTGCTTACCTAGATTGATAGGTTATAATAAAGATGATGCAAAGTACTTAAATAATTCATTAAGTTAACTTACTGCTCTTTCACAAATGAGTCAGCTAGTCCACTAAAGAAAGTCTTGTATACTTCTTGGTGTCACTTTATTTTAGTTTAAGATGGGTAAGTTTATCTGAGTATTTTCTCATACACAGGGCGTTGTTCCTATTGTTGTTGCAGATGGTCAGATATACTATGGTTATTGCATCAACTGTCTGTACCCTGCGATGGGCGACAACTAAGACCAAGGGTATGGTCGCTCCGTATGTCTTACCTGATGCTTTTGTTGGAAATGACTATCTCCTAGCACTGTATTTGGACTAAACGTGTGTGCGTAGTTTTAAAACTATTTGTTTTCGCTACTTAATTATGAACTTGGTTTGTAATAACTTTATGTTTTAAACTCTGATGTATCTCAATGTTGTTGCGAACTTTATGTAATATGTGACGGTGACTACTAAACTTGTACGATCTTGGTTTGTATGTTGGTTGGTTTGAAATCCTTCGTGATTTCACGAACTACCGGGTTATACGGGCTTAAGTTTGCTAAATTATCTGCTTCGGCGGGTGATATTCTTACTTAATTTTGTATAATTGGTCAGTTCTGTTACACCATACGCTCGATCCCAAGCAGCTTCGCCGTGAGAAAGGAGAAGGAAGGGTCAAATGGAGGAGCTGATTATCCGCTCCCCGACAGGCTGGTGAAGTGCCAATAGCTGTAACGCCCGCTAGCACTGCCGTGGAAGAAGCCTTCCAGGGTCTGGGGCAGCTTCTTGCGGTGGAGGGGGTCGATGATGAGGTTGCGCCAGGGTCTGGACATGCACTTGGACCGGCGAACGTCCTTGATGGGCACGAGCGAGAGGATCTCCACCATCAGGTCATCGTAGAGGCCCGCCACCGCCCTTCCCCAGTCCATGCCGCCGGGAGCGGGGAAGGCACGCGCCGCAAGCTGCGAGTTCTGTGAAGAATCGGTTTAGGGGATGGATGCACACGAGAGACGGTGACTCAGCAGAGGGTGGGTGAGTTCGGATCGGAGCGTACCAGGCTACCAGCCGCCGGAGACTTTGGGCCTGTTTGGTTGCTCGCATGTAGCTAGCCTGACCCGTATCTATGGGCCTGGCTCCCAGCCAGGCTGAGCGCTTGCAGGCTTTTATATTTGATTCCTTGTATGCAGGTAGTCTAGTTTGAAAGAGAAGTTGTCTGGTTGCCCGCATGAGTATAAATCATATAACACGAATATGTTAAAATAAATACTAAAATATTAATTATTTATGATATTGTGCCATAATAAATTTTAATTTACCTAATCCAATCTTAATTTGATTTGAAATCACTTAATATTTACTAATTATGTGCTAATGATGTCATTAGCTGTGCTAATCATGCACTGTGCCAAGAGCAACCCACGGCGCCGCCGGACGCCGGTGAGTTGTGGGCAGATGACGGGGACGGGGGCCCTTTCAGGAGTCCAAAGATTTCCTTTTTTTTTAGCAAATTTAGGAGTCCATAGATGTGAGGCCACCGGAACTCTGCGCTGTGGGATGACGGGGATAAGGGCCATAAATGTGAGGCCCACAATAACTCTGAACTCAGCCTTCCGGAGCAGAACCGCGGAGGCCGAAAGACCGGGCCCAACATACGCTCAGCCCACACGTTAATAAAAGATTTCCCGAGGACTTTTTTGCTGGCCTACAGACTTTTTCGAGGTCAATTTCCAAAATGCTTAGTAAATATAGAGACCATCGACTCCATTTCTTTTTAATGGAATAAGACCAACTTCACGTCTTCACCAGATCACCTTTTCCCTATCCTTTAAAGTGTACTCCCTCCGTCCAGAAAGAAAGTAACTCAAGATTTCTCAATTTTGGGACAAAAAGAAAGAAAGTCACTATGTCAATGGTTCGTAGAAAATACATGCAACATTTAGATCTTCAAATAATTTTTTTGTGAAAATATATTCAACGATCTATCTAATGACACTAATTATGTATTAGAAATATTAATATTCTTCTATATATGTAATTGGTCAAAATTTTTAAAAAGTTGACTTCTCGGGAAACGAGAACGACTTCAATTTTGGGACAGAGGGGGTAGCATAGAGGAATGAGAAAACCAAATTATACAGTACAAGGGACATGTACTCTCGGTGTTTGGATCCATGGGCTAAAGTTTAGTCCATGTCACATCGGACATTAGGATGCTAACTAGGAGGACTAAACATGAGCTAACTATAAAACTAATTGCACAGGAGTAGACTAATTAGCGAGATGAATCTATTAGGCCTAATCAATCCATCATTAGCACATGTCAACTGTAGCACCACATTATCAAATCATGGACTAATTAGGCTTAATAGATTCATCTCGCAAAAGTCTCAAACCATGAAAATATTTTTGTAATAAGTCTATATTTAATACTTTAAATTAGTATAAACATCCGATGTGATAAGGATTAAAGTTTAGTCCGTGAAACCAAACACTAGACACTCACATCCTCTATATATATGTGTCCGTGATCAAAATATCTTTCTTCCTTCTCTTCTTTCTCCCTCCCGTCTCTGTAACGGATCAACATAATTATATGAGATTAAGTAAGAAAATCTTTCACCGAGGCGGTTAATTTATCAAACTTAAACCCGTATAACCCGAGATTCCGTGAAATCACGAGGGATTTCAAACCAACCAACATACAACTAAGATCGTACTGATTTAGAAGCCACAATTCACATGATACATAGAGTTCACAATAAAAGTAGAGTACATCGGAGTTTGGAATAAAAGTTATTACAACATAGTTTAAAATAACATAGCGGAAGCAAGTAGTTTTACACACACGCTTAGTTCAAATACAGTGCCAGTAGATAGTCATGGTCCACAAAAGCATTAGATAAGACGAACAGATTGACCCTTGCCCAAGGTCATAGTTGTCGCCCATCGCCGGATACAGACAGTTGGAGCATTACCCATAGTACATCTGACCATCTGCAACAACAATGGGAACAACGCCCTGAGTACGAGAATGTACTCAGCTAGACTTACCCGTCATAAACCAGAAATAAAGGACACCAAGGATCATGCAAGGCTTTATAGATTGGATGGGCTTGACTCATTTGCGAAAAGCATAAGTTGTTATGAAAAACTATACCAGTATTTTTTGTATCACTTTTAGTATAACCTATTCAAGCTAGGTAAGCACCTATTGCTAAAATAATCACTTGATTCATCATTAACAATCTAGATTACCATATCAGGTTTAGCATTTCCAACATCATTTACTTAACCATCAATATTCCATTAATGTTACTACGATGCCATAGCTCGAGTCAAGTGCTCACTAACCGGGAGCGACGGCGATTCGAATCGAATTCCTATCCAGCTGGAGATTTATTCCTCACACAAACCCTGCTTTCCCCCGTCAGGGTCACGTAGATCACCAATGACACTTTCCAAGAAGCCGCGGGATAACAATCATGGATCACACTACCCAGGGACCGCCCGACTGCCAGGACGCACCTTGGGCTTACTCTTCGCGTCCCCGTTACACCCCCTTCAACACCAGTCTGCCAACCCGAGTTTATCCCGGCTCGAAAAGTGTCACTAGCTTCGCGGTCAAAAGGTACTTTATTCGGCCAGCTAAATGTGAGGCATGCGTTCAACATGACAAGAGGGACGAGCAACGATCGGTCCTTAATCGACATAGACGGAATCACTATAGTCCAAAACCCTATAAGACTCCGCTCGGTCTTCGTTTATCCATCAACACTTGGTAACTTTTTATGATCACAATTACAGCTAACCATAACCCGGTATCCACCTATAACTCGCAGGTGACAGAAAATCACCCGACTTCTACCGGTCTAAGCATGGCTAAGCAATTTACTCGATCCTGACCTAACAGGGTGAAAGATAATCCGGTGGCCAAGGTAATAATGCAACAACGGTTTCACTCAACTCCTATAACTTAATACAACTATATATATAACTATAGTTCATGTAGTAAGGAACAACTTTTATAAAATAGGAGACTTATAATGCTCCGGGGCTTGCCTCTTTCGAACGAGCTAGGATGGTGGTCGACGCACTCTGGTAGCTCCTCGCCTGACTCTTCCTCCTCGGGCACCTCCTGTGCCTGGGGCTCCTGCTGATCCGTCCAAGCCTGCTCCTCCTGTACTGCTACCTATGACTCTTTCTGCGATCCTGTATGATGCAAGTGCATAAGTAAACATACGAATGATGTATCGGATTGTGGTGGAGTGCTTTGATGACATGAGATGCAGATGAGCATATGGAATGAGCAGTTTAAATATAACTATTTCTTCTACAAGGTAGTCCACGTCATCCAAGAACATATACCCTAAAACATGCACCTTATTCTTCTATTAGTTAGCCTATCATCTACACATACAAGTGAACCTAAGCTACCAAAGCTTACCAACCTAACTCAACCACAACATCAGCAAGGCATAATGATGCTTCAAAGATACACCAAACATATTTTATTTCTCTTAATTTCTCATAAAGAATAATCTTTTATTCCCAATTTAACTAGGGTTACACAACAACACCTATTTCTGGTGTAGATAAAAATCTACAAAAATTACAGTAGATTAGTCTTACCCTATCTAACCTACTACTAAATTTTCATGAGAATTGCCTATGTAAAACTGCCTGTACAAAATAAACAAGTTATAGCCTAAATATGAGCATGAAATTATTTTGTACTAGAAAAAGTATCAAACAACAGATTTCATATTTTTCCTATGTTATTAACAGTAAACTAACACACTACAAAAATTATCACATGTATGTTCTATACAAATTTAGCTTTCTACTAAAAATAACAAAGATTATCAATTAAAAGCATTTGAACTACACTTCAAAAATTTCTCACAGAACATGCTTCACTAATATTTTTCCTAGAAAGTACATCACTAATAAAGATTAAAGCAACAAGAATCACATTTTTCCCTTCATTATTTTATTTACTACATATTTTCTAAGATATCAATATTTATAGCAATTAAATAAATTTGCACAGTAAAGTGTTACAAAAATAATATGAGATATTTTTAAACTATAGATCTATTCAAGAGGAACATTTCAAAATTTGTTTCATCATTTTTGGAGCTATAAATCTTGAGATATGATTTTTCAAAGTTGTTTCATAATTCTGAGAAAATCAATTTCTTTAAAACCGAAAATTTAACCGGCCTTCAACGCTACGCGCACACCGCGGTTTCACCCCCAACTCCCACCGAGAGACAGACAGATGGGTCCCACGGGTCAGCTGACCCCACCGGTCAGCCGGAGCCGAGCCGGGGAAGGCGCTGACCAGGGGAATCTCGCCGTCGGCGAGGTCGCCGGCGACGAGGTCAGTAGCAGGCGACTCCCCGCAACCGCGCGAACCCAACGAGGTGGTTATCGGGGCGAGAGAAAGAGCAGAGCACGGGCCGAAGCGGCCATGGTGGAGGCGGTGGCGCGGCTTGCCGGCGCTAGGCCGGAGCAGGCCATGGTGGAGGTCACGGACGGGCGCACGAGCTCCAGCGAGCGGAGACGATCATGGTGCGCACGTGGAGGAAGGGAAGGTGATGGCAGAAAGGTGGGACCGACGGGAGCCGCGGCGGCGGGCTCACCGGCGGGGGAGGAGACGGCCAATTCGGCCGCTTACCTTGCCGAGGTGCGCGTCCAGTGACTCGACGAGGTCGGTCAGGAAGAGGGGAATGCTAGGGCGGGCGGAATTTGGCAGAGGAGCCGCGGTGGCGAGGTGAGGCGCGGCAATGGCGCGGCGGCGGCTCGGCGTGCTGTGGCGCTGGCGAGGCACGTGAGAGCGAGCGGGAGCGGAGTGAGGCAAGTGAGCGGGAGCAGGCGAGTTCGGGCAGGGTAAGCGCGGGGCTGCGGGGGCCACAGGGGCGCGTGTCGCGCGACGTCGCCGCCGCTCGGCCACGCGGCGGCCGAGCTCTACCGCGGCGCCACGGCGTCGCGCGTAGGGGCGCGCGCGCGGGAGGAAGCCGGCGCGGGGCGCGGGCCGGGCTGCCTGCGCTGCTGGGCCGAAAGGGAGGCCGCGGCCCACTAAAGCGAAAAACCAATTTTTCTTTTATAAATAAAATTTTCAGATTTCCTTATTTGTTTCAAATTTGAATTTGAAGATGAAAAAGAGGTTTTTAGAACTTTTGCCCAAAATAAAAGTTGTTCAAAATTTAATTATCTACAACTTTTATGTAGGGTACTTTTCAAAATTCTCAATAGATTTTGAATTTAGGATTTAAAGCTAAATTGTTAATCAAAAAATTATTTGTTTAGAATATTTTTAAAACAAACTTTGAGAAAAACTTGAATTCAAGAATTGCTCCAAAAATCATATTAATTTATTCTAGATTATTTAAAATTGCTAATACCCAAAAGTATACTACCTTTTTGGCACTTACATCAAAGTTAGGGTTCTAATTATTTGCTTTTCAAGTTTAAATTTAAAAGAGCTATATTTCATGCAATGCTAGTCATGAAATGATGCTGAATGCTTTATGCTTTGAAATGCTATTGCATGCTTAACACCCAGGGGTGTTACAGCCCTCCCCCTTATAAGAATCTCGTCCCGAGATTTCGAGTTACGAACCATTTATCGTAAAAATATTTATACGCGGTTTGAAGATATTCTCCTGTTTCCCATGAAGCATCACTCTCATCATGATGGCTCCACTGAATCTTGTAGGTTGTTACCACTCTATTCCGAGTGACTCGGTCCTTAGTATCCAGAACTCGAACCGGTTGTTCACGATATTCCAAGTCCGCCTTGATCCGAATACCCTGCGGTTCTATTCTCTCTTCCGGAACACGCAGACATTTCTTCAACTGGGATACGTGAAAGACGGGAAAGATCGAACTCATCCCTTCTGGCAATCGCAACTTGTACGCCACGGGACCCTTTTTCTCTATGATCTGGTATGGTCTGATATATCTAGCAGACAGTTTCTGCTTGATTCCAAACCGTTTCTTCTTCATAGGGGTAACCTTCAAATAGACATAGTCACCTACTTGGAAATCCAATGGTCTCCTTCTCTTGTCTGCATAACTCTTCTGATGGGACTGTGCAGCTTACATGTTTTGCCGGATAATACGGACCTTCTTCTCTGTCTCATCTACAAAATCAATTCCATAAAACCTTCTTTCTCCAGGCTCTACCCAATTTAACGGTGTCCTGCACTTCCTGCCATATAAAGCTTCAAAAGGTGCCATCTTGATACTCTCTTGGTAACTATTGTTGTAAGCGAATTCTGCCAACGGTAACCAGGATTCCCATGAGCCTCTGGATGATAGTACAAAAGCTCTAAGCATATCTTCAAGTACAGCATTAACTCGTTCTGTCTGTCCGTCTGTCTGTGGATGGTTAGCCGTACTACGAATCAAACTAGTATCCAAACCTTTTATGAAGATGTTCCCAAAAATGAGAGGTAAACTGTGAACCACGATCAGACACGATCGTTTTTAGTATACCATGTAATCGGACAATCTCAGCAATGTACTTTTCTGCATATTGAGGTGGTCGGAATGTTGTCTTAACTGGCAGAAAGTGAGCTGTCTTGGTGAGACGATCTACTATTACCCAAATAGAATCATGTCCCTTCTATGTGGTGGGAAGACCAGTGATGAAATCCATACTTATATCATCCCATTTTCAATCGGGTACAGACAAGGGTTGCAGAAGTTCTGCAGGTCTCATGTGAAGAGCTTTAACTCTACAACACATGTCGCAACGAGCAACGTATGCTACAATTTCTTTTTTCATCTTAGTACACCAATAACGGGGTTGCAAATCTTGGTACATCTTACTACTTCCAGGGTGAATAGATAGCTTGGAATGATGGGTCTCATTCATCAACTTGTTCTTAAGCTCTCTATCCTTAGGTACCACCAGGCGATCCTTAAACCATAACACTCCTTGGTCATCCAATCGAAAGTGTTTGGTGGGTTCCCTCTTCATCTTCTTCTTGATATGAAAGATTCCCTTATCTGTCTTCTGACCTTCAATGATCTGGTTTTCCAGAGTACAACTGATCTGAATATTATGCAACACAGCAGGATGTAACAATTTAAACCCTTCTTCAAACAATGGTTGCACATCAATAGCATGTGATTTTCTGCTCAGTGCATCTGCTACTACATTAGCCTTCCCGGGATGATAATGCACGTTTAGATTATAGTCCTTTATCAGCTCTAACCATCTTCTCTGTCGCATGTTCAACTCAGATTGGGTAAAAATGTATTTGAGACTCTTATGATCTCTAAAGAGATTACACACATTACCCAGCAGGTAGTGTCTCCAAATCTTTAGAGCATGCACTATTGCTGCAAGCTCCAAATCATGTGTAGGATAGTTAACTTCATACTTCCTTAATTGACGTGAGGCATAGGCAATGACCCTTCCATTTTGCATTAGTACACATCCTAACCCATTCTTAGATGCGTCACAGAACACATCAAATGACTTTTCTATATCCGGTTGGGCCAGAACAGGAGCAGTGGTCAACAACTTTTGCAAGGTGCAGAAAGCTACCTCGCACTCCTCTGTCCATACAAACTTATGATCCTTCTATAACAGGCTTGTCATTGGTTTGGCAATCTTCGAGAAATCCGGTATGAAGCGACGATAGTAACCGGCTAAACCAAGAAAACTATGAACTTCATGCACTGAGGTTGGTGACTTCTAGTCCATAACCTCTTGCACCTTACTAGGGTCTACGGAAATGCCATTTTCAGACAACACGTGGCCGAGAAAAGGAACTGTCTTAAGCCAGAACTCACACTTGTTGAACTTCGCATACAGTCGATGTTCTCTGAGTCTAGTCAAGACAATCCGGAGGTGTTCTGCGTGATCTTCTTCATTCTCTAAATATATTAGAATGTCATCAATGAACACAATCACAAACTTGTCCAACTCTGGCATGAAAACAGAATTCATCAGATACATAAAGTATGTAGGAGCGTTTGTCAATCCGAAGGACATGACAAGGTACTCGTACAAGCCATATCTGGTAGAGAACGCAGTCTTAGGCACATCTTGCGGCCTAATCTTTATCTAATGGTATCCTAATCTCAAATCTATCTTAGAGAACACTTTGACTTTAGACAATTGGTCAAACAAGATATCAATCCGAGGAAGAGGATACTTGTTTTTAATTGTCACTGCATTCAGTGGTTGATAATCCACGCACATGCGTAAGGAGTTATCCTTCTTCTTTTTCACAAATAGAGCGGGGCATCCCCATTCAAACGAGCTGGGACAAATCAAACCTTTCTTTAGTAAGTCCTGGAGTTGCTTTTTCAATTCGGCTAACTCATTGGGAGGCATCCGATAGGGCCTTCTCGAGATCGGTGCTGTTCCCAGAATTAACTCAATGGCAAACTCAACATTTCGGTCTGGTGGAAGTCCAGGTAACTCATCCGGAAACACATCTGGAAACTCACAGACCACTGGAATCTGGGCTAGTAGAGTAGTTTGGACCGCACAAGTCGTGCTAGCTAGGTCTACTTTCTGAGGTAGGACCACTCGAAAGGTGCCTTCTCCACTTGGTTCCTTAAGAGAGATACTCCTTCCTCCAATATCGATTACTACCCCCATCTTATTCATCTAGTTCATACCCATGATCACATCCAAAACTAACCCTGGCATGACTATCAGATTAAGCTTATATTGTCGATTTGATATGTTTAGGGTTACTCCCTGAACTATCTGATTAGTCAATAGATCAGCCCTAGCTGAACTGATTTTATATGCACATTCCAATTCGACTATCCTTTGCTCATGCCTCTTAATAAATGCTTGACTTACAAAGGAATGAGATGATCCGGAATCAAACAAGACTACTGCAGGATGATTGTTGATAGAAAACATACCAGCTGTTACTGGTTCTCCTTCTGGGATGTCATCCACGGTGGTGTGATGCACACGAGCTTGATACTACGTCTGCTGTTTCTTAGGGTAGGGACAAAACTTTGCAAAGTGTCCGGGTTGGTTGCAGTTGAAGCACGGTCCCTTCACTTGAGCCACAGTTCCAGATGAACTGCCTTGTCCTGTCTTCGCCTGAGGCAATGCCATCTTGAATGGTTTCTAGTTCCTCTAGGGTTGCTGAGCATTCTGATTCTTCCTTTGCGGTGGCCTAAACCTTGCACCTAGGGCAGGCGACCGATAAGCTGGACGGTTGGCCACTGGGGCTCTGGACTGGGACGGACCCGACTTGAAAGCTCTCTTACGGATCTTGGAAGTAGCATAAACATTATTGTTCTTCTCTTGCTTCAGACAATCACTAACGAAATCGTTGAAACTAGTCCTCATATTTGTACCCACATGTTTCATCATCTTGGGATTCAGGCCTCTCTTGAAGCTAGCGATCTTCTTGGCCTCGGTATTCACCATATCAGGAGCATAACGGCTCATGTTATTGAATGCATGTAGATATTGAGTTACAGCCTTCGTGCCTTGATTCAGTGCCAGGAATTCCCCAAGCTTCATCTCGGTCAGACCAGGTGGAATGTACGTTCCACGTAAGGCTTCGGTGAACTCCCTCCAAGTGATGTGAGCGTGGGGAGGAAAAGTGGTGCGGTGATGTTTCCACCACATTCCTGCCGGACCTTGAAGCTGATGAGCTGCATACTCAGTCTTCAACACTTCAGTCATTCTCAAGACACGGAACTTGTCTTCCATAGTATTAATCCACTCTTCTACATCCAAGGGTTCTGCGGCTTCCTTGAAGATCGATGGACGAGTATCCATGAAGTCCTTGAAACTGTTGTACTGATTTGCTTCGTGCCCACCCGGGTTTATCCCCCGACGGGTGTTATCTATGATACTGCGCAACGCAGCTTCCATATTCTGTTGCATGCTCTCCATATTACGTTGGCTTCTAAGAAATTGTGCAAAAAACTGTTCCGCAGTGTAGGGTGGAGGAGGCGGTGGTGGATCACGGTCATCACTAGCAGCTGCACTGCCACCAGCCTCAGCGGCACCATACACGGTACGACGAGTGTTCGACATCAGCATGTTTCAGCAACAGTAATTATTAGGTGATGTTGTAGGAATTGCGACCGAATGAAAAATCATACCAAACTGAATTTACTGGAGAGAATAATTTCATACAATAAAATAGGGGCAAAGTAAGTCATTCCAATTAACACAACATCACTAATTAGATTACTTAAAGTGCACACATCGCGTCCATTACAACCAAGTTGCCAGCATACATACACTGAACTTTTTGATGTTCAGATACCACCACAAACACATCCAAGCTTCCCAATATTACATCAAAGCCTTAGTCTTTCTACTCATTATTACATGCCCAACGTGCCAACAAAGCAAAAGATCATGTAGAGGGAACCTAGTAGCTAGTGCAACAACTACTAGTCTACTCATCGTGGTCACTGTCTAAGTCTGAGACGTTGGCGTCGTCGCCATTAGCAGCGTCGTGGTGCTCCCCAACTGGTGCTTCGGGCTCTTCAGGATCTTCGTCTTCGGCCAAATCCATCTCTGCCGCACCAGGAGGAACATAGGGGTTGAGTTGATTGTTCAGCCGATGAACCTCCTCATGCAGATTGTCATTATATTCCTCTGCATATGCCAGCTATTGCTCTAGCTCAAACTGTCTAGCCCTCAACACATTCTCTGCGGACCAGGCTTCATTCCTTTGATGGAGCACATGAGTCAACATGCGCTCAGCGTTCCTGTTGGCGGTGGTCAGTCGTCCAACCTGCTCTCTCAGGGCACGTACATCTCCCTCAAAAGCCACAGTCCTCTAGGTAGCCTGATCTCTCTGACGAGTCAACTAAGCCATCTCTGTGTTGAGCCTCTCAATCTCGGTGTCGTGATCTCTCTGAAGCTGACGGCGGTCATCACGAGCCTGACCAAGAGCACTAGACACACGTCTCAGGCTACCTTCCACTCCATCAAAGGCCCTCATCACTGCGAACATGGCACTCATAGCGGGGTTGTCACTGTTCTGTGCTTCTGCAGCGCTAATATCCAGAGATCTTCCTCTTGCCTGCTGCCACGAGTCAGTTAAGGGGTTGCCCCTTGGAAAGACTCCAACTATAGCTGCTGCCAACTCCTGAGGAAAGCGATCCATGATATCCCTCAGGATCCCAAAGGCAGCTCTCTCAGCGGCTTCTTCAGGGGTCCTGCCAGTTGACTCAAAATACCAACCGGTCCACTCAGAACCATCACCTCGGGGACGAACTACTGCTTCCATAGTCACTAAAAGTCCTTCCCCTAACCGCTCATTCAACCAAAAGTAGCAGGGCTCCATCCCATCAGGATAGCCTACATAGCTGAGTACTCTCCACAAGAGCGTAGGCATCCCAAACTCTCCAAGAAAAGTGTGGCGCTGACGAGTGCGTGGAGCAAGCTGATGACAGGGAGCTCTACCGGTGGACTTGCGGGCTGTCTGCTTGGTACGTGCCATCTGTAGCAAAATTTTATTACCGTGGTGAGAACAGATTTTTAAGTTGGCATTTTTATCGAAATGAGATAATCAACTTATAAGGGGAGGAACAATGCCATGAATGAAATGCACAACATGATACATGCACGTTCCGTACGTCCTCACAAACTTAGAAAACTAATAACTACTAACGGAATAAACGGTGGCATACAACGATCTCTTGTAACGTAACTAATACGTACTACTCGAAAGCGTTGTTATGTACCTGCAGAAAGTCACTTCAGCCCAAACCTCATAGTATAAAAATATGCAAGAAAGCAGTAACGTAAGTTACTCGCTCTACACGCATCCCCAGATACGAGTATAACGGTAACAACTACCCGAATCATCGTCCTATTGACGACATCGTCACCGCATGACAGAAGTCCCCACCATTTGAATACCCTCATACGAACATGCGCATGGCATGTAAGTATTTCGGTATCACATAAGCACTCCCCTAGATTGGCAGTGTATCCGACCATGCTCTCACAACTCTCACTTACCAGGGCGTAGAGGGAATTGATCCATACATTACCACTCAATTGAATGGCACTCATACAATAGCACGCCGTATGAGCGACGAAATTTAAAATATGATGCAAACCCCCAAGTTAGTACTTAATTAAGCCACCTAGAGTTCTTATTGGGCATAAAGGATATGACCACTGGCATACTCTTAAATTTAGAAGCTTAGTTGAAAACACAGTTTTGTTTTTAAATACCCATGTGAACAGTAACATGCTAAACCATGCTCCGATGCCAGCTGTAACGGATCAACGTAATTATATGAGATTAAGTAAGAAAATCTTCCACCGAGACGGTTAATTTATCAAACTTAAACCCGTATAACCCGAGATTCTGTGAAATCACGAGGGATTTCAAACCAACCAACATACAACCAAGATCGTACTGATTTAGCATCCATAATTCACATGATACATAGAGTTCACAATAAAAGTGGAGTACATCAGAGTTCGGAATAAAAGTTATTACAACATAGTTCAAAATAACATAGCGGAAGCAAGTAGTTTTACACACACGCTTAGTTCAAATACAGTGCCAGTAGATAGTCATGGTCCACAAAAGCATTAGATAAGACGAACAGAGTGACCCTTGCCCAAGGTCCTAGTTTCGCCCATCACCGGATACAGACAGTTGGAGCAGTACCCATAGTACATCTTACCATCTGCAACAACAATGAAAACAACGCCCTGAGTACGAGAATGTACTCAGCTAGACTTACCCATCATAAACCAGAAATAAAGGACACCAAGGATCATGCAAGGCTTTATAGATTAGACGGGCTTGACTCATTTGCGAAAAGTATAAGTTGTTATGAAAAACTATACCAGTACTTTTTGCATCACTTTTAGTATAACCTATTCAAGCTAGGTAAGCACCTATTGCTAAAAGAATCGCTTGATTTATCATTAACAATCTAGATTACCATATCAGGTTTAGCATTTCCAACATCATTCACTTAACCATCAGTGTTCCATTAATGTTACTACGATGTCATAGCTCGAGTCAAGTGCTCACTAACCGGGAGCGACGGCGATTCAAATCGAATTCCTATCCAGCTGGAGATTTATTCCTCACACAAACCCTGCTTTCCCCCGTCAGGGTCGCGTAGATCACCAATGACACTTTCTAAGAAGCTGCGGGATAACAATCATGGATCGCACTACCCAGGGACCGTCCGACTGCCAGGACACACCTTGGGCTCACTCTTCGCGTTCCCGTTACACCCCCTTCAACACCAGTCTGCCAATCCGAGTTTATCCCGGCTCAAAAAGTGTCACTAGCTTCGCGGTCGAAAGGTACTTTATTCGGCCAGCTAGATGTGAGGCATGCGTTCAACATGACAAGAGGGACGAGCAACGATCGGTCCTTAATCGACACAGACGGAATCACTATAGTCCAAAACCCTATAAGACTCTGCCCGGTCTTTGTTTATCCATCAACACTTGGTTACTTTTTATGATCACAATTACAGCTAACCATAACCCGGTATCCACCTATAACTCGCAGGTGACAGGAAATCACCCGACTTCTACCGGTCTAAGCATGGCTAAGCAATTTACTCGATCCTGACCTAATAGGGTGAAAGATAATCCGGTGGCCAAGGTAATAATGCAACAACGGTTTCACTCAACTCCTATAACTTAATGCAACTATATATATAACTATAGTTCATATAGTAAGGAACAACTTTTATAAAATAGGAGACTTATAATGCTCCAGGGCTTGCCTCTTTCGAACGAGCTAGGATGATGGTCGACACACTCTGGCAGCTCCTCGCCTGACTCTTCCTCCTCGGGCACCTCCTGTGCCTGAGGCTCCTGCTGATCCGTCCAAGCCTGCTCCTCCTGTACTGTTACCTGCGACTCTTCCTGTGATCCTGTATGATGCAAGTGCATAAGTAAATATACGAATGATGCATCGGATTGTGATGGAGTGCTTTGATGACATGAGATGCAAATGAGCACATAGAATGAGCAGTTTGAATATAACTATTTCTTCTACAAGGTAGTCCACGTCATCCAAGAACATATACCCTAAAACATGCACCTTATTCTTCTATTAGTTAGCCTATCATCTACACATACAAGTGAACCTAAGCTACCAAAGCTTACCAACCTAACTCAACCACAACATCAGCAAGGCATAATGATGCTTCAAGTATACACCAAACATATTTTATTTCTCTTAATTTCTCATAAAGAATAATCTTTTATTCCCTATTTAACTAGGGTTACACAGCAACACCTATTTCTGGTATAGATAAAAATCTACAAAAATTACAGTAGATTACTCTTACCCTAACTAACCTACTACTAAATTTTCATGAGAATTGCCTATGTAAAACTGCCTGTACAAAATAAACAAGTTATAGCCTAAATATGAGCATGAAATTATTTTGTACTAGAAAAAGTATCAAACAATAGATTTCACATTTTTCCTATGTTATTAACAGTAAACTAACACACTACAAAAATTATTACATGTATGTTCTATACATATTTAGCTTTCTACTAAAAATAACAAAGATTATCAATTAAAAGCATTTGAACTACACTTCAAAAATTTCTCACAGAACATGCTTCACTAATATTTTTCCTAGAAAGTACATCACTAATAAAGATTAAAGCAATAAGAATCACATTTTTCCCTTCATTATTTTATTTACTACATATTTTCTAAGATATCAGCATTTATAGCAATTAAATAAATTTGCATAGTAAAGTGTTACAAAAATAATATGAGATATTTTTAAACTGTAGATCTATTTAAGAGGAACATTTCAAAATTTGTTTCACATTTTTGGAGCTATAAATCTTGAGATATGATTTTTCAAAGCTGTTTCATAATTCTGAGAAAATCAATTTCTTTAAAACCGAAAATTTAACCGGCCTTCAACGCTACGCGCACACCGCGGTTTCACCCCCAACTCCCACCGAGAGACAGACAGATGGGTCCCACGGGTCAGCTGACCCCACCGGTCAGCCGGAGCCGAGCCGGGGAAGGCGCTGACCGGGGGAATCTCGCCGTCGGCGAGGTCGCCGGCGATGAGGTCAGTAGCAGGCGACTCCCCGCAACCGCGCGAACCCAACGAGGTGGTTATCGGGGCAAGAGGAAGAGCGGAGCACGGGCCGAAGCGGCCATGGCGAAGGTCACGGACGGGCGCACGAGCTCCAGCGAGCGGAGGCGATCATGGTGCGCACATGGAGGAGGGGAAGGTGATGGCGGAAAGGTGGGACCGACGGGAGCCGCGGCGGCGGGCTCACCGGCGAGGGAGGAGACGGCCAATTCGGCCGCTTACCTTGCCGAGGTGCGCGTCCAGTGACTCGACGAGGTCGGTCAGGAAGAGGGGAATGCTAAGGCGGGCGGAATTTGGCAGAGGAGCCGCGGTGGCGAGGTGAGGCGCGGCAATGGCGTGGCGGCGGCTCGGCGTGCTGCGGCGCTGGCGAGGCACGCGAGAGCGAGCGGGAGCGGAGTGAGGCGAGTGAGCGGGAGCAGGCGAGTTCGGGCGGGGTAAGCGCGGGGCTGCAGGGGCCATAGGGGTGCGTGTCGCGCGACGTCGCCGCCGCTCGGCCACGCGGCGGCCGAGCTCTGCCGCGGCGCCATGGCGTCGCGCGCGGGCACGCGCGCGGGAGGAAGCCAGCGCGGGGCGTGGGTCGGGCTGCCTGCGCTGCTGGGCTGAAAGGGAGGCCGCGACCCACTAAAGCGAAAAACCGATTTTTCTTTTATAAATAAAATTTTCAGATTTCCTTATTTGTTTCAAATTTGAATTTGAAGATGAAAAAGAGGTTTTCAGAACTTTTGCCCAAAATGAAAGTTGTTCAAAATTTAATTCTCTACAACTTTCATGTAGGGCACTTTTCAAAATTCTCAATAGATTTTGAATTTAGGATTTAAAGCTAAATTGTTAATCAAAAATTTATTTGTTTAGAATATTTTTAAAACAAACTTTGAGAAAAACTTGAATTCAAGAATTGCTCCAAAAATCATGTTAATTTATTCTAGATTATTTAAAATTACTAATACCTAAAAGTATACTACCTTTTTGGCACTTACATCAAAGTTAGGGTTCTAATTATTTGCTTTTCAAGTTTAAATTTAAAAGAGCTATATTTCATGCAATGCTAGTCATGAAATGATGCTGAATGCTTTATGCTTTGAAATGCTAATGCATGCTTAACACCCAGGGGTGTTACAGTCTCTTTCTCCTCCCGTCTGCGTGTGCCTCGAGGCTTAGACGCGCAGCACGAGGTGCGGTGGCAGCAGCTCATCAGCAAGGGCACGGGGCATGATGGTGGCAACTCGCCGGCCAGGGCGAGGACATGGCGGTGGCGGCTTGTTGGCCGAGGCATGGACACGCGGCGGCTCGCCGGCCGGAGCGTGGCACGGGGTTGCTTGCCCAACCTATCCACGACGGCTACCCGGGTTATCAGTGAGAGGGAAAAGGAAGAAAGGGGATTGACAAAATGTGGGCTGCTTGTTCCCCTTTCTTTGAGGGATTGATGAGTTGTTTTTCTTCTATTGAGAAAAAAATAGGAAAAGGGAATCTAGTGGAGCTGGCTTTTTATCCAATTCCCCTATATGACAGTTTTTAGGAAAAAATGATTGAATTTCTCAATCTGCTAGAGTTGCTCCAAGGTTTCGGTTTCGTCCCCTTCTGAAGACAAAGTTATTACAAATCATAACAAAAAATGAACTTGCACACCTAAAAGATTAAGGGCATGTACATTGGTACATGTCAGTGGCCTCACACTCTATCTCATAGAGTGCTACGTAGGTTTTTGGCTGATGTGAAGGAAAGAGAGATGTGTGAGAGAGGAAGAGGTTGTTTGGCGGAACAATTATCCCATAAGCTAAATTTTAGGACTATGAGACAAGTGTTGTACCATTATATGAGTTGTTATTGTTATGCAACTCATAATTGCATTTTTATGTTATACACAAACTAAGGAATTATGAGTTATTATGAGACAAAGTCAACCATTGTACATGTTATCTATTAAATTGTCTTAAAATTACGTGGCACTACATGAGACTGTCTATGAGACAATACCAATGAGTTCGTAACAAATTATCAACCAAACATTAAACAAGAAAACTTGATCTGCGAGGAGTAAGACAGCCCCCGGGCATCATGCTTAAGAAGAAGATCTTCTCATGGGTTGATCCTTAATATTTTTATAGATTTTTAGTTGGATCGTCGGACTAAAAAAGTGACTATGTGAATCCTCAATCTACTGCTAGGTGAATATCTGAATCCTCAATCTATTGTCATGCTGACTAAAGGTTCAAAACCCCTACTAATTACCTATGTGGCCTTGTTGATTAAAATTGCAAAAAAAAAACCTCGCTCTCTATTTGTCTGCCCTTTCAACCTCTCTCTCTTGCATTTCTCTTTGTCTGTTCCACGGTTGTCGAACGTGTGCCTCGTAGTGCAGGTGCAGCTCTGGCGGTTTGACAGACCTACTCCTACCGTCCCATTAAAAATGATATTTTTAATTTTTATCGTATTTGACCATTCGTCTTATTTAATTTTTTTTTCAAATTATAAAATAAATAAATCATTATTAAAGTATCTCTAATAATAAAATAAGTCATAACAAAATAGATAATATTTATATAAAAATTTTGAATTAGATGAACAGTCAAACAAGATGACACGAAGTCTAAAACATCACTTTTAATGGGACGGAGGAGTATCCACCAGTGAGACACGAGCAACTTGCCTTGCCTCAACACGTGGACATCTGGACTCTCTCTCTCTCAATTTCTTTTTCTATTTTCTTTCCCGTGTGGGTATTCCACGATAGCCAAACAAAGGGAAATAACATTCGAAAAATGGCGTATAGGGCACCGACTAATCTTTTAGTGGCATAGAAGGAATTCTATCTTAATAATATTTTGATTACATCGTTCCTAGATCGCTGTTATATATTATAACAATGAATACATATTAGTTTGACTATATATATATATATATCCTTCCCTAGCCTCATGACATGCTATTTTCCCTTCTTCGGTTGCCATATTGAGAATGAAAGTTAGACGTAACAATAAATAAGCGATGATGAAATTCCGATCCAGAGCAAAGAATAAAGCACTCATTATATTGATGTCAGAAAGCAAATTCTCTCAATCTTAGGCCATGTTTAGATCCATCCAAAATTCAAAAAGTTTTCAAGATTCTCCGTCACATCGCATATGCCGGCATATGTATGGAGTATTAAATGTAGGTAAAAAATAACTAATTACACAGTTTGTCTGTAAATGTCGAGACGAATCTTTTGAACCTAGTTAATCCATGTTTGGACAAAGTTTGTCAAATACAAACGAAAATGCTACAGTGTTTTTTCAAAAAAAATTTGCCATCTAAACATGGCCTTAATAAAAGCACAGAACATAATTGCCTAAAACTATCCGTAGTGGGTACTCTAAAACGATACTCTAAAACTTTAGAGTATGAATATAGAGTAAAAACTGCTGCACTGGGTACTCTAAAACGATACTCTATCCTTTCTCTCACAATATATTTAGAGTGGTACATTGCTTACTCTATACTCTATAGTGGTGAGCCCCACTGTCTAACACAAAGGAAAAAATGCTATAACTCACAAACCAAAAATCCAAATTAAATTTCGATTGCACCATTAAATTCGTCTCAATAAATCCTTCAAAACTAGATCACACATGGATATATTTAGATAAAGTGACAAGTGGGTCCCACAGTGGATAGAGTGGGTAGAGAATGATATAGAGGATGGATGTGTGCGAGAGAATTGAGTATAGAGGAGAGAATCTTGCTGATTAGGATGTATAGAGAATGAATATAGAGGTCATGGGTAGTCTAAGTGATGCTAAAAAAAAAAATGAAAACCCGATTCCCGCTCTGCTTTGCTTCCTCGCACCTGGTTGGCCCAACTAAACCTCCCACGGATCGTCCTTCCGGATCCCCATCCAACCGTCCATGCCCCTTCCGATCGGACCGTCCATCTCGTTCGCACGCGGATCGACGGGCCCACCATCCCACCCTTTCCGCGGGGTTTAAAAGCATCCCACTGCGCTTCACCTTCGGCATCACACGCTTTCCTCCCTCGTATCCACGGCATCTCGAAGCGCAGCAGTAGCAGCAGCAGCAGCCATGGACGTGAGCGGAGCGGGAGCCGGCGGGAAGGCGAAGAAGGGCGCGGGCGGGCGGAAGGCCGGCGGCGGGCCGAGGAAGAAGTCGGTGACGCGGTCCGTCAAGGCCGGGCTGCAGTTCCCCGTCGGCCGCATCGGGCGGTACCTGAAGAAGGGGCGGTACGCGCAGCGCGTGGGCACGGGCGCCCCCGTGTACCTCGCCGCCGTCCTCGAGTACCTGGCCGCCGAGGTGCTGGAGCTGGCCGGGAACGCGGCCAGGGACAACAAGAAGACCCGCATCATCCCGCGCCACGTGCTCCTGGCCATCCGCAACGACGAGGAGCTCGGCAAGCTGCTGGCCGGCGTCACCATCGCTCACGGTGGCGTCCTCCCCAACATCAACCCCGTGCTCCTGCCCAAGAAGGTCGCCGAGAAGGCGTCGGCGGCCAAGGAGCCCAAGTCGCCCAAGAAGGCCGCCAAGTCCCCCAAGAAGGCCTAGAGGGGTCTCCATTGCCGCTGTGATGTTGAATGCTCATGTTCAGTAGATCTGTAGTAGGTTTGTAGATGGCACGGTCTCTGCGTTGTACTGTTTAGTAGATCTGTCTGCATTTTGGTTGGAAGGAGATTTCAGGGATCAGAGTTTTACTTGCAAAATGCTCTTTGATTTCAGAAATCAGATTGGCAATTTGGGCACGTTTTATAGAAGAACAAATTGTATGTTCGTCAAACAAGTTATAACACAGTCACAAATCATATGTTGGTCTTGCGTTCATTTTAGACAGCTAAAAGTGGACCAAGGGGCCTTTGGACAAGCTCAAGAACGATTGAACCAACAATGAAGCTATAAGTAGACAACCATAAGATCAAAGCGCCGCAGCAACATTTATGTCAACAAGCTGCAGACCATGCAGTCAAACGATCGAAAAAAAAGTAAAACTGCATGAGCTAAACTGAAGGCCACTTTTGGTCTTTCCATTATTTAACATTCAAAATTCAGAAACTATTTACTACACCCATGCACAGCCAAGATGAACTTAGGCCCTGTTCAGTTCCAAAAAATTTTACAGAATTTTTCAAGATTTTCCGTCACATCGAATCTTTAGACATATGCATGAAGCATTAAATATAGATAAAAAATAAAACTAATTACACAGTTTAGACGAAATGGACGAGACGAATCTTTTAAGTCTAATTAGACCATGATTGGACACTAATTGCCAAATAACAATGAAAATCGCTACAATGTTATTTTGCAAAAAAAATTGGAATTGAACCGGGCCTTAGGGCCGATTTAGTTCCAGGAAATTTTGCAAAATTTTTCAGATTCCCCGTCACATCGAATCTTTAGACACATGCATAAAGTATTAAATATAGATAAAAAATAAAACTAATTACACAGTTTAGACGAAATGGACGAGACGAATCTTTTAAGCCTAATTAGACTATGATTAGACACTAATTGTTAAATAACAACGAAACATGCTACAGAGTCATTTTGCAAAAAAATTTTGCAACTAAACACGGCCTTAAGGCACCACATCACCATTTTCATTTTGGCGATTTTCACTTGTTGAATCTGCAACCTTGAACCAGAGTCAGTTCTAAAAGTCATAGATTTTCAGTTAAGGCCATGTTTAGTTCAAAAAAAAATTCAAGATTCTCCGTTACGTCAAATGTTTGGACACATGCATGGAGTATTAAATGTAGACGAAAAAAGAAACTAATTACACAGTTTAGTAGAAAATCACGAGACGAATCTTTTAAGCCTAATTAGTCCATGATTGGACACTAATTAATAAATACAAACAAAAGTGCTACAGTAGCCAAAGCAAAAAAAATTTCCCGAACTAAACAGACCCTAAGCAAAGCTCTACCTACTAGGAGTCTAGGGACAGTCACGCCTCCACCAGCTTTTGGACCGTAGCAAGAGAAACGTTGGCTGTGTTTACTTCCTTAAAAAAAAAAAAGTACTGTGCAAACAAAAGATTCCCCATCACATCAAACTTGCGATACATGCATGGAGTACTAAATGTAGATGAAATAAAAAACTAATTGTACAGCTTGGTTATACTTTGCGAGACGAACGTTTTGAACCTAATTAGTCAACGGTGGGACACTATTTGCCAAATAAAGCCAAAACGTGCTACAATACTTTTTTTACACCTTTTTACACCTTTTTACACAACTAAACACAGCCGTTGGACCATAACTGAACAGACCTTACTCAGAGTCTCACATCAAACATATCAATGGCTGTGTTTACTTCCTCAAAAAAAAGTACTGTGCAAACAAAAGATTCCCCGTCACATCAAACTTGCGATACATGCATGGAGTACTAAATGTAGATGAAATAAAAACTAATTGTACAGCTTGGTTGTACTTTACGAGACAAACGTTTTGAACCTAATTAGTCAACGGTTGAACACTATTTATTAAATAAAGCCAAAACGTGCTACAGTACTTTTTTTTTTTCACCTTTTCGCGGAACTAAACACACCCAATATCTAACAGGAATTGCTAACAGCTGGATCCACACCAACAGACAGCAAACAAGTTCCTGGTAGATGACTGAAGGCAACAGTTGGATGCAACACAATTGTGTGGAAGCAATTAGCTCAACTCAACCGTAGATTGCTGCAACAAAGAGCAATTGTCTGTGGCTAACCATAATACAATCATCTTCCACAACAATGCTAAGTATTTCAAATAATCAGCATGTACAATGAACTTTAAGCTCTGTTCTAGCAAACAGTCTCCTACCAAATAGTTTCAGTTACTGTTCAGCAATACGGTGAGAAAACTTGGTTTGGAAACTAGATATATCTTGAGATCAACATCAAGTACATCTGAACTGCAATTTGCACAGGGCATCGAATGCCAAGTTAAGAAACAACAAAGCCACAGGACTAGCTAATACATCATATTAGAGCATCAAAGGAAAGGGGTGTCCACGAATTGCCAAAACTCCAAGGCAAGCATGGATTGGTCACTGGCCAACACCATAAACAAAACTGGGAAGCTCCCAAAGGCTTTGCAGTTGCCTCCACTGGGCACGGGGTAGATTCTTTTCTGCACTGTTAGTACACAACTTTGGGTCAAGCACCACCTGACCAACTTCGACCACACTCCAAAGTTCATTAGAATCTGCAGACGGGTTGGCAATGTAAATGCAGTTCCTTTTCCCACCCCATTTCTCGGGACCCAGGCAAGAAAATGTTGGATTCCTCCTATCAAAACTAACAAAGAGGGCATTGTCTCCCAGATCATCCACTTTTACCCACTTAGCTGGTTCAACTTGAAAGTCGAGGCGAAATACATTAAAGGTTCCAGATAATCGAGAAAAGGGATCGATGCTTACTGAGAAGTCAACCAGGAGAAACATGTCACCACAGACCACCAACCATGGTGCATTCCACAGGCCTAGAAACATGTCCGCATCCCAGACAACTGCTACTTCCTGCATGCTCAGCTGAGGTTCCAACTGTATTCTGTGGAGCCTCTGAAGGAAGTCAATGGCAAATATCTCACCTTTGAAGGACACGATTTGAACAATGCATTGGACACCCAAAGGGTGCTCAGACCAAAAGTGTGATCCAACCTGCCACTGAAACATGGATGATCTTGAGCAAAAGAGGAGACGGGAATTAGATAAATTGATCGGAGCTACAAGTGCTCCATAATAGACATTGCGGTTGTCAGTGAATTTGAGTTTGGGAGGCCTCACGGTAGCACCACTGTACACATCGATAAGGAGGCATTGCTCCAATTTGGAGAAGATAAGATAACCATATGAGCAACCCAAATAATGCATGCGGACCTGAAGGTTTTGGGGTGCTGAACAGCTAAGGGAGGAGGTTCGCTTCGCAGGATCAACAAGCTGCCAACTGATATTGGATAAAGGGCTGTGCTTGATGTACCTGCGATGGGGATGAGAATCATAACCATCTGGTCGAAGGTGGAGAGGTGGGATGTTGAAGGTAAATGCAGGTGGGAGGGAAGAGAGCACAGAGCGCCAAGAGCGGCAGGTGCCAATGAAAGCAAGGAGGTCATGGAATGAGCTAACGAGGACAATTATTTGGAGAAGCAGGCTGTCCAGGAGATCTGCCCAAACATCAGGGCCAGGTGCGGAAGAAGGGGTAGAGCTTAAGGCGTGGCAGGTTTTTTTGGAGGCGCTTTCTGCAACAGCAACTTCCCTGTCAAACACAGCAAATTCATGGCTAGGTGGGGAAGAAGGGGTACAGCTTAAGGTGTGGCAAGTTTTTTTGGAGGGGCTTTCTGCAACGGCAACTTCCCTGCCAAACACAGTAAATTCAGTGCTGATGGATTAATGTGATGAACATGACAAATAAAAAAAAGTTTAAAATGCAAAGTGCTTTTGCTACAGACCAAGGCAGACAAGGAAGATCCGTTTCATTAAACTCCAGAATAGGATTTATATAAGCACGACAAACATCAATCAGAGCAAAGTACGGCAATACCACCCACAACATGCACATCAGCATAGATATATTTCTTAGTAGCCTGAGGAATCCATGCATTTTTTTCCATCTCATGATGGGGACAATACTTTGAATCAGGTACCCCAATACGGAAAACGTCAACTCATCAAGCAATGAGAAATTGAAGCTAATTTCAAAAAGGAAAAAGAAGTTTCTGTTATTATCCGGACAGTTTAGGCTATTCAGGGGCAAACTACATTGAGCAGCTGAAATGCACCTTTGGCCTTTGCTAAATCTCAGAAAACCATGCAATTAGTTCCAGTTAAGATTTTTTCAAATTTTAATATTTCCATCTGCTAAACTCTTCCTAGATCCCTGTGCTATCACGAAACGAGAACCAGATGATGTACTTAAGGGATTACAAGGCACTAATTTATCTGGACTTCGGCAAGGGTCTCTTAGGAGAGGCGAGAATGCAGTAACTCGGTACACAAAAAACATTAAGCAAGTTCGGACTTCGGAGGTCACATAAACGTATTCCATGGCAATACAACTGGCATGCTTTAGCAGCTGTTTCAGTGAGCATTTTATTTAGGCAGCATCACAAGGGCATGACCATTAACGAATCCATGGCCGAATAGCACACCAAACCAACACGAGAGCACGATACACGAGAGGCTATTGCTTGACGCAGGATATATAGGCTCCCTAGTCCCTACCTGCTGGCTGCTTCAGTCTGTCTCCACATCTACCCAACGAAACTAAACCGAAGGGAAACAAAGAGATGCATGGAGCGAGGGTTAGGGTAAGGAACGCGGGCGGACCTGAGAGCGTTGGATTCCAGCGGCGAGGGCTCTCCTGGGAAAGGAAGCGGCGGCGGTCGTGCTTGTCGGGGATGCCCACGGCGGCGGCGGCGGCGGCGGCCGGCCATGGGTGACGACCTGTGTCTTTCTGCGTGTCGCCCGAGTCGGCAGGGAGGAGGCCGACGAAGAGGCGGAGCGGCTGTTCTGCTAATGGACCGAACCTTAGGGATTTGTTGGGCTGATTTAGCCCAATGGATTTCGGGGCGTACGAGTTTGTTGCGTTTTTTTAGGATCGAGTTTGGGTGGGTTTAGTTGGTCAAAAGTTTTAATGAAAATGTCATATCAGAAGTTTCGTGCGATGTTAGAAGGGGTTTTCGGATGCTAATAAAAAAACTAATTACATAACTTGTCTGAAAATCGTGAGAAGAATTTATTAAGCCTAATTAATCCGTCATTAGCACATTTGTTACTATAGCACTTTAGTGTCAAATCACGGACTAATTAGGCTCAAAACGTTTATCTCACGATTTCCAACCAAACTGTGCAATTAGTTTTTTTTGTCTACATTTAATGCTCCATGCATATGCCGCAAGATTCGTTACTGTAGTTTTTCGTGAAAACTTTTTGGATGTAAACACGCTCTTTGTTGTGTGAGAGGACTCAATTTTGCGGCGTGAGACCGGTTGGCCCACACAGCCCATCTAATCAATAATGTCAACCCAAAAGGAACCCCTTCCAGCCTGGCTCACGAAAGTTCGCAATTTCGCACAGCGGTGCGGCGAGACCCTACGCTCCGGCGGCCGACGGCCGCGCACCAATGCGCCCCCTACTCTCCGCCGGAGTCTGCTTGGTAGAGGCTAAGGGCCTGTTTGGTTCGTTGCCCAGCATAGCCTGGCTAGCATGAGCCAGCCAGGCCAGCTTTGGTCAGGCCCTGTGCATACAACAGCCCTCTGTTTAGTTACCTGGGTCATTCCGGCTAGGCAAGCTGCAGCTGCTGTTTGGTTTCCTGCACATGCATCACATTCAAATTCTGACAATCCATGAACGCTGTTTTTTTGCCTGCATACAAGCTGGTATGGTTACCAGTTTGCAGCTATGGTAAGGTTATCACCGGCTAGTTGTACAAGGTTGCAACAAGCTTGTTTCTAGTGAATATTACATCATTTTGGAAAGCAATATTAGAATTACTAAAGCCTGGACTAATATAATTACACCCTCCACTAAAATGACAAACTCTTTCCATTTCCTACCTCCCTTCTTTGCAACTGTAGGCTGCGCTAAGACCATGGCATGTTCTTCAGCCTTCACTTTTTTTTTTTCAGCTTGTCGACCATGGAATTATGTTTTTGTAGCGAGAACCCTTGACGCCAATGACTTGGTCGTGGCATGCCTCCTAGGTGGAGAACACACCTGTTTTGCGGCCAACATGAACCACGTACCAAGCCATAATAGCTGCCTAAAATGTTTAAAATCAGGAAAAATAGGAAATTAAATGTCATCATTGGCTAGGACATGTGCTAAGCTTTTATAAACCCGGACATATTGCTCAGATGATTGAAACAAGAATGACACAGGTAGATAAACCAACATCATTGGCATAAGGCATGTGCTCAGTATTATTAAAAACATCATCATTGGCATAAGGCATGTGCTCAGTATAAAAAAAACATCATCATTGGCATAAGGCATGTGCTCGGTTTAAAAAAAACATCATCATTGGCATAAGGCAAATGCTCATAATGAAATGATCACATCATTGGCAGATAGCCAAAATTCTCAGATCAGTTTGAGACCATCAAGTTCACATCAATGGCAACACAAGTAAAGGTTCAGCCGAAATGCTCCAGCTAGGTTGATCTAGCAAGGAACTGGATGCTCACTACCAATACTAAAGTTGTAGAAGTATAAGTGGCACATCTAAGTCAATAACTATATGTTAGTGTAAGTAAAGAATGCAGGATCATGTCATCTGCACAAAAGAAGGGTAAACCCACTGCACAACCCAGAAGAGAGGAAGTTATGCACAAAAGAAGCCACCACTGCACACCACAAGCATCCACCTTGAGAGAGGCAGGCATTGCACCAGGATTTGCTCAAGGAGAGGGCAAACTGGCCAGCAAAAGATCAACCAGGTCTGGGCAGGCACTGCACAAAAGAAGGATCAACCAGCAACGGCCATGCCACTCAGTTGTAGTAGTGTTTGGCCAAGAAGGTCCTCAGCCACAACACACGGTGAGAGTCAGACATGTTGACAAATGCAGAACCTAGGGCCTTGTTGTCTAGAAGATGGCCATATGCAGCCATCAGAGCCTCATCAGCAAAGCCTGGCACATACACGACAGCACCATACAAGTTAGGGAGGGAATCCTCAACCTTGGTTGAGCGAATAGCATCTGCCACATTGTTAACTGCAGCTGCCATGCCAATGAACAAAACACATCATCCTCTAACAGCATGGAAGGACACAGTTACTACCAACACATGAACAACACAAAATGTTGTAAAGAACATAAGGATTAAGAATGCGAGGACTGGACATATGCTCAACAACAGCACAAAACATCATCGACATGGAAAAATGCTCAGATTTAATTTGCAATCATCATAGACTTGGACATATGCTCAGATTAAAACTGCCAGCATCATAGACTTGGACATATTCTCAGATTTAAATTGCCATCATCATAGAGTAGGACATAAGCTCAGAAAATAACACATTCATCACAGTCGCAGCACGCACCAATCATTATCGCATAATACAGATGGGGGGGGGGGACAAGAGAGGGGATTAGATGTCTCATATACCGAACAAGAACTTGCAAAACCCTAAGCAAAAGCACATGAACATGCAAGGGAGGGCAGATCTGCAAGTATACAACAAAAAAATTGGATTTTGCATACATATGTTAAGGTTATGTGACTGAAAACATAGGAGAAAACGAAAAAACCCTAAGAAACTAGGATTCGTGCCTCAAGAACAGCCAAGAACTTAGATCTGGTCTGCCTGCAGAGTGATTGAGGAACAATGGTGAGTTAGGGTTTCAAAATCAAGAAAAGGAGGGAGGTAGAAGGAGGGAGAAATCACTTGCCTGGATACGGCTCTGAAAGGTCCTAATATGGCTAGATGGGGGTGAATAGCCTATTTAAAATCTACAAATCACTAGAGTAAAATGATTAGTACAACAAACGGTGTAAAGCAAGTTTTGCTCTAGCTCTACAAGGGTTGCAAGCCACCTATCTAATTAATTCTAATAGCTATGATCTCTAAATCAATCAATGGCTAAGTCACTATGAGCTCTCAAAAGCTAGCTACACTAAAGAGCTCAACTAGGTGAGAAGCTACACTAGCAAGTAAGACAAGCTCTCAAAGCTAATTACACTAAAGAGCTTGTAACAACTACTTTGCAAGTAAATAAAGGAGTGGGTGGAATATTTATACCACTGTGTAGGGGGATGAACCAATCACAATGTAAATAACCAATCACCGGAAGAAATCCAATCAAACACAAGATGGACACAAGATTTTTCTCCTGAGGTTCACGTGCTTGCCGGCACGCTAGTCCCCATTGTGTTGACCAACACTTGGTGGTTCGGCAGCTAAGAGATGTTGCACGAACCTCGTCCACACGTTGGACACCGCAAGAACCGACCCACAACTGAGATAACTCAATGACACGAGCAATCCACTAGAGTTACCTTTCGGCTCTTCGCCAGGGAAGGTACAAGACCCCTCACAATCACCGGAGCCGGCCACGAACAATCACCAATATGTGCTAGACCTCCACCGCTGCTACAAGCCGTCTAGGTGGTGGTAACCACCAAGAGTAACAAGAACTCCGCAGCCACAACAATCCTCAAGTGCCATTAGATGCAATCACACAAGTAAATGCACTAGGAATCACTCCCAATCTCACTTTGATGATGAATCAAGGATGGAGATGAGTGGGATGTGTTTGCTTAGGCTCATAAGGATGTCAAGTATATTAAAGTACTAAGAGAGTGAGCCCCAAGTCGGTACCTTTTTATTTATAGAGCTCCAACAAGCAGAGAGCCGTTGGGAGCTCGCGGGGTGACCGGACGCACCCCAGCATCCGATCAACCAGCGTCCGGTCACCCTCGGCCATCCTTGTGTCCTCGTTCAAACCTCGTTCGTTCGATCTCAACGGTCAAGTTCCTGTGCACGTGCCGTTAACGATTGACCAGACTCGCAACTCAAAGTGATCGGACTCAAAGTGATCTTACTTATCCAAGTACAACACTTAAAGCTCTTGATATAACTCCCTCTAATAATACTCCTTGTTTGATTACAATTGCCACCTCCATCCCTAAAAGTAAAGTGTTCAGGTTTGAGAATTTTTGGCTGCTCAATGACCAATTCATGGGGATTCTTTCTGATTGCTGGGCAATACCTTTGCAGCATGTTGACTGTGCCAAGTCATTAACAGCCAAATTTCAAAACCTAAGATTGAAATTGAAGGAATGGCAAGCCTCAAAGATTGGGTTACATACTCTGATTGCAAACACCAGAGCAATATTACAGTTTGTTGAATTCTTGGGGGATTTTAGAGATCTAAGTGTTGAAGAATGGAACTTTAAAGATTTGCTAAAAAATCACCTGCTGGGACTTCTTGAACAACAGAGAGTCTATTGGAAGCAAAGAGGCGCAATCAAGTGGGTAAAGCTTGGTGATGCAAGTACCAAATTTTTTCATGCCAATGCCGCTATTAGATACAGGGGAAACTTGATAACTGAGTTGGTCTCTAGTAATGGAGTAGCAACTACTGATCACAGGGAAAAAGAACAGATTCTGTGGGAAGATTTCAAGTTCAGACTGGGCACCTCTGAGTTTAGTGGGTTCATTGTTAATCCAAGCTTTTTCATCTAGAGCAGTAATCGCCTTGAGCATCTGGAGGCTCCATTCACTCATGCTGAGATTGACAACATTATCAAAAACCTGCCAAATAATAAATCTCCAGGTCCAGATGGATTCAACAATGAATTTTTGAAGAAAAGTTGGCCAGTTATTAAACAAGACTTCTATAATTTGTGCAATGACTTTCATAACAGCTCAGTGTGCCTCAGGAGCATTAATTCTTCATATATCACTCTCATTCCAAAGGTGGATGGGGCTAGACTTGTTTCAGAATTCAGACCAATTTCCCTACTCAATTCTTCAGTAAAGCTGATCACAAAACTCTTGGCAAACAGGCTTCAGTCCTCCATAACCTCTCTTGTTCACAAAAATCAGTATGGATTCATCAAGAAAAGAACAATCCAAGACTGCTTGGCTTGGGCTTATGAATATCTTCACCTCTGTCATCACTCCAAGAAAGAGATTGTCATCATCAAACTAGATTTTGAAAAGGCTTTCGACAAGATTGAGCATCAAGCTATGCTAACTCTGATGGAGGCTAAAGGCTTTGGGCAAAAATGGTTAACTTGGATGAAGGATATTTTTTCTTCAGGAACTTCAGCAGTGCTTCTGAATGGGCTACCTGGAAAGACTTTTCATTGTAGAAGAGGAGTAAGGCAGGGAGATCCTTTATCTCCTCTCCTTTTTGTGCTGGCTACTGATTTTTTACAGTCTATGATAAACAAAGCTAAGGACATGGGTCTCTTACATCTTCCTATCCCCATGAATGCAACCACTGACTTCCCTGTGGTTCAGTATGCTGATGATACTCTGATCATTGTTGAGGGGGATGCAAAGACATCTCTTTTTCCTCAAGTCTTTGCTGAACAACTTTTCAATGAGTACTGAACTAAAGGTGAATTATAATAAATCAATGATGATCCCAGTTAATGTTTCAGAGGATAAACTTGATATTTTGGCTAGGACATTTGGTTGTTCCAAAGGCAGCTTGCCTTTTTCTTACTTGGGTTTGCCCTTAAGCATTTCCAGACCAAGAGCCATAGACTACCTGCCTTTGGTGGACAGATGTGCTAAGAGGCTTACTGGTATGTCCACCTTTCTAAATCAGGCTGGCCGTCTGCAGATGACAATGCTGTTTTTCCTCTTTGCCGACCTTTTATATGTGCACCCTTACCCTTTCCAAGGCTGTCATCAAACAAATAGACAAGTACAGGAAGCATCGCCTTTGGAGGGGGTCAGATATAAATGCAAAAAATCATCCTAAAGCAACTTGGAAAATGGTTTGTAAGCCAAAAATTGAGGGTGGTCTAGGAGTCATTGACATTGAAAAGCAGAATAAGGCTTTAATCCTCAAGAATTTTCACAAGTTCTTCAATAAGTGTGATCTTCCATGGGTTAACCTAATTTGGGAAAAGCACTATAAAAATGGAAAGTTACCAAATCACATAAGGAAGGGATCTTTCTGGTGGAGGGACACCTTGAAACTTCTCCCTGATTTCAAATCAGTTGCTAAGCCTCAATTAATGAATGGGGAAAGCATTCTGTTCTGGCATGATATTTGGGCTGGCCAGCCCCTAGCAGTGATAGCTCCTGAACTCTTTTCTTTTGCAAAGAACAAAATGATCACAGCAAGGAAAGCCTTCGATCAGGAAGAGCTTTCAGACTTATTCCAGTTGCCTCTCTCACAAACAACCTTTTTGCAACTACAAGATATCCAGCAGCTGATGGAGGCAACAAATTTGGTTGACAATGATGACAATTGGTTTTATTCCTGGGGATCTTATGTGTTTGCTTCAAGCAAGGTATACAAAATCCTGGTCGGACACTCAGAAACTCATCCCAGCTTCAAATGGCTATGGAAATGCAGGTGTGTCAACCAAAACATAGAGTGTTCTTTTGGCTTCTCATTGTGGACAGGCTCAGCACCAGGAACTTATTGAGAAGGAAAAACATGCAATTGGACTCATATAATTGTGCTCTATGCAATGAATTGGTGGAAGAATCGACTGATCACCTTTTTTCTAGACTGTCCATTTGCAAGAATGTGTTGGGACATAATATCTATTGATATACCCTTGAATAGCAACTTCCCGGAGATTTGCTCTACAATGCGAGCACAGCTAGACTCTCAGTTTTTCATGGAGGCTATAGTTCTTATGTGTTGGACAATTTGGTCGGCAAGAAATGACCTCATCTTCAAAGGAATCAGTCTGATTCTTGCTAATTGCAGAAATATATTTTTCAGGGAACTTATGCTTCTACAACATAGAGTAAAGCCTGGTCAGGAAAATCTTCTTTTCTCATGGATTCAAAGTATGGTATAGAGTTCATCCTTATGTGGATCTTTTTTTGTTTCTTTCTTTGTTTCTTAGACTTCTCTCTCACTCCCCCTGTTCTCTTTATTCGTAAACTTTGTTTCGTTTTTTCTTAATAAATCACTGTAGGGGCCTCGACCCCTCCAGATTCTTCAAAAAAAAAAAAAACTCATCTTTGTCTCCGAAAGAAAGAGCACTGTGGGCTTGTACCTCTCCGCGATTTCGTGGATTTTACTAACTGCCTCGGACCGCCCGGAGCCCCGGCAGTTCAGACATATGAGATTCATTGTGCCCGGCGGGGGTCGCTGCTTGCGACCACCGCCGATCTCGCATTTTGGACAGTATCAGTTTTCTGCTTCTTCGGTACCTCAGTTGCATCGTCAGGGTGGCTTGAGGTGGCGCCAAGCTGATTGATTCGCTCGTGGACCAAACCATCCGGGACCTCACCAGCTTCTAGAGCCAGCAGGTTGCGGCTCTAGCGATTCCCAGTACTCGGCTTCCTTTTCCTTTGGCCCTTGTTGTCCCCAACTTTCTCCTTGAACAGGTTTTTTGGCACCCGTCCATCAGCATGTTCCTCACTCCGTTCACCTTTACCCTTGGGTTTAATAGGTGAAAGCACTTCCTCTTCTTCCTCCGTGCCTTTTTCCTTCGGCTCATGAGAGTTGCGGCTGTCCGTGCTATTGCGGGAGGTGGTGCTCCTCCTCGTTCCCGCGGAGCTACCAAAAGACTCTTCCGCTGCTTGGCCAAAACTTTGGAACTTCTTCCTCTTCTCCTCTGGCGCCCTAAGTCTGAGATCGTCGGGGCAACTTCCCCAGTGCATTCCTTGGAGCTGGACTGGGACACTCCACTTCAGTATGCCCCATCACGCCAAGAGAAGCAGTAAAGCGGCAGCTTTTCAAATTGCAACTCGAACCATTCCGGTTTGGAGGACTTGTCCGGTTTCAGCATGACTCCTCGGTCCTCGCCGCAGCGGTTTGTCCATGTCCACCAGCACACGGGCACGAAGGAATGGCCCGCTAGCTTCTCCATCACCATCAACATCCATCCGAACTACCTCCCCAACGAGACTAGCAGCTCTGGAGCCCCTCCGTTCGTTCATCCAACCAAAGGGGAGATTGAGGATCCTAACCCACATCTCCATCTTGGCAAAACTCACATCCGAAGGCTTTAGAGATGCATCATACTCCTGCAGGACAACAGCGTGTTTGCCCACCATCCATGGCGAGCCTTCCAGCGCCCTTTTCTTGTCATCCAAGGAACCAAAATCCGCAATAAAGAGGTTTTCAGACTTTTCCCCTACAGAGTGGAACTTGAGGCCGAACGGGTTGCCCCATGCCGGCTTCATCGCATTGCGGATAGTAGTAATGTGGAGGGTTGCTGGCGAAAGAACTTTACCAATCACCGCCCACTTCACCACCGCAGCAACATCATCTTCATAATTTTGTGCCAACCACTGTGTGCCTGTGTTCATTTTGGTGGGGAACAAGATTGATTTAGATGGCGGAAGCAAAAGAATGGTTAGGCCAACACCATAAGGAAAAAATGTGTCCGTTAGCCTCCCCCTCCCGACCCCCGCTCCCCCACGGCGGTGCGGCGGCGGCGCCCAGATCCGCCGCTGCAGCAGCCTCCCCGCAGCCCTCCACCACTCACGCACCTCCGCCACCCTCCGCCTCCCAGCCTGGGCCCACTTCGCCGGGCGGAAACCCACCCCGACACGGACCCGTGGAACCTGCGCGGCCCCGTCTGCGTTCGCTCCTGGTTGGCTCGCTCGAGCTGCAGATCGATGATTCCGCGGCAACCACGACCTCTGCCACAGCCCAGCGGAGGGTGCACTTCTCCTTTACTCAACCCCCAACCACCAGCGCCATAAATTCCACCCAGCTCCCTCCACCAAGCAAATCCTGCCTCAAATCTTCTGCGGCTCATGGCAGTCAGCGTGCTCCGCCCTGCGGTAATGGTGGCGCACCTTCCCAAGGCAGCAGCGGCAAGACGGCGGACTCCGGCGCCGCACGCGTCCGGGCGCCCATGCCTGGCCACTCCTCCCAGGCGTGCTCAGAGGACGACGAAGGGGGATGGACAGAAGTACTCCGGAGGAAGCGACGCAACGGCGACGCCCAGACGAATTCATGCCGCCCAGCGACCCGCTCACCCCCGCTCCGCTCCACGCTCACCGAAGCACTGAGAGGTAAATGCTTCCGTTGTCTGGCTGGCGGGCACCGAGCAGATGTTTGCAGGGAGCCGGTGCGATGTCTCAGATGCAGGAGGTTCGGCCATAAATCCAGAGACTGCAAATCTTCCCCTGCCCGTGGTGCCTCTACTTTCAGCCCTTTTGCCTCCTCTGCTCCACCACCACCGGATCCCAGCTCCTTCCCACCCCTCCCGCGCCGCGCCATGCCAGCTGCGGGTGACCCCGCGGCCCGTCCTGAAGTCACCAATGCCGTGGCCGCTGTGACTCCGGAAATGGAGGGGGAGGCTACGCGACTCTCCACCTGCGCTGTTGTCCTTTGTCTGTGCAGAGGCCACGATGACCCGGAGCCAGAGGAGATCGAGAGGGCAATCCGTCGTCGCTTCGGCGTTCAGCGGGGAGACGTCAAGGTCTCTCGCCACCGCCCAGAGAACTACCTCGCCATCTTCGAGCACCCCCACCACCGAGATGCTGCAGTGACCTTGGAGCGACTGCCGGTGGGCGACCTCGACTACCGCATTTGGCCGTGGCGTATTCAGGCCTATGGCGAACTCTGTGAGATGCGCCACCGCGTGCGGCTATGCCTGGAGGGGATCCCCGTCCACGCGTGGAACGAGAGCATCGCCAAGCGGGTGGTGGCGAGGGTGTGCGACATCGACTTCGTGGAGAGGCGTTCCACGGAACGGGAAGACACCAGGGCTCTGTGCATCTGGGCCTGGACTTACAACCCCTCCGACATCCCAAAGGTAACTTGGCTAACAATCACAGGCAATGCAGTTCGCGTCCATCACGGCGTACCTCCTCCGCGTGGGCGGCGTGGACTCACCTTCCGTGTCCTTGTCCACCTGGACCTGCTCGAGATGCCTCCGGACAGCCACGGCCGTAGTGAGATCAGAGACTTCATCTGGCACTATGGGGTCATCGACGGCGAGCGCGCACAGAGAGACCGCCACAACCCGCCACCAGCAGACAACAGGCATGAGCGACGCCGCGACGAGGACAACGACGACGAACGTCGCGGCCGCCGCGAACGAAGGAGCGACCATTGGGGGTCACACTTGATCCGTAGCCTCTCTCGAGCCCCGGAGCGGGCAAGGGAAAAGGAACGGTCCGAATCAAGACACGGCCGCCAGGACAACTCATCCACGACTAATGGGCACCGCAGGTATGCCCAGAGCACTCTGTCAGCTGATGCAGTCCACGACTTCATCGATGCCAGGCACGGGCGCCACGGGTCAGAGTCTCCATCACGCCGTGCACGCTCCACTCCTGGAGAAAGGCGTGCTCGATCCCTGTCCCCGGCAGCAGGGAAGGGCGGCGGTGTGGAAGCAACCAAGGCAGTGCCCCAGGCAGAGGGCACGACATCTGCATCGCCCTCAGCTTCACTTCACGCCCAGGATGCGGCACCACCACCGATCGGCAACAATGCGCGCCTCCATGAGGATACTGAGGGGGCGAGCATGATGACTGCCACGCCTCCTCCCTCGGCCATGACGGCTGCCACGCCTCCTACCTCGCCGACGACTCCGTCAAGCACCCCTCCTGAGGCCACCGGCAACAATCTCCAGAGGCCGGCGTCACCTGCCAGTGGGGGTCAAGATCGCAGGGAGCTGGAATTGCAGAGAGCCAATCCTTCAACAGAGCCCAGGCGCAGGGACCTCGTCAATGCCCAGACAACACCACAGCATGGATCGCCCGCACCACGCACACCTGCGGCACCACTGCCCTCGACGAACCACACGCAAGTCCAGCGGTTCCGCCCGGGGCTCGTCTACACCAGGCGCCGGGCTCGCGGTCCAGGGGGCTCCAGGGCGGGCCCCTCTTGCTCGCCGACCCCTTCACCAACAACGCTGCGGACCCGGACCTCCCCCAGGTCAGCCCAGGCTGCCACCCTACCACGAGCAGAGATCACGGCGACGGCGTTCGTCCAGTCCTTGGCGCGCGCACTGCCACAACCTCTCCTACAGGCTCCTCGGCGGCGGGCTTCCTCCACTCTGCGACACAGGAAGGCTGCAGCGCCTGTTCGCAGGAGCGTCCGCATCGCAGCCATGTCTTGGCCCAGAGGCGACGCTCAGGCGAAGGCCAGGCAGGTCCTCATGAAGAAGATGGGCATCGTTGAAGAAGAAGGGCTATCCGCCGAGGACCTCATCCTGCGCTACATCGACCTCTTCAGGGGACCCCTCACAGACATGACGATCAAGGCCATTGCAGCATTATGTGGCCTTGACAGCGCGCCGGCGGCTTCAACTGCTCAGGCTTAGTCCCGATGTTCACTGTCTGTCATGGGTCCTGCTTTTGTATCAATGACAGCCATTCCCCAGAGTGTTTCGTCTAGGACAAGCCAAGGCCTAAGAGTCGTATCAGTCCAGTGTCTGTACCTGCGAACGACCGTGGTGGTAGCCAGGGGCCTTCAGTCACCACCGCTTCTGTCCAGGAAATGTCTTCTAGTTGGTCGTCGCTTTTCTGTTTGCACTTGCGCCATCAGGCCGGCTGCCATTGGCTTTCAGCTCCACCGGCACCGCTCATCTTGCTCAGCTTCACATATCTGTCCAACTGGAATCTGCCTAAGGAATGTCATGATCAGGTTCTCCTTTGGAGCTACATGGATGTGTGCTGCAACTTTCCTCCCTGCATTATTAATTCTTATGAACCTGAGTCTACTTCGTGCAATTGAAGATGGCCTGTGGAATGCCACGTTATTTTTTTCCTCTTGTGCTCCATGGATGATTGCTGCAAATCTCCTCCCTGCATTCCGAGCATCTCTGAAACAGGGGTTACAATCAGTTACATATGGCACAACGTAACTGTCAACTGCTGAATTGGAATGTTAGAGGGCTAAATGACGGCGCGCGGCAAGACACGGTCAATGAGCTGGTGAGATCCATGGGAGCCACGATAGTTTGTTTGCAGGAAACAAAACTGCAGACTGTTGACCAGAATACCATTACCCGTACAGTTGGTCCACAATTCTCCAACTCTTTCGCGGTGCTGCCGGCTGCACAAACAAGAGGTGGAGTTCTGCTTGCAGTAAACCAAGATCTCTTCGACCTTTCCAACGTGGTGCTAACTGCGAACGCCATAACCGCGACTATCACCATGAGGGCAGACGCGGTCAAGTGGCAAATCACAGTGGTCTACGGTCCGCAAGGTGACGCTGCCAAGCTTCAGTTCCTCCAAGAACTGAGAAGCATCCCACCTCCAGAGCACAATAGATGGCTCATCCTCGGGGACTTCAACCTTATTTATCAAGCGGAAGACAAAAACAATTCAAACCTTAACCGACGCCTGATGGGATCCTTCAAGGCAACAATTGACCATTTACGCCTCAAAGAGATAAAATTAAATGGTCGACGCTTCACTTGGAGCAATGAGCACGACAACCCGACATTAACCAGGATTGATAGACTTCTGTGCACCCCGGAATGGGAGCTCATCTTTCCAGCCTGCTTCCTTCACTCGTTGCCGTCCCTCATGTCAGACCATACTCCTTTGCTCCTCCAGGGGGAATTGGACCATCATAAAGACTCTTCTTTCCGTTTCGAAAATTTTTGGACCAAGGTTGACGGATTCCATGAATTGGTGAATGAGATATGGAACAAACAGGTCCACTCCACACTCCCTCTGAAGCGCCTGCACATCAAAATGGTGCGCACTGCAAAGGCCATTAAGCGCTGGCGAAAGGAGAAAGTAGGGGACACCAAACTACAACTAGCTCTAGTCAAGGAGGTACTGTTGCAGCTAGAGTTGGCGCAAGAAGCTAGGGTGCTTACAGCCCAAGAGCTCGATCTCCGCCGGCGCCTCAAAGCCCGTTGTATGGGGCTTGTAGCCATTGAAAAATCGAGGATCAGGCAAAGATCCAGACTCACATACATCCGTTGCGGTGACGCCAATACAAAGTTCTTCCATATTAGAGCCAATTCGCGCCGAAGGAAAAACTACATCCATTGCCTTCAGACTGACACAGGAATTGCTATGACCCAGGAGGCAAAACAAAAGGTGGTGGCAGATTACTTCAGAGACCACATTGGCTCCACAACCCCAAGGAATGCAACCCTCAATTGGCAGGCCTTAGGGTACACTGCGCATGACATGTCACAGCTTGAAACACCGTTCACACAGGAAGAGGTAGAGAGCATTATAAAGTCCATGCCACCGGATAAAGCACCGGGTCCAGATGGTTTCACGGGCGCCTTCTTTAAAGCGTGCTGGGAGACAATAAAGGAAGATGTTATGGCTGCCTTGCACTGCCTCTTCAACTTGAACTCCCAAGGTTTTGAGATGCTGAACTCGACAAACATTGTGCTGCTACCAAAAAAATTAGAAGCCTTAAGGGTAACCGACTTTAGACCGATCAGTCTCATACACAGCATTGCAAAAATTTTCTCAAAATTACTGGCCAACAGACTTGCCCCGCACATGAACTCTCTAGTCTCAAACTGCCAGAGTGCATTCATTAAAAAACGAAGCATCCATGACAACTTCCTCTATGTCCAAGGCGCGGTTCGGAAGATGCATAAATTTAAGATGCCGTCTTTATTCATGAAGCTTGACATCCATAAAGCCTTTGATACTGTCAACTGGAGCTATCTTCTAGAGGTCCTACAGGCCCTGGGGTTCGGGCCACGTTGGCGCGAATGGGTCTCCACCCTCTTCCGCACGACCACCTCCTGTGCAATCCTCAATGGGCACAAGGGACCTAGCTTCAGTCATGCCAGAGGGGTCCGTCAAGGGGACCCCCTCTCCCCAATGCTCTTTATCTTGGCCATGGACCCTCTTCAACGTCTGCTTGACATGGCGACTCAGCAGGGGATCCTAACCCCCGTGCCTCCGGTAGCAGCTAAATGGAGAACCTCTATGTATGCGGATGATGCAGCAATCTTCATTAACCCCATAAAAGAGGATGTCGTGGCCACCAAAACAATATTACAAGCATTTGGGGATTTTTCGGGCTTGCATATTAATCTACAGAAAAGCTCCATCCACCCGATAAGATGTGAAGAAATTGATCTGGACACCGTATTGTCTCCGTTCACAGGTACCAGAGGCAATTTCCCTTGCAAATATTTAGGCCTGCAGCTTCACATCAGATCGCTCCAAAAAATTCACATACAGCCGCTCATCGAACGCATCGGACAACGGCTTCCTGGATGGAAGGGGCGCTGGCTAAACAAAGCGGGACGTCTCACTCTCGTCTCATCAGTCCTCTCGGCTATGCCAACTTATCACCTAACTGTTTTCCCGCTAGCGGCGTGGGCCAAAAAGAAAATCGACAAAATCCGGAGATCGTTCCTATGGAAAGGGGAAGAGAATGCAAATGGAGGACATTGTCTGGTCAATTGGCCAACGGTCACCCGACCGAAAGACCTTGGTGGCTTAGGAGTTCCCGATCTCGAAAGGTTTGGTCGCGCTCTCCGACTTCGCTGGTTATGGCAGGATTGGACGGAAGACAACAAACCTTGGGCAGGAATGGAGCTTCCTTGTAATGATGTCGACCGTCTCCTTTTCAACTCTTCGACCACAATCTCCTTAGGTGATGGTGCAAAGGCTCGCTTCTGGCACAACAATTGGCTTGATGGGGAGGCACCTAAGTACCTTGCCCCAAATCTTTTCACGATGGTCCGAAGGAAAAATAAAAGTGTGCAGCAGGAGCTCCGCAACAACAATTGGATACGATCTCTGAGGGGACATATCACCACAGCCACGCACATAGAGGAGTTTGTGTCCCTTTGGATCAGGATCCAGGAGGTGCACCTGGTCCAAGGCGTCAAAGATTCCATCACCTGGAAATGGACACCAGATGGTAACTACTCAACCCGCTCAGCTTACCGGATCCAATTCAGAGGTTCCTTTGCCAAATTTCCGAGGGATCGCATTTGGAAGGCACATGCTGAAAACAAGTGCAAAGTCTTCACTTGGATTTTAATCCATGGGAAACTCCTAACCGCAGACAACTTGCAAAAGAGAGGATGGCCGCATCAGGAACACTGTGTTCTATGCAATGGGCCCTTAGAGACTGGACTCCATCTTTGTCTCTGCTGTCCCTATGCCAAGGCAGTTTGGAGACAAATTCTTGCATGGGAACACTTCAATACTAATCTAGGACAGCTGCAAGGGGACCCTTTGCAGATCTTGTCCTGGTGGGAGAAGGCTGTTACCGTAGTGCCCCTAACAGAGCGGAAACGCTTCAACGGCATGGTCATATACACCTTTTGGAACCTCTGGAAAGAGAGAAACAGGCGCATATTCAACAACAACTATGAATCAGTGATGCAAGTAGCAGCAAGGACCAAAGACGACATTGAGCAAAGAAGGAGAGCTTTCGGCTAGAGGGGGCTTAGTGTTTTGAGGAGAGCAATTCCTTTTCCTGCTTCCCAGGGCGTGTTAACCCTGCATTTACTTGTACTTGTTCAACTTTTTACCCTCTTAATTGAATGGCAGAGCTCCTGCCAATTTTTCAAAAAAAACTGTGTGCCTGTATAATAGATTCCCGACTTTGCTTTAACTTGACGCTGCAAATTTTTCGAATCTTTGCGATCATTATGGCGTTCAAAATGGCAAAGTAGGGTTGGTTCCATCTTGTTTGGTTGTCGAGAGCATGTAGTCGTATCTCTTAAGCAGCTAGGTCAGTGTAGATCTTTCTTTATCTTAGAAGCGAATATACAACATGATTTGTTGCGAATATACACATGGATTGAATTACAGCCCCAGTACGTACATGAGCACGGTGTAGTTTGAACTACTAAACGTATTTTTTACAAGGACCTACCTTTGCTGAATTGCAATGGTGGTTATGCTACCACCAGCAGTTGCCATAGGCCCTTCGAGGTTATTGTTAGAAATATTGAATTTAAGGAAGTCTGATAGCTGCACGAGTCCGGGGCTGCGGAGCAGGTCGGTCCTCTGGACCGCACGCACCCAGAGCCCAAGTTAACTTGCGGGGACCGGGGAAAATCCAGGTAAGCATAGGCTGCTAGCATCTGGTGCTCTGGGTTGCTAAAAAAGCTTTTAGTTGGTCCTCTGCTTCAAATCTGTTGAGTTGATTGCATCACTTAAATACCTGATTTTCCTGCCACTTTCTGTGCGGAGAAAATATAGTATTTAATTTGTCAAGTATTTTACTTGTTGTGTTCTTGAATTAAGTATAGCTGTACATTTCATTTCGTTTACCTTTTAAAGTTGCATAGTTTAAGACAAGTTTTGAAGTAATGTCACATTTAGACTTTTACATTATTACATTAACTGCACACTATGACATTTTATCTAGATTTCCGACTTAGTTTGACATTTGCGCTGCAAAGCGTGAGATACCGTGGATGACTCTGGACTCAAATGGCAAAGTTGGTTCCATCTTGTTTGCCTATATACAGCATGATTTTACTGTTGATGTTGCCAATATATAACATGATTTGTTGATGAGCACTAGTTGTGCTTATACCATGTTCTTGTTTGTAAGTAGTCCAAAGCAAATGGACCTGGTATGTGTTTGTCAGTTGGGTATAGAAGGAATAGTCGATAAATCTGCATTGGTTGGTCAGATGCTGAGGAGTTCAGCTCGTGCAGGGCTCCTCTGAGATGGTTGAAGCTGCTGCCAAAGGACATCGGCTCCGGTGGAACGAAGGTGCCGCGGACAGGTTCAAGGCCTTTTTGATACCAGGGAAACCTCACTGACTGTCCCTTCCCTTCAGTGTAACCATCTACGCTGTTGAGAGAATGCCATGTCAATTCAAAACACATGTCATTATTTCTATTGTTTTAACTTAATTGGCGTCCTTGTTAAACCCTTTGGCTGTAGTGACTGTTTGTTTATGTCCATTACCTGAATATTGTTCGAAACATGATCTGTAATTATAAGTGTTGAAAGCTCAAGTTAAAACATGATCTGCAAAGCATCCGGACAAGCTCTTACATTCAATATAATTTACACAACTGTGCTCAGCATTCACTATAATTTGTTTTCATCTCATAGGGAATCGGGCTCTTTTCATGTAGCGTCTATATTTTGTTGGCCTATATTATCGTAAGACCATATCAGCGCTAAAGCCTGGGTACTACAATCTGATCTAACATCACTCCAACTCCAAAAAACACACCGAATCCGATGGCAAAGGTGGCCTTGTAACTGCATTGATCCTGAACAATCTAGAGATAGAAGGAACTGCTTCTGATGAATTGCAGTCGTGACTGAGCAAAGTGCCACACAAGTTCACATTACCTGCATAGCTAGAATTGTCAAATGTATCAAATTGGCCCCCCAGTTGGAATAGGCCCTTTGAGCTCATTGCTTGAAACATTGAACACGGAAAGAAAGTGCAGTTTGTTCAATGAGGCAGGCATTGCACCAATAAGACAGTTTCTGGACAAGTCTAGTGTCTGCAGGCTTGTAAGGTTGCATAGCGATTGTGGAATCTCTCCATATAATTTGTTGGAGCTCAAATTGAGCACAGCGAGTGCTTTCAACTCACCATCTCTGGGGGGATTGCACCAGTGAGGTTGTTGCTGCCTAATTTTAGCGCTTTAGGGAAAGCACTGGGTATACTGTACTGAAGTTTACTATTATAAACAGGGAGCTCAAATACCTTATGGGCAACCTTTTCTGTTTTTAGCATTGTTGTCTCCATCAAGTCTGTTGGAATTTTCCCTGTAAGGCTATTGTTTGATATGTCTATATGGAACAGGAAGTTTAAGGTGCTGATCCAGTCTGGTATGGGTCCAGTTAGTTGATTGTCAAATAATAATATTATCTCCAGATTCGTGAGCTTGAACAACTAAGTAGGTATTTTTCCAGATAATGAACAGCTATTTATGGCAAGAACCTGAAGACTATTGAAACCATAAATTTTAACATCAGCTGGCATGGCCTCACCCATGAAGTTGTACCCAATCAACAAGGTGGTCAAGTTCCTGCAACTGCTGAGGATCTGAAGTGCACTAGTGATATTTGTTAGGGAGTTGTTAGATTGGAATGAGAGGGACTTGAGACTGATAATCCCTTCTGACAATTGGCCACTGAACTTATTCAAAGAAAGCCGCAGCGCAATTAGATTGCTGCATGAATAGATGCTCTCCGGAATAGTTCCCGTAAAGTTATTCAACACAAGGTCTAAAGTTTTTAGATTGGAAAGCATGGAGAAGTTGAACCTGGATAGGTCTCCACTGAACCCGTTGCGCCTGAGGCTGATGCTTTTGAGATTTGTGCAGCTTCTCAGAGTTGGCGGCAGCTCCCCAGACATGTTATCGTTCAAATGGATCTCTTCCAATCTCCTGATCTTACCAATAGAATCTGGGATATTGCCATGTAATTTATTCCCTCCAAGATCAAGAGTGACCAGATTTGTGAGCCTGTTGATGCCTCGAAGTGATCCTTCTAACTGATTATTTGGCAATCTGAGGTGTTCCAACAAGTTAATATTGAAGAGCTCATCTGTAAGAGTCCCACTGAGGTTGTTGTGCCCAGTGCTGATAGATGTCAGCATGGAGCAACTTCCAAGCCCTGGTGGTATACTTCCACTAAATTGGTTGTAGCTGAGTTCAGGCGCCGCGAAGTATGGTGCGCTGACACAGAAGGCAGTTGGTATCTGGCCAATAAAGCTGTTGTTGCTGGCATTGAGGGCAGCCAAACTCTTCATCACCTTCCATGTAGTGGATGGAAAGCGTACTGTAAACAGGTTGCTTGAGATGTTCAGTACCTGCAGAGGCAGGACAGGAGTTGAAGATGGTAGATCTGGCTGGTCTCCGCTAAGTTGGTTGAAGCTGACGTCAAGGACGATGATGCCCCTAGAAGACACCAATTCTAGTGGGAGGTCACCAGAGAGCAAATTGTAGGATAGGTTGAGGCGCAAAAGGCCAGTGAGATTGCCAACAAATGGTGAGATGAATCCCTGAAGGCCCCTAGAGGCCAAGAAGATATCCGTGACCGTCCTGTATTGAGTCTTGACTGCAGCTGATTCCTTCCCATGTGCACAATTTGTGCCCTTCTCCCATCACTTGGTGAGGCCACTGTCCTGCGAGAGCCCTGCGAGAAACTGGAGGAGGGAGTTGCTCTCATGCTCGGTGCATGAAGTGGCAAGAGAGGCCAGGGACAAGGCCAAGACCAACTATTGCCTTCATTATCCTACTGGTTTTGCTGTTTTATAAAGAATGGGGGGTATGGGCATCGATTTCTCTTATAACACTATGAGCAGTTTCTACCGAGAGGTATAATTTGGAGAAAAATCTGCTGGCCCAGTTTGTGTATTCAGAGATGCTGACTTCAAGTAATCAAAGTAGTTAAGACAGAGCTGGCAAGTCATTTGGATATTTTGCATAGTCCTTTCGTTGCAAGTCTATCGCTGCTGAGACTTTTTAACTGGACTTTCTGTCATTTGAAAAGAAAAAAGGGACTTGTTGACCGACGTGGTAGACCTGTCAATTTTTATTATTCAGAAATGATCAAAGAGTATGTTTGCACTGTGTTACCCCTACTTGCGCAAAAGAACTACGTGGTTTGTGTTCCCTTCGTGTAAGCAGGTTTGTGTTCCCTTCGTGTAAGTCTCTTCAAACAAACGTTCAGGAATAACTTGCGTTTTTTTTTCCTATAGCGATTGACTATGGCATATTCGTTCGATGTTGGAAGTCAAACACGTGGAATGAGAATATGCTAGAACAACTGAGAAATTTTCTGAGTAGGGTTTGTATCTTTCTAGCAGGCTCTAATCAATGGAGAGAAATATTACGGTGCAGAAAAGAAATGAAATGTAGAATATTATTACTTAGGCTTATAATTAAGCGTTCTGTTCCTTTTTCCTTATATTATTATGTTCTGCTTTTGAGGTAGATTTTTGATAGTTTCTCCTGGACTTGAAGCTTCATTCTGAAATCTGAAGCTGTTCTAAAGTCAGAGCAGAGTAACTGCAGTCAGCAGGAGGAGCTGCTGCCTCTTTGGGCGCCCACTAAGGTTCATCACAAACTTATAAAAAAAAAAGGTTCATCACACCTCGAATTGGACTTACTAATACTGTCTCATCCATCTTATCTGAATCAATGGCCTGAGGAAAATATGTTGAATTTCAAATAAATACTACCGTTGAGTATCGACTGTGATTGAAGCATGAAACAGCGCCTCAGATTGAGGCTCGACTTGGTCAGGCAAAAGCGTCTGTCCTGGTCAGTTTTCCTGAACCAAAGCCAACGCAAACGCAGGGCCTGACCGAACACCTGCAGATTAGAGAGACCAAGACCGCCAAGCTCAGCTGGTCTGCAACACTTGGGCCATGCCAAGAGACAGTGTCCTCCGGACAGCATCTCGGTGCCTGTCCAGAAAAACGCGTGCCGCCGCTTGTCAATGCATTTGATCACCCACGGGGAAAGGGGTATGGCTGATAATTTCACTTTGGTGAGCACGGTGCGACCAGCCCGATTGAGAAGCCCTGCCTTCCAAGTTGGCAGTCCACAGCTGATCTTATGGATAAGGGGCTGCAGCAACTTCCGTCATGCAAGCGGGATTCCCAGGTAAGTGCATGTGAAGGGCTGAAGACGAGCAGGGAAATAACGGACAAGAGTTACTGAATCCTCCAGCCCACACTGAATCGGAGAGATCAAACACTTCTCTTTGTTGGATAGGAGCAAGGCTTTAAATATCTGGCCTCCGCTATCTCCGGCTATAGCTGTTTGAGATGGATTTAGCTAAGTTTTTCCATGTACATGCTAGCCCTTAGCTGTCGCTATAGCTCGCTATAGCTGGCTATAGCCTGTTTTGGGACAGAAAGCTAAATGCTTAGCCGGCTATTTAAAACCTTGGATAGGAGGCCAGACGTGCCACCAAAAATATCAAGGATGGTGCTAACGATGACGAGGTCCTGCTGGCTCGGGGAAACAAACAGGACCACATCGTCTGCGTAAAAGAACACCCTTTCCTTGATGCAGGGATCCTCGAAGCTGAGCAGCAGACCCTTGAGCGTTGCC